>OY744524.1:36548921-37098921 GCA_963556195.1 Sepiola atlantica
AATTTACGCAAATAAAAAAAAACAAATAATTTACGCAAATAAAAAAACAATAAATTTACAAAAATAAAACAAAAACAATAAATTTACACAAATAAAAAAAACAATAAATTTACACAAATAAAATGTCATTGGTTGATGTAATAAAACTCTGTTATCATTTGTAGTCATTTTATTCTACTTATTTATTATTTTCATTTTTTTTTTATACACATTTTACAAGCATGTTTTTAATGAAAATCAGGCTTTTGCCTTAAGCATATTTCTCCATCTCTCTTCAACACTAACCCAGTCTAATAATGCTAAACCACTGATTGCTCTTCTAGTTGAGGAAGAATTTATTTGTCCTGAAGAATTCATAGGCAAAAACAAAATTTGAAACGTAAACAAAAATCTCTGATTCATACTATTTAAAAGAATACTCTGATAAGCATTTATTTATGAAAATCAAATTGTTTTTTTTTAATGACAGATGACCTATAATCTTAGACGTTTCTCCATTTCTCCTAAATACTAGCCCAGTTTAATTATAATAAAGCAGCAGTAACAATGGCATATATGTAAACTGTACTATCATAATTTGTTTTAGCTTGTTCCTTATGACGTTGTTTTCTCTTTGTTCCTTCTTTTGCTGGTTTGTTTCACTCATTGCTTTTTTTGTTCTGTTTTTTTAAATTTTGTTGAACTACTATTCTCATTTAGTATAATTTGGATTATTCGGGCTATTGTTCTCATCTTGAGTGTTATTCTCACAACGTTTCGGATGCCGTAACCTCCGGCCTTCTTCAGGTGTATCTTTTCAAAAGTTACACCTGTCGAAAGTTACAGAGGTTACAGTGGCCGAAACATGAGAATAACATTCAAGATGAGAACAGTAGTCTGAATAATCCAAATTATACAAATTATCAATCCTCATCTGAAAAATTCAGAAACATATTCTCATTTATTTTCACAACGTTTCAACCAATGTAACCTCCAACCTTCTTCAGGTGCATCTTATCGAACTCCGGAATCTTTGTCAAACTTGAAACCTATATGGAATTTCGAACTGAACCATTTATTTAATTCACACGGGTAGATTGTTCTCGTTCTGTCAGCCATAACCGGGTTTAAGAGTTAATTAGTATGTTATTCATAGTTATTATCTATATTTTATATTCTATACCTATAGTCTCATTGTCACTGCTGGTTTAGTATTATTAGACTGGGCTAGTGTTTAGGAGAGATGGAGAAAAATTATACTTCATTTGGGTGTGATTTTCATAAATGCATACTTGTAGGATCATATATAACTAATAGGCAGGTTTCGGTGAGATGATCTGCTTATTTGTCTACTGGACATCTAATTGCATTCGGCCATGCAGGTTTTATGTTCTCTGGACTATTTCCCACTGCTCATTCTTGTAAAGATAACATTTCTCTTGGTTTACAAAAGGATATGGGGAGTGAACACCCTAATTGTCAAAAATGTATTCAACACTTCTCTCTCTCTCTCTCTCTCTCTCTCTCTCTCTCTCTCTCTCTCTCTCTCTCTCACCTTACATATTTTCCATTCTCTTTTTTCATGTTCTGTTCTTTTTTCTCTTTATTTAATTTACTCTCTTCTTCCCCCACCCCCTCTCTCTACCCTTTGTTGCATTACCCAGGGTTTATTCAGTTGCCATAGCAATTGACAGTCTGCTTGTTAACTTGATTGATGGTTTCTGCACAAAGTGGTTGAAGGGTGGGGGGTGCAAGTTGAACTTACCCCCTTCTCACTTCTATCCATCCCTCTGTCCCCGGGTTCCCTTAGCCCCACCCCTGCTGTTATTTCTTGGTTTGATTTGGCACCAAGCCTGGCTGGCACCAAGTGATTTTTTTGGGGGGGATTTTTTTTTGTTGTTGTTTAAGCACTCTGCATCCTGCTAATTTTGTTTAACCAATATTCTCTGTCTGGTGGTATAGTGCTGAACTCTCTTCCCTTCATTTTTCGATATGATATCTGGGGTGGTATATGGGGGTTGGGGCCTGTAAGTTCGGCCAGCAGTGTAGAGTTGAATGAATAAGTCTAACACAATGTAAATTAGATGTTAATTCTGCCGACCAACCCTAGTGTAACCAAAGTTCTTTGTTTGTTGTTCTTCTCCTCCAAGAGTTCTGCAATGGAACTATTGCATTCATGTTGCATATTACTCAGCAGTAAAATGCTTATAGAATTAAGTATAGGAATAATTTGACTTATTGCCTTATATGAAAATAGATAGCGGATTGGTTTATTTAGTCATGTGACATTCGATGAAGACAAATTTCAATTTCACCTAACTGGAAGAAGGGTTCATACCTTTTCATCAAAATTGGGCCATCTGCATCCCCCTATACTGAAGGAAGTCGGGGCGGGGATGATTAGCCTAATTGATTCCATTGTGGATTATGGAATCTTCTATTCTGAGTGAAAGGAGTCTTGTAAGGTGTGGTGATTTGTGATACTGCAAGATCTCGACATGCGGGCAAATCAAATGTATACATATCAAAGCAATGGCTGAATTCTTAGAAAATGACCTTCAGTCTGTAGTAGAATGGGGCCATAAATGCTGCTGCTGCTCATCACAATCCCTGATTGCTTCCCTGGGAGCTGCATGGTAATCGTCAAATCTAATTTCAATAAACATTTGCCATAAACCGTTCTTATAAGTCATCAAATTTTATTCATTCTATTCGTTATTTTCAATTCTCTCATGATATTCACCATCATTCAAGTATTCTTCTCATTAGCCTTTATCCTTGATAAGCGATGACTCATCAGTAGAGAAAAAAGCACTCAAATTTGGTGCAATTCTGCCCAACAGTTTTGAAGCCTATTAGGTTTTATTATTCTTAGTATTAGCAGTCATAGTAGTAACTTTTTTACATGCCATATGACCACTTTACACCCCATGCCAAATTTGGTTCAATCCTTACAAGTAGTTTTGGAGCCTACAAGTGACCAACGGACAGACAAAACACATTTGCTTATAATATAGAGGCTTCATTTTATATTTAGATCATGCAACATTCCAACCATAGTACTTAAAAAACTGCAACCGGAACAACTCCTATTCTTATGAAGCTGTTCAATCGTTGCTTAAACGAGAAATGCTTCCCATCACCTTGAAATACTTTGTCAGTCTGAACAGTATTTGAAAATACTGGAAATCAGTCGTCTGCATCTCAGTACAGACCAATCAGTCTCCTGTACGTCATGAGTAAGTTGCTTGAATCTGTGATAAATCAAGAAGTTGTCAATCACCTCAGCAGAAACAGTCTACTCAGTGACAAGCAATGTGGATTTCGTCCTGCAAGATCAACAGCTGATGTGCTGACTGTAATATCATACAGGATCAGTGAATCTATAGACGGAGCCTTCGCTTCTAGAGCAATAGCTTTTGACATTTTGAATACCTTTAATAGGGTTTGGCATAAAGGTCTGCTTGCTAGCTATTGGATATCTGGAAATGTCCTTTTAACTATCAAATCCTTTCTCTCAAATAGGTTTATAAAAGTAATCGTTGATGGGCAGAAGTGTGAAGCACATAGTATCAATGTCGGCGTGCCTCAGGGATCTATTTTGGTCCCAACGCTCTTCCTGATATTCATCAATGATCTCCCTAAACACATTCTAAGATCTTTAGTTGATATTTATGCAAATGACACAACAATCTATAGCAACACTTCGAAGAGCATTAATGATCAAGATTTGTCTGATTCTCTATCTTCTAACCTGGAGCATGTGGTGCCATGAGGAAAAAGGTGGCTGGTTGCTTTTAATGCATCTAAAACCAAGCTTCTCTCCTTTCACCACCAATGCTCAAGTCTTCACTTTGCCCCAATTGAAATAAAATCCCCCTGCTTTGATAAGCTTCTGGGACTGACCTTTACTTCGGACTTGAAATGGAAGACTTATATCAAATCTGTTGCCAAGGTCGCTGGATCGTTCTACTGCTCCAGAAGGTATCTCACGCCCGACACCATCCTCTACCTGTATAAGAGTCAAATACGTCCTAAGATTGAGTATTGTTGCCACATCTGGGGAGGTGCCTCTCAGAGCACCTTTCCTGCATTGACAGAGTACAAAACAGACTTAAAAATCTAGTGGGTGATGTCTTCTTCCCTGTAGCCACTTTCTCACAGGAGAGATGCTGTTAGTCTTTCTCTATCATTATTTTCATGGTAGGTTCTCAACTGATCTCCAATCTATAGTTCCCCCTGTAAAAAGTTGTGAACTCGTCTAGCTACAACCACTGTCAATAATTTCCTTTTCTCCCTTTGTGTACCTAAAACTAAACAGAGCTTCTATGAAGAGAGTGTATTTCCTAGAACTACCTGTCTGTGGAACACAATGCCGTGGGGCTGCTTCCCAACTGACTACAACATAGTCGTTTTCAAGTCCAATGTAATCAAATTCTTGTTAAGCCGTCCTCTTAAATAATCAAATTCTGCCCAATTTCAACTATTGTTATCAATCATCACTGTTATCTCACTGTCCACTTAAAAAACTACTTAACCCTTATCCTCGAATAGCCTTTGGACCTTGATAAGTGGTAACTCTTTAGTAAAAAAAAAAATCAAGAAACCTTAATATTAAGTGAAATGAATTTAGTAAAAAATAAAGAAATATTAAGTGAAATGAATGTATTTTTAATCTGAGTCAATTCATTTCAAGTAAATCTTTGTTTGTAATGTATTATATCACATGTGTCTATTTGTTCGCTATTTCTTCAGTACTCTGCAAAAAGGAACACTATTAATGGATAGCAGCACAATTGATCCTTCTGTATCGAAAGAGGTGGCAGCTCAAGCCGATGATTTGGGAGCTTTTTTTGTGGACTCTCCTGTGTCTGGAGGTAACCTTTTTTGTATTGAATTGTGTACTTTTTTTCTTTTTCTTTCTGGTTTTGTTTATGTATATCTAAGGACACAACTTTACAGGGTGTGTTCTGTCTATCTAATACTAATACTTACAGATGACTTATAAATATATCCTTCCTTTATGACCTACAAAATAAATATAATTTTCATGGAAGTTTAAATATGTAAAATAAATGAATTATTAACCGAGTATTTTGATTAGAGTTAATGTATTAGTTTGATTATTACATCAAGCAACTAGCAGAGGACACAATGCACGTATGGAGAATAGACAAGATTGTTTGAGACAGTCAAGAAGATCTGTAGCATGACTGTATAATGATGATAATATGCTGCTGAACCATGTAATTTAAAGTCTAATTTAAAATGTGTTGTGGTGGATCTTAGAAGCTAGTTTGTTTAATAGTCAGACAACAATTCTTTGTCTCATAACAGCTAAAGTCTTGTTAACACATTGTTGCAGTAGTTAAGCGGATCTGTATCCTGCTGTAATAACAATTGTAGCATTCTTGTGCTGTTGTTTATAATTGAATTTGTAGAATAACAAAAAAATTCAATTCAGACTTAAATATTCTTTTTCGTTTTATTTTGTTTAGATTCCTCTGATTATACATTCTTAAAATTGGGGGAGGGAAGAAGTGCTCTGAAAACACATCTGCTTGTCTCGTAGACCAAAAGCCAAAAGAGTATCTTACACTAGCTTATTCTGCCATGTTGACTTCCTATTCATGATGTCACTTCCTTCGAATACATTAACTTAATTTCTAGTGAAAATTTCATCTTTTTCCAATTCCACGCCATATTACTACATTAAAACAAGTTTGATTTAACAAAATTGGTAAATATTGGGTTTTTTTAACATAAAAATTATAATAGAATTAGTTTCAAGATTGTTGTTCTTTTTTCTATTACAGGAGTGAATGCAGCACGCGATGGACTTCTGACTTTTATGGTGGGTGGCAACGATGATGCATTTGCTATGGCTAAAGTCTACCTTGACATGATGGGGAAAAATGTCATTCATTGTGGAGCTGTTGGTACTGGACAGGTAAGACTTTATTTCAACCTTTGTCTTTTTCAATGTTTTATGTAGTTAACTGTTGCATAACTTTCTCGTTTTAGGATTTTTAATATTTTTTTCACTGAAAAATACTGTTGCCTACTTGCTATTCTTCTGAGGATTTTTGTCTTGATTTTATGGAATACCTCGGATTCGTCAACCTTCTGATGAAGAGGGAGTCAGTTATAACAGCCTCGATTGCCCATGAATGCTGTTGACCTCTTCAGAAACATGTGTAAAAGTTATTTTGTTCTGAAATTGTCATTAAATCAGAAATTGTCATTAAATCAGAGAATAATGTAACTGATTTAATACTTAATTTATTTATTAATAGCTTTATTGAAATTTTAAATTTTTAAGTATTAAATATTGAGCTTCATCTTTACTTTAGAAATTGATTCCTATTTGAATCCATCAAAACTATAAATTTGCTATTATATTATTACCTGCTATATATATATATATATATATATATATATAAAGTGATGAATTTTGAAGAATACAATATCTATTAAATAATCAATTTTTCAAAACAAAGGATTTAAATAAGAAAATTATTTTATTATTCCTTCCTTAACCCATGGCTTTTCAAAGATGTAATCTTTTCGTCAGAGGAGATTAATTATTCAACAAATAAGTTAGTAAAATAAAATTTACCATAATGTCAACATTTGAAAAAGTAAAAAAATATGAAAGAATATAAGAGAATGTACAGGATGTAGGCAAAAGTTCACCGTTGAAGGGGCATGAAGAGTTCATAAGATCAGATTCTGGAATATGATAAAATCCGGGTCCTGTGTTAGGAATGAGTTTAGGCAACCAGGGTTGTATGGAAATCTGATTCTAAGAGGTAAGGGTAAAACAGATCCTATAAGGAAAAGAATTCCGTTTGCAGTAGTAGAGAACAATGGTACAAAAAGAGCCGTCCTGATGGAAAAGTTCTTTGAAAATCCGTGGTTTAAGGAAAGAATAATAAAATCATTTTCTTATTTAAATTCCTTGTTTTGAACAATTGATGATTTAATAGATATTGTATTCTTCAAAATTCATCACTTATATATATATATATATATATATATATATATATATTAAATTCCCGAAACAGGTTTTCATGGTAAACAACTGATGATCCCTTAAATAATGTTAGAAGCAAACTAATATAGTAACTGAAAAAGTTAAATTTACTTACATGAGTGATTTTCCACTGAATGACTTGGGACTTAAGTTTTTTTAAATTTTTATTTATTTTTATTTTTTTTAATGTAGTTTTAATGGTTGAGAAACTTCTAAGACTATATATATAGACGGTAATAATATAATAGCAAATTTATAGTTTACAGTATAGGATGGTTGTGGTATAGCTGTTAGGTAGCGAAGAGGGGGGGGAGGTTCAGAGGGAGGGCGTCTTAAAAGAAGATGAAGCGCCTAAAAGAGGAAGTCGAGAAATCATGTGACTTCCACCCAGAGGAGCATTTCTGTCTCTTAGTTTGCCAACCAGCCAACTGAACATACATGAGAAATGCAGCGGTCCCTGCTAGCCTGAGAGGGGAGGGGGGGGGGGGATATAGGTGGCTAAAAGTCAACCTGACTAAATATGTAAGTGGTATCTCTCCCACCAATTTATCCCTTTTAAATCTCTCTTTCTCTCTCTCTCTCTCTCTCTCTCTCTCTCGTACACATGCATTTGATTTCTTTCTCTTTGTTCTGTTAAAAATAAAACTCTTTAAAACCAAACTGTGGTTCTCGATCAACAAGCGAGGAACAGGAGCCAACAGCGTGAGCCTTAACAAAACTTGGGTTACAACGAAGATGCACGGGTGTATGATGTTATACACCCGCGACGGTAAGCAGTATCCAACATAGCCACTATAAGATATATTGATTTCATTGTGAATAATAATATCAAAATATTAGACAAAACATCTTATACTGGCTATATTACGGTTGCTCTGTCATGTAGACTCACATGTCACCTATTAAATGAGAATTATAGAAGTCACAGCTTTGGTAATCCAGCTCTGTAGCTCAGTTAACTTGATCCTATTTTATACAAATTAATGATGGCCAGAACTCTGGCTGTTTTGTCAGATTCTTGAATATTGTCAGAATAAGTTTTTTTTTGTGTGTGTCTTGTTTTATCTGATTCTTTCTGTTTTTTGTTGTTTTCATTTACAGGCTGCCAAGATTTGCAATAACATGCTTCTTGCCATTAGCATGATTGGAACATCAGAAACAATGAATTTGGGCATGAAGTAAGTCTGAATTCTTGCCTTTTTTTTTTTTAACGATTTTTAGAAAAGTGCATTCTCTTGTTGGCCAGTATAATCTAAGGAAGATCACTCTGATAATTGTTAAGCCAACACATCATACCTTTAAAAAATTAGTACTTGCCAGATTATACTAATGTGAAAACTGTCACACATTTCGGGTTGAAACCCTTCCAAGATGACTTTAGTCTTCAATGATAATTTAATACATTTATTCAACCTCAATGTGTCTAAATGACACATTTGTGAGATAGATTCATATAGGTGGAATATTTTTATTTTTATGTTGATATATTTTTGGGGTAGAGAAATAGTCCAGTTCCTTTAATTTGTTTAAGATGTTGATCAGGTTAGTATTCACTTTAGAGCATACCTATGATATTGCAAAGAAAGAAAATAACCACTCATATTTAGAAAAAGAATTTGTGGTCCGTCTGTCAGGGGTGCATAACACAAAAAATGAAAGTTACACCGAGGACAAAGCTGCTTTTGTAAAACCAAATATGCAATTTATCATCCATACTCAGCCAATCATAATAATCCACCTTGGATAAAAGGATCCGACTTTTTTAACTTCTCCAGTTTTGGTATTTAAGATGTGTCGAGTGTATCAGACTTCGGTGTTACCAATAACAGTCAATATGTCACGCCTATTATCCATGCTATCTCGTCCAAAGTGTCGACATCAGCCAGTTTGCATGCAGTTATATCTGTTCTTACGCCCTCGAACAATATCTTCCTTAGTCTAACACCCTCTCTAGTAGCTGGGATATGCAAAAAAGACATCTTGAGTTGCTGAGAGTAGTGTACAAACGTTGTTTGAGAAATACTCTTCAATCTTCTTTCTTGCCGTTATTTTCTTCGTCACCTTTGATTCAAATCACAGGACACCAGTCTTCTTTTTGAATAGAGGTTTTTATTTGCATGAGAAATCAGAGAGAGAGAGATAGATATATAGTTATATACTTTTGGCTAAGATAGAGATGGATAGAGACGAGCATTTTCCCGCCATCTTGTTAGACTATTACATTGTTCACTCCGTCACACCTCATTGGGTTGAGTACCTACTTCCTGTGTCCACTTGCTTTGAAATATGACAGAACAAGAGGCATAATGGACTTGAGAAGGGGGGGGGGTCCGATTCTTAACTTCTGCTTATTCAATGAGGTCACCTTCTAAACCCCCCCCCCCCCCCTCCAAAAAAAAAATCCCTTAATCATTTCCGGTTTATCACCATCCACCATTCTCTGGCCTTCATTATCTAACACAAACAATCTATCTTTGATTGTCAATAAACAGTGAAGAAATTATACCTGGATTTTTACTCACAGTTTCCGAATGGATGTTTCATTAATTACAAAAAAACAATAGAAGAGTAGTATGTGAACACATTTGCTTTTGATGTTGATGCAAAAGAGAAGAGACGATAGACGAGGAGTTGATCATTGCTTATTGCTTTTGGTCTCTTATCTGAAAAATTGTCTCCCAAACGAAGCTCGGATAGTCAAGTTGATTTTTGATGTTCTTTATTATTATTTAATAGGAGACTACATATATGAGGGAAATTTAATTTTACAGTTACGTGAGTTTGCTGCGTATTACATTCGCACATTTCGGTTTATACGCTAGCTAATTTTTTGTATCTATTTTTATGATATTATTCACACTAGAAAGTCTACGTTACTAGATGAATGGAAAGTATTGTTACAGTATGTACTGTTGTATATATGTGTTACATATGAAGAAATGATGACAATGATACGATCAACGTGCAATCTAAGTCTTAAAGACAGGTTTAGATCTGATGACCTCAGAGGAAGATTAGATCTGGACAGTATAGGGAGATGTATGCAAAACAGGAAACTTTGTTGGTGTGGTCATTTTGAAAGAACGGATAAGATGAATTGTCTACTCTGGTGCCCCCTCGACGTAAATCCACTAGATCAACTCGACAATCAACTAAATCCCATCCATCCACTGTGGAGGTCCCCAGATGCCGGAGAGCTTTCTATTCAAAGAGCTTCTTTCCTCGTGCTGCTGGCCTCTGGAGCTCCCTCCCTGCCCCTCCTGTTTCCCCGACAGTACTGACATGCAGAAATTTAAAATTAATGTAAACAGACATCTCGCTGCGCAGATCCCAGTTTAGGTTGACCCCTCCCAACCTTCTCCCCTTTTCTTTCTTCTCAGTAGCCCCTTACGTCTACAGTGGCGGCCTGCCTTGTTTAGGGTGAACTTTGTTAAAAAAAAAAAAAGAGTGCTTATGTTAGTAGATGTAGAACAGTTGAGGTAGCAGGGTCAGTTGGAGGGGAAAGCTAAGGAAAATATGGGAGGAAGTGATAAAGATGGATTTGAAAGAAAGAGGGATAAAGCTCTGGACAGATATGGGTTAGTTTGGAAGTGAAGTTCTAAAAGCCATCCGACCGAATATGATGATAATAAACAGCCATGAAGACATAACAAACGAAGCATAACGTACTTGTTTACATCATGGAATTTTGTTATGAAACATAAAGTCGACAGATTTCTTTAAATCCCCTATTTTTATTATGAATCTTGTTTCATAATATTTAAATAAACTTAAAACGCATTTAATCTAATTATTTAATTTTTTTTGTAATTACAATTTATTCCCTTTCTTTTTCTTTGGCAACTGAAATAATATATTTGATGGCTATATCTTTCCTCCTTATTAACTTAACCATCCCTAAGGAGTGCAGGGCTTTATTTATTTTTATTGATATTTACTGACTGTATCCATTCCATGGAGAGGCTGTGTATTTTGGAGATGAACAGAGTCAGTGATGAGTGACAAATTCTTTGACAATAGGAGAGCATGAAGCTGGAATGGGTGGAGGGGGGGGGGTTACTTTGTTCTGTCTTCACATTGTTCTTGTAGAATGATTATTGTCCTTCTCTATTTTTGGAGCTGGGTGAGGAGTGACCTGTTTTTCTTCCTTTTTTATTTTAAATCTTTTTCTATTTACACTTCCTCTATTCTCTTATTTCTACTTTCTCTTTCTCTTGTTCTTTTATTTCTGCTCTCTCTCTCTCTCTCTCTCTCTCTCTCTCTCTCATTCTACTCCTTATTTCTCCCCCCCCCCTCGTTCTCTTATATTTGCTCTCTCACTTCCTGTTCTCTCCATTCTCTCTTTCTCTCCCTGTTGTCTCTCTCTCTCTCCCAGTTCTCCCTGATCTCTCTCTCCCATTTCTCCCTGATCTCTCTCTCTCTCTCTCCCTGATCTCTCTCTTTCTCTCTCTCCCCCTCATTCTCTCTCTCCCCTCGTTCTCTCTCTCTCTTTCTGTTCCCATTCTTTCTCCCCATTCTCTCTCTCTCCCTGTTCTCTCTCTCTCTCTTTCTGTTCTCCTTTCTATCTCTAATCGTTCTCTCTCTCCCCTTCTTCACTATCTCTCTCTTCCCGTTCTTTCTCCATTCTCTCTCTCTCTCTCTCCCTCCCTGTTGTCTCTCCTCTATCTCTCTTTCCCAGTTCTCCTTTTCTCTCCCTCTCCCTGATCTCCCCGTTTCTCTCTCTCCCTGTTCTTCTCTCTCTTTCTCTCTATCCCCTCATTCTCTCTCTTTCTCTCTCTCACCTCTTTCTCTCTCTCTGTTCCCATTCTCTCTTCCCCATTCTCTCTCTCTCCCTGTTCTCTCTCTCTTTTCTCCCTTCTATCTCTAATCGTTCTCTCTTTCCCCTTGTTCTCTATCTCTCTCTCCTAGTTCTTTCTCCTTTCTCTCTCTCTCTCTTCATTCTCTCTCTCTCCCCTCTCATTTTCTATCTCTCTCTTCCTGTTCTCCCCTCTCTCTCTCTCATAATTCTCTTTCTCTTACCAGTTCTCTTATTGCTACTCTCTCTTCCTTGTTCTCTTTTTCCCTTCAACTCTTTATCACCCTTTCTCTATCACCACTCTTTTTATGTATGTCCCCCTCTTCTCTTCAGCATTCTATCTCCCCCCTCTCAATCTTCCTCTTTTCCTTTATGTATTTTTTATCTACAACCAATCATTTTCCCTCCACTTCATATCTTATACCCTTCCCCAATCTTCCACATGCTCCAGTCCATTCCTAGCCAACAAGATGGAAAATGTATTGACCCCGTCACTTGTGCAAGTGCTGACCCATGTCTCGTACAGACAGGACACATTTGGGTCCCCTCATTTCTACTTATAAGGGGCTGGCCTCCATCACTGCAAGCAGATGGTTGCTCCTTGATGCCATTCGGTGACAGTCAACACTGGCCTTTGCGCACCTCCTGTTCAGAGATGCGCTAGTGGCTTTCCGTGAGGACAGAGAACGCACACAATGATACCGCCGTCATTTGTGTCAGTTTCTTGATGCAAAGATGAGGGATTCTCTCTCTCCCTTTCTCTTCTTCATACAATCCACATGTAGACATGTTAAAAACTAATAGATGTATTTTTTAGAAACTCTTTGCACATTCTTCTTCTATGCAAGATATGTTTCTATGGGGAAGGAGGTTGTATGTGATTTAATATAGAACTGAGAATTTTCAACCAGGGTAGGGAGTTCTTCTCACCCCGGGGCACGTTCTTTTTTGCTTTCAAGCTAAAGAATCACAACTACAGATTGACAGATTGAAACTGTTTTGTGTGGGTTACGGCATATAAACCCTCTTTTTAGTGGTGGGGGGGGGGGGGGTTCCAATAATTTACGGCATATAAACCCTTTGTTTTTGGCGGCGGAAAGCAATACTGAAACGCAATCTCTACAATCAAATTTATAAAAATAAGACTTTATATTTGACTAGCATGGTTACCTGGTGTTACCTAGCGGCACGGACAAGAAAATAAGAATTAAAAAGTGTAACATCTTTCTTTTAAAACTTCTCTTTCTCTCTCAACTTCTCTTTCTCTCTCAACTTCTCTCTATCACCCTGCTCTCTCTCCCCCTTTCTCGCTATCTCCCTCTTCCTTTCTCTGGCAACTAGAAAAAAATCATTCTAATTGTGGGCATTCCCCCCCACCTCCGACTGATTTTTCCCTGTTAACCCCTAAAAGAATTAATATTGCAAAAAAAAAAGAAAAGATGTCCATATTCTGTCTGAGGCAATGCTGAAAAAGAATATTGTTTTTATGGGTGTGTTTCGTGTAGTTTCTGACTTTTAGGTGGACACACACACAGACAATCGATCTTTATATAATAGACTAGCAGAGCTACCCGGCGTTGCCCGGGGCCCAAAAAAAAAAAAAGAAAAGAAATTAAATAGTGTGTGTAACATCTTTATATTAAAACTTTTATCTCTCTTCCTCTCTCTAGCTGTCTCTTTCCTCATTTTGCCGTCTCTCTATCTGTTCTTTATATAATGGATTATAACCAAAATAACCTATAAGATTATCCATATTTTTTAGCATATCCCCAGTCTGATAATATAAAACTAGCAGGGACAATATGGATATGAGCATAGAGTATAGTATATTGGTTTAAATATGTGATGTTTAGACATGCATTAAATGAAAAACGCAGAAGAAACAAAAAGTTAGTATTGACAAGAATTCAGCAGAAGAAGGAATGAAGAGTATATGCAATTGTTACTGAAAATTTAGGATTATTAGATGGGGTTATTGTTCAGGAGAGATGGAAAAATGTACAAGATTACATGTACTAACAGGGCTTACCTGCTGTTGAACTGGTGAGGGTTAGGTTTAGTACTTTTCCTAATGAGTCATCACTTATCAATGCAGAAGGCCATTCGAGGATAAGGGTTATTGGGATGGATGATTTTTAGTTGAAAGATGAAGAACCTCATGAGAGGATTGGAGATGATTAATGGCAGTTTGATTACTTTTTTTTTATGGAAATCACTCCAGACAAGGCATGAAGCCACTTGGTGTAAGGAGCTAAAAAAAAGTACTACTTCAAGGTGAAAAGCTAACCAACGATAAATGTTAGATGGATAGATTCTGACCCAGAAAACAGCAATTCTTCCTCCTTTGTCAGAAACATTGCACATGGAATGTGAGGACTAAAGGACAAAATAAGGGAATGTGGGAATGGTTTATGACAGGAATCTGTTGACATTGGATTTGAAAACAATCACATTGTAATCTGCAGAGAAGCAGTCCTGCAGCAATATGTTTCACAAATAGGAAGAAGCTAGTATAAGTGAATGCACAAGATCCAATTAGATTTAAAATGAGCTTATTCAATTATATAGTGTGTTGATATCCATTACGCCACTCTAATAATGATTAAAATGGCTGACTTGTGTTTACTGCCTTGATAGTTGAAAATTCAACAGTAATTTTTAAAATTTAAACGGTCAGTTAAAAAGTAATTTCTGGCTTGAATTAAACTTTAAAGACAAGCGTCAAGTATTACGGTCCTTTTGTGCTCTAAAACCAAATATAAACATTAATTTTCTTACATGCCTCTGTTGTATTAAAAAAAAAACATGTTTAATGGAAGAAATGGATACAGGATTTTTTATTATTTTTTTCAAAATCTGTGATGAGCCATATTGAGAACAAAATAGGCCAGTCCAAGTTGCCTCGTCTTCTTACCTTCCCCCTACGTGTTCCTTTCACCTTCTGCTGTCCACCCTATCATCCCTCCACGTCATCTTGTCCGTGGTGATGCTCGCGTCATTCTCTCTACAAATTAAGACTCTGATCAGAGATAAAGGCAGCAATTAACTGAACAAAGATGGAGGCCATAACACAATCTCTTTAACTCAACGCTCAATCTCGGTTCACTTTGTTTCCCTCGTGGAAATGTAACCAGTTCTTTCTCTGCCGCTTAAACTTGTACGTTGGAGAGCTGGGGGGTTAAGGGGGAGACAATGTAACGCTCAGCCGTGTTGATCGTTCTACTGACATATTTTATGTTTGAGAGACGTGATTTTTATTTCTGCTGTCTTTAGCAACTAATCACTGGCTTCATAAACAAGAATAATATGGCCTCCGCGATAGTTTTGTGGAGAAAGTATTCAACACAAGACTATCTGGCCTTCCACAGTTGCAGTGTAGGATTTCTTTTTGTTTTTTCATCCTTTTCCTGTTTCAATCATTTATTTTTAATTTTATCTTTCAAATCCACTTGATCAACTCTCTCCTGTGCAAATATACTTATTTATTTGATTAAACTAAGATTCTTTGCTTGATTTAAATCGTTTTAGTATCTCTTGCCAGGTAAATTATAGTAGCAAAATTCCTTTGAATTTTGGAACCACCACCACCATCACCACAACCATCATCATTATCATCATTTTCACCACCATTACCACCACCACCACCATCATCATCATCATCATCAGTTTAACATCCAGTTTACATGATCGCATGTGTTGGACTATTTTTAGAAATTGACTTTGAAAATCACATATCTCTACCCAGGTCTTTATTTATCCTTCATTATCATTCAACTGTCAATCTATTTATCTTGTTAATCTTTATCCTCGAGTGTTTTTTAGAATTGATAAGTGGTGATTCATTAATAAATAAGACACAAAAAATAATGGAGATTCCATGGTTGCTTCTGTCCATAATAATAATGTTTCCCTTGAAATAATGCTGTCTGTCAGGGTTAATGATATTCAGAAAAAATTGATTCTTCTAAATGAATAAATGTGAAAGTTTTTTAGTTTTTTTTATTTATCACTCTGCTATTTAAATCAATAATACTACATAGTGTTTTGAAATACTGTATATGTCATAGAGACGAACGGCCCAAAAACAGAACTTGAATGCTTCATTTGTATAACTAGTTTTAAACAGTTCATAATAAATTAATGTTTGGTGCTATTCATTCGTAACTTCATCGTCCTATTTTTTTCCATATATCAAATATTTTTGCCAGTATTGACAGTAATTAATTAAAGTGATTTAATAAAAAAGGATAAATTATTAAACCTTCAAATATTTGCTGATTATTTTTCGGGGGAAGTAATTTAAATTAAACTAACTACAAAGAAAGATATACAAGACATAAGCAAAAGTTCAGAAAGAGGAGAAGGTGAATGACTGGCTGACCCTTCCCTCTCTCCCCCCCTTCTTTTCCATTAGTGACGTCACATAGAGAAAGGAGAGAGGGTGAATGACTGACTGACCCTTCCCTCTCTCCCCCCTTCTTTTCCATTAGCGATGTCACATAGAGAAAGGGGAGAGGGTGAATGACTGACTGACCCTTCCCTCTCTCTCCCTTCTTTTCCATTAGTGACATCACATAAAGAAAGGGGAGAGGGTGAATGACTGACTGACCCTTCCCTCTCTCCCCCTTCTTTTCCATTAGTGACGTCACATAGAGAAAGGGGAGAGGGTGAATGACTGACTGACCCTTCCCGTTAGTGAGCGGCAACACATTTTTATTATTTTTAAATTCAATGAAAAAATTGTAGATTAAAAAAAAATAAGAGCACACACACATACACTCTCGCTTAGGCGAATTGATTTCTTCTTTCTTTTCATTTCTTAATGGTGTCTTATTAAATATTAATAAATTTGTATCAAAATTACCAAAAAGTTATCTAAGAGCAATATATTCTGATTATCTAAGAGCAATATATTCTGATTATCTAAGAGCAATATATTCTGATTATCTAAGAGCAATGTATTCTGGTTATCTAAGAGCAATGTATTCTGATTATCTAAGGGCAATGTATTCTAGGAATATAAATAATTACCCTACCTATGGAATTATATTTTAAAACTTTATCGGAAACAAAATAAAACTAATGTTTGAGGGATTGTCGGAGTCTTTTCTCAGCTTGGGTGTGGGTATTCTCAATAAGTAATGTTTTCAACAAGTAATGTTTTCAAAGAGGAATGTATTCTAGGAATATAAATAATTACCCTACCTATGGAATTATATTTTAAAACTTTATTGGAAACAACACAAAACTAGTGCTTAAGGGGTTGTCGGAGTTTTTTCCCAGCTTGGGTGTAGGTATTCTCAAAGAGTAATGTTTTCAAAGAGGAATGTATTCTATGAATTTAAATAATTATCCTACCTATAGAATTATAGTTGACAACATTATTCGGCATTAAATAACCCATAAATGGTTGATATGCTGTAAACCAAACCAAACCAAAAAATTAATATCTATTTATATGAATAAATGCCAAAGATTTTTCTTGTGTTTACAATAAAATTATGAATGAAATGTTTATTATTTAACATTTTGGTTTCAAGTAGCGAACGGATAACCAGCTGGCCAAGTCAGCTAGTCTTCCATAAAAATAATTGTCAATGTCAGCTGAATATTCATTAAATAAAGGAAACAAATATGTCTCTGCTATATCTATTTATTGAAAGCACTTTCAAACGATAAATTATCTCTTTTTTTCATACTGTAAAATAATTAAATAAATGAAATGAACGTTTTCAACTTTTACTTTATTTTTTGCAACAATTTATATCTTTTTAAAATCTATTGTCACTTTCTTATTTCTGTAAAAATAATTGCCAACAAAATATTCTTTAAATAAATAAAATGAATGTCACTTTTGTAATTTATTTAAAATTGTAACCATTAATGTATTAAAAACTTACACAGAAATAAGAAGTAGTTTTTTTAATCTTGTTACATCAATAGGACGACAGTTCATTTGATTTGGGAACAATTCATTTTAAAATGAGTGAAATCTAAATTTTACACCATTTCTACCGATAAAGGGGTAGCTTACAAAAATCTGTCTGTCGGAAATGCTGGTATATATTGCTAATCAGCACAGTATTGCATCATATTATAAGTATAAAAATATACAATGTCTTATTAACATTATTAAGCACTCTATGATTATTTCTTCATACATTTTATTTTTACAAAGAGTAATTTTTCTTCATTCCACAATAAAAAAAACATAAATAACAGACTTATCGACCTGAGGATGTCGAGCTGATTAATGCTACGACTGAAACATATTCTGAATGTGTAGCTATGCTATGTTTGTATAAATAAAACTTTTATTGTAAGTAAATAGCTCTATTTATTATTGAGCAATATTATTTAAACAAAGCAAAGATTCTCCAGATTTTTACCCTGTGGATACAAACCTTACCTGGATTACTATATATATAATGTATTTACTTTCAGAACTTTTCATTAAATAAAATTATTCATCTTTCATATATATATGTATGTATATTTGTATATACTCTCACACACACACACACACACACACACACACACACATATATATATATATATATATATATATATATATATATACATATTTATTTACATATATATATATATTTATATTTATATACATATTTATTTACATATATATATATATTTATATTTATATACATATTTATTTACATATATATATATTTATATACATATATATTTACATATATATATATATATTTATATACATATATATATATATATATACATATTTATTTACATATATATATATATTTATATTTATATACATATTTATTTACATATATATATTTATATTTATATACATATTTATTTACATATATATATATATATATTTATATACATATATATTTACATATATATATATATATTTATATACATATATATATATATATATTTATATACATATATATATTTATATACATATATATTCATATATATATATATTTATATATATATATATATATTTATATTTATATATATATATATATATTTCTCTCTCTCTCTCTCTCTCTATATATATATATATATATATATATATATATATATATATACTAGAAAAATACTCTTCCCAGGATGGGTAAAATTAACAGTTCTGCACCACATTTATGTTCGTTTTTACGGAAATTAATGAACATCAATTTATAATTATACTAAACCTTATGTGTACAATCCTTATTCCAATTTAGATCAAAAGTCATTACATGATTTTGATTTTAGAAAATGTCTAAAAATTTAAGCTTAGGAGATTTTAAGTAGAAATTAAGATTCTGGGAATCTTGCTTAATTGGATCAAATTTAATGCAAATCTGATATGTTTGAATTTTCAAATTGAAGATTGTGTCTATATTATGCTTCATAAAAACCCTTTAAAAGAAACGGAAACTTGCAGAAAATGTATTAATTGATGGCTAATACCTATTGTTCAAATTTCGCAAAAATTAGATGTATCTGAATTCATCCCCTTTGCATTAAACTAAATATAGTCCACATTATGACCCTTATGTATAGCAACTGTGTTCCAAAATTCATAATGTTCTGGTAATTAGTATCGGAGTGAATCCTGTAAGTACAAATATATAAACATATATATATAGTCTTTAGGGTAATTTATTATTATTATTTTATTATTATTTATTTATGTATATATTAGTGAAATTTTCAGCTGAATTATTTCGACACTTGATTATTGGGGAAATGGTAGTTTGATCAGTACCATTGGAGAGCCATGAATATTATAACTGTCCTGTTTTTAAATCTCCGAAACAGTTACATGGTAAACAGCTGATGATCCCCGTGTTAATATTAGATGCTTAAGTAAAGGGCTCTTGTTTTTGTTTCACTGTTAGATACTTAACCTCCCTTTTTTATTTTTATTTACTTACTATTTTTATTTTCGAATTTTCCAACGAATGTTGAGTCTGCAATATCTTGGATTTAGTTAGTTTCTCTGGGAATTTAAACTGCATTTTCCTTTTTTTTCTTCTTTCTTTTGTTTAAAATGACTCAAAGCTTCTTTAGACTATAAATATATATATATATAATGTGTTAAATATAGATCCGAGATAAACAAGTTTACAGCATATTAATTGACATACATTCCAAGAATTCAACATAAACAACAGTTTTGTGTACGCTTGTTTCTGAGACGATATGGATTTTTATTGATATCAAGTCTCTTTATCAGCACAGAGTACTTTGAACTTGGTGTCTATACCCTGTGCTGATGAAGAGACTTGATATCAATAAAAGTCCATATCTTTACAGAAACGATCGTACATAAAACTGTTGTTTATGTTGAATTCTTGAAACGTATGTAAATGAATGTTGTAAATTTGTTTACCTCGGATCTACAATATAATAGCTCTGGTTGATCTGGTAGTTTTATCATTGAGCTGATTTTATATCTGCAGTATTTTTGGACATCATATTGTCACTATACCTATGCTTTTACATAAGGGTTGGATTTTTTTTTTCATAAAGCTTATTATCAGTACTAAGGGAGCCTTTGGAATTAAAATTAACTAAAATCAAAATTTGAAACTCATATCCTATGTCAAGATTTACTTCAACTAGCATATATTATAATTTCTTATTATTTATATATTTTTCATTCACTTTGAAATTTTTTTTTAATAGATTACTTTTTATCAATTTTTTTACAAACTGAGGCTAAGCTAAGAGTTTGTTTATTTTTTTGATTTTTTTTTTTTTTGAATAGACTTGGATTGGATCCAAAGATGTTGGCAAGTATTTTGAATGTCAGTTCCGGTCGATGCTGGTCAAGTGAACTCTATAACCCAGTGCCTGGTGTTAAAGAGGGTGTACCATCGAGCAATGATTATAAAGGAGGGTTTGGCACGGCTCTCATGACAAAGGTATGAGATTTCTGGGTTTTTTTCATTCTTGCTACGTCACTTTTTTTGTTTTTCTTTTCTATGAACTGTCATTTTTTAATTCACTCGAATATCCACTCCATCAATACAGACGTTTGGTTTGCCCTCAGATAGGGAAGAATTTCACTTTTTCATAAACATCTAAAAGTAAGTTTTGGAATTTTTGAGATGAGGATTGATAATTTGTATTATTTCAATTATTCAGACTACTGTTCTCATCTTTGATGTTATTTTCATAACGTTCTGGCCGATGTAATCTCCGACCTTCTTCAGGTGCATCTTGTCAAACTTGGGAATCATTATGTCGAACTCATTCAAAATTCCGTACAGATTCCTGAGTTCGACAAGATTAGCCTGAAGGAAGTCGGAGGTTACATCAGCTGAAACATTGTAAGAATAACATCCAAGATGAGAACAATAGTCCGAATAATCACAATTAATATGAAAATACATTTGTTACTTTTTTCCCCAAATCAAACAGAAATCGTAAGTAGATGATTCAAAAACTGATCACAAGAAAACTGATTTTCTATGTGAGAGATGAAAATACCTCGCACTATGACAAAATTCGGAAAAAGAAATTTTTTTAACCGTTTTTTACCTAAAATCTATTAAAAGTTAGTGTTAATTGACCATCTGTAACCGATTGAGTCAGTATTTGTTATAAATATTATTAAATATTAACTATTAAAACTCTGATGATGTTCTATATTGTTTGTTTTTCACTGTGCACACTTTTCCTCTTTACATGAATGTTTTAGATTATGGAGGAAGGGCAAATGTACATAATGATAAGAATAAATAAATAAAAGAGAGAGCGGAAAAAACGATAGCGAGTGAAGAAAGGGGGTATAAACAGAGAAAGGTGTCTATTATGACATCACAAGTTTCATAAATATTTGAAATTATAAAATGTTTTCATTAATATTTGAAATTTCTAAATATCTATGAAACTCTCTTGTGATGTTATAATGGACTCTCTCTCTCTCTCTCTCTCTCTCTCTTTCTCTCTCTCTTTCTCTCTCTTCACCCTCTCTCTCTTTCCTTTCTCCTCATTCTCTCTCCTTTCTCTCTTCCTCATGTCATCTGCTTCATCCAACTACTTATCATTCATCCTTTATTTACATTCATGTACAGATGAAAAGTGCATGGTGACAAGCAAGATAATATCTCAGAGTTTTAGTGGCATATAGATAAATATTTACATGAATCCTGTAATTTGTTTTATTCGGACTACTGTTCTGATCTCAGATGTTTTTCTCACAACATTTCGGCTGACTTTCTTAAGGTACATCCTGTTGAACTCTGGAATCTGTACAGAAATTTCGAAAGGAATCCTCTATTTAATCCACAAGGGTAGCTTACTCTCATTCTATCAACCATAACCGGGTAGAAGCCTTAAGTAATTCGTAATTTTATTCATAGTATCGTTGATTTAACCTTCAATCTCCAGAAGACTGTCACTTAAAACTGATTGTAACTTAGCACTTTTATCTGTTGCGCTATGGATCCTTGCAGACAAACGTCTGTTCTGATACCACACTTCATTTTTTTGTCCTGAGTCAGTGAAGGAGAAATCCTAGACTGAGGCAATTTTTATTTTGTTCCAATCTAGAGTTCCCCTTTTTGGGGAGCTGAATTTTCCCCCACATTAAAAAACGACCTTGTGTCTTACTCTGCCTTCATAGGGAGACATGTAAATAGGAACATCCATAGTGAGAACAGTAGTCCGAATAATACAAATAATACAAATGATCAATTCTCGTCTCAAAAATTCCGAAATATGAATCATATACCAGTTAACCTCGGAAAACTCTGGTTTTCCCATCGTCAGGGTGTTGAAAATTACTCACAAGTAGGAAAAACAGTGTATATTCTTCAAAATATATTTAAAAAAGAATCTATTCATTAGATTTTGCCCCAAATCAATGAAAAATGGTGATCAATGTTTGTTTATATCATTGAGATCATGTTTGGATGTATTATTCTTTTCAAAGAAGAAAGGACTTAATTAAAACCTAAATTGTCACAGCAAAGTAGAGGATAGAATCCCGTCAGCCATGCTCTATCAGAAGCTTTGTATCGGTGGGATTTTGAATGCCTGATGCACTCGACGTGTCGGATGGTTTGGCCATATACAGCATGCCACCTTATGTATCAACTCAATAACACGCATGGATACCCCAGGCACGAGGGTGCGTGGAAGACCAAGAAAAACCTGGCTTAAGTGCATACAAAGTAACTTGACTGCTTGCAACATGACTGGTATCAACCCTATGGATCGGATCATATGAAGAGCAGGCATAAGACGTTGTTTGGGGTTGCCAACCTTGGAGTCCGGGACACATTTGCAGCACCTTCAATGCCAAAACATGATGACGATATTTAAGTGAGCAAGTGAGATATTAAGCTAATCGCTCTCCTAGGACTTCCTCGCTTAGAGGTATAAAATATGAATATTTGTATATTCTAATTTCATCAAGATTAGCAATGTGTGGGTAGAGAATTAAACTTCTTTGGGCACATAGTATGTTACTAAAATTCATTGTGTATTACATTGGTAATAAACGCATGTGTTGAAAGTATGAGACAGTTAAAAATCTATAGGGTACATTTTATTTATTTATTAAGTGTGTCTACAACAAACTATAAGGACAGTAAATGAGATGTGTATGTATATATTAAACATACAGTTAAATACATTGTTTCCATAAACATACGAATGCACAAAGTTATTCCTAAGAAGGTAAAGAATGCATGTGCTAAGTACAACGGAAAGATCTTACCTTTTCCCATAATGTCTTTTCTTTCAGGCGACATGCCACGCGCTGATCTATCTTTTCTGTGTGCAGCAAGCAAATGAGAATGAAATCTCGTCTTAATTTTCAATCATGTGTGCTGCGAGAGTCCCCAACTCTTGTGTTCACGAGATTTAAGGAACTAAAACCAAGGGGACTAACTCTGGTCTGCAAAGTAGTTTCTCTACCAAGAAAGATAACTCTGATCCCTTCAGGGGAAACACTTTAAAATTAAGTCCTATTCAAAATACAAATAACAATTTCACAGAATGAAAACTAGTGTGCATTTATTTAAATATTGGTTTTCTTTTGTACCAGAACACAAACTAAAATACAATTATATTTCTCAAACAAGTTTGATGAAACAAAATGAAAACTTTTGCTTATTGATCGGTTTATTTAATTTTTCAATTTCTTCTGATATGTCTTTTAATATAAAAGTTGAAGATGATTCTAAGCAGAATTGAAATTACTCCATTTGTAAATAACTTTGGTTCTGTTTATCAAGTTGATTTTTTTTTCATTTACAGTAGAAGCTGTAAAATTGGAACAGAAAATCTCTGACTCATATTTTTGACCTTTCCAACTCTAACTCCTCATTATGTAATTAAGAGATTATGGCCTATCTCATAAATCCTATGCATACGTTCTTAATGTCTCAAGCATGCCTCTATCATTATATACAAGAATAAATGGATCAAGAGAAGAATAGGGACCCCAGATCATTAACACAAGACGCGGGACATATTTTGGAAGTCACCGGTTGACCTCGCAATACACGTGGTCTCTATTTACAAAACACTTGTAAATAGATCTTTTATTTATGGTAATAAATGCAGTATATTTCGGAATCTTTTTTTTCTTTTAACATGTTAATATTTATTTTAAGGCAGAGAGTTCATAAATAAACATGTTTTCTTTTAAAACATGTTTTTGTGTCACTATTTACAAAACAACTCGGGTTTTTTTTCTTTTAACATATATACGCTTTTTTAAAAATCGGCTGACTTGTAATCTGTCGTTTTGCAATAAACAAAACAATTTATCATTTTTTTTTTTTACTTTTATTTACTAAATAAAAAACAAATTTTAAACGCAATTCTATATTTCGTTTTGTGTATTTTAAGAAAAAGTGGATACTTTTTTTTCTTTTCGTAGGGAGGCGAGTAACTAGTGAAGTTTTATTTATTTGTTTATAATTGTTGCTTACAGAAAAAAAAAGAAAAAACTTCATAAATTTTAAATTGCTTCCGTTTAGAAACTGATTTTTGAAGTCTAACTCCGCCCTCGTGGGGAGGCAAAACGAAAGATTACAAGTCAGCCGATTTTTTAAAAAGCGTATATATTTCGTTTATTTATTAAAATAACTTGCGTAATCATCCGTTTTGCCTCCTCAGGCTAGGAGCAATGTGTAGTATGGAAAAATCCTTCTAAACTGAGGTAAGATCCAGAGTGCCCCTTTTTGGGAAGCTTGATTTTTCCCTACAAAACGAAAGATTACTTAAGTACGGTGATAAATATTTCATACCCCCCCCCCCCCATTTCTGCCCTCGTGAAGTTTTTTCCTTTTTTTCTTTCAGCAACAATTATAAACAAATAAATAAAACTTCGCTAGTTTCTCGCCTCCCTACGAAAAGAAAAAAAAGTATCCACTTTTTCTTAAAATACACAACACGAAATATAGAATTGCGTTTAAAATTTGTTTTTTATTTAGTAAATAAAAGTAAAAAAAAAAATGATAAATTGTTTTGTTTATTGCTAAACGACAGATTACAAGTCAGCCGATTTAAAAAAAAGCGTATATATGTTAAAAGAAAAAAAACCCGAGTTGTTTTGTAAATAGTGACACAAAAACATGTTTTAAAAGAAAACATGTTTATTTATGAACTCTCTGCCTTAAAATAAATATTAACATGTTAAAAGAAAAAAAAGATTCCGAAATATACTGCATTTATTACCATAAATAAAAGATCTATTTACAAGTATTTTGTAAATAGAGACCACGTGTATTGCGAGGTCAACCGGTGACTTCCAAAATATGTCCCGCATCTTGTGTTAATGATCTGGGGTCCCTATTCTTCTCTTGATCCGAATAAATAAACTAAGGCCATATAAAGTGTAAATTTAATTGGTGTCAGAGTCCGTATAGTTTTCCTGCCTCTACGTATCCCTTGTGCTTCTGATTCATTGATTCTAACTCCAAACCATTAATAAAGTTAGACTATATTTAAATTGAAATATTTGAAAATAAGTCTGCAATGATCTGATCCAGTCTATATTAAGACATACAAAATGACAAATACATATGTAAAATTGCATATCTCATTTTAAATATTAGCATCTTTTGTGGTATCGTGGTGGGATGTTTTGGGGAGCTGGATTTTCCCCACATTAAAATCTGACCTTGTGTCTAACATTACAATTGTAGTGAGGAAGGTAACAAATTCTGACAATCATGGTATCAAAATGAAACTTAGAATTAATCCTGAAAGATTATATATTTGAGAAGTTGTAATTTTAAAGATACACTTATGAATTTGAAGGCGTCTTTTTTAACAAAGTATTTCTTTTCACTTACATTTAATGAGGTTAATAAAAAATAGAAAAATGGAAAGTTTTCTGTGCAACTATTTGCTCTGCTTAACAATTTTTTAAATAAATAATTTTCGCTGTATTTTAATTTTTTTTAACTAATATTTTAATATTTTTTATGAAGTAAATTTGTATGAAACAACATGGTATGACTTTTTTTACTGGCTTAATTCTGTTGTTGGCAGTGTTTTTTTCTGATTTTGATACTTACTGGAAGAACCATGTGAATGACATCACTTTCGAAAGGATAACTTTGCAATTTTAACAGTACTCGCCATTGAAAGTATGGTTTAGAAAACTGGCTGTTTATGAAGAAAATGGCTTTAATTAATTGTATGGATAATTGTTATTAATATCACCTTATCGGAAAATATTATAAATACATATGTAAACTTGATAATAGCAGTTATAAGTGTATATTTGTAAATATGAATTTAATTGAAGATTAAAAGGAATGTATTATGTAAATGACAAAACCTGTCTAGTATCTGAACGACTTTTAATAACAGTATATAAGGAAGTTGAAAAAGTATTAGTTTAAGAAAGATTCTTGACACGTTTTCCGTTCTAATCGCAGCCTCGTCTTGAAATTTCATTCTTCTTTGTTTATTATATGTAATCTAATGTTATTTAATGTTATCTAATGTAAATTAATTGATTAATGGTTTCATAATGCTAAAGGTATACAAATGTTATGAACGCTGACTTGAAAAGATTAATTAATTAAATAGTAATTATTTGAGCCCTCCCCTCTCTCTTCTGTTTACAAAAATTCTCCACGACGGACAGACAGACAGACAGACAGACAGACAGAGAAAGTGCTCGTTATCTTGCCAACATTCACTAGTGAAAGTAGTGTTATGGAACCGACTGGATTTGAATTTGGTTGTCAAATTGTGTCGTTATCAGCCACCTCTCGATATTTTCTTTGATATATAATGAACAATTACGAATAATTTCACTATTCTAAATTATCTCCCCTTTGGAGAACTCTTCTGTTCGTCTTAACAATATAAATAGCAGCACTAATATTGTACTGACAGTTTATGTCAAATAAAGCTTTAAGTTACGACTGTTCTCGTTTGTCATTACATATAATAAATAAAATGGTTGTTTTTCTGTTTGTTTTCCTTCAGGATTTAGGACTTGCCCAGAATGCCGCCATCGACACTAAGAGTCCCACTCCACTTGGCAGCATCAGTCTGCAGTTATATCGGATAATGTGCAACAGTGGATTTGCGGAAAAAGATTTTTCTTCAGCTTTCAAGTTTCTTCAAGAAATGGAAAACTGAAATTTATTTTTTATTATAGAAGATGGAGGAAGAGTCTCTACGTATCTTCTCAAATTTAATAATGATTCTTTTAAGAGTGATAGATTTTTATTATTTATACATTTATGGAGTGGCATGAATGTATAAAATCAGAATAGACAAACCCAAACATGACTTTTAACTTTTTATAATTATTTCTGTAACTTGAAAATTTATAAATCATCTGAAAATATTTAGCAACGGAAAAATAATTTTTACAAAAAGTGAACAAAATCAAAGGCAGCAAATGTTTCATAGTTCTTTTTTTTAATTTAGATTGAAATCTCATTATTTTATAGATGTTTTTTGTTTTAGTCAAAACAAATTCATGTCTGTTTACAGATTATAAAAATGTGAAGTACTAAGAATGCGCAGCTTTTTAGAAAGAAATACTCTAATATACATGTGATAAATGTATTATTTATATATATATATATCATGCCATTTTTTGCCAACAGTTTGAATAGCTATTGATTTTAATATAGCTTTGAAATATTTATTTTTTTAAAGATGAATGCCTGTCGTCTGTGTGGGTATATATATCTATATATATATATAGTAAAATTGTTTATATGTTTATCGACATTTTGTTTTTATTGTTCAAAGACTTTCTCAAGATGATTGATGTGGACAAAAACATTGAAGTTAATTTTTTTTTTACATCAGTTATCTTCAGAATATCTTTGAACAATAAAGACAAAACGTTGATGAACATATAAAAAATGTTTGGTTTTCCCTTTTTCAATTTTCATTACATGGGATTATTAATTCCATAACTATCATCATATATAATTATGTATAAATGACTAAAAGGTTTTTTTAATATATATTTAATATATATATATATACATATATATATATAAAATAAAATATAGTAACACAAAATGAAATAATCATCGATGCAATAATTTATTTCAACCTTGTGGTATTGTCAAGCATCAAAGTGAGATGATTACATTTTTGAAAAATACCACAAGTTTGAAATAAATTATTGCATCGATGATTATGTAATTTTGTGTTATTATATTTGTGTTAAACATTTATGTTTAACATTAAGATTTATTTTCGATAGTATATTATGTATTTTACTGCTTTTTTGTTGATGCTAATATTTGTATAGGAAATATCACTAAATAAACGATGTACCTGGTCTATGAGGATGGGAATAAACAAAGATTATCACAAAGTGTACAAGTCTCATTTTTCACTTTGTGGCATTCTTTATTTATTCCCAGACCAGCAGACTAAATAAATTGTTTATTTAGTTATATTACCTGTGTAGACATTAGCATAAATAAGCAATATAAGTATTTGTGTATGTATGTGTGCATAAATGATTTTCTTATTAGATAATTATCATACAGTATTGAAAACTTATAGACAAATTCATCACACTAACATGTTTTGCCTAAAGAAGCGGTTTCGTCTGATTGATAAAATGGAATGCAATGTTTTTCGCATTTTTATTTCATGCAAACATTTTGTTTGGCAAAACATGGTGGTATGATAAATTCTTGATAACACGTTCAGCTTTAGTGTACTGTTGATTTTTAACCATTTATCATTTGAGTTCTCTTTTTTGTTTCAGTCACAGTTCTCAGAAATCAAGGGGCCCCTTCCTGAGGCTAACACTTGATCTCTATATGAGATACATAGATATTTGAGTGTTCCATAAGTTCTCTTTTACCTCTCAAGCATTGATTTTGTAAAGAAGTTAAGAACATTGTGAGTGTATGTATATTCAGTGTAGACATAAGAATAAGATTTCCAGTTTAATTCTGGTGCAATTATATGACCATCCATCTTATGATCGCATGGGTATGAAACTGACAGATAACATGGAACTTTTATTCACATTTCTACTTGAATTCGATTTATAAATGTCCTGCTCTTCATATAAAGTATACTCCCATTATATATATATATATATATATATATATTATTTCAATTGACACTATACATTAGTTTGATCTTCTATCGATACCTTCTGTTTCATAGAAACACTGCAAACTAAAGATACTGAATTCTTGAGTCGATGTTTTGATAGTGTAACACACTATAGACTCTGTCCGGTGAGGAAAAAACATACATTGAAATAAAAAAGTATATATGCTCTTGTATAATTGTAATATGATAGTAATTAATAATACTATATCTATGTGTGTGTGTGTGTGAAAAGTATGTTTAATGAATAAGTATGCGACAGAATGTATATGTATATTAACAGTAATAAGAGTAATAAACAAAAAATGGACCTATATAGAGTGAAAAGAATTAAACAAAATCATGCCTATTTCATTTCAATATTTTGTTTCATTTACATAAAATTTTCAGGAAAAAATTTACTAAACAGAGTCCGAGCAGATATGGGTAAAGTTGGAAGTAGTAATGGGAGAAAGGAAAACCCAAATCCGGTGAGAGTAAAGTAAAGGATAGTATTAGGGTGGGAGGGAGTAGATTTGGTGGTAGGCTGCATGATAAAATATGATTGGATGGTGGTGGTATACTCTAATAATAATAATAAAAAAATGGCATTGTTTTAGTCTTTAATCAAAATTAAATGAAGATTTGCTGCCAAAATATATGCACACTTAGAAGAGTGAGTGAGGGTGTCACTATACAAGGTTTAAAAAGTTTCTAGACTCAGTCGTTCTTTATGAATTACTAGATTGGTCTCTATACACTTTATTCACATTTCTACTTGAATTCGATTTATAAATGTCCTGCTCTTCATATAAAGTACTGTCCCCTTATATATAATAATAATGAAATTGTCTTCCAGAAAAAAAGGGCATAATGGGGTCACTATGTTATTTAAAATCAGGGTTTCCTAGAATTGGTGAAAAGAAGTAATCAGTGATACAAAAAACTGGTAGGAGAGCAATGAAGGGAAATTTTATGAATTTAAACTTTTTATAAAATATATAACGATCTAATTCACTCAAGCGAACTTTTATGCTTTATAAAGAATAAAATAAAAAGTCATACTAAAACATTTAATTTCATTTTATGTTCCAAAGTTAGAGTTCAATGTCGTTTGTATCACTTAGGTGTGATTTAGACAGAATCTGCTGTAAGCCAACCAGATCAAACAGCAAAAGTCTGCAGACTTGGTTTTTTTTTTATTTTTTTTTTTTTGCAAGTTATCTTCCGTTTTTGTAATGTGCATAAATCCGCCATAATAAAATACATTATGTATCTATTTGTAGTATTTTTGATTTCAAAAAGTTTGTATTATGGGTGTGGCATGAGAATAAGAGATGTGGCAGTTAGGAAAGGCTGTAGTTCCATCAGTGATTAAAGAAAATCTTTCTTAGCTTTATTTTGTCTCTCTAAATTGCCATTGCAATAAAGTCAAAGGAAGAATTAGGAAGAATGTGTTAAAAGGAGTTTTTAAAACATTGAAGTATCAATTGATACAGATTTTATAAATATTTAACTACAAAGGAAATGGAAAATAAATTGTATCGCCACTTTTGAGACACAATACTAAGTTTATAAATTACTTTTTAATGAATATATAGAGAGAGAGTGAGAGGGTTTGCTCAATATCAGGGATAGAACATTAAATAATATTGATATGGAAATCAAAAACTTTAGGCTTTTTTTGTTTTTAATAAAAGCTAACTGAGATTATTCCACATTTTATATTTGTACACTTTCCTGTTGATGTATGACAAAGATGATCATAATGACTGTCATGATTGTATTCAAAACAGGAAAGAATGCAAAAGAAATTTATAATAATTTATAATGAGATTCTATGGTTGTGCAAAATGTTATCTATATTTTTTAATGTTATGATTTTGTTTTGATTATTTCATTAAAGACCCTTTAAAAACTCATTTGGTATTCGACTTCTTAAATACTAATCGTTTTGAGAAATAAGGTTAAATATTTTGTTTTACTTTTTGAACAATAAAATTTAACTAAATGCATGAGAAATTGCGTTTGCAGGCTTCATTTCTAATTTTCATTTGAATTTAAGTTGTTTTTATTTACATATTACATAATTCCCATAATAAACAATAATGTTCTTTTTTTACATAACGAGGATCAGTGTGTAGTATCTGTAGCAATAGAAATCAACAAGTAATTATGCATGACATGTGTTATGCGGTTAACAACATTTTTTTCACTATGGAAATATTAACTCATGTAAAATATTAATCAATATGAAACTATCTTATTATTACTAAGTTGTTCAAGCAATGTATAGAAATGTTCACGGTCATGTTAGAATTAACGGCACGTTTAGTGGAGTACGTCAGTGTTCTGTACTGAGTCTACTGCTTTTCATTTGTGTCTTAAAAGTGTTGTCCAGAAGATATTCTGTATGTGGATTAAGTATTCACCTGTGAAACAATGGAAGACCTACTTGTTAAGTTAAAGACTTGGTGGTATGCTACAAAAAGTAAACGTCTGATAGTGAATGTTGTAGAACCATGTTACCCCACTCGACGACCGTCAACCCCAACATTGTGTGTCCGTGCCCTTCTTTGTATTCATCGTCTAGCCGAGTCGTCTATCCACTGACGAATCGTCGAGGGCACAGCACTGGTCCACAAGTTAAATAAAAGAAACACAACTCTCGAGAAAGAACACAAACACATATACGTTGTGTATAATTTAGTTGGAACTATGAGTGTGTATGACACCGTCGCAGACTGTTGAGACCCCTATTGCCGTTACTGAAGTCATCAGCTCATCTCATCGTTTTCCCGGTCCGATCAGCTCTCTGGGGGAGGTTCGATCCTAACTGATCGGCTTCTCTCCGAAACCCAAACTCGTTAACTTTTTGCCATAAACCTTACTGTCGTCAAACTGTCGTAAAACTAACCTACCTTACCATCGTCAAACTGTCGTAAAACGTTGTCACTCCTAAATGTTGTGTCAGGTATTCTTGTCTGAGTCACCTGTCCTAAACAATGGAAACTGACCACTCCCGCATTTACTTTTGTCTCTGTCAATGAGTCACTTCCTATCCTCGCGGCCTTCATTGTATCACAATGTTATCAAGATCAAAGTGATGATCAGTGTTTGTAGTGTTAAAAAGCCTCCAGCAAAATGAAAGTATCCTGCTCAGTTTGTAAAAAAAAAATCGGATGCAACTCAATTTTTTGTAATACTTGTAAGCATTGGGTACAAAAGAAGTGCGGTGGAATTACAGATAGGTAACCAGTTTATGTGCAAGAAATGTAAGACAGTGGAGACGGATGAGAACTCAGATGTGGAGAAAGTATATTTGGATGGCGAAGCTATTGAGGTTGTTCAGAAGTTTTGTTATCTTGGTGATACCACTGGAGTACAGATATCTTTTAAATAAATCACAGACAAAAAATCTAGGAAGTTAAGGTCCAGTGAGTATGAATCCCATTCAGGATCACACCTCTTACTGATACAACCATTACCAAAGTTGCCACCACATATTATTTACACAGCATTAAATAGGAAAGTTTGTTTGCTGTATATATTTGTTTGCAATTTGTCAATGGGATTCACATTCACTGGAATGTAACTGCCAAACAGGTGACTACTGAATAATCATGTTATTAATAAATTGCTAAAATTGAAAATCAGTTCAGAATTCAGGTGGAATTCATAAATGTTAATTACCTTAACCACTTATTTTTCACATGAATGAAACGAAAATGTTTTTACACATAGGAGATCTTTGATATGTTCAAATGTAGACCAATTTTGCTTATTTTTTATTTATTTTTTTATATAAGATATTGAGACCTTCAAAAAAACGCTTGTTAATCATGTAGTATAGTTAACAGCAGAAATTGGTGAGGGGAACAAAATATACAACAAATAACTGTTACCAAACAAATTTAAATTTCTATCGACCTGTATTGTTTTAGCTTTGTTATTTCAAAATTTGTTTTGTTACGTTCACTTGGCCTAACGCGAGTCAATCAAAGATCGTGGTCGATTTATTTATTTTTTTAGGAGGGTCCATAATTTCAAGCTTAAAAGATAGTAAAATAAAAATAAAAAAGCTTACAGTACCACTAACACAAAGTCCGGGGGTGGTTGCCAGTCAGATTACGGTAAACTTTTTTATTATTATCTTTTAAGCCTCCGTAAACATTGTATATTTTGCTTCTTTTCGATTTCTCTGCTGTTGACTATACTGAATGATTGCTGAAAATTAAAATAGAAATAGATTACAAAACAATTTATCTTAAACAAACCGAGATAAATCTATTTTATTCTAGCAATTATTGTTCAACAACTGTCAGTCAAAATACAAAAAAAATGTGTTTGAATTCGAAATAACGGATTCAGTTTTTTCCCGTTGTCTATTTGACAAATTCACTTAAAATTTGATTTATTTATCTAATTGATTTTTCTTTGACCTCATAATTAAAAAATATTTTCAATAAAAACAAATTAATTTTTAACTACAAAAATGCTTACTTATATTTTTTCTTTAATACCAATGATCCTATATTTTAATTTATCAAATCATTTTTTTTAATATAAATAGTAACTTGAATATCATTATACAGGGTGGGCCAAAATAAGGGTCCTATCTTTAAATTTGAATAACTTGAATTTGAATAACTTCCACAAAATAAAAGTTAAACTCACCAAACTTTATGTGTGTGTAGACTGACCCTTCCGAGATTTTTTGAAATAAACAAAACAAATTTTAGCCGAAAAACACTTCTTAAAACTTACAAAAACTAAAGTATTGTTTTTTACACTGTTTTGAGTTTTTTAAGCAAAAATAATGTTTTCTAAATGAGGGTACGTTCCTTAGGGCTAATACGGCTCATGCTTGCTTCGGAAGGGGTCCTTTACTTATTCTAAAAAAAAAAAAAAAAAAAAAAATCAATAAATAAAAAAGTTATGAATTTTTAAAAATAGGACCCTTATTTTTGCCCACCCTGTATATAACCTCTGTTACCTACTGTTGTGCATAGTTCATTTCTAATTTTGGAATTCACATTATTTTATATTTATATATATATATAGATATATATATATAGAGAGAGAGATAGATATATATATATATATATAGATATATAGGAGTGTTTGAATTACCTACTAGGAACCATTCTCGAGTGCCTTCGGTCTCTCTGCACAAGGGTTTATCAGGACAAACTGACATGAGGATACTTCACCCTACATGTAAATTATGACCAAATATTCAAAATATCTTTGTATTCAAATCCTAAATTAGATCTCTTGACACGGCTATATACAGGGTGTTTCAAAAGTCTTGGGAACATAACGATTTTTAATAACTCAAAAACTATTAGGAGTTGAAAAATGAAATTGGTACCGCTGGAAAGGTTAAAGTTTCAAGTTTTGTGGGGAATCTTCAAAGTTGCTCAATATGAGCACCATTCGTCACACGGCAGACATCTAGTCGATAGTCCATTTCCTGCCAAACGCGTTCCAGCATCTTGACGTCAATGGTTCCCACAACTGCCGTTACTCGAGCCTTTAGTTCGTCAATATCTCTTGGAAGGGGCGGCACATAGACTTGTTGCTTGACAAAGCCCCAAAGGAAAAAGTCACACGGGGTAAGATCTGGAGACCTAGGAGGCCAGGGTACTTGCTCATACGAGGAATGGTGCACCTTCTACTGATGTCATCTCAAGTAACAGCACTTAGCTGGAGACTCCACCAGACCAGATGAATTCTTGTCCTGGAATCCAGCAAAATTCAGAAAAAAAACACAATAAAGATAAACTATAACATAATTAAGTGGCGAATTCAGGGGAGAAGAAAATTAGTGTTTCACTTCTTTACTGTTTTTCAATGTTTGAGAGGTAGAGGAGAATCTTGATTGAACACTTGGATATCTATGTATTTGATATAGAAATCAAATGTTAGCCCCACAAAGGGGCCCATTGATTTCTAAGAACTTACTGAAGTAAAATGAAAACAAAAAAATATATATGCGGGAGGCTCTGTGACGTCACGGGCCTTTACGTGGGAAGCAGAGGGATCTGTGACGTCATTCGTTCTTTGTGAGAAGCGAGTTTTAGCAGTCTGAGTTTTGGAGGCGAACCTATGAGACGTGATTTTACCATGTAGTCAAGCAACTTACATACGGGAATTATTCCTTAAGAAAATACAAGTGAAAGATCTCTTCCCCCCCCCCCTCCACGAATGGTTAAGACTTATTTGATAAGTAACTACGATAAAGTAGTAATTTGCTCTCTCTCTCTCTCTCTCTCGACATTAGTGAATATCTCCCAGTTTATTTGATAACTAACGCTTGAAATAAAAACTGAAGTTGAATTTAAAAAGATTGTTTGTCTTCCGACCCGATCATGGAGCTTTTATTGCAGCGGCGTGGTTCACGGCAGAAGAAGGAGGAAGGAGTTCAACCGCTAGACGACATCGAGACGGCGAGGGAGAAAACTAAAGGTATGCAAACTATGTGATTTATGTTTTAAAAATGACGAGTGATTAAATGTGAACTGCCGCGGCCCTTTCTGGGACGAGTGTACGGAGCGAGAAAAGTCGCGGCCCAAGTAGAGGGGTATGCAACAACATGACTCTGTTTGGATTATGTCACATTTGTATAATCGTGTTTATTTCAAGATTGCATATAGCCATCAACATATATTTCATCCATAATACATTTTGTTACTTATCATTTGTAAATCTGAAACGTCATAAAAAATGAAATACTGTCCCAATTTTTCTACAGACCATAAAAAATTTGCACAATTTACTAATGGTCCGTGGACACCGGTTGGTGATCACTGCTATAGAGAATCAAATACATTTTCAAAATAATGTAGAGAAAATATACCTTTTAACTGTGTTGTGTCTTATCTTATATTTGATTATTCAGTCATTCATTAATATCTTATGCATTTGTTATGGTGTGATGGTCATCTACCCTACTTTGTAAATATATGGACTCTCCCAGACACTATGTATAGAGGAGATTACAATGCAGTCTTGGAGCAGTCTTTCTGTAACATACTATTCAGTACTTCTGTAAATACACACTCTTGTAAATATACCACCATGTTGTCTTATTTATTATCGACCCTTCAAGGTCAAAACAGAATCAAATGATTCTATTGTTGGCATTGGTTTCCCCTGATATTTTTCTAGTCGGAATTCTTTCTAGAAAGAAATAGGGTACTTAAGGGAGGAACCACATGAATGTTGCCGATATCCTAAGTGAAAATGTTTCTGTGGAACGAACTGGATTCGAACTTGGCAAGCCAGGTCGTCAGTCCATGTCGTGCTAAATAAATAATAAAAAGTTGATTATCCTCAAGTTGTGCTAATTCTATAATTATTGCCAGAGTTAGTATTTTCATTTTTGAAAAGAAAACTTTTCTTTTTAATTTTTGTTCACCCAAAACAATACATATTGACACTTAACTGTTCGGAGGTACTGTGATAAGTCCAGATTTATAGTAGACAACCTGGGTGGGGAATTGAGCAGCGAGATGTTTGTTCACATTACATTTAAATTTCTGCATGTCAGTATGGTCAGGAAAACAGGAAAGGAATTTCACAGGTGTGCAGTCTGAGGAAAGAAGTTATTAGAGTAGAAAATCTTCCAGCAGCTAGGAATCTCTAGAGTGAAGGGGTGCGATTTAGTTGCATGCGTGTTGAGGGAATACAAGTGTAGTAGGTTCATTGGAGCACATTCCATGAAAGAACTTGTAAAACAAGCACTGGGGTGCCACACTAAGGTGATGTGACAAGGGATGAAGCTTGGCAAACAGTGTGAGACCTATAAGATTAGAAATTCGTTTTAGCACCCTGTCCAAGAGGGAGAGGCTTGTGGTTGGTGCACCAGTCCAAATGTGTCAACAATCCTCCATACACCATGGCCGTATAGAGATATAGACATGTTTGAGAAGTTTTCTAGCCTGGTAAAGGGAGGCCACCTTCTTTGTAGCAGATTTGGCAGCATCTTCTATGTACTTATTCCGACTCATGTCGCTTGAGTTTAAACGGATTCTCAGGAAGGATGCTATCGGCCATGAACTAATGAAACAAACTTTTTAACTGTTTTTGTTTTTTCTTGTCTTTCATCGTTTTATTTAATGCTTTAATTATGGTGATACACTGGTTCTTGTTAGATCACCAAAGTTATGTTACGTTGAACCTGGTCGGTATTACATGAGTGACTATGAAAAGAGAAGAAACGAAATAAATAATTAAAAAAACTTAAGTTTAACATGCCTATGTTGTGCTAATTCCATAATTATTGCCAGGGTTAGTATTTTCATTTTGGGGGAAAAAACTAATGAATCCTGAACAAATGAACTTGGAAATCTTTTTTTAAATTATCTTAGCAAGTTTTAAAAGTTGGGTTTGCATCAGGAAATGAAAAAGACTTAGTCAAATAAGCAGATGGACATATGTGAAATTATTCATGAGGTTTTTGTATGCATATTTTTTGTGGGTATGCAGCATTACCATGAATAGTTATTCTGATCTCCCCACAGATTGTCTGACATTGTCTTTGTCGACAGAAACAGTTGTTCGTCTCTCTGACATGTAAATAGTTGGTTCATCGGATAGGGATGTCTCGTTGTAAAGGCAGTCGTAGTGGTGATGTAGCAGGCAAAGTTTCTGTATTTTCCTCATTTCTTGTAGTTGCAAAAATGTAACAAAATAAAAGAACGCTGACAACAGCTTTGCTCAATGGTGGCATGCTCTTAGATCTTTTATTCTTTTTCACATTACATGAGCTTTCTCCTTCCGGCGCCCCATAGAGGCGGAAAAAAGATGGAGCTTTTAGAAAAATCGCCCAAACACAGTGAGCTTACAGGAACTTCCATGAGCAAAGTTTCTTTCCAATAGCTACATTTTTGTGGAAAACAAAACTACAGGGCTGCTTTCCAGCTGACTACAACATGCTCGTTTTAAAGTCCAATGTTAACAAATTCTTGTTGAGTCACCCTCTTAATCAAATTCTGACCAGTGTCAATAATTATTACCAATCCCATGGTGTTGTCTTACCGCACACCTGACAAACTTTATCTTCGAGTAACCTTTGGGCTTTGATAAGCGGTAACCCGTTAGTACATAAAAAATGCAGTACTGTTACCACATCTGGGGAAGTGCCACTTGAAGCACCCTTTCCTGTTTTGACAGATAACAAAACCGACTACGAAATCTAGTGGCCGATGTCCTCTTCTCCACCCTTCAGCCTCTGGTGCTCCTGGATAAACCGTAACCAATCTAAGGGAGATAACTCTAAATTTCTTACATGCCGCTATTCCGAATTCGTAGATGCTGAAACTTTGAAATGAAATAACTTTTTTATCACTGCAAAAAAATGTTACAGTTGTTAACACGAGAAAGAAAATGTGAGAGTAATCTTTAATAAAGTTTCCGTTTTTAAATGTCACAAAGAACTTCTAAGCGCTTTTATTTTCATGTCACAAAAAACATCTCATAATTGTTATAAAGTTTGTGACATTTACAAAAACAGTCGCATTTCCTTTCTTTCTTTACAATACTGTCGCATTTGCTTTCTTTGTGTTAAAGACCGTAACATATTTTTTTGTAATTGTTATAAAGTTTGTGACATGTAAATAAAAGCGCTTAAAAGTTATCCTTGTAGCATTTAACAACGGAAACTTCATTAAAAATTACTCTCGCATTTTATTTCTAGTGTTAAAGACTAACATTTTTTGTAGCGATAAAAAAAATGATCTCCGCTCGTGCCTAAGTTCTAGCGTCTACGGTTTCGGAATAGCAGCGTGTAAGAAATTTAGAGTTATCTCCCTCAAATCGGTTACGATTTATCCAGGAGCGCCCAGCCTCTTTCTTATAGAAGAGATGTTGCTAGTCTCTCTCTGCTCTATCGTTATTGTTATGGCAGGTACTCGACTAAGCTTCAATCTATTATCCCCCTTTGTAAAACATTCACAACAATAACTCGTCTAGCTACCACCACTGTTAATAAATTTCCTTTCTTCCTCTGTGTACCTAAAACTAAGCGAAACTTCCATGGACAAGTTTTCTTTCCTAGAACCGCCTGTCAGTGGAACACGGTATCACAGGGCTGCTTCCCAGCTGACTATAACATTGTCATTTTCAAGTCCAATGTAAACAAATTCAACTATCGTTACTAATCCCCTCAGTGTTTCACCGTCTACCTGTCCAACTCAATAACCTTTATCCTCAAGTGTCTTCTTCACCTTGATAAGTGGTGACTCGGTTATGATATATATATATGAGATTTTGATTCTTAACGGTCCCAACCACGTGACTTTCCAAATTTTAAAATTTAAAATTCCTTTTCTTTTTTCTCCGTTTATCTTTCCAAATATGATCTAAGGTTAAGATCGGATTCTAACTCTGCCTGATGCAATCTCAGTTTATAATAGCTGTTGATCGATAACATCGACATGTCAGTGTCGCAGAGTTTGTACGTATCTGTGTAAATAAAAATAATCATATGCAAAAGCTCTATTTGATATTGAGCACTTTTTATAAACCCGGTTGAAATTCTTTGGATTACTACCCTGTGGATGTTTTACCTGGATTATATATATATATATATATATATATATATATATATATATATATATATAAAGATAGATGAAAGAAGAGGGATAAACATGTACGAATGGCAAATTTATTTCAACTTCGATTGTTCAATGCAAGGTGTATTCGGTAAAAAATGCAAGGTGTATTTTATTTTATATATAGGTAGGGGCGCCTCAGGCAGTAAGCAATAAACTTACTCCTTCCCAAAGAGGGGAGGCGAAGCCTGGGAGGGTGGACCTCCTAGAACTGCACAGGAGAGACCCATAGACCAGTGTAAATCAAGCTCCGAAGGCCAAGACAAAGCCAAGACAATACCAGTCTATGGGGTGCAGTATCCATCGAAACAGATACTACACTTTGATCTTAGACAATGTGCGTTTATAATAATGCAGATGTTGCAGCCATAAAAATGTACGTTTCTCTCTCCACACCGAGAGCATCCAATTCACTTTGTCAACCGGCTATCTTCACTTAAAGATAAACTGCTGGTAGATTTTCGGCAGCCAACTAACTTTCTTACCTAATTCCTTCTTTTATTATGTCACCGTCTTAATTTTCAGCTACCTGCACCCAACGGTGTAGGTCACTCAAATAAATATATATTGCTGTTTATTAAAGGGCTTTGTTTTCATTTCGTTTGACGTCCGTGTTATTACTAGATATTATAGGAGTGTGACTTACTGTCCATGCTAAGATAGGCAACTGCTTGTTTTTTTAAATTTTTTCTAGTAAGGGCTTTGGAATTTGGGGAATTGATTTTTAAATTAGTAAATTTGAATGATGTTGGCATATGACTTTCTATTAAATAATCTAGTGAAACATTTATAGATAGGTGTACTGTAATTTCGAAGGACTGGTTAGGAGCCACAAGGTTAAGCGATTTCCTGTAGAACTGGTGAGAATAAGTTGGTTATTTCCTTTATCAAGTTTAAAGGCAATGAGTGATGGACATCAGATTGACGGTGAACTGGCGACCGTAAATGTCTGTGCGTGTGTGTATGTGTTCATTACCGAATCTGGCGTATAATTAAGGTAATTCCCTCATGGAATTTTGTCTAAATAATATTAAAAGAGAAACCAACGGAAATAAAAATAGATTTTAAAGAAAACGACTGTTTTGGGCATGTTTCACTAATTCAAACACAAAAGAAGAAGAACAAGAATATTACTATTATTTTTCTGTTATTAATTTTTTTTTTTTTTTTTTTTGAAATGTATCGAGTTGTAAAGAGATACATCTCCCGAAGTACAACAACAAAATGGACATAAACATTTCCTCAGAAACTTGATTAAAACTCAGGTTACTGTACGTATCAGTACGTCAGCCATTTCGGATTAAAAATAAAAAAGATGGAAACATAAACTCCTCAAAATTAGAACGAAATGCATTTTCATCACATAGTACGAATATCTCATGTGTAAAAAATACAAGGGGAATAACTCATCATTTATATTTATACGTATTACTTCCCTTGGATTCTCTTCAGCACTCTGATGAACTTTAGTGCGTGCGTGACAGTGAAATAACCACGGAAAGAAGAGAGAACAAACAATAAAGGTGAGCATATATATATATATATATATATATATATATATATATATATATATATATATATATATATATATATATATATATACTAGTCTAAAGAAGCTTTGAGTCATTTTAAACAAAAGAAGAAAAAAGGAAAATGCAGTTTAAATTCCCAGAGAAACTAACTAAATCCAAGATATCGCAAACTTAGCATTCGTTGGAAAATTCATAATTAAAAAAAAAAAGGATTTAAGTATCTAACAGTGAAACAAAAACAGAGGACCTTAACTTAAGAGTGAAATATTAAAACGGGGATCATCAGCTTTTTACCATGTAACTGTTTCGGAGATTTAAAAACAGGACAGTTATAATATTCATGGCTCTCCAATGGTACTGATTAAACGACCATTTCCCCAATAATCAAGTGTAGAAATAATTCAGCTTAAATTTCACCAACATATACATAAATAAATAATAATGATAATTTATTACCCTTAAGACTACTGTGTGATATGGTAATTTGCATATCAAATAACATTAATTATAACAATAATAATAATAATACTATTCAAACACTACACCCAAGAACCATTCTGCGGTATGGTAGCTAGCAATAAAATTATATAGGAATAAAGTTGCATTGAAAAAAAAAAGAAAGAAGCTTAAGTACCAGATAGGTAAGTAGATAAGAGGAAGGAAACCTAGCCATACAGATCTAAATACCCAATATATAGTCTAAAGAATATATATATATATATATATATATATATATATATATATATATATATATATATATATATATATATACATAAGTTTTTCAACCATAAAACTATATGGGGAAAAAACACCCACTTTTAGTCCCAAGTCCATCGTTGAAAAACTCCTTTGCTTGTAAGTCAATTAATATTTTGCAATCACTACATTAGTTTGCTTCCAAGAATTTACGTTAGTCTTAATATTATTTTAGGGATCATCAGTTGTTTACTATGAAAAACTGTTTCAGAAATTTATATCAATATATAAATAAGTATTATAATAAATTACAATTATAAAAGTTGAATGGCTACATGAAGCAATAATGTATTCATCTCAAATCTTATTGCAAGTACTCTTTTCAATATTGAGAGACAATGGATTAGCCTTGTAAATGTTCCTGCGTGGGAAGTCTATGGTGAAGCAATAGTTGCGTAATTTCTAACCACACTTCTCCTGAACTGGCATTGCTTGTGTCCAATGACAAAGAAAAGTCCAGGATGACTGGAAACAACGACAGAGTAAGCAAAAAAAAAGACTGGTGTTACGTCGGAGTTTTCTTTCTCGTAGAATATTTGCACCACCAAGGCTTGATAGTCTAGTCTACCTTACTATTTAGCTGGAGGCAGGATATATGGATTCATACCTTTCCCAATATAAATAAAGTTATAATCCGAAAATGTGCCCGTCTTTCTTATGCAGATTTCCGTCACGGTGACAAACATCATGGCAAAGACACAAGATAACAACTCATGAGAGTGAATATGCTGCACAGGTGAGCTCCAAAGTAAAAGGTAGCGCTACTAGCCCACTCGAGAATCAATAGATACCCTCTTAAAGGGTGCCTGCATGATGCAGAGTGTATATTGAAGGATGGATTGCATAATTAACGACCGCATATTTCTTGACTCTTTTTTTTTACTGTAATTCACCCCATGCATTTTTTTTTCCTTTAATTCACCCCAAACATATTTCTTGACTCTACATTTTTTTTTATTTACTTTAATTCACCCCAAACATATTTCTTGACTCTGCATTTTTTTTTTTACTTTTATTCACTCCTAAAAAGCCACTAAAAACGTAAGGGGATACTTCTTTCTGATAAACAGTATGGATTTAGGCAATCCTGTTTTACTGCAGATAACCTTTACAGTCATGTATGAACTCATATACCATACACTGAATAAGGCAGGTGAAGCAAGGACAGTAAAACTTGATATATCCAAGGTCTTTGACAAAGTCTGGCATGAAGGTCTTCTCAGGAAAATTGAGGTCCTGGGTATGACCTTAAAAGACATTCAGTGGTGAGGCCTCCATTTGGGAGCTGTGGGGAATGTGGAGTTGCCCCTTAGTTGCCATTGCTCCCAGGTCCACTCTGGCCCGGAATGGTAGTGCCTGTAAGGGCCCTATCTATGGGTCAAATAGAACCTACTGGCACCACTAAATCAGGCTGTCTGAAGTTATTGACTTCCTGACTCAAAATGCACCAAACATTGATTTTTTTTTTCTTTGCAAAACTCAATCACGTTTTGCAAAATCCAAAACTAAAAACAATTTCCCTCTCATCTCTTTCTCCCTCCCCTCCTTTTCACTCAACCAAATACCATGAATAAATACTAAAACATATAAAGAACTTGAAGCATAAAAACCTTCACCAAAATGACCAGATTCGGCATTAAATATCGCGAAAATTGTTGATATGTCGTAAAACAAAACAAAGCAACCAACCAAGAAAATTGATTATTACGATAGTACTGGACGAATATTTAATATAATCAGATCCTTTTGAGCTAAAAGAAAGATCCAGATCATTCTCAAACGACACACATCTAAATAACATTATATTAATGTGCGTATGTCCCAGGGTTAAATACTTGGACCTTTATTATTTCTGATCTTCATAAACAACCACCCTGATACAATTGCATCTGAGATGGGTATATTTGCTGATGATTCAACGCTCTTTTCTACACATGTGGGCAAATCGAACCTACACATATCCAAGGCAATGGCTGAATCCTTAGAAAATGGCCTCTAGTCTGTAGTGAAATTGAGTAGAATTAGACCAAAAATGGATAGTTGCATTTAATATTACGAAGAAAAAGCTCCTTTCCTTCAACAATTAGAAAAAACCTTACCAACCACCGATTGTCATGGCTGACAGTACCCTTCACGAGAGTCCAACGTTCAAACTCCTTGGCCTAACATTCACGGGCAACATGCATTGGAATAAATACATAGATGATACTGTCAAGTCTGCTGCAAAGAAGCTAAGCTCCTTTGTACGAGGCTAGTAAATTCCTCACACCTGCCAGTATCATATATCTCTATAAAGCTACCATTTGCCCATGCACAGAGTATTGTTGTCACATCTGAGCTGGTGCACCAACCACAGGTCTCTACCTTTTGGACAGGGTACAAGAAGAGTTTCTTACATAATAGGTCCCGCACTGTTTACCATGCTTCAGCCTCTGTCCCATCGCCGTAATGTTGCATCCCTACGCTTATTTTAAAAGTATTACCACGGAATGCACTCTGATGAACTAACTGCACTTGCACCCCACCCCAAGTTTATCCTGTACAACGAAATATATATATATATCAAGGAAGGTGTGATAGCGCTCAATCCCTTAATAGACTTCAAAAACGACCTATGCTAGAAATTTCATTTCTTTGATCAGTCATAACTCAAAAACCAATAAACCAAATTAGTTAAAACTTTGCACAAAATTTTCATTTGATAGGTTCTATAAGTGTGTAGAATTTCAGCATCATTAGACAAGGCAACCCAGAGATCCAGAAAGGTCAGGAGTGATTTTGTGTTATCCGTGTGTACGTATGTACGTGTATGCCACCCTGTATCTCATCAACTATTTGATGGATTCAGCTGATTTTTGAGGTTCTATGGTCTAGTTGATGGCATTTTAATTTCAGTTACCATATACCTTAGTTTTCCAGAAAATTCAAAAACACCTTAAAAATTACCATTGTCTTGAGGCATAGCCTTTACAAAAGAAGTGACATTCCATGATAAATGCCAGTATACTGAAATCATATACCCTTAATAGGGTTAAGATGAAAATTCATATACACTAAATGTACAAAAGCAAGGAAATTCCCAAATTTTTACACTTTTATTGTCATTAAGGGTATGACTACATATCAACCAAACCATTTCATTATCACATCACTACAGTATAAATATCTATGCATGAGTGGATGAAGTGTGTGAGGTGCGCTGAAGAAAAATTCCTACAAGTAAAATACATAGCCCTGTTGTGCTCGCATACCCTTAATGACAATAAAAGTGTAAACATTTGGGAATTTCCTTGCTTTTGTACATTTAGTGTATATGAATTTTCATCTTAACCCTATTAAGGGCATATGATTTCAGTATACTGGCATTTATCATGGAATATATATATATATATATATATACCTAACTTTATATGCATGCACTCCCTAAATGTTAAAGCTTATAAAATCTGATGTGCCAAAGTTACTCACCATGTTACCTAAAACATATATTCCAAAATTCATAATGATCTGATCATTTAATACTGGCGAGGCTTGACATCGATTAATTCTGGTTAGAGTCTGTCCATCTATACAGCGTCTGCATTCTACAATACCTGCTGTAGTGATCAGGAAGTTTAAACTGATATTTGAAGAGCGAGGTATTTCTGAAGATGTCTACAGTGACAACAGTCCACAATAAAAAAAGTAAGGAATTTGCCAGCTTGGCAGCGATGTTTAACACATAATGTCATTACCACATTATCCTCAGTGTAATGGCTCCATAGATAGCGTGGTTGTCATATGTAATACTAGACAAAAACTACTTGCTCTTCGGGCAGAAATTAATAAATCTGTAGTCTTCTTTACAGAGAAACGGAGACATAATTTTCATTTGACATTTTGGTAATTTGGAGTAAAACAACAAAAATATTATTATCATAGTGTTATTTGATATATTCCAATGTTGAGGAAATTTACTGTGTATGAACATAGTCATATTTCATTAATTAGGAAAACCAACAACAAAAAGGTTATTTTATATGGCTTTATAGAGATATAGGATACTGGCAGGTGTGAGAAGACCAGTAAAAAGAGTCCACCTACTTAGCAGCAGATTTGACAATATCATCTATGTATTTATTCCAATTCATGTTGCCTGTGAATTCATGTTGTTTGTTCGATATTCAAAGTTGAAGAATTTTATTTTGTATAAGCATAAAAATGAAAATGAATTCCTTATTAAAACTGCTTATATAATGAAATGAATAAACGAAGAAGTGGGACGTCGATTGATTAAATGAAACAATTTCATATTATTGAGTAATTTGAAATGATTTCTTTGTGCTTTTCCCCTTTATTATTAAAGCCAGATGTAATAGATTTCTTCTGAAGGCTCGAGAAATTTACAATGACTGCCATTTAGAAATGATGTCATATAGAGTTAAACCGCTTTGAGCCGATCTCAAATTCCCTGCAATGGAAGGCTTATCCGAACCCACTAGAACTTAAATAACAACAACTCTAAAGTTAGCTAACATGAAAGTGTAGTTTCTGTTCTGATAATGCACTCCATCTTTTCTGTCCTCAGTCTGTGAAGGAGAAATCCTTCTAGACTGAAGGAAATTTTTATTTTTTGTTCGAATATATAGTGCCTGTTTTGGAGGAAGCTGGATTTTCCACATATTAAAAACCGATCTTGTGTAATGGATCTTGTTATATAGAAGATATTGCATCCATATACCGTCTGCCCTCATGGGGAGGTAAGTAAACAGGGACAAACGACCGGTGCGACAAACAGGATAGTCACCGACATCCATTATTGCATACATGTCAACAAGTCCATGTAATAATTAGGAACTACATATCAGATATTAAGTAATGATATAAATTGTAATCAACAGGGTTTCATCCATGGTAAATCAACATTATCTAATATTTTCGAAAATGTTGATATTATAAATAAATATTTGATGGGGGGGGGGAATATTGCAGATATTATATATTTCGACTAGACCTTCCGGGCATAGACAGTTTGTCTAGTAATATATATATGATTTTTCGCAACAGTATAAACAAAGGCTGATGCAAGTTTGGAAGGTCGGACCTCTTCCGAACTCGAAACCGACGGTACTGATGTTGTACTGAGTTACTCTAAATAAATATTTATGGTCTTAATTTTTTATTTTTAATCTCTCAATTAATCGAGCACTCTGCTCGGGTTTTACCCACTATCTGACATAGAAAGATTATATATATATATATATATATATATATATATATATATATATATATATATATATATATATATATATATACTACTAAAAGTCTATGGGTCTTGTATGTTTGCAATCAGCTTTCAGCTTTCCGGTTTTCAACATCCGGTTGCGCATGCGTAAATAGCATCGTCTTCCAATCTGTTAATCCAATTCCGTTGAACTCTTATTATTAACGAACGCATGAAATTTTTCATTCTGGAAATGTTTATATCGCTTTAAATATAAAACAATTACATTTAATTTCATCAAATAGTTTTTTTGTTTTCTCCACGGCTAAAAACATTCAACGGCAGGACTTTGTAAAGTCTGTCGCAGTTTCAAAAAATCTCCACCCTTTTAAAAAACAAAAACAAATAAACAAAACAACAACAATCATTATTAATATCAATAGCGGCGGTGAACGAAACCACCTCCCACTTTTCCTCTCACAGATTTCACCACTCCTACTCCCTCTGTTTTCGTTACGTACGCGAGACAGCCGGTTGTACCCCCTTCCTTTCTCACCTGTTCAGTGCATATTTACCTATAAGTATGGCCAACCACTTATAATTCAGTAACTATAATTTAAAAAAAAAACAATTATAATAAACAGAACGACGCATAGAAATCTATCTATATTCTTTTTTAAACAATTACATTTAATTTCATCAAATAGTTTTTTTGTTTTCTCCACAAGTGTCACGCACATACATGAATTCCATAGCTAATATAACAAACTGACCCAACGGGTCACGGGTGGTCTAGTATATATATAAAGTTCAAATTCTAGTATATTTTATATATCATATAGTTTTTAACGCCAATACGTAGTCAAAGCAAAATAAATTGTTTTGGACTATTAAAAGTATTTCCAACGCTATTGATAATGTTTAACCATTTATTTATTTATTTATATTTTCGCTTATGTTTGAATTTATGTTTTGAAACATGACGTAAATAAAAAAATCTATGACGTCATGTCAAAGCTGTAATCAATTTATTGAAGTAATGTTTTAAGATCTATTTATAAGGAAATTAAAATAGCTCAGTTCGTAGAACATCAGACTGACGATCTCAAGGTTTCGGTTTCGATTTCCACTTTATTTGTTGGAAGTTTATTATTTAGTATTAATGCAATATTTTCCATTTAGAAAATAAATTTAGATATTTCTTTTAAAAATTGTTACTGACAGACAGACAGATACGCAGAGAAAATGACCCTTATATTATGAGTGAATGTTAGCAAGGTATTTAATACAGTGTCGTAGTATTGTTTACTAGTGGACATCAAAATAGTTATGCTATTTCTAACCAAATAGTAAATATTGTACAAGAGTTTTTAACAGAAGTATTATGGTAGTGAAGATAGGTTACAATAACTCTGAACTACAGTATATATTTTCAGGTGTTCTTTGGGATTCCGCATTGGGACATTTGAAAGAAATCACACAGATCAATTTAAATAACTTGTCACATTAGGAAGATACTTGGAAATAAAAATGTAACATAGAAAAGCGTAAAGTTAGAGAATATTATGCATTGGAAAACATAAAAATTAGTAAAGTTGGGGAATATTAGGGTCGATTATGTATTGGTAAACATTAAAAAAAAGTAAATGAAGAATGCAATTCGGGTGTTGGTTTTGATGATACATTTAAAGCTGACAATCATAATTTAAAGCATACAATATTGTAGCAGTCATAAACATCTACATCTCCTTCTTCATGCGGAGAGCAGCCCCTGTCAGATGATTTGGTCAAATAAGGACCAATCAGCTTCCAGGGCATACTAATTTCAACCGACTCTTGAAGGACTACTTTTGACCCTTTGGTATCAAGACAGAAAACCTCAGAGAGCTTCCTGGCACCGACTAAGAAAGACGTCTCCTCTTTCCTAACTCATCGTTACTGAAGACATATTCCTGCAAGCTAAACTATCTCACTGTATTATTGCTTACTTCACTTTAACACCGTCCTAACTTTCGCCAACCTACACCCAAAGGTGTAGGTAACTTAAATCAATACCTTTCATTGTTGTATATATATATATATATATATATATATATATATATATATATATATATATATATATATAAAGGCTTTGTTTTCCTTTGGTTTGACGTCCGTATTGTTACAAAATGTTAAGATAGGCTCCTATAAATATCATCAGCACATCAGGCTAATCAATATAGCACTAAAACCATTATATGGTCGCTTGCTTGTTTGCACATTGAAACTTTTATGCTGTGGAAGGAAGATGGGTAAATAATAGATCAAACTGTAAACGCTAATGTCCATTAAATTGCAACTTAATTCTCTTACTCTGTGGATGCACATTTAAAAAATATGTATATTCAGAATCGCTCAATGGCATTTATGTATAATCGCAATGACACATATTAGTCTATTTCAATCAATTCATTTTATTAGCAAAAATAGCAAAGTGCAACAAGCCATGTAAAAAGACAGTTAGAAGATACTGCATCGAAATACCGTCTGAATGTTTTTTTAAAGAAAACTTTAACCCTTTCATGCATAATTTTTACAGAAATTCTATCTACCTGATTTAACTTGTTCTTGAACCAGTTGCCTTCAAGTTGAAGTCACTTCCGAAAGGGTCCTTAACGACTAATAATGGAGGCAAAACGTATTCCTCGATGTCTTTGACTCTCACAAAAACAAATATAATAGGTCAAATCAAAATTTATGGTAATTCATGACACGTTTTCTATTTGTTGTTGTGGAACAACAGTATGCATGAAAGGGTTAAAACTTGGATGTGTATCGCGGTCAAATGTAATGATTTAGTAGGTGGTTAGAAATAGGTTTTTTTTATATAATTAAATCTCTGACTTCATACAGAGTATTGAATTCAGGCCTGGGCAATAGTGTCTAGGCATGGAAATTGGAATGCAATATTAAGATTGGAAGGGGGATACGAGTGGCAAAACAAATAGAAATAACAGAAAGATTGCATAGGTATAGATTAGAAAAATTAGGATTAACTATTTTACAAGAATGAGAGGTGATTTAATTAAGACTTAGAAAATAACAGAATATCTAGGCATTTTAAAAAATATTTTTTCTCAATCTGGAAGGTTATTGTCACAGAAAATTTCAGAAACAAGATCTATTAACTAACTATTATAGCATTTGTTCTTCAGAATTTTCTTATTTACTCTCTGCTTCTTTTGTTTCGGCTCATTTGACCTGTTGCTCTAGTGGTCTTCACCAATTCATTGTTCAATTACCTTGTTATGATACAGCTTCCTATTCTAGTAGCTTCTTTTCAAAGAACTTCAGGCTTCTGGAACTCTCTTCTTGCTGACTGTTTTCCTCCTACGTATTGCCTTGGTCTTTTCAAGACTAAAGCCAATAGGCATTTCCTGTCTTTGCATTAACCATCTTTTGTTATTTTTAGCTCCTTACATCAAGTGGCTTCATGCATTCTTTGGGGCGACTTCTTTCAAAAAAATAAATCAGTCAATTTTATTGGCAAAAAATAGCAAAAAAAACAGAAGATATTGCATCTATATATCGTCTGAATGTTTGTCCAAGGCGACTTTAAACCTGAATATGTATCGCGGGCAAAATATATTTTCAAAACAAGTTGCTAAATCAGATTAAGAATATTTCCAGATAAAATTGGATAATTCAGTAATAATGGTATTAACCTTTAAATGCTTTATTTTTTATATCGGTTTGTCATCAAAGATACTGATTACCTATTTAGTGGGTGTGGTGATGCAACATCATACTAATACCTACTCACACTTGCCAACAGACTTGTTGCAGATGTGACACAAGTTGCAGTTTGACACATTTTCGTTGAACATTATATTAAATAGGCATGTTGTTGGAATGTGTCATATTCGAAAAAAACAGTATTTAAGGGTTAAAGAATAATTATGAATGCATATTTGGGAACTATCGGATGAAATATTTAAGAGCATTTGAGGTATATGTTGATGTTGTGTTAATAGTGTAAATTGTATGCCGAACGGAATTTTTTAATGGTTTTAATGGTTTAATTGAGAAGATAGTTTACATGGGTGATGTCCAAAGTAGGCATAACAAACAAATAATGGCACTCACAGTAATATCAAATAATTTAACACACACAACGTATATTTTACTATTGATTGTCAGAGTAAAGTTTTATATACATTATGCAGTATATGAATCTTTCGAAATGCACATTGCATACTTAATTTTATGCATGAATTAATTGACGTTTATTATAAGAATGTGATCACATTAGATTTTTATAAAAATGAATTCGTTCAACTTGTAGAACAGTGCTTCATAATTTACACCTTCCTCTACACCTTTGTGTGTGTGTGTTTTTTATATGGTGGAAGTAAGAGCACATGAGATAAGAAGTGGTGGGAATAGGGGAATAGAAAGAATAAGATTAGTAATAGCAGCAGTAATGTCTTAAATAAATAAATGACAAAAATAATGGATCACTCCGTATACGCTAATTTCTGTTAAAACTGAAAGCAGAGGGTAACTTTATTCTCTAACTCTTCGGGTTTCCTGTGTGTGTGCGTGTGTGGTGTCTACCAATAAAGGAATCAGAATTTTAAGGTGCCTCATTGCCTACTGCTGGGCTCGTGTTTGAACATTCCACGTCATAGTTTTGATTGTTCAAAGGACTGGCCCCTCTATTATACAACCCACACTGTTCGTTGAGGTTCTCGCCCCCAGAAGCGCAGTTTATCAATTGGGCAGTGGCAACGTGCAAATTGTCTTCGCCATTCGACAAAAAGGAATCAAGATCGTTTTGGAATTCCCAGCTGAAAACTTTCTTCATGACGGCAGCATCGATGAATGGAATTCGGTAAGGAATCCCAGCCTCATTATCATAAATCAGCGACTGCAAATCGCAGTCGACTTTTTGCTCAAGTTCTTCAAGCCACATAAGTGGGTCTGGACTACTGGACAATGTCCGATCGCTTTCTGGTGTTTTTGGAGGAAATTCTTGCTGATCGTCTTCCGGGACATTCCCTTGATCGTTTTCTGGAACATTTGTACTCTTATTCTCTGAAGGAATCTCATCCGGAATTGTTTGGTTAGATGGATCCAAATTGACCTTTGATTCGTTGTCAAGCATCTTTTATTATTTTCATTTCATTTTAAATTCTTGACTTGCATTCTTGCAATTCGAGACATCAGTACCTAAAAAGAAAGAAACGTATAACATAATTAACTACCTGGCGTACTTGTCTACGTCAAATGAGAAGTTTTAACTATAAACTGCAAAAGAACATCCATTTCATTTGTCTCTATATAAGTTTTAACTATAAACTGCAAAAGAACATCCATTTCATTTCTCTCTATATAAGTTTTAACTATAAACTGCAAAAGAACATCCATTTGATTTCTCTCTATATAAGTTTTAACTATAAACTGCAAAAGAACATCCATTTGATTTCTCTCTATATAAGTTTTAACTATGAACTGCAAAAGAACATCCATTTCATTTCTCTCTATACAAATTTTAACTATAAACTGCAAAAGAACATCCATTTCATTTCTCTCTCATTTCTCTGAAGCAAACTAACCCGAGACAATTTTCCCTTGGAATTCCCGATCGGACCAACATGCAGAAATTTAAATTTAATGTGAACAAACATCTTGCTGACACACTTCCCACTTAAATCTGGCCCTCTATCACAGTAGCCTATTACATCCCAATGGCAATCTGCCTTGTTTGGTGTGATAAAGGCACTTCATCGGTGGGTTCAAATATAAAATATTCAGAAAAAATAAAAATAAAATAAATAAATAATTAAAACAAAAAAAAAATCAGTTATAGTTTTAGTTTTATTACATTTGCTGCGGATATTAATATTTACTGCATTATAAGCAATATTGCCAACCACACGTTTTTTGAGATTTGAAACACTTACCATTTGACAAAGAGGTCTTCCTCGAAATATATTATGGAACACGGTCACACACATTACATCAGTGTTGAAGTCTTGCCTAATCAAGTAAGATTTGCTATATAGGAAAACAATTATTAAAAAAATTTTTTTGAAAAAATATATAAATCAAAATCACTTGTTTTTGTCTTACTTCTCAACGCCGACATATTTCCATTTCTTGCATTGTGATAGCCTTCTAATACTTCTCTATATACGTATTATACACAATGCTTCAAGCAAACTACCTCTCCTTAGTGAGTTTAATAACAAGCAGTACTACTAGCTTCATTGCGAGATCCAACACAGTTTGTTGTTGTAGATCGCTATTCGCTGTTCGTTGTAAAATACCCGCCGACTTGGTATTTACAAAGTTAAATTCCTCCTAAATTCCAAGCTAATTTGTGGTGGCCAACGGGAAACGCTCTTGACTGCGAATCAGTGGCGATTTGTGATCGGAGTTCGCGCCGCCGACTGTCGGAAATTAACTTCTGCACTGAAGATTGCATAAGCATGAAACATCGATGTCTGTAGGTGATAAATAATTAATATTTATTTATAAATATTATATATATATATATATTATATATATATATATATATATATATACATCCTACAAGTCTATGTTTATAAAAATCAGGCTAATCAATATAAGACTAAGACTCTTATAAGGTTGCTTGTTTGCACATTGAATGCATTAGATGGTGGGAGGAAGGGCGAAAAAGATGGAAGTGAGGGAATGGGATTTGTAGTAGAGGCAGTAACTTAGGGAGCAGCAAGAAAATGCCATACATAAATAAATGACGTATTCAATTTGATCAACCTGTAAATGCAAATTTCCATTAAATTAAAAAAAACTTTATTCTCTATCTTGCTGTACTTAAAAAATATTTATCTTCAGAACCACTTAATGGCAGTTATATATAATTTAAAGATCTAATATTAGTATTTTTCACGCGTTTCTTTTCATAATGTTTTTTCTGTTCGTTCCTTCTTCTGCTGGATTTTTCTCACTGCTCACTTTTTACCCCTGGGATTTTATTGTTAAATATTGAGCGAGTGAAATTCTGAGAATGAAAGTAAATGGGGTTCGGTTGTGGTCAGCTTAGTGTGCTCTAAGATTAGCTCAACCCACTGCAGGAATTCATAGAAGCGGACGTGACGTCACATGTTCCGCAGAGAGAGGGATGGAGAGAAGTGACAGGTCGATTGGAAATATTCTTGTGCAAACACGTGCGTTGAGAAATTCCCTGTTAAAATATCATTAAGCAATAATACCCCCTCTCTCTTTCCCTCCATCCCCTGCCCCACTAGTCAGTGATTGAAAACAGACGATCCAAAGCGAATAAACCTTTTCTTGTCTTCAACTGTTGTCTCTTGGTCCTTTTCTATGAAAGAAATTGTTTGCATGCAGCGTTTTTCCAGTCAGACAGGATCACACAAGGAACGCGTGCCGGAATGAACGGCCAGACAGATATTTTATGAACGTTCATATATTTTAATTGATTGTGACTTGTGAGGCATTTGATCTCTCCTCAGATGGGAGGTATATGTAACACTATATTCACGGACGCCTGTAGTAGCGTTACTTAATTAAATCTATATTGCTATTGATATATGCAATTGAAGCCAGTGAACTCAATGTAATACAAGGATTTCTTTTTTTTTTTGTTTATGTGTTATTGTTTCTCTCTTTCTTTTTTTGCTGAACGTTTTCCTCTCTCATCCTATTTGTTGCCACGAGAGAGAAACGAGTAATCGAGGGGATTTCTTCAAACAGTCAAGTCACGTGTCTGCCAACATTTTATGTTTATGGGAATGTGGCAGAAATAAAAAAAACTATATATTTGATAGAGAATGCCTTGTTAACTTTTTTACCAAATGTTCAAGTTTTAGCGACTATGATTCCGTTCCCAAGCCCAGATAATTAATTATCCGGAGAGAATTAATGACACCGTACAATGACCGTGTATTACTCGTACGGACAGCAACAGACCACTGCGTTTTAAGATATAGACAACGTGTACTCAAATAAGAAGAAACAATGGTCAACTGCTGCTCGAAACGGGGATGTGAAGTTCGTAGCACCAAGGAGCTGGTGTAGCCGTGTCAAGGATAATAAGATTCTACCCAGGGACATCCCCACAGCACAAACACACCAAGATACACTCCACAGGCCACGATAGTGTTACACTAAGAATATAATTAAGAATTACTTAATACTTCTACTCGCTCATTGTTGATAAAACGAGAACTATCTACCTCCATTGATTAAATAACAAGTTCTGTTCAAAATTCTCTGCAGATTCCCGAGTTTCACATAAAAATTCCAGAGTTCGAGAAGACGTGTTATATAATAGAGGTCATGTTTGAATGGAAAAGTGTAAAGATTAAGGATCAGGAAGTGACACCAGGCGGAAGCTAATGAAGTCACGTAACCTCCAGCAAGGTCTTCTTTACGCTCTTTAATCTGGCGAGATTTCAATGAGGAAAGACGCGTTTGCTCGCTGTCCCCCAAAATAGGGGATTATGAGTTAAAAGTGTCCGGGTGTATCTCTCTCTCTCTCTCTCTCTCTCTCTCTCTCTCTCTCTCTCTCTCTCTCTCTCTCTCTCTAACACACACACACACACACATACCAATAACTTGTCTCTGTGACTTTTCTTCTGTTTTTAATAAATGTTAAATGTTGAAACTATACAACCAGTGATTGGAGTGAGTTTATCAACAAACAAAAACAACCAGGGTTCACAACGATGCCGGCAGCAGTGACAACGGCGGCGACAATGGCGACGACGACAACAACAAACACCCGCGTGTGAAAGATGTGTGCATGCGCGGTGAGTGAATATATAACAGACGCACCTGAAGAAAGTCGGAAGTTACATCGGCTGAAACATTTTAAGAATAACATCCAAGATGAGAACAGTTGTCCGAATAATCCAAATAATACCAACCCTTGCAGATGTCAAAAGTATTATATTCTGCAATGCATTTGTATAAGTCTGAGGAAATACAATTTATCAAGGTATCCAGTTTGTCCAAATCATTATGGACATTAAGGTCGATAATTTTCTGTAGGAACAACGAGAAGTTCTTAAACCAGTGATTAAAGATCTTACTTGATGTTGCTGGTTGTTGTTGTTAAGCGAGTTAGACTTCATCATTAAGCTCAAAGAGATTGTGCCTCAGGATTGTCTGGTTTGCATGAAGTTCTGATAATGCTAGATATTAAGGTGTATCCAAACGTTCCGGTTTTAATTATTTGTCCATATTTAATTTGTTTCACTTAATAAATTGAAATGCGTTCACAAAGTTAGTATTCCGTAACAATGCTTTATTGAATCAAACATTCAATGACTAAGCAATTCTTCAATTGATGAATGTCATCAAGGGAGGTAATTATATATACCTGGAAGCCGGGTGCACATAAATATATGATAACTAGAACCGCGACTTATATAGAAGTAAGCATTTACTTGACTTCCCACGAGGCATTGGCACGCATCAATCTCCTTGATTTTATATCCCAAAGACTCAAGTATAAGTCCATGTATTGAGAAATATTATGAGAAAAGGAGATAGTTTTATATTAATGAATGCCCCACCCAAATTTGGATGCCTGGGGCAACTGCTCCGTCGGCCCGCCTCTGCACGCCACTATCATTAGGACGATGTGACACATGGTCGGACTTAAAATGAGGTGTAGCTAAATCAGAACACCAAACGAGCATTTATTGCTGGCAAAGTTATCTCTCAAAATTACAGCAGTCCATCGGCACTCCCTCACCAGTGACGGTGCCCCTATCATCAGGTGGGACTTCCACAAACAGAGCTTTCCGTCTGTGGAACACATTATCACAGGGCTGCTTCACTGCAGAATACAACATGGTCGTCTTCAAATCCAATGTCAACGGATTCTTGTAATGAACCGTCCCCACAAGTATTCGAACTTGGCCCATTCCATCAATCATTCTCAATCCTCTCATAAGGTTCTTCATCTCTCATCTGACGATCATTCCATCTCATTAATCCTTATCCTCGAGTGACGTTTGGCCTCGATAAGTGGTGACCACTCATTAATAAAATCAAAAACAAATACACAACTAGGAAATTTGAATCACAAAGAAGACACAATTATTTTGCAAACGTTTAATAAACATCTGAATCTAAATCTTAATTTAATCTGTTATCACCGGCCATTATCTGGTTGGTGCAGATCACAACAAAAGGCTTATGATTGTTTATGTTTATTATGTTCGTTGTTTTTGCAGATTGCTACAGGTCCTAGTTAGCCAATTTTATCGAATCATCAAACTGATTTCGCTTGTTGTTCATACAAAACTGAGTTTCGCCTTGACATCATTCTGGCAACCTAGCGGCTGACTTGTACCATCAGATCCTTCTTTATCGGAATAAGGTATGGTTAAAATCAATTTTAGGAGGTGCATCCTCCCAGTTATTACCTCCTCCTTCTAAGGGGGTATTGCTCATCAACTGAGGCTCACCTACTGGAGAATTATGGTGGATCTTTAGTCGGTTATTTTTGTTACGGACAAGAGTGCCCATCTTCCGGCCTTGTGCCACATCTTGTTGTAGTGAGAAGCAAATGAATGCCAACTGGTCCTCGACATACAAACACACTAGGAATAAACATACCTGTTAAAAATTAATTAGCATGCCTGTTAAAGCCGGTGCTAAAAATGTTGGTCTGATTTTTGTTTAGATATTTCTTTTACATCTTCATTCTTTTCTATTTGGGTTAAATTTTCAAACTTTTAGATGTCTTGAAATTTGAAATAATAGAAAGATTTTTTTTTGCAATTTCGCAAGTGAAATGCAAAACCAAATTGACAACAGTAGTGATGATGATGGAGGAGGGTCATCGGGTGAAGAATTTGTGCTATTTGATGATAAACAAAACAAACATTTTGGCATAGTTTATTGTATTGATTAGATGATGTTTGTAATGTTTCATTGAGAATATTTTAACTTTTCAAAGATAAAGTAGTAAAAATGTAAGGCTGCATCTAAAATAAAACTGTATCTATCTTTGTATGGCCATGGCTACAGAAATGAAACTTAAACAGAGAACTGGAATCGCTACCGAGAGTCTCACAAAACAGAGCTAGCAAAATGAACTACATAAAAAAATAGACATGACTTAGGAAGGCAGTGAATGTGGAATCTGCGAACAAGAAAATGATATGTTAAATCACATACTAAGTGAATGCAGCAAACTGGCCAGAAAATAAACAGACAGAGATGGGTCGGGAAGGTAGTCCACTGGGAACTGTGAAAACGTCTGCACCTTTTTATGTAAAAAAAAGAAGATGACTATCTATGTTAATTGCAAGCCTTTTATAAGTAAGAATGCAAGCTGACGACGGTGATCCTTTCTTCATTAATAATAAAAGGCCCATTATATAATTAAAATACAACCATCAGTGTAAGTAGATTTTAGAACGTAAGGTATTTCACCTAGAATTATGGTATACATTTATTTTCAATAAATATATATATAGGTTAATATCTTCTTCTTTTTAATCTAATTGTTTATCTGAAATCGGACGCATGTAAAGAAATGTAGAAAATTCTTTTTATAAAATTTGTAAGCATCCAGTAGTGTTTAGGTCATAAACGAAAAATATTTACAGTCTAGCCAACTTCCTAACATGAATAAGTATTTTATAAAAGAAACTAAAACGAATTACATGTTTAGTGTAAAGAACACGCTGCAAGTATAAAAAGGAAGAAAGGGTTAGTTAGAAGGGTTAATTATTCAGAGTCAATACTATATGGGTCTTGAGTCGAGAATACGACTGACTGCTCTCTCTCTCTCTCTCTCTCTCTCTCTATATATATATATATATATATATATATATATATATATATATATATATATATATATGTGTGTATATATATATAGTCTCGGAAGTTTCTCAACCATTAAAACTAAAAATAAACCCTTAAGTCCCAAGTCGTTCAGTGGAAAATCACTCATGTAAGTCAATTTAGTTTCTACAGTTATTATATTAGTTTGCTTCTAACATTATTTAAGGGATCATCAGTTATTTACCATGAAAAACTGTTTCGGGAATTTAATATATATATATATATATATATATATATATATATATGTATATATATATATATATATATATATATATATATAGAGAGAGAGAGAGAGAGAGAGAGAGAAGGATAGATAGATATATAGATAGATAGATATATAGATAGATAGAGAGAGAGAGAGAGAGAAGGATAGAGAGAGAGAAGGATAGATAGATAGATAGATAGATAGATAGATAGATAGATAGATAGATAGATAGATAGATAGATAGATAGATAGATGCTCATTTTTGCATACATACTCTGGAAGTGGCGTGGTGCAGTTGTTACAGGCGGAGATTATGATTTCGGCATGTGGGGTTCGAGTTCTGCATCACTTTCACTAGTACTTTTGGGAAAGGTATGACTCCATATATCCTCCCTTAATCTATGGATTAAATAGTCGAGGAGAAAGAACACTCCAGAATAACACCAGTCTTTCTCTACTTATCCCGTTATTGTTTCCAGTCGTCCTGGATTTATTTGGTCACTGGACTCAAGAAATGTCAGTTTAAGAAAGGTGCTGTTCAAGATTCTGCAATCATTGCTTCACTATAGACTTTCCTGTGTGGTTATCCTTATAGGGGATACACACTGTCTCTCGAGACTGAAAGAATGCGATTTTAGATACATACTCTCAAATAATAGGTTAGAACAAGTTGCAGGCATTAAGTACTCCGATGTAACAAAGGGGGAAGGGCAGGACAACGCCCATTCGAAGGAAGGGCGAAAAGAGTAAAAGAAGCTATTTGTTTGTAACCGGTTCTGGTGGTCGTTAGGTGCTGGTGCCTTCTCTATTAAAGAAAGCTTTTATAAAACCTGTCCTCGTGGGGAAGACGGGTAAACGGCTTTAGTGGGATTGATGTTGTCATCACAAATCAGCTTAAGTCCGGATGACCTTTCTTTCTCCCGTATGTCGTCTCCACCACTTTTCTCCCTTGCCCTGCCGACGCCCCTCTGCCCCTTTTAAAGCGGATGTTGTTTTGGTAACACGGTATATTTAAGTACTTCAAGTGGACATGACAATTAAAAGAAAACAAGAAAGATCACTGATTATTAATGAAGGACAACTCTTAATTGGTGTTCGCTGAAATACGCCCAAAGGGACCGGATTAAGCTTTGTTATTCAGTTGCTATTTTTGCTGGAAGAGATTGTTGATCGGTTACTTTGAATTGCAATAAACAGAAATGGAATCACCATCTTGATTTTAAATCATTATCACCGCGAAATCTTACTTTTCTTCGTCATCTAAATCAATAAATGCGAAATTCTTTTCCATTTATTACTTTAAAACGGGGTTCTGTTATTTGAATCAATAATATAACATAATATTTTGAAATACTGTATATATAGTACAGGCGAAAGAGCTGAAGATCACTATTTGAATGCCTCATTTGCATAACTATTTTTAAACAGTCTATAATAAATTAATGTTTGGTGTTATTCATTTGTAATTTTATTCTCCTATTTTTACATATATATATATGTATGCAACAGTTTCGTCGATATTAACAGTAATAAATTACGATAACCTTTCTTACGGTTTTATTTAAAAGATAAATAAATTTGAACCAAAAAGGTTTAAGTGTTTATAGAGAGAGGGGGGGACTGCTCTCTATTTTGTTACCTTCACATTCCTCTGTCTCTCACTTCGTATTTCCCTCTCTTTCTAGAGACGCCAAATTTTCTTTTTATTCGTTTTTAAAAGACCCCCTCAAACACGCACCATCGCTCAGGCGAATTGATTTGCTCTTTTTTCATATCTTTACGGTATTATTTAAAAGAGAAATAAATTTGTACCGAAATTACCAAAAATGTTAATATTTATCTATTTATATGAATCAATGTGAATGTTTATCCATTTATATGAATAAATGCGAAAGTTTGTTGTCTTATATTTAAAGGAAGCCTATGAATGAAATGTTCATTATTTAAAATGTTGGTAAAGAGATAGCGAACTTTGCGAACCGATAGCAAGCTTGCAAAGCCAGCTAGTAGTAAATATAAAATAGAAACCCCTAACAAAAGCAAACCACAGCTTGCTTACAGAAACGTAAATACCCCCGACCCACCTGATTAGCAGCAAAATCACACCCCTACGCTGTAGAAGTCCCTAGATGCAGGAGATTTTCTACCTTAATAGCTTTTTTCCTCGGACCGCTTGCCTTTTGAATTCCCTCCCTGCTTCCTGTTTCCCCTGCCGTACCAACACGCACAAATTTAAATGTAATGTGAACAACCATCTTGCTACCAAACTCCCCACCCAGGTTACCCCTTATGAATTTGACTCCTATGACACCAGTCCATTACGCTTCACTAACAATATGCCTTGTTTGTAGTTAAAAAAAGTTTTTAAAAAAGGTTTACATAAAAAGTAGATATAACCATGCGTCTGTTTTTTCTTGGTGGTCTGATCTTTTGCACTTATCAAAGAGTTTATGAGTACTGGGAAACATTATCTTCAACTATCATTAATGGACCTCATCATCTGATCAAGCCAACGTTTTTACAAAGAACTTTACATGAAATTCCACCTTTTGTAATCAGAGCTATATATCCCCAAAATTGGCCCTATGAGTGGAAAAACTCTAAACAACGTCCGAATGTTGCTAAACTTATCAAGAACTTTGATGTCAACAAATAAACTGGTCCTGAGAACATTCCAGTCATAATACTAAAAAGAAAACAGCGATCAGAAATAGACCCTATCCTTACAAAGCTGTTCAATTGTTGCTTAAAGAAAAACTGCTTTCCATCACCTTGGAAAATTTCGTTGGTCTGCCCAGTATTTAAAAATACGGCCGATCGGTACTCTGCATCTCAGTACAGACTGATCAGTCTCTTGTGCGTCAAGGAGTAAGTTACTCGAATCTGTAATAAACAAAGAAGTCGTCCACAACCTACACATAAGAAATCTACTGAGTGACAAGCAATATGGATTTCGTCCCGCAAGATCTACAGCTGACGTGCTGACTGTAATATCGCACAGAATCAGTTAATCTATCGACGGGACCTTCGTTTCTAGGGCGATAGCTCTTGATATACCAAAGGTCTTCGATAGGGTTTGTACAAAGGTTTGCTTCATAAACTTACTAGCTATGGAACATCTGGAAATGTCTTCAAAACCATTAACTCTTTTATCTTCGGTAGGTCTATTATAGTAGATGTTGATGGGCAGAAGTTCGAAGCTAAAAATATCAATGCCTACGTACATCAGGGATCCATTCTGGGCCCAACAACCCTCTTCTTGATCTTCATAAATGATCTTCCAAATCGTATCCTGAGATCATTCGTTGATATCAACGCAGATGACATTTTTTTTGTTCCTTTTCTTTTAGTATCATTCTTTTCTCTCCCCCTTTCTTTTCTCTTAACAAAACGTCCACCAAACAGAAAGCAAACATGCGCTATTTATTGGAAACTAACTATAAATAAAACAGAACTTCCATGAACAAAGTTTCTTTCCTAAAACGTCCCAGCTGTGGAACAAGATATCCAGAATCTGCTTCCCGGCCGACTGCAGCATGGTCGTCTTCAAGTCTAATGTAAACAGATACTTAGAAAATCAATTCCTCTTAAGGGATTTTCTGCTCATTCAACCTATTGTTTCCAATCCTTTCGAGGAGGCGATAATCGTTCAAGTGATGTTCTCTTTAACCCTTGTCCTCGAATAGCCCCCGGGCCTTGATAATTGGTGACCCATCAGTCCGGATTTGCCCGGTAGGTTTTTTTGTTTTTTTTTGCTTTTTTTAAAATTATGCCGATTTTGTTTTCAGCAAATTATATTTTCGGTACTTTGTTACATTAGGACCCACGTTAACTTTGATTTTTTTAATAAATTATCTTTTTATTCATTTATTAAACTAAACATCGGCCGAAACGTTATTGAGAATAACACCCAAGATGAGAACAGTAGTCCGAATATTCCAAATTATCAATCCTCATCTCAAAAATTCTGAAATATAATTTTTTAAAGGGTATTTGTTTACCTAAAAGAAAAGGCTCCGAAAAAAATAATTAAAAAGGGATCCTTAAGTTTAAACACCTTAAAACGATAAAAAAAAAGAAATGATATATTCTTCATTTTTAGTGTAATAAATAAATAAAAAGATCATTTATAAAAAATAAATAATAAAATAAACAAATAAACTTATACAGGTAAGTAGAAGAATAATTTATCTTGCCTTTGGTAACATTTATTTGTTGCCTTTTTTTTTTAAATATAACTTTCCTTAATTGCAATTACTTAAATCGAGAGCAAACTTCGTAATGTGTGGAAAATCCAACAACGTTAATTCTATTGTGAAAAGTAACAAAATAAAAATAAACCGAAAAAAATAATATTGAACCCCGACAGTATTTATTTTTTATAATGAAAGTGAAATATATATTTTAAAATGATTGGGATTGATTGGTTCATTTGAATCACGCCTACTGGCGCCCGTGGCGGCTCTGGCGGGTATAAAATATGCTGGCATTAGAGGAGTAGGTTTTACAGTCCATGCCAAGACCAAGCTTCTATAATCCCATTATTTATAAAAGGTTAGATGGGTGATAACGTACGTACGAACATTACATTTCATTAGCGTATTATTGTGTAGATGAGATGCAAGTTTTACAATTATAATTATAACGCCTTCTTCGACGTACATGGCTCTTTCAGCAAGTTCATTTACACAAATCAATTTTACATGCGCTCAATTAGAAATGACATGAAAACTGAAAAGGAAAAGAGAGAATAAAGATTGCATGTCATTAATAAAAAAGAAAGAAGTTATTATAAGAAGATCGCAAAGCCGCTATTCCTGTTGTGTTAAAGAATATTTGATAAAAACGCAAGGAACATTTTTTTTATATAAGATAAAAAAAAAAAACTTTTTTACGTGTTATTCTTTTAGCTTTTCTTTACTTTTCTTGGCGTTTTTGTTTCAATTTTTAATTTCATTCTTAGCGTCTCTTTCTTTGAAATCGGGAGTCGGGTATTAGAAAAAAACAATACAAAATAAATAAATACAATAAAACTAAATAAAATTAAACTCTTTTTCTCTCGCGAAAAACGGACGACACGCCAACTATGGCATCTCACGGAATAAATTCAGCGGCCATGATTGATGACAGCGACCCCTGGTGTTGGCATTTTGCAATTATCTTCGCCAGCCGAGATTGGTTTACGCCAATCGATCGCCAACGTTGGACCCAGTCAGCCAATATCTATGTACAACAATAATTTCAAACCAATTACAAGAATTATATTTGAAATGATTTTTTTCTTCTTAAAATGAAAAGCGTTTCAAAGTAGCCGCGATAAATGATTAGCAAACAAAGTGCAGCGCAGAAGAAGTTTTGTTTTTCAATCACTTTTCAGAAACTATTTCAACAAATGAGAAAATTATTACATATTTCTACGTTCTGGTCTTTCTTTTTGGTCCCTCGATTTATAAGATCGGGGGACCTATGTTTTGAGGCATTTCCGTCCGTCCGTCCGGATTTTTCTCCGCAACCATCGATTGAATTTCTCTGAAATTTTGCATGAAGTTGTAACTTTGGTCAGGTTAGAAAATGACATTCTCCGATTTTTGAAAAAGAATCTGGTTAGCCCCCCCAGTGGGTCAAAAGTCCCGAAATAGCAAAAAATGACATTTTTTGCCCCATAACTTTTCATCCATCCATTCAATTTCTCTGAAACTTGGCCCAAATGTGGAAGCAATTGTTCCTAATAGAAAATAAGTATCGCTGACCTTGGAAAAAATCTGGTTCGCGCCCCCAGGGCGTCAAAACCCCCCAAAATTGCAAAAAACGACCCTTTTCTCCCATAACGTTTGATCCATCAATTCAATTTTTTTGAAACTTGGCCAAAATGTAGAGGCAATTGTTCTGGATATAAAATGAGCATCCTTGACCTCAGAAAAATTCTGGTTCGCGCACCCAGGGAGTCAAAGGGGGGGGTCAAAAATGCCCCAAATTGCCCAAATTTATTGCATTTTACACTCGCCACATCGAGTCACATACAGAGGGGGACCACGCACGCGCGGCTTGTTTTCCTATTTGAATTCGAGCAACATTTTTCAAGTCAGCCATTTTCGTTTCTCTTTATTAAAATATAGAAATAATTTTTCAAATCAGGTTCTTCAACAACAAATAATTGCTACTTTTATTTAATTTTCGAAGACCTTTCTTTCCTGTTTTTATTTTAACTCTTATATTTACTCGCTCTTTGTTTTTTCATGGCCGGCCCGTGCTCCTTTTTCCAATCTTTTCTCAGCGGTAATTTGAATAGATATTTTCGCCTTTTGAATTTCTACTCTTACTTTTATCTGAACTTTATCATTTGTATTGGAATCTTAAACCCTTTCTTTCCTTTTACTCTTACTCTTTTTGTTTCTATTTTTCATTGTCTTCAATCCTCCTTTTTCTTATGTCATTCATACATATACTTCTTTCTATTTGTCTTCCTTTTTTTCTGACTCTTTTCTTTTTTTTTGACTGAAACTTTCTACCCATTTGACTTAAGCAAACATTCCCGTTCTTTAAATCATTCACAACTCAACAAAAAACATCACTTTTAAAATATTTCTCTTCTATTCTTTACTGTCCATTTCTCGTTTTTCCTGTTTGCTTATTTTTCCCCCATTTATTGTATGAATCTGAGCAACATTTTTCGAGTCAGACATTTTCTGTTTGCCTTCAGTTTCTCTTTATTAAAATATAGGAAGAATTCTTCAAATCAGGTTCTTCAACAAAATAACTGCAGTTTTTATTTCATTTTCAAAGATTTTTCTTTACAATTCTATTCTTTACGCATCCCACCTCCAATTCTCTGTTTAAAACTTTCATTTCTTTTGTCTTGTAACACACAGAACGTATTTTCTTATGAAATAACCGTTTCATTTGCTGTCATCTCAGTTGAAAAATCCGTTTAAAGTCGAAGGTCAAACTTTGTAATAATTCAAAGCCTCACAGAATCGCATGAAGCCGAAAACTCTAAGCCAGTTGCTTACACCCCCCCTTCAGAGTTCTTTGTCGAAATAAGTAAAATACGCCTGTCATCTTTGTAATTAACTGACTAGCACACTCGCACCCGAAAACTCGCGAAGGAACCGGCAAACATTTCAAGCTTTGAAAAACGTCTCCTTTAAAAATATATCAAAATAATTTCACACTTACTCCAAAATTTAATACTAGCAGAAGTACTCGTTGTTTTCTATGATGATGCATGGGTGGATGCGGTGTTTCTGTGGTTAAAGACACGGACTGACAAACTGGATGCTCCAAGTTCGAATCCAGTTCGTTCCACAGAAATACTTTCACTTAGGATGTTAGCAACTTTTACTGTAAGTACCTGATTTCTTTCTAGAAACAATACTAACTAAAAATATATTGGGGAAACCAATGCAAACTATAGAATCATCTGATTCATACGAAATTAATGAATGGTGATACATATGTGGGATTATCGACATATCACTAAATAATGTAGCCTGGTACTATTTGTATTATTCGGACTACTATTCTCATCTTGGTTGTTATTTTCACAGCTGTTCAACCGATGTAATCTACAACCGTCTTCATGAGCATCTTTTCGAACTTGAGAATATTTATGTAGAACTTGGCAGCCAATACGAACTGAACCTTTATTTAATTCGTGTAGATTCTTCTCGTTCTTCCAGACATGGCTGGGTAGAAATGTTAATTATTATGTTATTTTTAGTTATTATCGTCCTAAGGATTGAATATTTAACCCTCGGAAGACTGTCACTCAGGATTTTTAATAAACACCTTTATCCGTTGTGCCACGGGTTCATAGTACCAATTATCAGTCCTCCTCTAAAAAATTCCGAAACATAATGTTGCCTTGTTTGTTTACGATGGAGGGCGCACAAAATGGCACCGATGTTGCTGTACTGTCTCAAGTATCCATCCCCTGATCTTGCCTATTATTGAATTATAAATAGACTCTATCCTCTAAAACATTTTTTAAAGAAGAAAGAGGAAAATTACTCACTTGATTTCCAGAAAAGTTAACATTTCTAAACTGTAAAAGAACATTTAGATTAAAAATGAAGAAATCCTAAGTCTAAAAGTTCGTACACGTTTCATCCATCGGATTGTTTACAGCAAGATTACTATTTTAAGAATAAAAGAGGTCTTAAAATGTCTGGCTAAAGTAACTCTTTATCGATGATTGAAGAGTTACCACCCTTTTCTAACAATAGCACATCAAAATAATTCCGATTTGGACAAAGTATTTTCTGAAAAGAAACAAATCGAATTATATTTTATTCTTCTTGACTTACAAATTAGTCCATAGTGGCGTTGTTACCGTCGGACTCCCAGGTTTTACATTCTCTCTAAGAAAGGGGTAGTTTATTGCTAATCGCCTGAGGCACGCCTACCGGGGAATGCCGACGGGACTACTCAGCCATTTTTGTAGGTCAGGGTGCACTTATTCTAGTGCGCTGGCTCCTAAAAACCACACGTGATCTAATGTCTAATCTCATGGCGATGAGATAAATGATATATTATTACGATCAACAAGAAAAACCGACGAACTCGAATCAATTATTGATTTTGTAGGAGGAAAACTATCGATGACGAAGAAACGCTAAAGAAATTGACTTTGCTTTATATTTTAGATACAAAGACGGCAGAAATTTTCAACAAAGTGTACTTAACAGCCCAAAACATACACTAAGAGCACTGTCACTATCAACCATCTTGTCATAACGAACAATCTCAAGCTAAAGTGATTCAGTAAGCGGAATGTGCATCAATAATATTGTGTCTAATGTCCAAAGCATCGTTTCTCAACTTTGAGTTTCTATACACTTTGAAGTAGGCTCGGCGTCTCTCAGTTGTTACTGCCTAAGGCACCCTATGTACAACAATTTAATTACATACTCTTATTTCCTTAATTGCCCTGAGGAAATAAAAGATATAAATATTAATACATTGTGTTATTTAACGGTGAATCTGTTTTAAAAAGTAAAAAAATAAATTTAAAATAAACAGAAGAGTAAAATATATTATAAAATCGGCAAATATTTAAATTGAGGTCAGACTTAGAAACAGACAGTGGCGAGCATAGAAAATGATGTCGGGTAAAATCAATTTAGTATTCTGTATGAAATCTGAAGAAAAACACTTTCTAAATGAGTATATATGCTAATGATATCATCTTATTTTCGAGATTACATGTTTCATTGGATCAGGTTCGAGGACAATAAGTAAAGTGTATTAGTGACTTATATAAAAATAATTTAAATAAAAATCTGCATGTATGAAAGTATTGGTTTAAAAACATAATTCTTGTGTTTTATGCAACACAAGTTCATTTAAGAAAACACTGAAATACACATGTAATCTGTTCTAATACTATACGTAACCTATTCTGTTCTCGGTCAGGGAAAGAGAAATCCTTCTTAACCGAGGCAATTCGGAAAGAAAGAGTTTGTAAGAAAAGTTATAAAATAATTTTGAAAAATGCTCGAAGACATGAACAATGTAATATTTTGTCGGGCTCACTACGATTAACGGTTCGTGTATTTGACATCCTATCCGATATTCCTTTATTCGACGATTAGTCATAACGTGTCCCGGCGTTTGTGTATTTGACATCCAATCCGATATTCCTATATTTTAATTTAAAAAAATTAAATATTGATATAACACACTGAAATACATTTAACTCCAAATCTAATATATGCTGAGTGTTATATCGTAGTTTAGTCACGTAAAAAATGTTGACGTAAAAAACAACTGTTACCTATGTGTAATTTGTTCTGATAGTATACGCCATCTGTTTTGTTCTCGGTCAAAGAAGGATAAATACTTATCGACTGAGGCAATTCGCAAATAAATAATTTTTTAAAATGCTTGAGGAAGACATGCATAGTTGAATATTTTCTTGTGTTCATTATGACTAACGGTCCGTGTATTTCACATCCAATGTGATATTCTTTTATTCTGCAATTAGTCATAACGTGTCCCGGCGTTGTGGGTCAAAAAGATTAAATATTTATTTAATTAAAAATACTATCAGAGTATCAATTCTGAGGGGAAGAAAAGAAGTAAATATGATTAAAAATAATCGTAAAAGCTTACCGACAATGAGGTCTAATTTCTTAGGGATCATTTGTTGTTTTTCATGAAAGCGAATGTGAAGCGTTCGTTAAGTATTCGGGAAAAATCGTATTCCATAAAAAATAGCAAACGGTGAATTTTGTGGCGGTTAGAGTAAATAAATAGTAGCGAATAAAAAGGACACCTTCTCTTTGGAACTTATTTGGGGAGAGTCAGCTATCCCGGATAAAATGTAATAAATATTGAATTAAGAAGAAATGAATTTAAAAATTCTGGAAACATGCTTGAAGGCTTAGGCTAATTGGATTGCGGAATAGATTAGCATATGAAGGTGTTGGTTATTAAACTATTACTTCAGGAGTTCTCAGTACGTGAGTAGAGCTTAGTAGTAGTGTCACGACCCGTATTCGTGACTGAAGATATTTTGTATTTTGGGCCCTTTTGTAATCTAGCTAACGATATTTTGTTGGCTAGAGGAGTTGTCTGTCGGACGGGAATTGATAAACAAAACACGAAACACAGTACACGGTGAAGGAAACAAAAACAAAAAATATAAAACTAAAGAAAGTTTTATTTCAGAAATTGGTCCTGGAAGGATAGGAGATAGACGTATTATTGTTTAAACGAAATGTGGTGCGATGTGTGTCAACATGAAATGGAAAATAAGTTCGTTGGCCAATGTGTGAATGTTTATGGAGAGAGAGAGATGATAGAGGTTTCTTTACTTACCTCGGGGATATGTCGATATCCTACTGGTGGTTATTAATTCTACGTTAGTAGACAGAACAAGAATGACCCCGTCTTCAAATCTGGTTTGCAATCAAATCTGAGTTTTTCGTAAGAGATCTTTCTTGACCGATGCGAATGCTTTAATGTATTTTCTCTGACTTCTTATTAAGAGTCCTTTAAATTCCCGCGCGTGGTTTTGGCCTACATCCAGTATCTGCTGCGCGAGGGATGAAAAGAGAAAGAAAGGGACAAACACGCCGTGGTCACTGTTGTTCACTCTTAGCAGTTGTGTCGCCTGCAAAGTTCGTTCGCTTACGTCCTCCATCTCTCCAATGAACCGCATCATACGATCTCAATCGTAACAGTAGTATGAAAATATACTTATGGCAAGTAATCTACTTATAAAAGTTTATTTTATTCCCGAGGAAGGAATCGGGCTAATTGCGTGGATTTATTTTAAATGTTAGCTTTTATATCTAACTAGTGCTTACTCTAGGTACTAACTAATCAGTCATTGGTCTACCTACTTATTTATTCCCATCAGCCAATAGATATCACTCCTTTTGTTTGAGAATGACTTGGGCGCTTCTCACTATTAAATGTGTTTAATTTAAACAGGGTTTCTGTATCCTGACACGTGAGCACTAAAACAATTTAGTCTTACCTATCGCCATCTAAGATTATTTTAGTTAGAAATTTAGCACTGTCTGCGCCTTTGGTTTTATTAGCCCGATGATCGCCCACGAGATTGGAACATAAACATTTCCGTATAGATTACTGGCCATCAAAGTATATTTTGATAATGCTACTTTTAGTTATTTACACACATACATACATACATACATACATACATACATACATACATACATACATACATACATATATTTCAACATTAATAATACAATGTAAGCGAGAAAAACAATTTATATAGGCCATCTGCAAGATACGCAATCCACAGAAACATCACCCACTGCAAACAATACAGAAGCATCCCCCTTCAGTATTCTTAGTAACAGCGGTACTCTCTTAACACGAATATATGGCCTATAAAGGTTGTACATCTTTGGGATACTAACTTAAACTTGTATAATCCCATATTCACAGATGTAACATTCACAAAATTCTAAAGGGAACCCAAATATATCAATTGTTAAACATAAGCAAGGGACCTTATCCTAAAACGTGAAATAGAAAAAGGGGATATTCAACTGTTTAGCATGAAACTGTTTACTAGATTTTAAAACAGTTGAAATATATATATATATATATATATATATATATATATATATATATATATATATATATATATGGAAGGACCGATAGTAATTAAGACAACATGATGATATATTTACAAGAGTATGTATTTACAAAAGTACTAAATAGTATGTTATAGAAGGACTGCTTCGAGACTGAGTATTTACTTCTTTCCCCCTTGCAGGAAAATTTCGCATGGGCGGAAGAATCAATCCAGCACTCCTAATGAAGGGGTACTCTGGCCTTTTAAAAATTGCCTGCGCAGCCCCCTCGGCGTTCCCCGTCATAGTGTATCAGGCAGTTTGCATTAAACTAACTCCACCCCAAAGAGGGTAAGCAAGGCCTGAGAGAGTTGACCTACTAGGAATACCGAGGTCAAATAACTTAGCCCTGCAGTTTTTGCTAGACTGATTGTCGAGAACTGATCTTCGACTGGCATCTTCCAGTCCGACGTCTCTCTTCAACAATGTTGCGTAGAGATCGGGTATTTTCTTCCTTCCCACCGCAGGAAGATGTGGCACAATGCCGGGAGATGGGGAGAATCAAGTCAACGCCCCTAAAGTAGGGTCACTCTGGCCTCCTAAAAAAGACTCGGCAGCCCCGTCGACATTCTCTGGTAGCAATAAAATAACTCCACCCAAAATAGGGGAGGTAAAGCATTGTAGGGTGGAGCTCCTAAGACTACCCAAAACCTATCCCTCAGCCCGACAGAAAAAAGGCCACCGAAATGGGTCAGTGTCTGCCGGACTGATTGTCGAGAACGGACACTTGACCGGTATCTTCCAGTCTAACGTCTCTCAACAATGTTGCAAAGAGACCGACTCAAGACCGGTCGTAATATCCTCTATATATATAGTGTATCGAAGAGCTCATTTAGTCACGAATAGGGTAGATCATCATAACATCATAAGACCCCCTTTTAGCCTTTCTCCGTGTGGAGTCAAAACTTTTTTCTATTAGGGTTTATTACAATTAAGTCCATCACTTCACGCTTCCCTTTTGATCTTCGTCGCTCAGAACCTGTTCGCGAGATTGATATCTCAAATGTGTCGAACACGACATCTATTAGTTCGTTCCCTAGAGTATTATTCTCGACAGCATCTAAATATCGTTTCTTTATCTGGTTCATGTGTCTTTTGTGGATAATTTGGAGTTTTTTTACCATGTAAAGTATGTTTCCAATCCGTTTATCCACTATCCCTGTTTTTCAGTAGGATTTATTACTTTTGAACATCCGAGAGAAATTTTTTATCCAACTTTGAAGCGTCCCTTCGTGATATTTTTCCACCTCCTGGTTGGGTATTGGTTGGCAATAGTCTATCAAACGCTGTTTTAATCTTCCTTGTAAACATTGCTTCTGCTGGCGTCATGGAAGATAGACCATTGTTATTTGCGGTCATCCTATATACCTGCAAAATTATTGCATGGCTTTTTCGGTAAGTGTACCTTTCATTTTCTTAAGCATGCTTTTGAACGTATCTATGAACCGTTCTGCCTGACCATTGCTTCTCGCATGGTACGGGGTCATCGTGATATGCTTCACTACAAATATTTGACAGAATATATTAAATTCCGAAGACGTGAATTCCGTTCAATTGTCCCGTAAAATACACTAATCGCCCCCAAGCTAGGCGAATAATTCATGTAAAAATCTAATGGTTACTTGCGTAGTTGTTTTCTAACATTTTAATATTTCAGGGCATTTTGAGAAACTGTCCATCACTATTAGGTTATAGAAACCACCCAGTGGGCCCAAAAAATCTATGTGGATCCTAAACCACGGTCGATCAGTTTTCGGTCAGAGTCTAAGCTTTATAGGAGATGTCTTCCATGACAAAGCACAACCTTTGTATATTTTCACCGCATTTTCAATATCTTTGTCCATACTTGGCCGATACACATAACTTATCATGAGACTTTTCATTCTCGAAATGCCCGGGTAACCGACATAAAATTATTATAGTGTTCTTTTCTGTAATGCTGCAGGAATAACCACTCAATCGCCGTTCATAAATACTTTATCACATATGGAATACACTTTAGAGATTTGTCGGTGTTTTTTTTTCTTTTTATGTTCTTTAAGAAATCGTCGTCTAGCGCCTTTTATTTTATTCCTTCGAGTATTACCGGAAGCTCCCTAATAATGTTACGCAATGCATTTTTTTCTCTTTAATTTTTGTCAGGAGGCAATATCTGTGTCATCAAGGTGGTCAGCATATTTTGGAATAAGTCTACGTAATCTATCAGCATGACTGATTATTGATACTCCATTTTATAATCATAATTGATGAGAATGATACCCCATCTCTGTAGTTTGTTTGCAGTATGTGTTGGTAAAACCTTTTTTCACACAGAAATTGTTAGCAGTGGTTTATGGTCGGTTTACAACACAACATGTATGTCGAAACGATGAAATTTAGTGACTACAAAATATAATACCAATGTTTCCTTCTCGCTTTGAGAGTAACTCTTTTCTGCAGGTGGTAATTCACGAGACGCGTGAGCGATAGGTTTTAGCGACCTGTCTTCCATTTTGTGTAATATGCAAGCTCCAATGCCTTAAGAGCTAGCATAAGTAGCTACAATAATTTCGCAATTTTGATTATAGTGCTGTAAAAATGATTCTGATGTGACGATATTTTTTCAAATGCTTCCTGGCGTCCAGACTACTCTCTTTTTCGTTTTTTAAGCTCATCATGAGGCGCTTGCAAATTGTGCGTGCTTGGAATAAATACATCGTAATAATTTACTAAACCAAGTAAAACTTTTTCTGAAGCCGGCATATTTTTTTTTATCGCACCCACTTGCTCTGGGTCTGCTTTTCTACCATCTGTGTCTATAATTTGATCAGGTATTTTATTTTTTCCATGAAAAAATCGCATTTTCCTCCTTAAACTTAAATCCATAGTCCTGGATTCTTTTGAATACTTCAGTACATGCGTTTTGTGCTGCTCGGTGCTTTTGCTAATCACTAGATTGTATTCTAGGTAGGCTGTCGCCAATTCCAGTCCGCTAAGCAATTTGTCAATTACTTATTGGAAAATGGCTGGTACAACCTTAATTTGTACAAACCCTTGATGTGAAACAGTGATTTCAGCCGACGCAATCTGTCTTTTTAGGGTGCACCAGTGTGCATCTCAGCGAGGATGCTGGATCCTACGTAGAAATGAGGTAGAGTTACAACTAGTATATGTTCGGCCCAAATCGGTTGTTTTGGCGAGGAGGGAGAGCGGCGCCAGCCTGGCGGGAGAGAGCGTGTAGGCTGTCTGTAGCAATTATCCAGATACAATGGATGAGTTTGACCAGCTGAACAATTTGGTCATGGGTCTTTTAGATACGATGGATGTCAACACTTGGAGGACAGAGGGAGAGGGAATAATTGGTCTCTAGGGAGATAAAGACTAAGAGATAAATTCCAAATTGTCCGTTGAGAAGCGTACCACCCCACTCCGGGAGAATAGGAAGGACACAGAAGAAGGGATGGGGGAAAGAAAGAGAGTAAGTCAGCATCGCGCGTACCACACGACGAGAAGAGAGAGAGAGAGAGAGAGAGAGAGTATGAGTTATACGCTTTTCGTCTTTGTGATTTTTGAGGCGAAAAGGCGATCACAGCGAGTTAGAACCGAGATCCCGGCCGAGCTGGTCGTGATTCCCTCGGATCCTGAGGGAGCCGCTGCCCCAGGCTCCACCATCGTTTTCCAACAGAGATTAACGTCTCAATTAATACCAACAGTCGTAAGAGTCCACACACACCGTTTTGAGTAGACAAGTTATATCTCGATTAAGGATTTGCAGTCGTAAAGAGATTCACACACGCACACAGAGAGATAAGATAGTTAGTAAAAAACCCATTATCGCATAACAGACTTTGGGTTAAAGTTAAAAACCCACCGTTCATTTTTGTTAAATAATTATTGCTATGAAAAGACCTAACCGTTTGTTGAGTTGTTCTGTTATCGAGTTGTCCTGCTAAGTAATCTTGCCTTCACAGAATCACGAAATCGTCATTCAGCAGACCCGGAGGAGATTCAACGCCACCACAGACGACATCACGAGCCAAGGAAAAGGTGTTCACAGTCAGGAAGGATTCCTGCGCCGAGACGGCTAAGGTCATTACATTTTGCGTTATATTATGAGTATTTATACAAAGTAGCTTTAGGCACTCATCATCCCCAGATATTTGTAGATATACATCATTTCAATCAATCATTGAAGCATTTTTTTCGTTTAGTTTAGCAGATATCTCTTCTGGACTAGGCAGGGGATAGTGGTAATTATTTAGTGCATGGTTCAATCCTGTGGTGAAATCTGAAAAAACACGGATCCCTTTACTGTTCTTTTACGTAGACTGTATTTTACTTTCGATAATGCTCCCATTTTGTCGAGTCTATTTAATTCCTCGTTAATTTTATTTAATGACGCGAATGAAACATTAATTTAAAACACTGGTTGGATATTTGGTTTTAATTCAAACTTGGACGTGATTGTTTACATTTTCCCAGACCCCCCAAACTTCCGAAAAACTTTATTTTAATTCTTTATTTTGTCTCTCTGCTTCGGCATTTAAAGGTTAACCATATTTACAGGAGTTTATGGGCATATGTCATTATTGAATCTTTTCCATCCAGTCCGTGAAGAGAGGTTGTTTGAGTTGTTCATCACAAACATTTTCAATTTTCAAAGTTTTTCCTTTTAATCTAACGTCAGCAATTAGCTCGCCCTCAGATTTTATTTGTTCCCCAGTGACGCTTTTGGCTATTTTGTTTTAGTTCTCATCAAAGTTGGTTTTTCAATTTTTCCACGTGTGAAGATTTATTATCGAAAGATCAGAACCGAAGTCAAGTTGTAATTTAATATTTTATTCTATATTCTTACTTGCACAAACTTCGTGATATTTTAAACTTCGTCGCTTTTAGCAATTTTAATTAAGCTTGTTTTAAATTTAATGTTTATCTCCGCAGTGTGTACTTTTGTGTCCCATGCGATCGCAATTAAAACACCTTTTCATTTTATATGGTAAAACCTGCTCAATGCCTCTTGAATCTTGGCTAACACTAATAAAACGTTGGCAGTCCTCTGCTATATGTTGGAGTGTTAAACCAAGTTCTATTTTCTAGTTTATTAAACACTTTTTCTGATTTCTGCATCCGTAGTCGATACTAAACCTTATGTAAAGATTAAGCATTTAAAATTGTAAGCGCTCAACTCCGACAATTTGAAAACATCGCAGTGTTTGTTAACTATGTTTAGTTAAAGTAGTGTAGTCTTCGTTTTCTTTCCGTGTGAGATTAATGCATTCCACCTTTTGTGAAAAAAAGACGTTTCAGGACTAAACAATTTAATTAATAATTGTATCGTTTCAACAAAAATAAGGTTGCTGTTTTTGTGGCAATATATAATTGACGAATTTTGTATGTTCAACCGTACCCGATTTCCTTAATAGTAAACGAAACTTTTGAAATCGGTCCAATTCGCACAGACCGTATTATAAATATCTTCGTATCGTCTGAAATACGAAGCAAACGTAATTTTGTTTTCAGGGTCGTAATTAAAATCATCAATAGCGATCTAAATAGCGTTTTGTGAATATGCACTTTCTATCGTCACCTTTTTTTACCTCTATTCGATAATTCGTATATTTTTTTCTGTTCGTGTTGGGTATGAAGAAACATTCCCTCCAATCTTTTCATTTGCTCTAATTGTCTTTCTTGAAATGTCTCCTCTTTTTCCATTTGTTCTATATATTTTTATCGGAATTTCTCTTTAATCGAAGTGTTGCTCTTGCTGGTACCTAATAATTTCCAACATCATACTTAAAATAAACTACCGACTTTTTCGTATATATATATATATATATATATATATATATATATATATATATATATATATATGGTCGTAACTTTTGTCACTGGAAGGTAAATTCTTAACTTCTTAGCGAGAGAGAAAGAAATAAGCCCATTCAACCTTATTTTCATGTTCCTGATTAAACAATAAAAAAACGAAGAAAAATTGACAGGTTTTCTTTTCCTTTTTTCCGTGGTCGAACGATTAAATTTCAAAACCTCGACTGGAAACCTTTTTCATCCCACTCAAGAAGGAACACTTTTTTCCAATCTTATTTTCTGACGTTGGAGTGTTTTTCCTTTCGCAGATTTGGCACACCTTGTGTGTTACAAATTAAGTACGTCTTTTAACTTTACGCCGTTAATGTCGTAATTAGCATTTTTTTTTTTCGAGAACACCACCTACGTCTTTTTTCGAAAACCTAACATTCTAGTTGTAGTATTGGTTATGTTGTTTCAGACATAAACCTGAGTTTTCGTTGCCAGTGCACCATAAGTCCGTGTTATTTTGTATCCGAATTAGTCTTTTGTCGCCAGAGTTGTGACCTTTAAGAACCGATAATAAATTAAGACAACACGGTGGTATATTTACAATATTTTTTTTTCTTCAGGGAGGTCAGACACCCTGATTCTTTCGGTTAGAATCTTTTTTGAGCTACTGCTCCATTTCCCGAACATCGAGTAATAGTAGCAGTTCAGTAATATCCTCTTTTGTGCAACTGACCACTTTTGGGATTTTAGGCCTCTTGTATTCCTTGTTTTGGTCGTTGCTTGTGGTGGAGTCTGAGTGTCAGGGTCTTCTTCATCAAGGCCTGGTGGCTGTCCCTGTCTGGTCTCTGACATGTCAATAGTGACATTTTCAGAGGAAAAAAAGATTTGGTACCATTGCATACATCTTCCCGCCTGGTGCATAAACGAGTTGGGGGGCCCTTTTTATCCTGGGTACCGGCCTGCCAGTTTGTATGTTTTGATTTATTCATCTTTTCATGTTTTCTTTCTCTTTGTCCACGGCTTTTTATTGGTTATTCAAAGCTACCCTAAAAAAAGGGGTACCCTCATCCGCAATCTGAGGGACGCGCTGGATGACCTGAGAAGACGGCACACATGTATGTATGTGTATGTATGTATGTATGTATGTATGTATGTGTGTGCATTAAAGCATCAGATTTTAATGAAAGTAAATGTTATTAAATAACACGTAGCTTTTTTATTGTTTTATGAGGCTTTAGTTTTTTCGATTTTCCGAATAACCCATTTAGTATTTTGATCAAATTTGTATATTAAAGTTCTGTATTGATCTTTTTTCATAGTTTTTTTTTTTACTTTTCGATTAGATTCTTCAAATCATCATCAGGCGGGAGTTATTCGTGTTGTGTCTAACGGCAGCTAGGTTAATTATGGAGTATTTTTATCAATTTGTTTTTGTTTATTTAATGGTTGGTATTTACCAACAGTAAAACGAACGTCTGCAGTCACGAGATTTTACATGTGAACGAGATAACGCGGAATATGTTTACAGGAATTCACAGATATGATGTCTAGCGGTTAAAATGTTATTAGTGTTAATTACTAAAATTGTTTGGCCGGTTTTGTAATCAATATTATTAATTGTAGGGTGCCTAGTATTAATATAGATGCTTCAAGAATTTGTAAGATTTTTACGCTTGTATCATCGTGTAATGTTTATGTGTTATTGACTAAAATGGGTCTATATTAAAAAAAGGGAGTCATGTTTTGTTTGTTAGGTGTTGTCTATTCAAGTTAGTGTGAGAGAGATACATCGTAAGTCCACGGAAAAGAGTTGTTGTAGTATAACCGATGTAACAATTAGTTTATTGTTTATTATTATATGAGATACATTCTCCGAAAGGGCATTGAAACTTATATACACCATTGTTTATTCTACTGTTTTGGAGCCTGAAAGGAGTTATTGTTTACTATTAGGTTTAATGTTTTTAAAAATCTTTTACAATAAATGGTGAATCTTATTTTATTATTACAGTTAATAGGGTATATATATATCTATGTATTATACTTTTCAGAGCTTTTTCATCCAATTTAAAATTCGAATGCATTTGAAAACCAAAGAATAAATTAATATAGTTAATTTTGCGCAGTTTAATTTTTTTTTTTAACATGTTTTTTTTTATATTGATGGTTGTATTCACTTTTATAAGTTAAAATAAAATAGATTTTATATAGAGAGAGGTGTGGAATTTATTGGTGTTAGTTTCAATAAGTAGATCTAAAACGGAATTTTGTTATTAACGTTTAGCTCATAAGGGAAATTTAAGTACGGAGTTATTTAAAAAAATATTTTTTAGTTTTATTTATTTCATCGTTATTATCTGCTAAAATAACGATATCATTAACGTAACGTATGTTATGATGTCTTTATTTTGGTGGAGGGGGGGAGGTAGTAATTATATTAAATATTTCATTTTCAAGGTTGATCATGAAAAAGTTGCTGAAGGTAAGTGTGTGAATTTGGGCGTACGTGTTTCGTTTATGTTCAGAAAAGAGGGCATCAGTTATGAAGTATTTTAGGGCTAATTTTGAATAGGAGGATGGAAAGGTTATTGTATATGTTATACATAATGATATGAATTGTTACGTACACTGGTACGTTGATAAATAGACTTTCAACGTAAAGTAAAGCGGTGATTTTATTGTATTTTTTTGTTTGGAGTATCTCTATGCGTTCTTAGGTGAACTTCACACTAATTTTACTTGGTAAATAGGGGGCAAGTAGTTGAGTAAGTGTTTTTTGTTAATTGGTAGTAACTTGAGATATGATAAGGCGCAGAGGAGAGTCAGATTTATGATTTTTTTTACAGTACCGTATAGGTAACCAGGTTTGTAATCGCCAATTATTTTAAAGAGCTGACAGTTATCAATCACGACAGTATTAGTTTGTAAACGTTATTCTCTAACTCTTTGAATGTATCATTTACCTTCAAAATCGTTTAATAACACACATGTATACACTAAGATACAATGTACCAAACGTTGTCACGATGTGTCTAGTGTATATATATATATATATATATATATATATATATATATATATATATATATATATATATATATTAATTTTATCTTGCTGAGTATGAGACATCCTACCGGATGCCAAACTTTCAGTCGCTATTTGGTAGACTCCAACCGAGAGATCTTTTGAAAATTCTAACCATCTCTTGCAATTTTTTTGATCTCTCTTGCACTTGTTTCACCGGGTTTATTCGCCAGGTAGATTTTGAAATTCTTTTTTATGAGCCCGGTAACTCATATGATACGTGTAATGATGAAAATCTTCTAATTCAAGTTTCTTGTCATGTCGTACATAACACCTTGGTATTTAGTTATCTTCTCCCTCTCATCTGTGTTTAAGCCAGGATCATTAGAGACACTGCCTTCAACAACGGTTTCTACTCTCTCCCCTTTGTCGCATAACACTATGCCAAGTTTGATAGCTGCGCTTTCTAAGTAAGTAGCTGTAAGGATTACATAGTCATAGTGGATTATGTATGACTGATTTCCAACAATTCTTTCTGGTATATGTTCCGAGGACGTGCTGTTACACTGAATATTCATTTTTATATAGATGGTCAAGTAGATATATTTACACACTTCATTGTGTTGCATTATATTATGAATATTCAGTGTAACAGCAAGTCCTGGGAACATATACACGAAAGAATTGTTGGAATTACAAAAAATCTTCTTGGACTTAATGTATTTTCTATTTGCTTCATTTTGTTTCACCCTTTCCCTCGTTAAAATCTCCATAGCATATGTTTTTCTCTTAATCTTAACCTCTTGCCCTTTCATTCTCTTATCTTTTAATTTGATTATGTTAAAAATAAATATGGTATTTATATAGCAATAATAAGGTTTTGTACAACAATATATATATATATATATATATATATATATATAAAATATTTAAATATATATATAAAATATTTAAATATATATATAAAATATTTAAATATATATATAAAATATTAAATATATATATAAATATTAAATATATATATAAATATATATATATATATATATATATATATATATATATATATATATATATATATATATATATATATATAATTGAAACGGTTTTTTAAACCAGTAAAATGCAGAGACTTTTTTAAATAAAAATATTTATTTAAATTCAAATTTTCGATTCACTCAGGAGCTTCGTTAACATCTGAAGCACAGGATCAAACGGCACCATGTCGTTAAAAAATGAAGAAAAAATAATATTCTTGTGTGAATCGAAAATTTAAATTAAAATAAATAATATGTTTATTTAAAAAAAGCCTCTGCATGTTACTGTTTTTTTTTAAAAACGTTTCAATTAAAAAATGTAAATGCATTCTATACAGTAGAACTCTTTACTAATACTTATAACGTGCGACCAGAGCACACAACACTTGGACATTATTGAACAACGAGCTTCGTTAACACCTGAAGCACAAGATCGAACGATATATCACGGCCCGATAGTAATACCCTTTTCTATAATCGGTCAGTGAAGGAAATATCCTTAAACACTGCAGCAATTTCCATTTTTGTTCTACTCAGAAGTAATCTTTTTCGTGAGTATATACATTTTCCATAATTCAAAAACGAGATTTTTTCTAAACATTAAAACTATCCCATGTGACCTATTTGCGTCGTGTCAGCTGTTTACACATTTTAATTCATTCTTTAATATTTCTCCCGGGCAACGTCGGACAATGTCGGGCAACGTCGGGCAACGTCGGGCAACGTCGGGAAACGTCGGGCAACGGGTCTAGTATAAAGTAGTTCTACATGTCTCTTACACATGGCGGTGACTAATAGCTCAGTCCGTACGGCGCTCGACTGCTGAAAATGCATTCTATATGCAGCTTCTGTTTATGGAACTAAACTAAACAATCAAATAGGGGACACTCTCACTTATATATTTTATATATATATATATATATATATATATATATATATATATATATATATGTGTGTGTGTGTGTGTGTGTGTGTGTGTGCGTTATCCACAAACAGACAGTTTCGATGTATCGCAGCTCTTTTGTGCGGCTAGACTAGAACCCATACCAAACCAGGAAGTCAATAGTCGGCAGCTTTAAGAACTAGACCATGGGACAAGCCCTGCTTGTGAATGATATCTACAATGTGTTCATATAAACATTGACTGCTACTTGACAGTGCTCTATTTGTTTATTTACAAAGAGGTTTGCAATGCGTTAAAATAGTAGTAGGCGATATTATTAAAGACAGTGCCTAACCCGAGAAAGGGTGTACCTACACACACACACTATATATATATATATATATATATATATATATATATATATATATATATATATATATATATATATATATATATATATATATATATATATAAGGTACATTTCATGATTGGATTCATTTGCTTTGTTTCCGTTGTTCCATACTTTAAACACAGCAATTTATTGTATGCCACAAAAGGAAAGGACTATAAAACCACTAACTGAATTATAGCAATCAATAAAATAATAGTGTGTGCTCTGCCCAAATGACTGGCGAACCGTTACCTAAAAGTAAATGTTCGACCTAAACATCGGAGATGACATACATATTATCATGATAAGTATTCTTAAGATATGCACTCTGGATCATGAGATTTAGACGTGGAAAATGAAGTATTTAGAATTCAGTTGATAAATAACAGGAGTATCAAAAAGTATTTTGATGAGTCTCATATAAATATGTTCTGAAATCTTAGTAAATTAAATCCACGTGCCGGCGTGTCGCCATCTTGGATAATGTAGTTTACGTGCCGATGACGATAGCCCGAGGATAAAGACGGATTTTGTTGCGCAGAAAGAGAGGAATCTTGTGATTGATCTGAGCGACGTGAGTTGGTTACACGCTTGGCCTATTCTAACTAATCGGAAAGCGCGAATGCAATTATTTATATAAAAACTGAGAATAGGTGTGCGACTCCAAGAGAAATTATTTTTGATTGGTTAAATCCAAATAGAAATTAAGTATTTGCTCCAATCAGTAGATAGCTTTCAGTATGTGGTTCTACTTGATATTGACCACTATTAAATAAATACTGTATGGTTCACTGAATTGATTTTACAACTACCATAAAAAACTACACCTCCATTCTATAATAAATGAAGTTATTCATTTGTATATTTTTACATAAATAAATATATTACCGTCACACAAGTTAGTGACTAAAACACTTGCCCTTTTCTAGGCTCCGCACGAAACATTTTCAAGCAATAAGGGGAAACAAGGAAGCAAATAGCAAGTCAGAAAAAACCCCGCTGTCTGAAATGAATTCGGAAAAGAATCCTCCACTCTAAAAAAAAGTCAAGAGTAGCTATTTTTAGGTCATCAGAAATGATAATAATAATTTATATATAAAAAATAAATTATTCGCGTAATTCTATGATTTTATATGAATATTAGTGCGAACACTGGTAAAACATAATTTGTTCCTTCTTATTTTTAGGGAAGGTGTACACTACTATATATAAAACGCTTCTAACTAAAGCAATATTCTAAAGTTCTCTCTCTTTGGTTGAACACTCTACGGATGCTGACAATGTTCATTTAATGAATATAGGTATATTTCCCTTTCGTATAGCTGTTTCAGTGGCCGCGGGGGTGCTGGCGTACTTGCGTAGTCCCCAATTTCTGGCCTCGCTCACACGCCCCTATTCCGAAGTCGTGGTCAACAGTCATAAACCACGTTTTAAGTGTAATTTAGACGGTTTATTCGAATTATTTGATGTTTTTTTAGTAATCAAGTAAAAATGGAATTTAAAATTTTTCATTTAAAAATTATTCCAGCAAATTGTAATGCATTTTAATCATAAAATCTTTCGGTGCTTATGCAGTTTACGGACCGGGCTATTTTTTTAGATAGGATTTTCAAGTTAAATTCAATTTTTACGGTATCCATTGTGTATTAAATTGTTAGGTGAAAGTATCGGATTGACATCCTAATATGTTATCATACCGGCGTGGGCGGAAGAACACAAAGCAGTGGCAAATTCGCTTCAACAACAAAACGCTCAAACTAGCCATAAAAATTGGCTCCCACAAGCTGTCTAGCAAAGGCGCTAAAAACGCCAAAAATATTTATCACGTGATTGTCTACTACTACGTCCGCCAAAACCAGAGTTAAACAAAATAAAAGCAGAAAACAGACAAGATCAGCCTCTATTTCCCTTTTTTCCCTACGACCAGCGATTAAGGCGGTCCTGTCAACAGACTCCCAAAGCATGGGACAAGAAGCTGCCTGCTGCTGTCTTACTGTCACTCCACGCCGTCTCCCCCTTCCTCCTCATCGGACACAGGACAAATAGTAAGCTTAAACCCTTTCTTTTCTCTTTTTTAAGTACCGTCAAACACAAGTTCCTATTATTCTTACACTGCAAAAAAGAGGTTGAGAGACGGCTCATTTTGTCTATTTACGCACACACCCAAACACGTGTGTTTTCCAAGAACAAACTTTAAAAGAGACATTTTATACAAACAGTAAAAGGGACATTTCTGTACACAAACTCAGACTTTCATTGAGGAATTTATGCAAATTAAATGAATCATGTTAAATAAATTGTTATGTTTATATGAATGTTTGAGTGCTGGCTTTCTTACCTTTTATCTTTTTGTGTTATTACTGGCGTATTTTGCTCGTTCTTTCATGTTTAACAAGAATAGAACTCGTTAGTACCCCCACAAAAGTACAGAATAGTTAATAAAGCCTCCACCTCCCCATGTTAAGAATGGCTTTCTAAATATTAACGTTATTGTTTCAGCTCGGTCCGTAAACTGCATAATTATTCAAATCTGATGTCAAAGTTCAAATTTGATAATAAATAAAAAGGAAACTAAAAGTGTCCATAATATTAATAAGATTTTATGTGACTTAATAACATAATGTATTGATAAAATTTAAAAATGTTCAATTGAAAAAAAATTATAAATGTATCACAATTTGCTGAATAATATTTAAATAAAAATTAAATATCAAGTAAAGATTTCATTTTTACTTGATTACTAAAACCATTAAATAATTCAAATAAACCGTCTAAATTACACTTAAAACGTTGTTTGTGACCGCTGGCCACGAATTCGGAATAGGGGCGTGTGAGCGAGGCTAGAAATTGGGGACTACATAAGTACATCATCACCAAGTTAGAGATTATATATTAGTTTTTTTTTGCCTGTACCTAACCCTAATCAAGTTCGTTTTGAAATATATATAAAGGAAAACTCAAAAGAAACATGTAATTTTTTAAAATGATTTAAATATACGTTTACATCAATAAAAACTAATATATCAGCTCTAACTTTCCGAAGATATTGAACTTTTTTACTCTACATGTTTAAATATAATGTGGATGTGTTTAAATTACTATTAAACAATTCGATGTACCAAGAATGTAAAAATAGAAACAAGCTTTTGTTGTGAAGAATCAACGACATAAAACGTCCAAACGATTTGTCTTAAATAAATTATAGATACTTGCTTGTTCAGCTTGAGGAAATTCAAACGCCTTTCATTTCCACAAACTCCTTCAATTATTTATATCTACGTAATTTTACAAGTGGTTTCTGCATTATTGAGCCTTTTTTTACAGTTAACAAAATCCAGTCAAAATCCAGTAAATATTTTATAAATATGTTGAACTAGCAGGTCTATCCGGTGTTGCCCGGAGGAGGAGTGAGTAATTTATTTTTTATCAATGTCACACAGGCTGTAAATCTTACTGTAAAAACCAAAACAACTAATCGAGGTAAAACTTTAAAAAAAATTATAAACACGAGTAAAATCGGTGCTTCTGCTGTTTCATAATGACATTAAAATATTTAAAGAAATGTAAAAAAAAATTGTTATGTACTTACGTGTTAGCTGAAAATAGGATTGTACATAAAAAAAATTACGCAAATTCATCCAGTATTTATTAAATTATAAGAAAAAGAAGAAAAAAACACGATCTTACGTGAAGACATTTCAGCTTACTTAGTAGGTAAGGGAGATAACTTTCGGAAAAAGTCAAAATATAAGAAAAATGACCACATATAGATAAAAGCGTTGTTTATTTTTTATTTTATAAATACTCGATAAATATGCGTAATTTTTAGTGTACAGTCTTCTTTTCAGCTACCACGGTAAGTACATAACAATGTTTATACATTTCTTTAGCTATTTTTGTTTAAAGAGAGGCCTAACATGTCATTGTGAAACTGCAGAAGCGCCGTAAAATCTTAGCTAAAGAACAAATACGCGAATAAAATTTTACAAAAAATAAAGAAACGCGAGATAAGTTTTACGTGAAAAATAAACTAATTCTCTCTCTCTCTCTCTTTCTCTCTCCCTCTATATATATCGGTAATCTGTAAATAAAGCAGTTGTCGATTCATTCATATTTGAGTCACTAAAATATTAAGAACAAAAAAATATTTGTTTTGTGTCTATTAAAAGTGAAATAAATTATTTCGTTTAATTTAATTATCAGTTATCAAAATTAAGCCTCCCTTCTTTTCTCATGAAAATTAAATTAAATTTGCATACTTGATTCTTCTTTTTTTCTTTATTTTTATCAGTTAGTATTAAGACTAGCAAATATATGTTCTCTCCGGTCGCATATTTTTGCTAGTTGTTTTATTTAATTTCTCAGTAAAATGCGTTTTTTTTTACATTCTTTATTTTAATAAATAAAACATGGAATAATAAAAAACATAGTTTTTAAACAAAATTTACCCTTTACGGCGTAAAATGTAAAACAAAAAATCGAGGAAAATATTTTAAATACATCTGGAAATCTGAAAAGGCCAATCATGAGTGTATATTTGCGAATATTAATTTATTAGAAGATGTAAAACAAATTAATTATGTAAATTTGAAAGACGAGTGATGTTTGAGAACGTTTTGGAATGGCTATATATAGGAGCTGATAAGTAGATATAAAAAGAGAGGGATCAAAACTAATAATATAGTTCAGTACTATTAATAGAAGTAATAGTATAGTCTTGTGCTTCAGATAGACAGACAGATACCAAATCTCCATTAGTAATATAAGTACAATAGTACAATTAATAGAAGTAATAATATAGTTTCAGCTTCGGACAGACAGATACCAAATCTCCATTAGTAATAGATTTATGAAATAATTTTTCTATGTAAATTTTAGCCAGTAGCTATAAAAAGAGAGCGATCAAAACTAATAATATAGTTCAGTACATATAATAGAAGTAATAGTACAGTTTTGCGCTTCAGACAGACAGATACCAAATCTTCATTAGTAATAGAAGTACAATAGTACAATTAATAGCTATAAAAAGAGAGCGATCAAAACTAATAATATAGTTCAGTACATATAATAGAAGTAATAGTATAGTGTTGTGCTTCAGACAGACAGACATATACCAAATCTCCGTTAATAATAGATTAGGAGTAAACCTCTCTTTTTTGCTCATAAAAATAAATTTGCATACGCAATTAGTGAAACGAGCCGGACATACATACGTTCAATTTTTTTGATATAGATTATCCCTTTAAATATATGAGAAAACGTACGCATCGACTGTTGGTTCGTTTGTTGGTCACGAGAAGGTATGGTGCATATAAGACGAGAGTGTAGCGAGCGACCAAGGGCCCAGAGGGTTTGAACATGTGAATAGAGGGCTCACATCAGAGTTTATGACTGATGAACGGTGGTGGAAAAGCGCGGGAATAATTTGTCTATGGAAAATCATTTTGGATTAATGGAGAAGAAACGCTGCAAATTCGGGTTCGTGAGGTTCTAGAAATAAATGAAGGTGCACGTGTGTTTATCTTCTTTTTTTAAAATATCTAATTGATGTTGCAAACATATTTTTCTTTTTATTAAAAAAATGTTACCCCCGAGCTCAGTGGATGACCTCGCGCGTCACATGTTTTTTGGTTATTTATAAATGGATATTAAAACTTAGCACATATAAATCAGGTCTGAACTTCGACGTGAGTTATTTTAACATGTATTCTTTACAGACCAAGAAACAGACACACATACATGCACCCCCACACATACACACACACCCCTCCACACACACACACACACACACACACACACATATATATATATATATATAGTCTCGGAAGTTTCTCAACCATGAAAACTATATAAAAATAAAAAAAAATTTAAAAAATATATATAAAAAAAAACAACTTATAGTCTCAAGTCTTCCAGTGAAAAATCACTCATGTAAGTCAATTTATTTTTTACAGTTATTATATTAGTTAGTTTCTAACACTATTTTAAGGGGTCATCAGTTGTTTACCATGAAAAACTGTTTCGGGAATTTATATATATAGGAAATGAAAAAGGAAAAAACCAAGAGATATTTTTTTTACATATTCATCAACGTTTCGTCTTTATTGTAAGACTTCCTTAGGATGATATGAAACGTTGATGAATATATAAAAAAATATCTCTTGCTTTTTTCCTTTTTTATTTCCCATTACGTTGGATTACTCTCATCCTTCCTTTCTCATATATATATATATATATATATATATATATATATATATATATATATATATATATATATATATATATATATATATATGTAGTTAGATATGTGTTTATGTTTATATATGTGTATGTACGGAATTCACTTCTAAACTCATTAACCGATCATTACGAATTTTTTAACACAGGCTAGGCGTAAAGAGTCGTAATGTGGGCTACATTTAGTTTTATGCAAAAAGGGGCAAAGAGGGTGTGGACGCCGTTCGTGAAAACTCAGATACCTCCGATTTTTGTGAAATTTTATCAATATGTATTAAACATCAATTTATAATTATTCTCAAAATTTCAGTTTCTTTGGAGTATTTTAAAGGATTTTTAGGGGGCATGATATGAGAAAAACCTCTCATCTGAAAGATTGCATTGAAGATTCACTGAATTCCAATTTCTTTTTAAGACCTCTTAAGCTTAAACCTTAAATTTTAGACATTTTCTAGAATGAAAATCATGTAAAGGATTTTGATACAAAATTAGAATAAAGATTCTAGACATAACGTTTAGTATCAGCATATCTTGATTTTAATTTTCGTAAGGGGGCATATAAGTGGTGCAAACGGTTCTTTTACCCGTATTGTGCGGATAGTCTTTTAGTATTTCTATACGTTTGTTTTTAAAGAAATAAATAAACTTGAATTTTCTTCGTTCCGTATAGCTGTTTGGTTGGTCGCATAGCCAAAAGAGTTCAGACTTGAGTTAAAAAGTGACTCGTGTCTGGTGTTCGAACTGTGCGAACAGCAGAAGCTCCACACTGACGATTCCCGAAAAAGATGAAACATAAATGTGTTTGGATAAAAATTGTAAAAAGTATTATTATAATATTATATATATATATATATATATATTTAGATTTGTATATATATATATATTTATTTATATATATATATTTAGATGTGTATATATATATATATTTATTTATATATATATTTATTTAGATTTGTATATATATATATATTTATTTAGATATATATATATTTATTTACATTTGTATATAAATATATTTATTTAAATATATATTTATTTACATTTGTATATATATATATATATATATATATATATATATATATATATTCATATATTTCAATTATCATCAACACTTTTTATCGACTTTTCTATGAGGACGCTCCCGTACCTACCAGCGTCCGTCGGACACGCGTAAAATTGCACGTTTGAACCACAAAGAGAATTATGTAGTTGTAAATGTATAATCTTCAACATACGACGACCGTCTATCAAGTTCTTATTACGACGAAGCACAAGTAATTTGTTTAATTTACAAGTAACTCTGACAAAGCTAAAATCCTTCTCGGTTTGCAAAAACTGTATACATATTGACAACAAGCAATGCGTGTGTATGTGTGAGTATTTGTTTCTGTGCATGCATTTGAGTATTGTGGTGTATGTGTGGTGTCCCTGTTCAGAGAAATGAAGTATACAAGTTTACTTACCTTCGCATGAATCGCATTTGCTTATACTCGGGTTCAAACCTAGCATATCATGCCTGATCGGGCGCTTCTCTCTCTCTCTCTCTCTCTCTCTCTCTCTCTCTCTCTCACGTAACAGCATGGGAGAAACAAAGTTTGCTGAAAGAGAACAGGATGGAAATGAAGGAAAACGATGCGGAAGCAGCTGCCTTATGACACTTTCTGTATTAATGAGAGTTGCAATATCGATCTCCTTAATTTATTTACCAGACAAGTAATTGGTATCAATCAGGTCGCCCACATCAAGATAGCCCGGCTTTTTTTAGGGCTGGTATATATGTGTGATAAGAGGGTGAGGTTAGGAAGCAGGAGAGAAAATCAGATAGATAGATTAATAGATAGATAGATTCGAGGCAGAGATAGGAATAGGCCACGGTTTATTAGAGCTCGAACTTGCATTCAAATATACACAGAAGAAAACAGACACTTATTATCATTAATAAAAATCCTCATCTTAGAGGATCCTGGGCGACCCAAATAAGATGATATTGACTATTTTTCCTCGCTGATGAATGAGACATTCACTCAGTTAACAGTAGAATCAATAGGTTTGCAGCTATTCGACGCTCATTAAGTCCACATTCAGATTATAACATAGCCCTTCTTAAAATTCTGATGCTTCTTTGGCCGGCGTCATACTTAAAGGATAATCTATGATAGATATATTGATATCTGAAAAACAAAAAAGTCAATTAGTATAAAATATCGCTGTTTCAAACTTTTATCAATGCTTTGTACGGATCCGAGTGCTGGCCGTCGGCGAACGAAGTAAAATCTTTAAACATATTCATTATTTTTATGGGGTGTCTATTTACTTCTTTCAGGTCAGATAACGTTCTGTGTATTCGCAAGCATGGATAACTACGCGCTGGGCAAAATATATTTCTGATGATTAGGTCTCCCGTGTTACTGAAGTAAATTGTTAAGATTAATGCGGAAAAATGTATATGACGTAAATCAATGCGCAAAATAGATAGACAGGTATATATTAGGCAGTGGCAGACACAGAATTACAGAGCGAAAGAGAATAAGGCCGGGTGAGTTTGCGTTAAGCCAGGTACAGAGATAACAGCCCACAGTAGACAGACAAGGACACGTAGTAGTCTCGAAAATAAAACATGAATGAATTCTAAGCGTAATTTTTTGCATGTTTTTCACATAAAGAAAGCAAAAAAACAACATTTTAAATATAATTCTATGTGTTTGCCTTTTGTATAGTTCATCATGTATACTAACAACTACCAACGACTAAAATCTAACCATATATTACCAATCAATCAACAAAGCAATTACTCAAGAGACAGCAACACCGACAATACCACCCACTTTTGAGGCTAGCAACAAAGTGTAGTATGTGTTCTGATACTACATTGCATCTGTTCTTTCCTCGGTTAATGAAGGAGAAAATCTTTTGGACTCAGCGATTTTTTTATCAATCAAAATTCCTCCATTTTGGGGGAGCTTGTTTTTTCCTACATTAAAAACCAACCTTGTATCTGACTCTGCCATCGTGATGAGGCAAGTAAATAGGAATAACAACACCGACAACAAACAGGCAGTAACAGAAGCGTGTGGAACAAAGAAACGTCAACTATTCAACAAGCTGCAACAGTCTTTCGGATTTCGTCAGCACTCTTAATTATTAAGAGCCGACGCAAATTTACTCGTAGAGGTTTGCTGAAATTTGGTTTCGAAATTGAATGTTTATCATTTTAGTTTACACTATGAAATGGAGTTTCTTTGTAGAAAAATGTTTAAAGTCATATATATTATTTTGTGATGATTGAAATTGAAAATAAAATAATTTTTAATAAGAAATAAAAAAAGAACACTTGAGAGCATTATGACGTAGTTTCGGTTAAAGACAGACACTTCTATTATAATTTGACTAGCATGATTAACCGACTTTAAATAGACAACAAAATAGAAGGATTAAAAAGTGTGTAATATCTTTTTTGCCATCTTCTTTCTCCCCCCCCCTCTCTCTCTCTCTCTCTCTCTCTCTCTATATATATATATATATATATATATATATATATATATATAATCACTCTCTTTATTTATATTTATATTTCCCCTCCCCTCTCTCACTATTTCTTTTCCTCTCACTCTCCCCTCCTCCTCCTTTTCTATCTCTTTATTACAAGAACCATAGTTTGAAAATAATAATGTTTTTAAAACCAAACAACGCATAGTTTAAATGCACGCTGAATGTAACTACTACACTGTTATCCCAGCCCGTAGGCCGAACAACCTGAGTAAAGTTTGAACTTAAGGATAATTCTAAAATAAACGATAACCTTTTAGCAGTCACGTGTTTTGATGTGCTTTATTTTCTTTATTCATTTCGTATGAATCCGATCATTCTATTGTTGGCATTGGTTTCCCAGACATCTTTCTAGAGAAAAATCGAGTACTTACAGGATGAACTACGAGAAGGTTGCCAACATCCTAAGTGAAAATGTTTGTGTGGAACGAACTGAATTCGAACTTGGCTCAACCAAGTTGTCAGCCCACGTCGTTAACCACTTACCTGTCGCCATCTCCCTAATTTTCTCTTTGTGTAAATAGACAGGTTTTATTACTGAGTAATTTGCCAATATTTACATACTTCCCACGTAAGTATAATGCGGCACAGGGTCAAAATGGTGGGAGAAAAAGCCAGAGTTATTGGCGGATGAGCCATGCTGACCTCTAAGAAAAAAGCCTGGGCAGCCTCGTCGGCATTCCTCGATAAAGGCGCCTCAGGCGATTGGCTATAAAACAACCACTTCCTGTGAGAGATTGTCGAGAACATATTTTTGACTGGTATTAAGGAAAAAGAATCATTAAACGACGTTCGCCGTCTAAATCATTTTTCCACTCAGAGTAATTGGCCATCGACCAATCGAATGTCTTGGCGTATGAATACAGTTTCTTGGACTATTTTTTCAAAGCGCTCACGCAAGTGTTTTTTCGTTTGTTAGTTGGAGTCAGACCGCACTAGGAATCGGACGTGCTAAGGCTGAATCTAGCCAACACACCAGCCTAGAATTGGAATCTGCCAGGATGCGTGGCACCCTCATTGTTGTAAAGATTACCCTTAGATGTTTTAATTCCTTTCCAGTTCTGTCAAAATACAAGGCATTTTCTGTTAAACAAAAATGTTGTCGTCTTCTCTTTCTTTTGTGAACGGAAGAGATATTCTATCTAATTGTTTCGAACATGGAATCAGAAGGACAATCCACCACAACTAAAACTTTATTTATAATGATTATGGATATCCAATCACCTACACTTCATCCATTTAACCCATTATAATCTCATAATCTTACTAAAGTGTAATAATAAAAAAAAAAATAACTCGCATACTGTAAGCATTACATTGAAGTTCCAAATGTATAATTAAAAACAAACACATAACCCTTTGTAAAAATACTATTAATACATTGTTTACTTAGAATATAAATGCGATTTCTGTTTATTCATAAATAGTTCATCTAAATTTATATTTTATAATTAGTTGAAAAAAAAAATAACAAAAAAACTGAATGAGTCTGTTAACCTTCGAAAAATTAAAGTAATATAGTTTAAAACCAGTTGGTTCCATTATGGGTGCTGCACCCCGTAAACTGGTATTGTCTTGGCCTTCGGAGCTTGATTTACGCCGGTCTATGGGTTTGTCCTGTGCAGTTATAGGAGGTCCACCCTCCCAGGCTTTGCCTCCCCTCTTTTTGGAGGAGTAAGTTTATTGCTTCCTGCTTGAGGCGTCCTTACCGGGGAATGCCGACGGGGCTGCCCAGGCAATTTTTAAATGGCCAGAGTGCTCACCTCTCGGGCGCTGGTTTTTCTAATCCCACTTTCCCGACCTTGTGTCACACTTTACCGCTGTGGGAGGTAGATAAATAACTCCATTACTATTGCAATAATTCACTCTAACCATTTAATTTAATAACATAAAAATACAATTTTCAAAAATAAATTAATTTCCTTTAAATAAAAATAAGAAACCGCACTACGTTAGAATTGCTTTACCCATCCAGTCTAACTGCCACATTCATGTAGCATATTAACAGGGCAGAAATAATTATGACCGAACGCAAGAGAATTCACTTTTTTTTTCATCCATCTCCATAGTTTTAAAACACTTTAAGTATTTTAAAGTATTTTTTATTTCAATATAATATTTCATCAATATCTGTCTTTCGGAACCAGTGCAAAATCCAATCTGGTCAATCCACGTGTTTGTGTTTCATTCCTCAAAAAATAGTTAAAAAAGACTTACCTTACCACTAACCTTAAGCCCAATTGGCAACTCCCAGACTAAATGTTAGTGATAAGGTAAAACTTTTTACCATCTTGTTTTACCATTTTGTTTCAGACTTAAAAGTCTGAAACAAAATTGACCGCCATTTGTTTTATTTACTCGTGTTTGGCTAAGTGAAAGTTACGATAACAAAATCAGAGATAAGAAATCTTACAATCATTTTCCACACTTTAAAATTATACAGGTCGGTAAAAAATTAAATTTTCTTACGTTTGGTAAAAGTTATTTGTTTTATATTTTGTTTGGTTTCGATTTCTCGGCTGTTAACTATACTGTATGAATGCCATAACACTTTTTTTTACTTAGCCTAATATTGCAATGGTTATATTTCACCTTCAGGTTTTACGACACAAACATTGTTTTCATGTGTAATAAAGTAAAATCAGTTTGTTTGTGGATTTGGGTCAACGATAGCTTCCGTCCTACAAAAGCAATGTTTTATTCTCATTCGTCAGTTTTTTCTTGTGCAACGTTGGTACTTGTTATTAGCAATAAAAATGTAATTCGATTTAATCGGTTTGAGAAATTATTTTATCCGAGCGGAATAAATTTCAATATAACGCCATCTTAAAAAACGGGGGAAGTAATTATGTATTCGTCAAGAGCTTTGTCTGGTCGCCTTTTAACTTCTTTAAAGAAGAGAAATAACTCTGTTTTAACGCGTACAGAGTTACTTTCCTTTGTTTGGTCTACTATCAAGTTTTTTTTTTTACATTTGAATCACGTAAATTATTAATGAAAGTAAAAACAATCGCGGGCATAAGAAATAAAAAATAAATAAGTATAGACTAATAGAGAGATGGGTAAATAGTGTATGATTTAATGTTGATGCTACATGGATAGGTCAATTAATTGTTTCTATTCTTTACGTACAAATAAAATGTATTTTTAATAAGAAAAACATAAAATATCCAAAGAAAGAAATCCTACATCGATGCAAAAATACGATAAATCCACACAATTAATAACTGGTTTATTTATTGGATTCACATCAGACCAATATAAAATAATAAAAATAACAATAAAAAAAACAATACATGCCTCTGTTTATTAATCGCGGTTGAGAGGATTAATGGGATTGGATGTGTCCATTCGGGGGCAGAGACAACACTCAACCGTAATATAGATAGATAGATAGATAGATAGATAGATAGATAGATAGATAGATAGATAGATAGATAGATAGATAGATAGATATATAGATAGATAGATAGATATGAGGGAGTATAGATATAAAATAAAAGTTTCAGACAAAATGGAAAATTAGTTTATGGAATAGTGAATAAGCAAGTTAACATGCTAGTAGAAAGGACACAAATACATCATCAAAAGCTGGACCAATATATTTCGGTCGATTGGTTCGACCATGTTCATTTGGTAAAATGATCTTTATTAAACAGAAATCAACATTTTATGAAGTGAAGCTTGGAATCAAAAAAGGGAAATAGATGCCGCATGTCGTGGGTTGTGTACGCGAGGAAAAGGAGAAGGTGAAGATGTAATGCAAGAAAAGAGTAGGAAACGAGTAATCATGAAAGTGTACGAGTGAGGAGTGGGTGGAGAGATAAGTAAGGAAAGGGAAGTAAAATAAGCGGGAAAATAAATGAAATCAAAGGACGTGAAAGGATGCATAGAAAAATCAATAACAAATCAATAATAAATTACATTAAAAACGCGTAGTGGACAGAATAATTAAATAAAATAAATTACAAACACGTGATGAAAAGGAGAATAAAAATAAATCTAAAATGAAATCATGTGGTAGAAAAAAAGGTGAAGGAAATTAAGACATGTAGAGAGGGAGAATGAAGTTTGAGGAAAGAATAGTTGAGATTGTCAGTTATCGTATTTTCTTAAATTATATTTAAAAAGTATAGTATTCTCCCTCCCCTCTTTTACTACCGTTTTGAACCCTCGTTTTTTTCCCTTTCAGGCTGCACTGTATAAAATGTCAAGTTCTGTTTAATAAAGCTTATTTTACTAAATGAATATTATCAAACAAACTGACCGAAATATGTTGATCTAACTTTGATGATGTGTTTGTGTTTTTATTTCTACTAGCATATTGCTTGCTTATCCACTATCCCATAAACTAATTTTCGATAGATATATGAATCCATGAACTAATTTTCGATATATATATATATATATATATATATATATATATATATATATATATATATATATATATATATAAGAGAATGTGATGAATTAGAGCATTCCAATTGTATATATTTTATATACAATTTTCTTTAAGAAATCGGTAAGATGCCAAGAATTTTTTAAATATAATAAATCAAATATTTCGGACAGACATCCGTCTTTTTTCAATGAAAATAAGAATCCCACGTTGTTATATATATATATTTTTAAATATTTCTTCACTCTTACCGTTTGGGAGCTAACTCATAACGGCGACGCCCTCGTTGGTGTAATGTGGAGACAGTATAGTGTCGAGTTATTTATCTACCTCCAACAGCGGTAAGATGTGACACAAGGTCGGGAAAGTGGGATTTGATAAACCAGCGCCCGATAAGGTGAGCACTCTGGTCATTAAAAATTGCCTGGGCAGCCCCGTCGGCATTCCCCGGTAGGGGCGCCTCAGACGATTAGCAATAAACTAACCCCTTCTCAAAGGGTGAGAAAGCAAAGCCTGGGAGGGTGGACCTCCTAGACTGCACAAGACCGATCGTCGTGCAGTATCCATCGGAACAGATACTACACTTTTATCTTGGCCAAAAGGCCAAGGTCGAGATCGTGTGATTGTAGTGCACATAGTAGTAGTGAAAATAAACGTCGACATGCTGATAGAAAATAAAAAAAAATGTTTTTTCACATTAGAAGGCCTTTTTTTAATAAAATACAATTTTGTTTAAGAAACCGATAAAAAAACAACTTGGCATCTGATCGATTTCGTTAACAATATGTATTAGGATTATAAAATAACCAGAAAAATCGAACGAATTCCAATACATGATTTATTTTCAATTTTATATTTTCTTGAAAAAATTCTTTTAATCCTTCCGTTTTGACAACAATTCCTGGTGATTTATTGCAACTGACCTGCATCAATGTAGCCAAAATCTCATGTTTCATAACTCTGCCGTCGCAACCAACAGCTCCAGCCGCTTGAGGCAGAGAGAGTTAGTCAAATAGTTTCTAAACTCCGGAACAAGTAGTCTAGGCAGCTGGATGACGGAACAGATACTACACTACAAGCATTTACTGATGAAAATCAGACTTTTTGCTGCATCTAAGCATCTCGATAAAAGGCTCTGCCCGTTTGTTGGGTCGTCTGTGACACTTGTTTCGTCCGTTTTTCGCCGTTATGTTTGAAATAGCATTTTTAGATGCGTCTGCGCATCTCTCTAATGAGAAGTAAATTATTTTAAAAAGTATGACGTAAATAATAAGAATATTGTCGATAAACTGTTGATAGTCATAAGATCTTCAGATTTTTAGAAATAAAATAAAATAAAATAAAAACTATAAAAATCAAGTTAATTGTTGATGTTTCGGAAGCTGATTTCACTTTTAAAATGTTAATGACATATATATTGCATTGTTTCTGTTTCTGTATGATTTGGATTATTCGGACTATTGTTCACATTTTGGAAGTTGTTCTCACAACATTTCGGTCGATTTAACCTAACCTCCGACCTTCTTTATGTGCGCTTTGTCGAACTCAGGAATCTTTATCTCAAACTCGGAAATCTGTATGAAATTTCGAACGGGACCCTCTGTTTAAACTACTTTATGATCCATAACTGGGTAGAAGTCTTAAGTGCGAAGTGCTAAGTAAAAATCAGTTCTAAGTGACAGTCTTCTAAAGGTTGAGTTTTCAATCGCCAGTTCGGGTGATACTAATAATAATATTACGAATTATTTAAGACTCCTACCCGGGCATGGCTGACGGAACGAGGGCAAGCTACCCTTGAGGATTGAATAAAGTGTTCCATTCGAAATTTCGTACCGATTACACAGTTCGAAAGAAAGATTCCCGAGTTTGATTAGACATACCTGAAGAAGGCCGAAGGTTATCTTGGCCGAAACGTTGTACGAATAACATCCAAGATGAGAACAGTAGTTCGAATAATCCAAATAATACAATTTATCAATATTTTTGTTGCATAGAGTGTACGATAAAAACATACTTTTTTTCAATCATTCGTCTTGGTAATGCAGCAATAATTACATTGAAAATTTATCATTTTATACGAGTTTTTGAAAAGTATTTTTATAACCGGGAGTGTGTATCAGTAATAGCTTTGTTCATTGTTGTAAAAACGAATAAGATGATGAATTAAAAAAAAATGCTATTAAAAAAAGATTGTCTGAATGTGATAATAATAATTGTTTTTATGAAAATCACCCCAGATAAGGCATCAATCCACTTGATGTAGGGAGCTAAAAAGAACAAATATGATTTTTTGCAAAGACAGAAGATGCCTATTAACTTTAGTCTTGAAAATACCAAGTCTATAGGTAGGAGAAAAGCAGTCAGCAAGAAGAGAGTTTCACAAGCCTGCAGTTCTTGGAACGAGGCTACTGGAATAAGAAGCTGTATTATATAACGAGGTATCAAAACAGCGAATTTATGAAGACCACTAGGCCGACGAATCAAACGAGCTGGAACAAAGGAAGCAGAGAATAGATCAAACAGTTCTGAAAAACACCTGTTATAATAGTATTTATAGAAAAGACTGAGACTAGCAACATTACGTCTGTGTGGGAGAGGTGCAGGGACAAAAAAAGGGAGAGACCAACCAAATTACAGATATGCTTCTGAACCTTATCAAGAACCCTCAAATGGGACAGAGATTCACCAGCCCAAGTATGACAACAGATACAAGATATGATACAAGGTTTGATAGCAGATTTGTTGAGAAAGTATTTGGAACGATAGAGAGAACCGACTTTTCGAGAAGCAAAAAAATCAATGGATCTAATGTATGAACTAAGATGATGAATACGATGTTTTTATTTATTTAAAAATTGGTAATACACTTTTTATTAAAAACTCTTCTTTTTCATTTATTTTTATTCACCCCCAAACAAAGCATATTGTCACTGAGATGTACGGGATTCTTTGATTATGTGCCAGATTTAATGGGGACACCCTCAGTGGGGAGTTGTGCAGAAAGACGTTTGTTCATATAACATTTGAATTTTTGTATGTTGTTACAGTGGGGGAAAACAGGGAGCAAGGGGTGAATTCCAAAGGCAAGCGGTCCGAGGAAGTGCTGTTATTCACGAATAGCCTATTTCAAAAAAAAATCCTCTCCCCAAACTCACGTGATCTTGTTTGACCAATTAGAACCTTTGATATTTGTCAAACATTTACGTTCAGGCATATTGCCAGAAGTTATCCGATCTCTTGAGATAAAGGGGTATCATGCCAATCACTAAATGTTATAAAAAGCTGATATTCCGAAAGTAATGATTATTAGAGTTCTTTTTTGTTCTTTGTTTACCAATCAGTCATCACTTATCAAGGCTAGAAGTCACTCGGTAATAAGGATTGATGAGATGGATATTTTGCAAATTGAATGATGAAGAACATTATAAGAGGATTGAAAATAGTCAATGAATGAATAAAATGTGATTACTTATGAGTAGAGTTCATAGCAAGTATTTATTGACATTGGATTTGAAGATGACCATATTGTAGTTCGTAGCACGTGTTCTATAAATGGGAAGAAACTATGTTCATGGAATGTTAGTCACACGTGAGAAGCAAGGAAATGTTATCGCAGTTGTGGTAACAAGACGAATTCCTGTTGTGAATGTCTAACAAAGAGGAACCAGAGATTGAAACTCAGTCGAGCACTTCACATGGAAATAATGATAGAGTAGAGAAAGACTAATGACGTCTCTTCTGTGCGAAAGAAGTTGTAGACGAACAGCACTAGATTGCAATACCATTTTTTTTTACTCTGACAAGACACGAAACAGTGCTCTGAGCGACACCTCTCCAGATGTGGCAGCAATCCTCCACCTTTGGACGTATCTGGTTTTTTTTTACACCAGATTTAAAGTAAATTTCATACTTCGTGTCTTTTTAATGAAAAAAACAACACGTGTTTATATCAATTAACTGAGTTGGATTATCTAGATATTTATATCATGTGCTTCCTGTTATTAATTGTGCCTTGCTTTGACAAAACAAAGGCGTCTCTAGCACGCAAGGATGATTCTAAGCAGAAAGGCACACCTGCAGATAACTGATGTGATGTTGATGATTAGAATGAAAAACACACCTGCAACATAGGTTACCTGATGATTATGATCGGCAGAAAAAGCAAATCCGAAAAGCGATTTAGACGGATCGGTCGGCGATTAAGATGGCGGTTTGAGCATGTAAGTGCTAAACTGTTTATAGACAAACAAAACTAGACATTTATTCGCCGAAAGTACAGGTTGACCCGAAAAAAAAATACCACCCATTGAATCGTTAACAAAATTCACAATTCTGTCTGCAATCCAACTATATTTGCTACAAATAACCATCAGCCTATGCCCGACCTCCCTGCCAAAATTCAGTCATGGATATCCAACAGAGGGTTCTTGGCCTTTTGGCTAAGATCAAAGTGTAGTATCTGTTCCGATGGATACTGCACCCCATAGACTGGTATTGTCTTGGCCTTCGGGGCTTGATTTACGCCTGTCTATGGGTCTGTCCTGTGCAGTTCTAGGAGGTCCACCCTCCCAGGCTTTGCCTCCCCTCTTTGGGGAGGAGTAAGTTTATTGCTTACTGCCTGAGGCGCCCCTCCCGGGGAGTGCCGACGGGGCTGCCCAGGCAATTTTTAATGGCCAGAATGTTCACATCTCGGGCGCTGGCTTTTCAAACCCCACTTTTCCGACCCGACCTGGGGTCACATCTTCTTTGTGGGAGTAAGATAAAAACTGGCATTGTGCCTAACTCCTGGAGAGGAGTAAATCAATATCCAACAGTCTTTGTTTTATCACCGTTCAAAGCTAAGCCCACTTGGATACGCCGTGCAAAACTGTCAATAACACTTCTTTTTATTTTAGTTGTGTTGACCCCCTTTCATTTCAGGAATATTCGCGGGATTAGTTTGATAAATATTATTTTTGAAATGACCATATAGATAAAAAGCTGAGAGTTAAGATGAATGTGAAGTCAATAAAGGATTACACAAGCTACAGATAAGACGATCACTAAAGTGTCCTCGCATATCATTGAACGTCAATGAAACAAATACTACTGAACATTCATGATTAAAACTTGAAGGGAAAGTCAGGCATAGACTGAAATTTATTTGTACCAAATATATTTCGATTATGGTTTGATTAACGATTCTATGGGTAGTTTTTTCGGATATGGGTCCCTCCCGCACGGATGAAACGTATACGTTTGTGGATGATAAAAAAATATTAAACTAAATAATTATTGATAGCTCCTTTCAGCTGGGACCTTTAAGAGAAATGAAGTAAGCCGTCTAATTATACCTAAATGCGATTTCTTGTCAAAGTGATTTGTCGAGCACTGTAAAGACGGCTTACTATGTTGTCCGCTTGAAATGACATAAATATAGTTTATTAATTACTTTACTGCATAGCTGTCTAAGTTGGCCTTATTGGTTAGAGCGTTCGGGGTTCGAATCGTGCGACCGGTTGAACAGTTATCTGCACACTGACGATTCTGCGAAGATGAAACGTATACGCATGTGGATAAGAATTAAAATATTTATTATTAAATAATTATATATATATATATGTATATATATATATATATATATATATGGGTGTGTGTGGGTGTGTGGGTGTGTGTTTGTGTGTGTTGCATGCGTTTGTATCTAGTTTTTTTAAAATGATTCCTGCAATTCACTTATTTATTTATTTTATAGAAGTTTCTAGTTTTATCTGCTTTCAGGAATATTTTTAGGGTTGTTTATATTTCTAACAATGTTGCATATATATATATGTATATATATATATATATATATATATATATATATATATATATATATATATATATATATATATATATATATATATATATATATATATATGAGAAAGGAAGGATGAGAGTAATCCAACGTAATGGGAAATGAAAAAGGAAAAAAAACAAGAGATATTTTTTATATATTCATCAACGTTTCGTCTTTATTGTAAGACTTCCTCAGGATGATCATTTGAAGAAAAATATCATGCATGTACATCGAAATTTTGGTTGACATGATGGGGTGATAAGGAAAAGTAGTAGCCGTGGCTACTGTGAGCGCTGGAAGAGAGTCCAGGCTGCGAGAAGTCAGTGGTACGGCTACTACTTTTCCTTATAATCCCATCATGTCAGCAAAAATTTCAATGTACTTGCATGACATTTTTCTTCAAATTATCATCCTGAGGAAGTCTTACAATAAAAACGAAACGTTAATGAATATATAAAAAATATCTCTTGTTTTTTTCCTTTCATATATATATATATATATATATATATATATATGTATGTATAAAACAATATTTTAATAAATAAATATTAATTATATTTTTACCTACATACACTGCTGTTTCTTGTTTGTGTAGTCATCAGTGTAGGATAGATGATTATTACTGCTGGTCGAAGGATTCGATCCCAGTCACGAAATCACCCCTGACTCTGCAGCTCAGCACCTTTCTCCACGACCACCAACAATCACCGTTAGAAATGAAAGAGAATTAAGATCTGTATTGTCAAATCGGCGGACGAACACAAAAAAGCACGTCATATAGTGTTCAACTCACGACTCTGCAATTTCATAAAAGCACCGATTGAGCATCAATTGGTTATACGGTACGATTCACGGGGTACGAACGTGTAGTCAGCAAACTCCATAATCACGTGATATAAGAATGATTTAAAGGAATACGTGTGCTGCTCGAATCTCACTGAAGCCAGACGTAATGTAAGTTCCGGAAAGATGGAGATGATTAGAGCCCCAGACCCCCACGTTGCGATTGTATCAAACCGGAAGCAACTTCTTTTTTCCCCTTTTGTTTGCGGCTTAATTTCATTTTGTTCCTTTAAAAGCAAATTGCAAATTACAAACTGTAGCAATTTGCCGCCAGGCATTTGTTTTTTGTTTTTTGTTTTTTGTTTTTTTGTTTTTGTGTGTGTGTATATATATATATATATATATATATATATATATATATATATATATATAATCTCGGTCAGGACGTTTTTGCCGCCGGAAAACGTAGTAAGTCGTCGTCATATGTGATCGATTGAAGTTTATATACTTTAATAAAGAAAATTATGTATGTTGGTGCTACGTTCTAAATAAGAAAAAAAGTAGCAACACGTTTTTAATTAATCGTATATAATAGATCGCTTGCAATAGAAATTGCGTATTTGTATTAAATAACCGAAATGGGTTGATATGCCGTAAAAGTGACACTTCGAATCAATAATAAGCGTCATCCTTTGTTTCTTTTTAGCTTGGAGAAAAGTGCAGTATCTGTTCTGATACTACACTCCATCTTTTTTGCCTCCGATCAGTGAAGGAAAAATCCTTCTCGACTCAGGCAATTCTTTTATTTTTGCCCCAATCCAGCGTACCCCATTTTGGGGAGTTGGATTTTCCCCACATTTAAAAACCGACATTATGGCTGACTCTGCCCTCGTGTGGAGACAAGTAAGTAGGGACTTGCTTTGTTTCGAATGCAATCTCTTTTTGTATTGGCATATCGATTTATTGTAATTATATCTACTATGAGTTTCTTAAAAGCACTAGCCAAAGGGACGCCTAAGGAGTGACTGTTTGATATTATTTTGTAACCATCATAATTATTATTTCTTGTTTTACTTTAATCCAGCTCAAACCCTGCCACTGAGACGTATGGGGCTACTGTTAATTAGGGGACAGATTTATAAGGGCATCCTAAATGGGGAAATGTGCAGCGAGATGATTGTTCACATTACATTTAAATTTCTGCATGTTGGTACAGTTATAGAAACAGAGAATAGGCTGAGAATTTCAAAGGTAAGTGGCTCGAGGAAATAAGCTATTAGAGTAGAATGCCGCCTGGCACCTGAGGACCTCATCAGTGAAGGGTTTGATTTTTCCGTTGAAGTACTTGTAAAACGGGAATGCCATATTGTTTGGTAGACAACGTGGGACCTATTAGATAAGAAACGTTTTATTGGACTCTGTCCAATAAGGAGATACCAGTGGTTGATGCACAAGCCCAGATGTGGCAACAATATACCATTCATTATCATACGATGATTTATCTTATTATAGGCTCCAAAAGTACTTGACAAAATTGCCCCAAATGGATTGATATGTAGTAAAAAAGACAACTCAAATCAATAATAAGCGAGTCCCTTTGTTTCGAATACAATCTATGTTTGTACTGCCATCGATTTATTGCCTTTTATTTCATAATCGCCCTAGTAATGAAACAATGAGACTTGATCAACCGGTCTACATTCATTATTTAATCTAGCGCCAACGAATTCAGCTCTAATCGATACATTTTTTATGTACACATTTAAGATTTATGAGTTACTCCTCCAAAAATAGAACTACAACATCTTTAACGATGTTTTCTTAGTAATTCAGTCTTCTATGCGTTTCTTAATAGCACTAGCCAAGCCAAAGGCAAGGGACGAATGCATAAAATCATTTTTAAGCATTATAACTACTACTATTTATATTAGTATAGGCTCTCAAACTACTTGACAGAATCGCACTAAATGTTGCAAGAATCACCCTTGTGATAGCGGGTTTATCATAACCCATAATCACGTTAACACACTAGCTCCCATTAAATCACCGAAGTTAAGCAACGTTGAGTCTGGTCAGTACTAAAATGGGTGTCTATTTGGGGAATACCAGGTGCTGTATGTGGAAAGGCTCTGCTTATTCAAGCATTGTTTCCCGTCGTCCTGAAGTCTTTTCGTTGCAACTGCACGCAAGCAATGCCGGTCTAGGGTGAGAGGCGATTGGGAATTACGCAATCCTTGTTTCATGCTAGATTCCCCGCGCAAGCACTTTCCTCCTCGTAGGGCGTGTACAATTTTAATACAACTCCTGCTAATATTAGTACAGCTGTTCATACAACAAAAACAATGCACACTTATAGAGTCTAAAAGAACTAAACTAAATTTTGCATGAAGAACATTTGTGATGCCGTGTATATCAACATTATACTGCTACTAATGCTACTATTACGACTTCTGCTACTACTATTACTACTACTACTACTACTACTAACTTGTTCTACTGCTACTGTTACTACCTATGCTAATACTATTAGCAAATAACACTTGGAGCCTTCAAATTTATTAACCAAAATTTATTTAACCTCTCCCCACCGCTAGAATGTGTGGCACAAGGCCGGAAGGTAGGGATAGTAGGGAAGTGAGAAAAAAACGTGCAAGGTGAACGCTACACTAAGGAAAAATTCAATCTTCTTAAGGTTATATTAAAGAGAAAATAAATGTCGTAAAAAAATCCATGAAAACACTTTTTAAAAACTCTTTCAATCCTTTTAAAACTTTTCTCAAATTATATTTGGAGCATCCTCTTATACCACAGAATGTTTTACTCTCTGACAAGAAAAGTATTCTTTTTGAAAAATCCGGGTTTTAGGAACAATTGACTTAGTTGAACATATTGAGAAAATAAACACATTAGTCTGTTCATTTTTGAATAATATATTTGTTTTTCCTCTTTTATATTCTTTATGAATGCTCTATTTGCATATTGTGCATCCACTATCGTATTAGGATTTTCTATGATATCTTTGGATACCATCCCTTAGGGTATCCTAGAAAAGATAAGTATAATTTTTTATAACAACCTTTAAATTAAGATTATATATATATATATATATATATATATATATATATATATATATATATATATATATATATATATATATATATATATATAAATAAATTCACCAGTCTTTTATTTTGCATACTCATTCATCCGCCTGAAGATGACCGATGTCGGTCGACAACGTTCGCGAAAATATGGCGATGTTTTATACAACATGGACGACAATACCAAAGCGACGAATCGAAAAAACGAATCAAAAAATAAACAGAAGCTGGCGCTACTGTTTAACCAAACATGCATATATATATATATATATATATATATATATATATATATATATATATATATATATATATATATATATATATATATATATATATATATATATGCTTTTTAATTGTATATAATAAATCACTTTAAATAGAAATTGCGTTTTGGTGTTAAATAACCGAAATGGGTTGATATTCTAGCTAATTGTATTGCGGATTCTTTTCATTTCGCATCATTTATGCGTGAACTGCATTGCAATTCGAAAATAAACTCTCTGTTTTCTTTTGATGTCACCAGCTTGTTCACAAATGTACCCCGCTTAAGGAACCCATTCATATATGTGCTGATATGCTTTATTGTAACACACTAACCTCTCTCGTTTTTATCTCAACTTTTCGGGGTTAGAATTCATACCAAAATCAGACTGGCAAAATCTCTGCTTTTTTAGGATGGCTTGCTCTCTGTCGGTCTGAGGTATGGTTCTGGTCAGCTCTATGAGGTCCATCTTCCCAGGCTTTACATTCTTACTATTTGAGAGGGTCTTAGTTTATTGCTAATCGCATGAGGCGCCTATACCGGGGAATTCCGACAGAGCTGTTCAGGCAATTTTTGTTCGACCAGAGTGTTCTTCCTCTAGGGCGCTGGTCTCAAAATCCCATATTCCGACTGTGTGATATTTTTACGCCGTCGGAAGGAGATGAACAAACCTCTCCTGCTTTTCCGGAGAGCATTTCTCTGGAACTTATAGGCTTATCCACTAAGTTTCAGTTTCAGTTTCAATAACGAAATGTATGATGGGATAGCGATAGGCATGCTTTTAGTTAGTGTTGCCAATTTAGCGGGTTTCCCGCTAGATCTGGCGATTTTGATTTGAATCTGGCTAGTAAAATTTGGATCTAGCGGCTAGCGATTTTTTTCTTTAAAATCTGGCGATTTCGTTTGCCGCATACACACACGCAATTTCAGATTTCAGTAAAACTATTTTTCCTTTAATAATCAAGCTACCTTCTATACATGATATATGCCAATCTGCAGTAGTTTTACACGTCAATAAAAATGTTAATGTTCTAAAAATAAAATGGTGATCGCGACCGGACAAAAGCTCACCGGACAAAAGGCCACCAAAATAATTCAAACACGAACAAAAGCCCACGAACGTAAAAATAAATTAATAAAAAAAAACAATTCTAGGGCATTTATAACAGGAGCGAACAGAAGAAAAAATGGGTAAAAAAACAACAACAACAAAAAACAACAAATAAATGTGCAGGAGTTCCTCAGGCGAACGGCAATAAACCAACCTTTCTCCCGAAGGAATAAGTATTGTCTTAGGGGCCGGTCCTCCTATGACCTAACACAACCATGACTCATTCCAACAAAGAAGGGTCTGTGAAGTTAAAAGCAGTCACTAGGTTGTCAGGTATTAGATGGGAAACGAAACTTAGTTGTACTCAAGACTTTCGCCTCATCTATCATCTTTCTTATTCTCCTCCCTCATCCCCTGTCTTCTTTTTCCTTTTTTTTATTGTTATTATTTGTACGCACTAAGAGTATTCACACAGACATCGTCAGTGATTGCTCACCGACAAAAGCCAGTGGTATTTGCTGGAGTCTGAGTGACAACAAGCCTCCCCAGATTTCCAGTATTCTTCACCTCTTTTCGATAACGATACGGTATCGCAACAGCCTCTTACCATTGATTTCTCGCTGGTAAGGACAATTGGTCTTCTCTGGGATTTGGGTGGCAATAATAATAATAATAATAATAATAATAATAATAATAATAATAATAATAATAATAATAATAATAATAATAATAATTATTATTATTATTATTATTATTATTATTATTATTATTATTATTATTATTATTATTATTATTATTGCTTTTTCTTTCTTCTTTTTTCACACTTTGCCTCTCTTTCTCTTCCTTCACTTCTTCCTTTTCCACACCATCTTTTGTTTGTGCGTTCCACCTGACCGAATCCTTTGCAGCTGCCGCGGTCGCGCTTCAGTTAATATCACGTGACTATTTCACTTAGCGTGAGAGTTATTTATTTTTTATTTATTCATTAATCGTTTTTTACGTGTCGAAATGAAATGAAATGACGTTACGAAGGCTTTCCTATTATTCATCGCACGGGGCAATCTTCATCATCTTCCATTGCGTAACAATTCAACTTGTCCAGAGGATTAAAAAGACTCCCCTCCCTCGCATCACTACCACCAAACAAATATAAATAATTAAAGACACGTCATTTGTGCATATCCTCGGTCACCTACGGACGCGCTACGTACAGAAATGCACGCACAGATTCATTTAATTATAAACAATTTTCTGTGGTAGTGATCCGTGTGTTTTCTCTCACAAGAGCCAAAGATTTGATTTTGTATAACTGTACCTTGTCCATGAAATTAAGTAATGAAGGCGCGCACGCACAACAAAACGTACACTATATATGCATGCACATATACGCGCTCACACGCATATATTTAACTGCAACTTTGAACGATATCTTGGAGACATAATATATGTTTATGGACTAAAAAAAACGTATAGGCATTAATTTCAGTCAGGATAACTCTCGTATTGTTTTAGTTCAGTAACTATATATATATATATATATATATATATATATATATATATATATATATATAATAGTTATCGAAGGATACGTGTTTCGCCGTTACTGTGGCTCGTCAACGTGGCTGACTATGGCAGCATTCGAAACCTCGACCACACTGTAATCAGGTGATTTACTACTCAGCTACGAAGGTCCTGTCTGAAATACATGAGTGTTTTATCGCTTATAAATATTTTTGCTTGGTTTTCTTTTTTTGTGATAATATCAGAATTATGTAAGCTTCTTAATATTATGCACTCACCATAGTGATTGAGAGAGAGAGAGTTAACTCCCTTACATACTTTATGTCACCTCATATTTTTTAAGGACGTATATATATATATATATATATATATATATATATATATATATATATATATATATATATATATATTGAGTGCTGAAATAAACCCACATAACCGGGTAAGAACGGCCAAACACATATAAGTTGAAATATAAATAGAACAAATAAAATATAGAAAGAACATTGCACGAGTCCAAAGGAACTGAAACTGTCAGAAATCCTATAATCTTACCCCCCCCCCCAAAAAAAAATCACGGAACCAGCCTTGGCTGCTACCACACACAATTGGTCTTCAAGCATCAATGTTAGACATGAAGTCAATTTAACGTGGGGTTAAATACAGCTCGCCCGAGGGAACACTGTGAAAGGTACAAAGATAGCCGTGAACTGACACATAGCTTTTCGCTTCAGAAGGATGGAAAGATCGACGTGGGAGAGCACCACCCAGATCCTCCCTGCAAGGGCGCTGACAGTACTGGAACATTAGGTAGGATTATTGCCACTCAAATTCCAGAGAATTCTGACGGTTGTTATCAGCGAGAAATCAATAGTAAACGATTGTTGTGATAACGCAAAGTAATTTCAAACGGTTACTGAAAGAGGCAGAAACTGCTAGGAATCCGGTGAAACTTTTTGTCACTCAGACTCCAAGGAACACCACGACTGAGCAATCGCTGATAATTACTCGTGTGAGAGTTAAAAATGAGTAAATAATAATAATTTAATTAAAAAAACTGTACAGATTTCCGAGTCCAACAGAAAGATTCCAGAGTTTGATAAGATGCATCTGAAGAAGGTCGGAGGTTACATCGGCCGAAATGTTGATAGAATAAAATCCAATATGATAACAGTAATCCTAATAATCCAAATGATACAAGCCTTCTCTTACCCTCTTTTAAAACAGTCTCCGTACGAACAGAACACCTTTTGCATCATCAGCTAAGTTGGTCTTTTAATTAAGCCACAAATACACTTTTCTTTCAAGACATTTCTTGTATTATAATTGTACTACATATATCATCATTTATCTCTTTGTCCTATGCCTTCTTTGATACGTTTTCTTTCAACTTACCTTTCCCAAGTTCTGCAAACAACCAATCCACTTCTCAATTTATGCCAACGATTGCTAGCTTCGCCCGTCCCTATGAATGGGAGGAGATGCCTCCCTTTTCTTTATCGTCCCCTTTCATCATCTATTAAAAACGTATTTGTAAAGTTAAGAATAATAACTATGCTTACTTAAAATCGAAATGGCTTCAATAAATGATAATCAATAAGCAAAGAAAATAGTTCGGGAGAAAAGAAACCCAAAGATCCTTTGTTGACATCTATGCAGACGTCGCAACTATCTATGGCATCACTTCGAATACCATTGGTGACAATATCTTGTTGAGTATCTCTCTTGTGATCTCGGCCATATGGTGCAATGGGGAAATGTGGTATGTTCCATTCAACACCTGTAAAACCAAGCTTCTCTCCTTTCATCACAAACGCCCCTTGTGTTGTTCCAGTTAAAATGAATGACTCTCTCATTAGGAAAGCTTCTCATTTTGATAAAATCATTGATATCATTTTACCTCTAGATCTGAAATGGAAGACTTATATCAAATCTGTTGTTAAGGTTTCTGGAAAAATAATTGCATCATTCTACTGCTCCAGATAGTACCTGACTCTTCATGCAATCCTCTACCCATATACGAATCAGAGACGTCCTAAGATAGAGTACTGTTGCTATATTTGAGGAGTTATCTCTCAGTGCATCCTTTTAACATTGACAGAATTCAAAATAGACTTCACAATCTAGTGGGGTGATCTTTTCTGTTCTCTACAACTCGTTTCTAACAAAAGAAATGTTGCTAGTCTTTCTCTATAGTTATTTCCAGGAAAAGTGCTCGAGTGAGCTTCAATCTGTGGTTTCCACTTGTATGGTATTCACAGCGAGAACTCGCCCACGACCAAAACTGCAAAGAACATTTACTTCTTCCTTCATGCACCTGATATCAAACGAAATTTCCATTAACAGAGTTTATTTCCAAGAACTTCCCATCTGTTGAACACATTACCACAGAATGGCTTCCCTGCGGGCTAAACCACGGTCATTTTCAAATTCAATGTGAAGAAATACTTGTCATAAATCGTTCCGATCAGTAAAAAAAGAATGGTTAATCTCATTCATCATTTTGAATCATCTCATAATATTCTTCATCATTCTACTGACAATCTATCCATCATATTAACCCTTTTACTCAAATAGCTTTTCGCTTTGACATGGTTACTCATTCGTAAATAAACCCCTTTATAAATCCAAAGAAAACCAAAATGCCGTAAGCATAGAAGAACAGGACTCCCGCGCGATAAAACCAGCACATCGCGGCAAACTCCCTGCACCATATAAAAGTAGATCTTTTGCGCAGTGTATGTATATATTGATATTGATGTTACCTAGGACACGGTGGATATAAGTCCATGCCCATTATTTTATGAGTCTCAAAGGCCCCAACAATCCTTAGTGTTACCTGTCGTCACCTCGCCTCATCGTATTGATTTCAATTACCAGGTCTTTTATCTTTGGACAATTTTTTCAGTGGCCTTCATGAAGTTTCCATTGCTTTTTGTTTCATCAGATAGTACGGCTTCGTTAATTGATAGCTCCGTCTCTTTTGTGTTCTTGATAATTATGTCAGCGATGTTGGCTTTGATTTCACTGTGCGTATGAATGATAACTGCACAGTGTTATAAACCGCATATAGTTGTGAGAAAGTAAAACATAAGGCGGGAGTTAAAGCAACACGGTCTGTTTATAAAAAAAAAATAACTTACATTATGTATAAGGTATAGTTAATGGATGATGATGCGACAGACTGTATAGGTAACAAGAATGGAAAAAAAGAAATTAAACAACAGATACATTAATTGGAGCAAAAAGATATCAAGACAGTCATCATTTAAATCGATATTTCGCCTAGTAACTCGGCTTCATTAACAATACATGTTAGGAAAACAGACTATTATATATATATATATATATATATATATATATATATATATATATATATATATATATATATATATATATATATATATATTACCTGTATAAGAGTCGGATACTTCCTAAGATTGAATACTGTTGCCACATCTGGTGAGGTGCCGCTCGAAGCATCCTTTCTTGCCTTGACAGAGTACAAAACCAACTTTGAAATCTAGTACTGGATGTCCTATTCTCTTTCCCATGGCCTCTTTCTCACAGAAGGGAGGTTGCTAGTCTTTCTCTACTCTATCGTTATTTTCATGGTAGGTGCTCGACTGAGCTTCATTCTATGGTCACTCCTTGTAAAACATTTACTAAAATAATTCATCCAGCTACAACTACTGTAAATAATTTTCCTTTCTCCCTTTGTGTACCTAAACTAAACGGAACTTCATTTAGAGAAGTTTCTTTCCAAGAACTATTCGTGTGTGGAACACGTCTGACTATAGCATGGTTGTTTTCAAGTCCAATGTTAACAAATATTTGTTGAGTCATCCTCTTAAATAATCTAATTAGGCCCCGTCTCAACCATTGTTACAAATCCTAACATTTTTGTTTCACTGTCCCCCTGACAAACGTATTAACTCTTATCCTCGAGTAGCCTATGGGCCTTGATGATGAGCGGTGACTCGTTAATACATAATATCTCTCTCATATACACACACATACATATATATATATATATATATATATATATATATATATATATATAAACACGATTTGTTGTTGTTGTTGTTGTTGTTGATCACTCTTCGTCGCTTGCTGTGAATACTCGCCGACTTGGTATTTACAAAGTTAAATTCCTCCTAAATTCCAAGCTAATTTCTGGTGGCCAACTTGTAACTCTCTTGACTGCGAATAAGTGGCAATTTGTGATCGGAGTTCGCGCCCATCGGGAATTAGCTTCTTGCACTGAAGATTGTGTAGGCATGAAACATCGATATCTGTAATTAATAAATAATTAATATTTATTTATAAATATTATTATATATATATGTGTGTGTGTGTGTGTGTATCTCTCTCTCTATATATATATATATATAATGGCGATGAAGAGACCATATATATTTTTACCAATCATAATAAATTAAAATAATAAAAGAATAAAATGGCTAGCTAAGCGGTTTCGAACCTCACTCAGTAGAGTTAAATAGAGGTTAAGTTGAGAGAAAAAATAATGCTATGAGAATTACAGTAAAGGGAAAGGAAATGGAAAAAAATCAAACAGAAATTATTAAGTCCAAAAAGATTTTATTTGCTTGCAAAAGAAGAAAGTGGCAAATATTTAATATAAATAGTTTCTAGAATCTTAAGGTGATATGTAGAGTGTTAATTAGTTAGAATGAAGAATAAGTCAACAGTAAAATTGGAAGCACATGTATGGTTATTCATTAGATGTTCAGCGATAGAAGACCTGTGTGTATTTTTTAGACCATTCAACGGTAAATAATTCGCCTGACAAATTTTTGTTGACACATGTTGTTTGCCACGGATGTCCAATCTGTGCGACGTCCTTCCGACATAGTGCAAACTGCAACTACATTCAAATAAATAAATAATGAAACTATTATGGTGATGGGGGAAAGATCTTTTCGAATAGATGTCAAGATCGGAAAAACAGCTCGTGTATTCGAGACAAAATAACATTGTTGTACAGAGATTTGTTTGGCGAATCTATCACTAATATTACCTAGCCACGGCATGCATAGGTAAATGGGACATCTGTCCCTCGAAGCTGCTTTACTTTTATAGAAATTGGAAATTTTATTTTTAATGGTAAATCATTAAGGCTCTATCGGTAAGGCTCTTAATCAAATTAAACTTTTGTTTTGTGGAACAAAATGAGCACTAACGGGTATATAGACAAATAAAAGTTGGTTTACGGTTTACCGAAGTAAGAAAACCGTCGAGAGCTTTACAAACTACAACATTGAGAAATGAAAGTATTTTCATGGAATTACTAAAATTTGCCACGATTGATAGGGCCAGAATTGGCCAACATCTTTGTAGGTTTCTATGAAGAGGGTATGTTATCTGGCCCCAACAGACCAGCTGTCTACTTTCGTTATGTTGGCGACACCTTTTGTCTGTTCAATAATAAGTCTGAGCGAACGGCTTTTTTACGTCCCTCAACAATATTTCTCCAGCCTTTAAGCTTACTCTACATAAGGAAGCCAACGCTTCACTTTCATTTCTCGATGTTCTAGTTTGTAGTTTGTAAAGCTTCCCCTGGTTTTCTTACTTTGGTATACCGGAAACCAATTGTTACTGTAATTAAAATCAATACGATCTGGCAAGTGTTGGTGGCGCCTTGAGACTCATAAAATAATGAACATGGATTTACATCCACCGTATCCTAGGTAGCATAAATATCAATATATATATATGTATATATACACCGCACAATAGATCTTCTGTGAGGATGTGTGCAGGATCTGCTTTAAAGTTTCTGGTAAGGAACGGAGCTGGATGAATATCTCTTTTTTGGTCTGCGAGCGGGTCTTTTATTCACCTTGTCGCGAGCCTGCCTCACTAGTTAAAGTGTTTGTCTGTAATAACACCTAAAATGGCGTAGATACACGAACTCCACGCAAGATGATAGTCTAATATTAATGAAGTAGGAACTTATTTCAAGCAAGAGAAATCGATGGAGAACAACTCATGCAAACAAATTGATCAATTACAACAACAAGATATATTTATATAAGCGCATTTTGTTTAATTATATAAGTGTGTGAAAGGTAACTTTAATTAGAGGGCAAATATCCGATAGGGCGTATACGTATGAGACAAAATAAATAACTTTTATATGTTTATATTATTATCATAACATTTTTATCATTCAAAAGAAAACACATAAAATAAATTGCTGATGATTTTTTAAAAATTTTTTTCAGCGTACGAAAATAATGAAAATGAGAAACTAAAAACGTGTGTACTTTATTTACACCTTAAAACAACGTTTTATGTAGTAACCAATTTTTATGCGCTAACACCTCTGTGTTTTGTGGTGAACACCACAATTAGGTACTCTCTTTCTTTCTTTCTTTGTTTAACCCTTCTTCGCCTCTGAAGTGGAGAAACTCGCGAAATCTCGCAGAGTCACGTTGGCCGAAGGATTCCGGCCAGTGGCAGACCAGCGGATCGGCTTGACCACGCGTGATTTGAAATCTATAAGAAGGTACGCTTGCCTTCCTCATCCTCTCTTTTTCCCTCAGCGTTCTGAGACGAACGAACGCACGCAAAGAACGCTCGTCGACAAACGACCCCCCCCCCACCAGCTCGAATGAGCTGTGTGGGGAGGGAGGAAGAAGAAAAGGTAATCTGTAAATTTGACAAACATTTCTTCGCACATTCACCTTTCAAAAATTGCCACACAAAAAGACATTCATCTCGTTCGTATATATCGTTTATAAAATATTAAATAAATAAATTGTTTTGTTAATATAAATGTTTTCCTTTTTATTAACTTTTATAAAATGCCTTATATGTTGTTTAGCTTCATCTTTCCTTCGCTTTCGTTTTTAATATAAGTTTTTAATAATAATGTTTTCTTCCTTTCTTCTTTGTTTGTCTTAACTGTTTTATTTAATCTACACGTGGTCCGATGGTGGAATCCTAACAGTGAGATTACGTGCCGTTACAAAGGCATCTATCACACTACCTATGGTTGGGGGATTCATTATCGCAAAACCATGGTTACGGCATCCTTCGCCACTGTGGTTAATATCCATAATCCTTTGTTCTTCCTTCGAATCTCCCGCCATTAACAACAACTCCACCCCGGCCATAGTTTAATAAATCTAGCAAAAATCAAGTAATGGTCAGATTTTCACGAAATTTTCAATACTTATGCAATATTAAACTTATTTATCTTTGATATTTTTGCTATGTGAATCCCCACCCCCTTATTTCATTTTATGAAATCTGAACAAACTATATTCTGATCGATCGAATTGTAACCTTATATAAAACAAACGAGTCTTTAAAAGCACATCAGATTTACATTTGTTTTTATTGGTAAACACTTTTGGGTAAAGTATCCGTGAATTCATTAATACAAAGTGTAAAGTTTACTGTAAACAATAGCCCCCCCCCCCCGCTGTAGAAAAAAAATCGAATTTCGTACTAAAATGTCCAGATAAAGAACGTTTTTTTGCCCCAGTTCGATAAATTAATGTTGAAATAAAGTATTTTACTTTAAAACAACTTCCTATATGTATAACTTTATTTGGGGGAGATTTAAAACATAGAATTAAAAACGCATGTAAAGTACGCACATAATGATGACGTCATCGGTTTTGTAGTACGCTTTGGAGATCCCTAGTAAACAAAAGGTTCATGTAGTTTAGTATAAAGAACACATTCTTATCTTCGCGACCGAGATGTAAACACAAAAAGTTCGCCAGATGGAGAAATAAGAAGTCAAAGGATCGTTCATCCATCACTTCAAAAGGAAGATCTAACAATGGTTTATGAAAAAAAAACAGTAAAAAAACAAGCAGGGTGTTAATAGATACTAATTTTATGTAACAAGTCTGATATGCAAAAATTCGGTTTCTATATGCTTCCATTACCGATGTATTAAAAAAATATATAAAGAGTTCCGAAATAAAAGAGAAAAAAAAACAATTAAGTAAATTAAATAATTTCTTAGTAATCATGTAAGAAAATTAACACTTTTATCTCTAAAGAGACAATATTAAACGATATATTTCATCCAAAATTAGTTGAATTTATAAGTGGATTAACGCATTTATTTACATTCATAAGCGTGTCAAAAGTAGAGGCAGCTTTTAATAAAAATATATAATTATAACATAAATAAATGCATACATGCATATGATGATAATTATGAAAATAATAATCCAACGTAAGGAAAGAAGGAAAAACCGAAAATTGTTTATATATACATCAATGTTTCGTCTTTATTTCAAGATTTTCTCAAGATGACTGATTTGAAGAAAAACATAGAAGTTAATATTTGATATTACGTGGTTCATCTATGGCGTGAAAAGAATGGACGTTAGAATTCAAAATATGTGGTACCTCATAAGTCACCTTTTAAAAGTATTTTTTAATGAATGAAACACCACCAACAACAGAAATGAGTCGGCCATATTGGATTCTGAGCCACCATCCGCCCATGCATGGAGTATTGTTGCCACATCTGGGCTGGTGCATTATCCGTTAGTCTCTCCCTCTTAGACAAGGTCCAAAAAAGAGTCGCCGACTTGATAGGTCCTTCACTATCCACCAAGCTCTAGCCCCTGTCCCATCGCCGCAATGTTGCTTCCTTGTGCCTGTTTTACAAGTACTTCAATGGATTGTGCTCTGATGAACTTGCTGCTCTGGTACCCCTACGATGTAAATTCACTAGACCAACCCGACAATCTGCCAAATCCCATCCATAAACTGTGGAGGTCCCCAGATGCCGAAGAGCTTTCTACTCCAAAAGCTTCTTTCCTCGTGCTGCTGGACTCTGGAACTCCCTCTCTGCTCCCTGCTTCCCTGGCGTTACTGACATGCAGAAATTCAAAACTAATGTAAACAGACATCTTGTTGTGCAGCTCCTAAATTAGGTTGACCTACCCACCCCAAAAAAACTTCACCCTTTTTTCTCAGTAGCCCCTTACGTCTACAGTGGCGGCCTGCCTTGTTTGGGGGTGAACTATGTTAAAAAAAGTCAGATATCGATAAAATATTATATTGAAAAAAAAAATCTTTTTAAACAGTTTCAAAACTTTAAAACTATGCAGGTTCATAAAAAAAAATTCTTGCGTTTGGTAAAAGTTATTTGTAGCATATTTTGTTTGTCTTCGATTTCTTGGCTGTTAATGAATACCGACATACAGATATACAAATAAACTGAAAACAAGACAGATTAAATACATTGATAGTATTACAAAGAAAAGCAAAATATTTAAATTGTTCACATTTATTGGCTCAACGTTTCGGTCAATAAAATCTTCTTCGGAATATAGTATGCTGAGTATGTGGGTCAATTTATGAAGAAGTTAAAACATTATTTTTGAAATATCATTTTTTGCAATACAAATAGATAGATAGATACATAGATACAATATCATTTTAGCACTATGAATATTGCAATTAATATTGTTTTAAATATTAGGATCAATACGAAATATAAAATGATGTAAAATGCTCACTTGTAAAAAACAAATGACGACTGTCGATCGACGAACTCTAAAAATGAAAAGCAGAAATGTTAAGGGAGAAAAAATAGAATCGGTATGATAATGCAAGGGAAATAACTCCTGAGAATTTTGAAAGATTTATCTCCCTATACATTATTTGTATCTTACCGTTAAGTTAAATTATACACTTTTATTTTTAACGAATTATTATCCTTTTTCTTTTCTTTTGATAGGGTATTAAAAGTTAAATTTGGTTTAAATTATTATTGAACTAAATTGTTATAAAATATAATTAACATTCAGGTAATGTTGTTTTAATCTCTATAAAATTATTGAGTTTGATAAAACTTTTTAACTCAGAAATTATTTTCTATTTGACAGTTTAAATGCTTCCAAATTCTTTTCGAATTTCAACGGGTCACGAAGTAATCGACGTTCCTAGAATAGAACAATCGATCTGAGAGAGATAACTCTAAATTTCTTACACGCCCCTATTCCGAATTGTCAAGCAAGGGAGATAACTTTTCTTTTTTTATCTTTGTGTAACATTTTTGTTAATAAATTGTTATAAAGTTTGTGACATGCAAATAAAAGCGCTTAAAAGTTATCCTTGTAGCATTTAACAACAGAGACTTTATTAAAAATTAATGTCGTATTTTCTTTTATGTGTTAAAGACTGTAACATACCAAAGTCTATGAATTCGGAAAAAGCGGCGTGTAAGAAATTTAGAGTTATCTCCCTCAGATCGGTTACGTTCTATCCAGGAGCGCCAAATGCAGATGCCTTTTAGTGGATTTAATTTCGTAATTAAATTAGTTTTTAAATAGGATTTTTGATTTTATGATAGTGTATTTTTGATTTCAATAACTTATCGATTAATAGTAAAAGAAATAATAATGTGTAAGTCTCGTAGAGGCGAGAAACACACACACAGTGACACTGACGCGAGAAGTGATTAGATAATTGTATTAATATAGACAACTAGCAGCAACACCCGACGTTGCTCGGGATTGAATGAGGATTACTACAATGTACTTTTTCACTAAGCTCATAACACCATATTACTTTCTTTGGTTTACTACCCCCTCCTCTCGTTTCGCCCCCTGATATAGTCGGAAAACGCTGAAATGTTAGAAAACTCTCTGAATTAGTGCCTTATAATATGTTTATGAAATGTAATTCATGTGCATACATTTTTCTGGGGAAGACAATGGAAGTGGTCGCGAATCTCTAAGTGCCCTCCTAACCTAAGAGAGCTATTGAGGCCGAACCTTTGGATGACATTTATATTATATGCATCAAATTCTCTAATGAAAGGGGTTCCGCATCTCTACGTTACCCTCTATGTGCCGAATATGTACATGAGTCCCCATCTAAGTGACCCACGAGGAAAGAACCCCCTTAAAAATTCATATACATATATTTGATTTTAATGCAATTTAAACCATATTTAAAATGTTGGAAAACTCTCTGAATTAGTGTATAAGACACTAATTCAGAGAGTTTTCCAACATTTCAACTTCTTCCAACTATATTAGGGGGCGAAACGAGAGGCGAGGACAGTAAACACAAATAAAGTCGTATGGCAAAAAAGTAAATAGTAGTGATTCCTATTCAGTCCCGAGTAACGTCAGGTCTTCCTGCTGGTATCTACTATACATAAGTAAAATCACTCCGCCCCACTTGAGTGCTCGATAGATTAAATAACAAGATGCACAAATGTAAATCTTCTCAGTTTGTGATTTCTGCCACATATTGGTCTATGTTGTTAGAAAGCAACAATTTACTTTTGATCGCTTTTGATATTTAGTTTTGCTCGATGTTTTTCTTACAATAGTCATACATAAAGGAAGTCGGAGAAGTTTTCACTCTCACACTTTGATTTTCTACCACTGTCACCCACGTATAGCGGAAAGACATTTTGTAAGACACATACTTTCGTAGCACCGTTATTATAATACCTACCTTGCGATTATTTCTTTAATACTCTACACTTTCCTTCAATACAAGGTACGTGCTCTCTCACTACGCGATTTCTTTCTGATATGCGTTTTCATTGGATATTCCACATAGTTTGTCTACTTTTTGACCAACCACTACGTGCGGTAATATCACTTATCAGGTTACAAGATTATTACAACTACGATTTACATACACACTTTTCCATCGGGTCACTCTTTACTTCCAACCTTCTACCAAGAATCTTTCCCATATGCAGACACCTTTAAATTAAAAATATATTCCCTGTGACGGGGCCCTTGCGATTTACCATTCATTAGTTTTCAGCCATATTTTTCTTTAACATTAAAATAAACTTTTATTTTGTTATAATCAGCGATTATATGTTTTTCTATTATCTGTCCGTTTGTTATTCTATAATATCAAATTACCAAATTTACATTATGTTCGTTGCGTAAACAGTAACCTAAGCAATTCTATTTTTAAACAAAAGACTATTCTCCTCCAACAACGAATTTGTATTAAATTAAAATGTGTAATTCATTGATTTTTGCCTACATTTTATTCATCAATGTGATAAATAAAATGTAGGCAAAAATCAATGAATGAATGAACTTATTACTTTATTGATGAATCTGTGTTTCTGCTTGTTAGTTATTCTCGAATACAAGAATAACAGATTTTCAGACTTTAGAGAATAGACGAATAAAATAAAAATTAAAGAAAAAAATCGTCCAGAAAGCGCCGGTAAGTACAGACCATTTTCATTAAACGTGCAATATCGAAAAGCATATTTACTGAAAAGGGAAATTAGTTTTCACTTTGGTGTTTCAATAAGTTAACATTTTCCTTTTCAACGATCAACGTCAAACTGCATATTTAATGAATTGCTAGATTGGTCTAACAACAACAAAATGAAGACAGCAGACTTTGCACACCAAAAGGGCTCGATATCATTTCAGGTAATTACGCATTTAAAGAAAAGAGAAAATAATCGGCAACTGATAGTAAAATAATTAGTTAGAACTCTGGGAATAAAATGTTTACTTACAGGGCTCAGGTGTAAGAAAAAGTCGTCATAAGATAATAAAATATAAGAAGCGGAAGTCGACCTTCTTAAAAACGTACATGTATATTTTTTTTAAGTAACCATGAAAATAATCATATTCTTTATAAATATTTTGCACAAAAAAAGATAATAAAAAAGAAGAAAAGAAAAAAAGAAAGATATGTTTTTATTTGTAAACCTTAAGTATACGAAACAATGCAAAGTTTGTCGCTTAGCACATAGATAAATTAAAGGCAACGAAGATTGTCTTTTCGACACCTAAAAAGCAAGATGAAATGGTTCTACTTACTGTGACTTATAAATGCTAATCAGTAGGGACAAAGGAAAAAGAATTTAATAATATTTAAATGTTATTTAACAGTAAATAATGAAAAATGTATTAGTTCATAGATTTGCTATTAGTATTTTTTTATTTTGCTTTGCTGAATATATCAAACATGAAATCCATCTGAAAAATAGGCCTAGTCGGATAAAATATTTTTTTAAAGAAACTAAAGCAAACATCAATTTTCTATCAAAGAACATGGTTAAAGAAGAAAAAAAATTGGCTCAGAATCAAATAGTGATGAGTTAGGTGCATTGCTATGTGAGTTTAACAGCAAACTTAATTTTATATGAGAAAAGAAAAAAGAAAAGTAAACAGACGAAAAGAAAGAAAAATAATGTTTTAACTATTTAAAAGATTCAAAACGAAAACATAAAATATAGGTAAAATAATAGAAATGAAATTTAACTTTGGACAAGGTGTTCGTTTCACACACACCCCACTCCATCTAACATACTGAAATTATCTTTCGCGGCAACTTTCTACCCTTTTATTCTGCCTATCCTACTATCAAACCCTATCAACTATACAAACTCTGTCTATCGCAACACGGTCATGGGCATGAACTTCAACTACATCCGGTGGTGAGGACACAACTTAGGAGCTTTATTTAATTAGTAACCATTACTCACAGGTCAACTCCGACCCCGAGTGATATCCTACCTGTGTCTGGTGTGACATTCATATTGAGTGAGTTGAGGTGGCTTTTTCCGAAGGGAAAGTTTCTATGGAATATCAAATTCACAAACGGTTCTCAATCGCGTGTCAGAGAAGATGACGACGTTAGTTTTTTTTGTTTTTTTTAAGGGAGGTGTCGCCGTACTCCCACATACAATGCCTAGTATTCTCAAATGGTCACCCATCTGGCATTGACCAGACTCAACGTAGCTTAACTTCAGTGGTCTAACGAAAACCGGTGTGTCAAAGTGATTATGCCGTATATACTCCGTCTAGGTCCCATGTATGTGTTAAATAGAACCTAGTACTTCTACAGTTTACAGACTGTGCTGAAATAATTACGTTATTATTTAGAAACCCATTCGTAACAGGGGCTTTTGTTAACTATTCTGTACTTTCACCTAACAATTTAATAAACAAAAGATACTGTAAAATTTTTATTTAACTTGAAAATCCTGTCTAAAAAATAGCACAGTCCGTAAATTGCAGAAGTACCTGGAATCTAACATATGCAGACAACTTATTTACAAATTATATGACTGCAAAAATAACAATAATCTACAAGCATTTGATGGATAAAAACCGTTAGCAAAATGACTTAATTCCACATGAAATAACAAAAAAAGAGTTGATATGCCGTAAAATAAAACATCCAAACCAAATCAGAACATACAGAATGACGTCATAGTTTAAATGACGTTCTTTGAAAGTGAAACAAAAATCACATCACTTGTCAGTGACGTCAGAATGTTTATGTAATTTGTTTTGAAAGCAAAAATTAAAAAAAAAACAGTCAGTATTGATAAGATAACTAAAACCCATCTTATTACTTTGGCTACATGAACCTCGCCACAGTATCTCACCCGATGGCATCACTGTATGTCGGGGATCTGCATCCGGATGTCACAGAAAGTGTGCTATATGGATTATTTTCGTCATATGGTTGTATCGTTTCTATCAGAGTATGTCGTGATATAGTAAGAAGACAATCACTTGGGTATGCCTATATTAACTACCAACAACCGAACGAGGCTCAAATAGCTCTGGAAATATTAAACTTTGAGTCCGTGATGGGTCGCGAGATTCGAATAATGCATTACCAGCGAGATCCAGCAATTCGCAAATCTGGAGTGGGAAATATCTTTCTGAAAAACTTGGATAAGAGTATAAGTAATCGCTCCTTGCATGATACGTTTTCACTGTTCGGTTCCATTCTTTCAAGCAAGATTGTCATGGACGAAAACGGATCGAAAGGTTACGGTTTCGTACATTTTGCCAGTGAAAAAGCCGCCCAGAAATGCATCGAGAAAACCAACGGAATGTTGCTGAAGGGGAAAATAGCGTTTGTCGGTAAGTTTATTCCACGCAAAGAGCGGATGCGAAGTACCGACGAGGGATTCACCAACGTGTACGTGAACAACTTCGCCGATAACCTGAACGACGATTCACTTCGGTGTCTTTTTGAAAGTTTCGGTACGATCACTAGTTGCAAGGTCGTTACGGATTTCAAAGGAAAATCGAGAGGGTTCGGATTCGTAAACTTCGATAAGACAGACGATGCTATGACGGCAGCGGACGAGATGAACGGTAAGGAAATTAACGGAAGACAACTATACGTAAGTCGCGCTCAAACCAAACCGGAAAGAGATGCTTTTCTGAAAGATAAATTCGGGAAGGATTATGTTCAAGGGAGTAAGAAAAATGTGGCTCGCCTCCAAGGCATCAATCTGTATGTTAAGAATCTTGATGATTCTGTGGATGACGAGGCATTGCGAGCCCTTTTTTCAAAGTATGGCACAGTGACAAGTGCCAAAGTGATGACATATGATTGCCACTCGAAGGGTTTTGGCTTTGTCTGTTTCTCGAAGTTTGACGATGCCGCCAAAGCCATAGTAAATATGAACAAACGCCTCATCAGCTCGAAACCATTATACGTATCGCTAGCGCAAAGGAAGGAAGAAAGGACACGTCAGCTGAGTTCGCTGTTTTCCTTGTGTAACCAGTTCCCTGTTTGTTAATTTTTTCGCAATTGATGAATTTTGAAGGAAATCTTTCATTAGATTTCGTCTGTGAGTATTTCCATCATTGTATTGCCTACGAACTTGGTTTTATTCTTCCAAATAAACATTTCATTCTGCCAATAAATATTTCAGTCTTGAAAGAACATGGATTTTTTGTTTTGATTTTTATTGCTATTCTGGTACGTAATTTTGTCGACAAGTTTCACCAACTCTCTCTCTCTCTCTCTCTCTCTCTCTCTCTCTCTCTATATATATATATATATATATATATATATATATATATATATATATATATATATATATATATATATATATGTGTGTGTGTGTGTTATAATGAAATAAATTCCAGGAGGAAATCCGGGTATGAGAGCTCAATGTAATAAACAGAGCAAGAATAAAATATAGTAACACGAAATTACATAATCATCGATGCAATAATTTATTTCAACCTTGTGGTATTGTCAAGCATCCAAGTTAGATGATTACATTTTTGAAAATGAGAAAAGATAAATTCACACTCGACAATTCAAATATAAGTAGAGAGAGAGAGAGAAAGAGAGTGACAACATATTTAATACATATTTAGAGAGAATGGGAAATTTGAAGCATATTTAATCTATAATTTTATATATATATAATATATATATATATATATATATATATATATATATATATATATATATATATATATATATATTAATAAATAAACATTAATTATTTTGTACCTACAGACACTAGTGTTTCTTGCTTTCGCAGTCATAAGTGTAGGAGAGATGATAATTACTGCTGGTTGATGGATTCGATCTCGGTCACAAAGTTATCACCAATAATCTTCACGGGAAATAAAGAGTGTTCAACTCACGACGTAGGAACATTGCAATACGCTAAAGTAAACGGCCTATTATAATTCTTTTAAAGGGGCCCAACTCTTATTTTTCAAGGAGTCTTATAACAATATTTTAATAAATAAATAAATATTAATTATTACTTATGTACAGACACTATTTTATAATTATTTTATAATATAATATAATTTTATAATATAAACTGTGTTTCTCGCTTTATTGCAGATCATAATATTGTTAATAACTTCAATAATATAAATCGCACAAGTTTGAAATGTTGCACACTGAAAGAGTGCTCCTAAGTAGGTAAGATACCAATATTTTTTGCAAATCTATACTATATTTCTAAAGTTATAGACATTTATGTATTTGTTAGCCATTTTTACTGTTTCTCGCTTTATTGCAGATTTGTTAAAATACAGTCCATAGGTGATTAAAAAAAATTTGACTTAGCAGGGTTAATTATTTTAATCATTTAAATCATAAGTAACAATATGAATGAAATGTAAGGAAGAGATCACCAGATATGCACCACAAAATTGAATCATTTATCAACAAATCTCCCATTTCTTGATTTTACCCTCTGCAGTCTCTCATCAACAGATGAAGTCAATCTGTTGATTTGGGAAGGTGTTATGCTACTAGCAACACCAACAATTTTATTCCAGAGTGTATCTTTTGATGTAAATTGTTGTCCTCCTTCATAAACCTTCCTCTTTAAAATTGACCAGAGCTCCTCAATCGGGTTTAAGTCAGGAGAACAAGGCGACCAAGTCATGAGACTCTCTCCCTTGATGCCCAGAGAGGCGAGGAAGGTAGTCGTAGCCTTTGCTGCATGAGATGGAGCATTGTCGTGCATAAAAATCAGTTGACGTAGATGAAGTAAAAGCAGGTCGTCCAGCCAAGGTGACAAATGCTCATCTAAGAACGATATGTATGCTTGGCTTGTGAGTTTCACACCCTCTGGCACTCGGAAAGATCCAATTAATTTATCACCTATGATACCCGCCCAAAACATAACTCCCCCGCCACCTTGTTGGCGACGAACGCGATGTGAGATAGCAGCTCCGGTAGGACTCCAAACGTTAGCCCATCCATCCGGACCATCAAGTGTGACTCTAGCTTCATCTGTGAATAGAACCTGTTGGAAGTCCGTTTTCATGGATTTTTCTGCCTACGCAATGCGTTTTCCCTTATGGGTTTTGTTCAAGGAAGGCCTGGAAATGGGCTTCACGTTCCTGGCCATCTCATTCAAGACACTGCATCTGGTCTTTCTGGACATCGGAACAACGCTAACTTTGCCAAAAATGGAGGCAGTAGTGCCATTTGGTTCCCTAATGATCTGTCTGCGTATTTTTCGCATATCGCGAAGGGAAATGCTCTTTCTTGTACTCTTATCTTTCCTTGGTGCAGTGTTGGGCTTCTCCACAAAAGAAACTACGGTTCTCTTATCCCTTCCCAGTTCCTTGGCTTAATCCAGAAGTGTCAGTCCTTCTGCAAGGCCGGTTACAACCCTTTGCCTTTCAGTAGCAGTCAAACGTCGATTTTGGGGCATTTTTACAAACCTGCAATAAAGCGAGAAACAGTGAAAGTGGCTAACAAATGCATAAATGTCTATAACTTTAGAAATATGGTATAGATTTGCAAAATATTTTGGTATCATACCTACTTAGGAGCACTCTTTCAGTGTGCAAAATTTCAAACTTGTGCGATTTATATTATTGAAGTTATTAACAATATTATGATCTACAATGAAGCGAGAAACACAGTTTATATATATATATATATGTATATATATATATATATATATATATATATATATATATATATATATATATATATATACGCACACATTATATATACGTATATATATATATATATATATATATATATATATATATATGTGTGTGTCTGTGTGTGTGTGTATATTTCAAGTATAAAATAATTATTTTATATAAATTCCTAATGCGATAAAGATATGGTGAATATTGGGGATAGAGCATTATTATAGAAGAGAAAATGATAATAAACGAATATAAAGTTACACACTTTACAAATTTAATAAAATCAAACAGTACAACAAAGAATATTATAAAATATAGAAATGTTCTTTAAACCTTGATTTTTCAAAGAAACAGTCCTCTCTTGCAGAAGGAAAACACAATTATTTAACAAACTTTAGTTTTCATTATTAATTGGACAACTTTTAATCTCGGTTATCAATCGTTTACTTCAGCAGGAGTATAATAATGAATCCCAATATATATTATGAGCTTTAAAAGGATATCATCCATGGGAATATTATATCATAAATAGTCAAAGAGAATATATTGCAGTCCGGAAAATGGGTGAAACAGTCAAAATGGAATATATATAAAGTTCAATATATGTAAATGTACTCAGCCTCCAAACGTCTTCCTTGGCATTGTTGTGGGTATGATGCGATAGGTGCAGACCTTATATATATTGAATTTTATACTATTTCACCCATTTTCCGGACTCCAATATATTCGTTTTTACTATTTATGATATAATATTCCAATGGATGACACTCTTTGACACCTTATAATATATATGGGGATTCATTATGTCAAAAACTTCCCACCTTCTCAAGTACACTTATTTTTTTTAAACGATTGATAATCTTTTTCAAATCTTTCAAATTTATAAGTAAAACCAAATCTTGTTAAACAATTGTTTTTTTTTTCTTTCTGAGGAGAGGACTTGTTTCTTTGAAAACCCAAGGTTTAAAGGGCTCTTCTATATTTTATAATATTCTTTGTTGTACTGTTTGCTTGTAAAGTGTGTAACTTTACATTTGTTTATTATAATTTTCTCTTCTCTCTCTCTCTCTCTCTCTCTCTCTCTCTATTTCTCTCTCTCTCTCTCTCTCTCTCTCTATATATATATATATATATATATATATATATTATTGTCACGAAGAAAGAGTATTGATTTACTCCTCTCCAGGAGTTAGGCACAAGGCCAGTTTTTATCTTACTCCCACAAGTAAGATGTAATCCAAGGTTGGGTCGGGAAAGTGAGGTTTAAAAATTGCCTGGGCAGCCCCGTCGGCATTCCCCGGTAGGGGCGCCTCAGGCAGTAAGCAATAAACTTACTCCTCCCTAAAGGGGGAGAAGGAATAGCCTGGGAGGGTGGACCTCCTAGAACTGCACAGGACAGACCCATAGACCGGCGTAACTCAAGCCCCGAAGGCCAAGACAATACCAGTATATGGAGTGCAGTATCCATCGGAACAGATACTACACTTAAAGAGTAGTTGAATTCAAATTATGAGAACAAAATTTCATAAATATAACCAAAGCGAGCAAAATCTATTTTGTCATATTATGTCTTTCTATTTCCCTTTGAATCCAGACATATCACGAAGGAAAGTTGAATCCTATTTTCTGTCGGCAGATGTCCTCTCCCCTTTCCCAAACCCCTACTCGAGAGGAAGTCAAACGCTATATCCTGTCAACCGAACTCCCTGTCCCTCTCTGAACACTTACTCCTGTTTTGACCTTCAATCAAAGTGCATATCACATTTTGAACGGTATGTCAAAAATCCTTCCAACACGCCCACGTAATACACCCACACTTATCGGCGGAGAATATATAAAAAGGTGGTCGGCGAGTCGAATCAAAAAAGAAGAAGAAACTGAAGACGCAGACAGGGATGACGAAAGTCAATTTGCTCATGCCCCTTTTTGACTGCGTGGCCCAGAGGTTTCTTCTACATTGATATACATCCGAAAGCGAATCCTGTAACGCTTTCAGGACGCTGAGTGTAACATCTTACATTATCGCCGAGAAAATGTGACTACAAATCCTATGTAAGGGTTGTGTAGCGCCGACCGAGACTCGAACATCCTACCGACATATCTGATTTCTGAAGGACTTGTGCTTTGGTATCTGCCGTTGACTTTTACATCCAAAGATTAGTGTGAATCTTGGATGATTGTGTAATTCCTGGACTATGTAAGTGATTTTATAAGTGATTAATACCTTTCTTCCTTGATTTGTCTGGACATGATTTTGTTTATAGAGTTTGCTTGTTATTAGATAACTTTAGATATTATCTCTTTTCCCCTAAAATATTACTTTGTTCTTTTTGTTGTTTTGCTCTATACATGTTTGACCCCTTTTCTTATCTTTATATAACTAAGTATTTGTTTTGAATTTAACTTGGTGTTTGAGTTGTCTCTTATCTGTTCGGTGTCATTCCTTATTTCTATGTGAGGTCTTGAACTGAAGAACCCCCCCCCCCCGTATTCTGTTATTAATATTAGGCCCAAGGGACTTACGAGCCACTTCCGGACACATTTCCCTTCTTTTTTTCATTTATCATTATTGCATGCATGCCGCCGTGGTCCTGACGAAGGCTGTGCGTGACAATATATATATATATATATATATATATATATATATATATATATATATATATATATATATATATATATATATATATATAACAGACAACTTATGTCTGGATATCCTTACGTAGATCCTTTCCATTGTCCGAATCAGAATCTTAGTTTCGGGGGGGGGGGGGGGATTGGTCGATGAATCTGCCATAGTTTTCATTTGTGTCCCAAGTACTTTCAGACCGATCGAAATTCAGAAAACTCTTAGTAGAAAATACCAAAATCTTAGAATATAGTACTAACAAACAAAACCTCCATATATTAGAAGCCCTATATATAAAAACAAAAACAAAAAACGTAATTAACAGAATTAACTTCAATACCAGCAATAATATACTAAAATGTCTATAATGCTAACTATAGTTTCGTACTTATTATATAATTCCCGCCACAACCATCTATAATACGAACACATGATATTTACCTGATTCACCTCATTACCTCAATGATGGACCGGATGGGTCTGAAAGTACTTGGGACAAAAATAAAAACTATGGCAGATTCATCTGCCAATCACCCCCTCCCGAAACTAAGATTCTGATTCAGACAATGGAAAAGATCTACGAAAGTATATCCAGACATAAGTTGTCTGTTATATTTAACAATTCTTGCTTTCTTTCAAGAAAAGATGCTGCTTATATATATATATATAAGAATCTCCAAATATTCTCTCCAAATATGATTTGAGGTTAAGATCGGATTCTAACTCTGCCTGATGAGATCTCAGTCTATAATAACTGTTGATCGATAACATCGACATGCCAGTGTCGCAAATTTTGTACATGTCTGTGTAAATAAAAATAATCATATATAAAACTCTATTTGATATTGAGCACTTTTTTATAAACCCGGTTGAAATTCTTTGGATTACTACCCTGTGGATGTTTTTACCTGGATTATTACCATTATTATATATATATATATATATATATATATATATATATATATATATATATATATATATATATATATATATATATATATATATATAGCATACTTCTATATTTATGGAAAAATAAAAACCGACTGCTCAATTACATTTATAAAAGCATAATATATGTATTATATACTATATTATACTATTGATTAACCATATAGAGAAATGGTTAATCTTGCATTATAGTTAACAGTCAAGAAATCGAAAATAAACAAAATATACAGTAAATAACTTTTACTAAACGCATTAAAATTTAATTTTCTACCGATCTGTATACTTTAAACGTTCTGAAAGTGATTAAAAATTTTATTTTTATTTTAAAATAAGTTACAGTGTCTCGAAGATGAACGAAAAATCTAGGCCGCAATATTTCATTTTTACTGAGTTTTAATGAGAGCTTTTAACGAAATTGCGGCCTAGATTTTTCGTTCAGCTTTGAGATACTGCAACTTATTTTGAAATAAAAACACATCGTAACAGCTTCAGAATGTAAAAAGTATACAGATCGGTAGAAAAGTTGATTTTAATGGGCTTGGTAAAAGTTATTTGTTGTATATTTTGTTTACTTTCGATTATTCGGCTGTTAACTATACTAGAAGATTGCCATGAATTCAAGCGAAATCTTTCGTTAGACTAAGTTTGTGAGTTTTCCGTTAAGGTGGGTTTTAGTCGCCAAATAAACATTTTATTCTGCCAATAAATATTTTATTCTCGAAAAAAACATGGACTGTTTTATTTTTATTTTTATTATTGTTTTTTTCTTTTAAATTGTTATTGTTGCAAGATACATCAATATAAATACGCTAAGCCACTTTATGTCCTTACGTACGTTGTCACCTTTCACTTACATTAAAAAATGTAATCGTCTGATTAGCAAAGATAGTGATTGGCGAATAATATGATGTCACTAAGGTAAAAAAAATCCGTTCGTTTTTGTAATGAATTCTTCCAAAATCGGTGCTTTTAGAGGATTCTGACCGAACCAACCCGACTTAGTTAGTTAGGGTTAGTTTCGGGTTAGGTTAAAGTTTTTTTAAAAGTTCGGTTCAAATTCTCTAGAGGTATCCAAAATCAAATTATGTCGTCCTGTCGATTAAAACATTACAATTTTAAATAAATACATTTTAAAAAGTGACATTCGTTTTATTGTTTTGAAGAATATTAGCTGACAATTATTTTATGGTAAGAAGATAGAGGATATTGTTTTAGAAAAATTAAATTGCTACAATTATCGGATTGACATCCTAATAACTAAGGGGAGACAAGTACGACCTTTCCTTCAATTTGACTCAGCCCTTTTTTTCGTCTCTAAGAAAGAGAACCTGCGGGGCCTTTGATCTCGGCAAATCACGTTGACAGAGGTTTCCGACCAATCACAGATTAGAGATCATGCGTGACCACGCGTGATTTGAGTGATATAAAAGAAGATACGCCTTTCTTCTCCTTCTTTTTTCCCCCCTTTTCTCAGCAAGTAACAGGTCCTATCAACGAAGTCTTTCTCTCCCTACGACCGGCGATTAAGACGATCCCATCAACAGACAAAAAGGGCATGGGGCAAGAAAACACTGCCTATTACTGTCTAACAGTTACTACACGCCGTCTCCCCTTTCCTCCTCACCGGACACAGGACGAATAGTAAGCCTAACCCTTTTTTTCCTTTATCTGTTAAGCACGTTCGAACGCCAAATTCCTACCATGTCGTACACACCAAAAAAAGGGGTAGAGAGACGGCTCATTTTCCTTATATTACGCGCACACCAAAACACGTGTACTTTCCAAGAAGAAACTTTAAAAGACAATTTTATACAAACAGTAAACTGCTCATTTTCCTTAAATTATGCGCACACCAAAACACGTGTGCTTTCCAAGAAGAAACACTAAAAGACAATTTTATACAAACAGTAAAATGAACATTTTCCTGTGCACAAAACTCAAGTTTTTCATTGAGGAATTTACACAATTTAATTGAACCACGTTGAATAAATTGTTATGTTCATATGTATTTTTGAGTGCTGGCTTTCTTACTTTTGTATTGGTTATTGGCATATTTTTACTCGTTCTGTCATGTTTAACGTTAAGAAGTCGTCAGTACCCCCACACAATTTTAAATAAATAAATGGTACTGTTCCAGATGACGAATCTAATTTCCGTGACTTCGCGTTGACAACGATCGGGCATGTTGCTTTCCTATTTCTAACAGTTGATTGCAATTAATACAGAAAATTCACTAAAAATTGTTATAGTAAATTTATTAAGGTGAGAAGAAAACTTCGTGTAATCTTGCAGTATATCTAACAAGCGAATTATTTCAGAATCTTAAAAAAATATATAAATAATAACTTTCACCAAACGCATTAAAATTTAATTTTCTACCGACTCGTACACATTTAAAGTGTGGAAACTGAATGTAAGATTTATCATCTCTGTATTTTTTATCGTTAAGTTGACTCATCGAAACCGACAAATGCGTAATCTTTTGGGGAGCTAAGTGCTCCCCGTTATATTCGTAATCCTTATGCCAGACTTATTTCAAAAACAGTAATTCTCTGCGTTTCGAGATCACTGAGTGCACCTGTGCCTCAGTCATATTTGGAGGACTGAAGGTCGGTGTCAAACAAATTCAATGACAGGTGCATGTGATAGGTTCAGAGATCAGACTGTCGTCATTCGAGAAAATCAGTTATGAAACTCAAAAATAAACATTTGACAAGGCGTACACTGATGACACCAGTATTCCTTCTTTCTCTCTTTCTCTCTCCCTCTGTCTCTCTTCTTCTCTCTCGCTTTACCCTTTCTCTTTCTCTCTCTCTCTAGTAAAGAGATTGAGAATGGGAGACTGGTTTTAAATTCTGACAGAGACGCACGCGTTTTGTTGCGTTCTCTGCAAAGTTATAAAAATGTGCTTCGGAAGAAAATAAATAAATATTTTTATATTTAAAAGTAAAATGGTTTGTTCCATTATTTACATAAGGTTCTTTTGCAGCACGATGGTCCCCATCCAGTCAGCCAGCCAGCCAGCCAGTCCCAGAAGCAGACGGCAGTGACTATCGTCAAGACGATGATTGCTCACTGGCGATGACAAGGCGAGACATTGCACATACGTGCACATGTTGTCACACATCGTCCCGTCGTCACAAAAGTCCGGCAAAGATCACCCTTACGTCCAAAGCAGATAATATTGCCACATTGGTTCCGGTCCCAAGAGATACAACGTCCCGGCAAAGCAATATTGCCACATTTTGGCGGTGGTCGTTTAGCTTTGGATAATTTAAGCCTCAAAGTTAAGTAAAACAAAAAGATGACTTACTATACCATTAAACACATAATTCGGCGGAGGGGGTATTGCCACTCAGACTTTGGGTTAGTGGTAGGGTAAGTCATTTTTTATAACTATTTTCTAAGCAATGAAGAAGCAACAACAACAGAAGGCCAAAGAGCAATTTTGTTTCTCGGGTGTCTAAAGAGAGAGCTTTGAACGAATTCTAATTTTGAAATAAAAAAAACAAACTTGAAAACAGTTTCAGAACGCTAACAGTATACAGGTCGGTAGAAACCTAAATTTGAATGCGTTTTGTAAAAGTTATTTGATGTATATTTCGTTTGTTTGTTTGTTTGTTTGTTTTTTTTCGATTTCTAGGCTGTTAACTATACTGCAAGATTACCATACGTCCATTAGTTAATGATCGAAAACAAATTCAAATGTTACTTTAATTTAAAAGTTCAACTGAACCTCAGTGCCACCGATGTATTAGTTGTGTGACAAATTTCCAAGTGCCCCATTTTAGTAAAAACATTTTTACTCTAAGGGTGTAAGCCTAAAACACGGGCGACCCGGTTTTTATGTACACTGGTCGTTTTGCTAAGTTACTTTCTCATGCGATATGCGGCTATTCTTGACCCCCGTTTCTATGGAAATTGACCAGTAAGAACTGGTATTCGTTCGCGCGGAACAGCACCTGGAGGACGCTTAAGCACAAACAAGTAACTGTTACTACGAGTAATATGCATCATTCCTATTTTCTCCACCATTGAACATTGTTATGGGACTATGTAAAAATTGCTAAGTTGTAAAAAGAACTTGCATACATTTGTGTACTCTTAGCTATTGTAATTTAGTTGATTAACGTGTATTTCTCTAAAAGTTTATTTCGCCATATGCAAACAACAAACACTACACGAAGTATACTAAAATTCCATGAAAAATGCCAGTATACTGAAATCATATGCCCTTAATAGGGTTTTGATGAAAATCCATATGCACTAAACACTAAATGTACAAAAGCAAAGAAATTCCCAAATTTTTACACTTTTATAGTCATTAAGGGTATGCGAGCACAACAGGGCTATGTATTTTACTAGTAGGAATTTTTTTTCAGCGCAAAACATCGAACAAGAATTAATCGTTTATACAAAATCTCTTGGGCTTTTCCGAAGGGAATTCGGCTGGAACCCATCGTCTTTTTTTATTGACAAACGTTCTGATTGATCTGATGTTCTTATGGAAGCTACCTAATATCGACTGGGCCTAGGTCGATCTAGTAAGAACTTAGACTTTGGCTGTAGGCTACGTGTTGAACCCTTAGGCAAGGTTACAAATTAAGAAACGAAATAAAGTTCCATTCTATTGCCCATATTTGTCATATTAGAGCCGTAGGGTACTGTTTTTAGTTAAGAGAAAACAAAAATTTCAGTGAAATAAGAAATGCCAAAGTTTACAGTTCACATTTTTTGATTTATAAGATTTAAAATTTTGAGGAACTTCAATCTGAATTGTAAAAAAATGTATTGTATCAGTCATGTGTTACAAATGACAGACAAAAATAGTGTGGAATGTTTTTTCTAGTTTGAGTCTAAAACAAAGAAGTGAAGGGGGCATTTTGTTATGTATATTGTAAGAACGTTATGGAAAAGAAGATTGTGGATGTTTGTGTATTATTTGTCATCTGAAACAGCAAGTTTGGAAAGTCTTTTTTATTTGCTGTGTAGATCGTGTAATACGAAAAGGTGACCCTAATTAGATTTCTACTGTTTTATTTATGGTGTTATGGGTCGAAGGATGATGGAGACTGAAGGGCAGATAGTCACTCCTACTTCATCGCTGAAATTATTGATCAAAGAGAAAACGGCTGATCAGATAAAATATAAAAATCAGTGTATTCGAACGAAAGTAATTTTTTATATGTAGCTTTTGTTTGTGAAACTATATATATGTGAAAATCTCACTTTACTTTATATAGAAGGTGAGCATTCGTCTGTATGTCGGGCTTAAACTCTAAAACTAGAATATTTATACCAAAACAACAAGCTTCCCTTCTCAGGTTTAGCATTTTCGTTAATGATACCGCCTACTGATATTCAACGTAATGGAAAGCCCTTTGTAAATAAACAAATGGAACACTGTCAAGTGGCGGTCAATGTTTCTATAAAAGCATTGTAGATATCATTTACCAACAGTATCCATCTTGTGGTCTAGTAGTTAGAATTGCCGACTATCAGCTGAATGGTTGTAGGTCTAGCCGCACTGAAGAGCTGTGATACAGTGAAACAGTCTGCCTATGGATGACTATATATATATATATATATATATATATATATATATATATGATAATTTTTTTATTTACACAGACATGTACAAAATCTGCGACACTGGCATGTCGATGTTATCGATCAACAGTTACTATAAACTGAGATCTCATCAGACAGAGTTAGAATCCGATCTTAACCTCAGATCATATTTGGAGAGTTTTATAGGACTAACTGCTATAAAATATCTTACAAACACTATATATATATATATATATATATATATATATATATATAGTGTTTGTAAGATTTTTTATAGAAGTTAGTCCTATAAAACTACAGTTTTTATAAGATAGTGCTCAATAACAAGTAAAGCTATATTTTAATATAAATTTTATTCATACAAACATTTTGGCTACACATGTTCATACATGTTTCCACTACGACCTTATTCGAGGTCAAGCATCATCAGTCCACTGACAGAAAAGATTCTGAACAGACGAATGGATTTTAGCATTCTAATTTATGATAGTGGGAAGTTTTGGTAGAAGAACAGGGAAATTGGGAAAATGTATAATGAGAGAATACTACTAAACAACGTTTTTTTCCTAGAATTTAAAAAAATATTGAATTCAAATAATTTTTAAAGATAGCCACGAACATTTATTGCAGATCACGTTTACGATAATGATTTCATGCCGAATGAAAAGAACACACTACTAGAACGGCATAAAACTTGCTTACAATTTCGATATGGTTGAATGGCTTGCAAAACGCAGCTTGTTTGTCAATTCGCATACTTGTGAAATGGCTGTGCATTCAGTGGGCGGCTGGAGTTGGCATTGCCGAAAAGACAACGTTACTCGTACGTTACGGACAAAATCTCTTTTTTGAGTGGAATAAGTTGACGCTAAGACAAATAATTTATATAATTTATATAATGTATATCTAAGCACGAAACTATTTGCAGCACTTAATCACTACAGAGATTGGTGTCCGCAAAGAAACCATTGTTGATTAGTGCAATTTCGTCAGGGACATATGTTTTGTTTTTCCTTTTTCTTTCTTTTTTTCTTTTTCTTTTTCTTTTTCTTATGTTCACTCCAAACACAATGCCACTGATACGTAGGGGGCTGCTGTGTATTAGAGGAATCCTATATGGAGTTATGCAGTGAGATGCTTGTTCATATTACAGTTAAATGTCTGCATGTTAGTACGGTCAGGGAAACAGGGAGCAGGAAAGGGATTCCAAAGGCTAGCAGTACAAGGAAAGAAGCTATTAGAGTAGAAAACTCTCCAGCATCTGGGGACCCCAACAGTGAAGGGGTGGGATGTTGCTGACTGACGGGTTGATTGTAAGTCGGCCAGTCCACAGAGTTATGTAGAGGGGGCACCAGTGCAGAACATTCGTTGGAGAACATTAAAGTACTTGTAGATCAAGCATAGGGATGCAACATTGCGGTGATTGGACAGAGGCTAGAGCATACTACTATTTATCTACCTCCCACAAGGTAAAATGTGACACAAGGTCGGGAAAGTGGGATTAGATAAGCCAGAGCTCGAGAGGTGAGCAATCTGACCATTTAAAAATTGCCTGGGCAGCCCCGTCGGCATTCCCCGGTAGGGGCGCCTCAGACAGTAAGCAATAAACTTACTCCTCCCCAAAGAGGGGAGGCGAAGCCTGGGAGGGTGCACCTCCTAGAACTGCACAGACCAAACAACTCCCAATAGACCGGCGTAAATCCAGACCCAGAGGCCAGGACAATACCAGTCTATTAGGTGGGTTAAAAAGCATACTTGATAGTGAGGGGCCTATTAGATTAGAGACTCTTTTCGGACCCTGTTCACAATTCGTTGAAAGAAAGCCACAACTATTAGGGGGATATTTCTGAGGATAGTAACCCTACAGCTTTAGAAATAGAAGAAAGTAAATTCTTTTATTGAAAATTCCACCGAGGACAGTGGTGCCCAGGTCATTGGGTGTTTGGAGCGATTGAGAATAACAATCGTCGTTGTTTGTTAACTGAATCAGTGGATAGAAAAAGCAAAACTCTGTTGCCAATAATCCAACACTGGATTTTACCAAGGATGAGGATTATTATTGACGGCTGGCGAGTATATACCAACATCTAAGACATAGGTGATTGTAGCAACAGTCATCCATGTTAGACATTTTGTAGATCCAACAGACCATGAGATAAATATGCAATTAATAAAAAAAGGCACATAGATGAGGACCAAGAGGAAACTGCGTCATCAGTTTCCCTCCTATCTTGCCAAATTTATGTGGCGAGCAAGAGTGGGAGATAACAAATTTGTAGAAATGTTGTCCTGCATTGCAGATATGTATTATTAAAATAAGACTTTAACACTCCTTTAACGACTTTTAAATATTTTAATTTAAGACTAATAAATTTGATTTTTTTTTCACACCATTGTTTTTTGTAATAAAAATGTCTTTAAATCTGTGCAAAAACGTTTTTTCTTTATTTTATTTGTTTGCTTTAAATACATAAATCTTTCTGAAAAAAAAGACTAACTTTTATTCGTTTCGTTGAAAATTCTTTTCGAGTTTTAACACAACCTCAATATTACAAATGGCCGCCGAAATGGGTGCGTATATTCAATATTAAATATTTTTCTTTATACACTTTCTTCTATTATTTGGATTTCGTGTTTTTACACAACTTCAATATTACAAATGGCCGCCGAAATGGTTGCGTATATTCAATATTACATATTTTTCTTCATACACTTTCTTCTATTATTTGGATTATTCCGGCAACAGTTCTCATCTGAGATGTTATTCTCACAAAGTTCCGGCCGATGTAACGGATCAGAACCTTTTATTTAATCCACGGGGAAGGTTAAGAATACAATTAAGAATTACTTAAGACTTCTACCCGGTCATGGCTGACGGAACAAGAGCAAGCTACCCTCGTGAATTAAATAAAGGGTTTCATTTGAAATTCCGTACAGATTCCCGAGTTCCACTAGACGCATCTAAATAAAGTCAGAGATTACATCGGCCGAAACGTTGTGAGAATAACATCCAAGATGGGAACAGTACTCCGAATAATTCAAATAAAAATCCTCATCTAAAAAATTCCGGAACACTTTCTTCTAATTTTGATATCATGCTATGAACGACTATAACTACTATAACTACTATCTACTATAACTACTATAATTACTATCTACTATAACTACTATAACTACTATAACTACTATCTACTATAACTACTATAACTACTATCTACTATAACTACTATCTACTATAACTACTATAACTCAGATGCTGTGCTTATCTTGTCATCGTGTACACTTTTTATCTGTACATGGATGATATAGATGGTGGGAGGAAGAGCGAATAATAACAGAAATAAAGAGCGAATGATAAGAGTAGTAGGGAGGGGGGGCAATGACGTAAATAACTAAAAGAGAAAGAAAAGAGGCGAGAGAGAGAGGGAGAAGGGAAAGAGGAGATTGAAAGAAGAGAGAAAAAGGAAGAGAAAGATACAGAGAGAAGGACGAGAGAGAGTCTATGATGACATCACAAGAGAGTTTCATAAATATCTGTGTATGTTTCTTTGAAAGCACCAGCAGCCGTAACTGTTTGTTGCTGATAATATTAACAAGTCTGTAGAATGTATGTTTTTTTAGCAGCATCAGCAGCCGTAACTGTTGGCTATTGCTAATCTATCCTTTATGACGTCACCGTATATATATATATATATATATATATATATATATATATATATATATATATATATAATATTTATTTACTCCTCTGCAGGAGTTAGGCACAAGGCCAGTTTTATCTTACTCCAACAAGTAAGATGTGACCACAGCTTGGGTCGAGTAAGTGGGGCTAAAAGCCAGCGCTCGAGAGGTGAGCACTCTGGCCATTTAAAAATTGCCTGGGCAGCCCCGTCGGCATTCCCCGGTAGGGGCGCCTCAAGCAGTAAGCAATAAACTTACTCCTCCCCAAAGAGGGGAGGCGAAGCCTGGGAGGGTGGACCTCCTAGAACTGCACAGGACAAACCCACAGACAGGTGGAATCAAGTCCCGAAGGACAAGACGACATCAGTCTATAGGGTGCAGTATCCATCGGAACAGATACTACACTTACTTCCTAGCATGTGCCAGGTAGTATAATGTTTATTTATGTACATATAAAATTAATAAAAAAAAATATATTAACAGAAAAATACGTCCTATAAAGTTAAGGGTGACTAATAATGCAATTTTTAGCATCTTAATCACTTAGGAAGTGAAACAATCGAAATAGTAGTAAGCAAAAAAACAAAAAAACAACGAAGGCTGCAATCACCAATAAAAACAATATATATAATAATAAATATTTAATTTTTATCTACATACGTATACGTTTCATCCTTACGGAATCGTCAGTGTAGAAATAACCATTTATGCCAGTCGCACGATTCGAATCCTGGACCCAGAGATGTTTGTTTAAAACTCCAAATCCGGCGCTTAACCGATGGGGTCGTCGTGAATAGTCATACGAAATCGCGCGAAATAAGCTTATTTTTGTCAGTTATAGGACATGTTTCATAAGCAGCACTCAGAGAGCGTTCTACTTTAAAGGAGCGTTTCATTATATACATATATATATTTTATATATATATATATATATATATAAATACATATATATGTATATTTCGGCAGCAAGTCGTTTATTAGACATGTGTCGTTGAAGACCACAGAGTTCTCTTTCTTTATGATCTTTCTGGTCAGTTTCTCGACTCGGCGAGCGATTCGTTTCTGGTATCAATTGGTGGATCATGGCGCCTAATGTTGTGTCTTGGGCCATTTCACCAATTGATACTAGAAACCCGACGAATCGCTCACCGAGTCGAGAAACTGACCAGAAAGATCATAAAGAAAGAGAACTCCGTGGTCTTCAACGACACATGTCTAATACACACACACACACACACACACACACACACACAATATATATATATATATATATATATATATATATATATATATATATATATGTATATATATATATATATATATATATATGTATATATATATATGTATATATATATGTATATATATATATGTATATATATATGTATATATATATATATGTATATATATATATATATATATATATATATGTATATATATATATGTGTATATATATATATATATGTATATATATATATATATGTATATATATACATATATATGTATATATATATATATATATATACATATATATATGTATATATATATACATATATATATATACATATATATATATATATATATATATATATATACATATATATGTATATATATACATATATATATATATACATATATATATATATATATACACATATATATATATACATATATATATATATATATATATATATATATATATATATATACATATATATATATATATATATATATATATATATATATATATATATATACATATATATATACATATATATATATACATATATATATACATATATATATATACATATATATATATATATATATATACATATATATATATATATACATATATATATACATATATATATATATATATATATATATATATATATACATATATATATATATATATATATATATATATATATATATATATATATATATATATGAACATTTGAAAATAATATTCCAACATGATGGAAAAGAAAAAAGGAAAATCCAAAATTATTTATGAAGACAGATTTAGGTAATACTCAAATGTGTGAGAGTGAGAGAAATGTTATATGATATAGGTATGATTAAATTCCGTCTCAACAGAAGAAAGGCAGCATTCTCTGTCTGTGTTTCTGCTCCTAGGAACAGCCTGCCACAGGAGGTCGTGATGATGCCTACCATATCCAAGTTTAAAGTCACCTTGGATAAACATCTAGACGGTATATAGATGCAACATATTCTTTTTACATTACATGGCTTGCTGCACTTTGTTACTTTTTTGCCAATAAAATTGACTGATTGATTGATTAGTAATTTAACTTCGACATTGGTTGATAAAGCAGCAGCAGCCAGCAGTTCAATCAACCATACACATGACGGCTGCTGCTGCTTTCAAACAAACATATACATGTCCACAGCATTTGACAACTACCATTCATCTTTTATCATGCCATACTGGTTTTAGCAACTACGATTCATCTTTTATGACGTCACACTGCTTTTGACAACTACCATTCATCCTTTATTTTCAGGAAAATATAAATATTTTTCTAATAAGCATAGACACCTACCTGCTGGTTTTCCGGTTGAAAGACGGAAATTGTTGGTGTGCTACCCCTAGACAATGTTGGGAGAACCTTACTAACTGTTGTGGCCTTAAAGTGCTAGAAGAAATGACACAAACAGAAGATAATTAACAAGAAATTGTATTAACACAAAGTACAGAAGTAATGTGTTGAGAGAGGCTGCGCTTCTCTTGGCCTTTTGGCTAAGATCAAAGTGTAATATCTGTTCCGATGAATACTACACCCTATAGGCCGGTGTCGTTTTGGCCCTCGGGCCTTGGTTCCGCCAGTCCGTGGGTTTGTCCTGTGCAGTTCTAGGAGGTCCACCCTCCCAGGTTTTGCCTTCTCACCCTTTGAGAAGGGGTTAGTTTATTGCTAATCGCCTGAGGCGCTCCTACCGGGAAATGCCGACGGGGCTACCCAGGCATTTTTTGAGGGTCAAAAGTGCTCTTTCTCTAGAGTTCTGACTTATCAAATCCCACTTTCCGACCTTGTGTCACATTTTACTCTGTGGGAGGTAGATAAATACCCACTTTGCTTCTTTTCTCACTTGTACTGATTGGTCATACCGACTTAATTCATAGAGTCAGGAAGAGTTCATTCAGCAACGGAACAGGGTAGATTACCATAACACTAACATACCCCAGCTTATTTTGTTTTAAATATTATTTTGGTACTCATGCAGATTAGGAGTCAAGCTAACTTTAACCTTAATCCTAACGCTAACCCTAACAGGTGCCAAGTCTATTTGGTTGGGGGTCCTAATCTGCATAATTACCTTTTTTTTTACATTTGGGGAATTTGTTCAAACCATACCCACCCGCCAATGAAATATTAAATTGTAAATTAAAAAATTGTAAATAAATAAAGTAATAAGTTCTAAAACGCTAGGAAAACATTGTAAGTCGGCCAGCCCACAGAGTTAATGTGGTATTATGATGACTGTAAGTGTGAAGGCGATGTATAATTGAACATACTGGATGGTATTGTCAGTATGCAGGGGTCAAAAATGTGACTAGGTAAGAATAAGATAATCAGTGAAAAACCTACACCCCTCTTCGATTTAATGACCCTGTGCCTACTTTAATGTTTTTAGAATAAATACAAGCAGCGCATGCGTGGTCCCCCTCTGTATGTGACTCGATTTGCCGGGTAAAATGCAATAAATTTGGGAAATTTGGGGCATTTTTGACCTCCCTTTGACCCCCTGGGGCGCGAACCAGAATTTTTCTGAGGTCAATGATGCTCATTTTATATCCAGAACAATTGCCTGTACATTTTGGCAAAGTTTCAGATAAATTGAATGGATGGATCAAACGTTATGGGAGAAAAGGGTAATTTTTTGCCATTTTGGGGGGTTTGACTCCCTCGGGGTGCGAACCAGATTTTTTCCAAGGCCAGCGATACTTATTTTCTATTAGGAACAATTGCCTCCACATTTTGGCCAAGTTTCAGAGAAATTGAATGGATGGATGAAAAGTTATGGGGTAAAAAATGTCAATTTTTGCCATTTCGGGGGCTTTTGACCCCCTGGGGGGCTAACCAGATTTTTTTACAAAAATCGGAGAATGTCACTTTCTAACCTGACCAAAGTTACAACTTCATGCAAAATTTCAGAGAAATTCAATGCCTCAAAACTTAAGTCCCCCGATTTTATAAATCGGGGGACCAATAAACAAGCAAGAGTTTTAGTAGTATATAGATATGACGAATACTGATACAACAAGTTACAGATTGTCGACAGAGTCTTAATAGTATTGGGTCATCCATTGAGTTCCAGTTAGATCATTTGGACCAGGAAAAAGTGAGTTTACAAAGCCAGTTAAATTTTTTTTAAATAAAAAGACAAAATCAAAAATGACACTCTCCCCCCTTTACCCTCTTTCTCTTTACTAGTGTTGGGGCGATTAATCGGAATCTGGAATCAGAAAAATCGGAATTTTTTTGGTATCGGAATCTGAAAAATTTAACCCTAATTTCCGCTTCAAAAAACGATAATTTAAATGTTTTCCTTTTTTTAACTTAATTTTCCATTGCTGGTACTAATGATAAACTGAAAAATATTTATTGTTTTTAGACTCGGCCTTTTGGCTAAGATCAAAGTGTAGTATCTGTTCCGATGGATACTGCATGCTTGTCCTGTGCAGTTCTAGGAGGTCCACCCTCCCAGGTTTCGCCTCCCCTCTTTGGGGAGGAGTAAGTTTATTGCTTACTGTCTGAGGTGCCCCTACCGGGGAATGCCGACGGGGCTGCCCAGGCAATTTTTAAATGGCCAGAGTGCTCACCTCTCGAGCGTTGGCTTTTAACCCCACTTGCTCGACCTGAGCTTGGGTCACATCTTACTTGTGGGAGTAAGATAAAACTGGCCTTGTGCCTAACTCCTAGCGAAGGAGTAAATAAATATCATAATAACTAATTTAGGTAAAAATGGTACCGGAAGAAACGGCACGGTACAAATGGCACATGTAAAATGGCACGAGTTGATAAATAAAGAAAATGGCACAAGTGACAAAATATAGCTGAAAATCTTATAATGAGTTTATCAAATAACTATTTTCAATCAATTATGAGGAAAAGATTAGAGAAAAATTAGTTAGAAAGATCTGTTCGTGTAATGTACGCCCCCCCCCCCTACTTTAGCTTTTGCAAAAATATATGCACATATTACATGGGTTTTTACGGTGATCAGAAAAATAATAAAAAACAACAACTCTATAACTAAATATTTAGAAATTTGAAAAGAATCGGAATCGTTAAAAAGAAATTTAGAACAGAATCGGTAATTGTATCGGAATCGAGAAAAAATATTGGAATCCTCCAATCACTACTCTTTACAACTATGGGTTAAATAATATTACTTCTCTGGTGATATCCTCTATTGTTTATAATGGACTATTCCAATCTTTTAAAACTTTCCTTTCTTTATTAACTTTACTAATATAGAGAGAGACAGTGACAGAAGAGAGAGAGTGATAGATATAAGATGGGGGGGGGGGAGGGGGAGGCAAACAGCATGCAGTAAGAGAGGGTGAAAGTGACAGAATTTAGTAAGAGATGAGTAACTTAGTGAGTGAATTGCAGAATGCAGTTAATCCTCCATTCTATGATGAAGCATACTGTGTATTTACGTGTATATTTACATACTCATATAAATTATTATAGTTACTCTTATCCTACCATGTAAAAGTTAGCGACACATGCCTTTTTCTAGCCCTCTGACGAAACCATTTAAAGTGGTGAGGGGAAGCGAGAAAGCAGATAGCAAGTTAGACAACCACCTCAAACTTAGCCCAACACCTGAAATTAATTTTGAAAGAAATCCTTCACTCTGTAATAAAAAGTCAACGGTAGTTTTATAGAATCACTCCCGTCTCCTAACCGAGCCCAAAACCGTTTTTGAAATTATATTTTTATATATAAAGTATGCTTGTTTGTTATCTCATTACAAACCTTCAATTTCCGGCTGATGGTCCGAGCCAGAATTAATTCTCAGGAGAGAATTAAGGATGCCGCTGAAGACCCATCAAGCGAGACTATGGATCAACCTCTTCGTTTAAGAGGAAAGATACCAGTCTATGGAGTGCAGTATCCATCGGAACAGAAAATACACTTTGAGCTTGGCCAAAAGGTCAAGAAGTATTTTTATGGTTATTGTTGTTCTGAATTAATCGGTTAAATTTATTTTTTTATTTCAGATAGTGACTATTAGTGAGAAAAATTTAAATGACAGATCTATCAGCTTTCCAAAGAGAACAGATTGTTGGTGCCTGTATAGCAGGTGCTATTGTAATGGTAAGGTCTGTGATGGTGGCCGTCTCGAGAGGTGATGACAGCCTATGAAAAAGAAAGGAAAACATCCTCCTCTAAACAAAATTCTGAAAGAAAGCCGAAGCTGTCTGAAAGAGATCGTAAAGCCCTTGTAAAGATTGTGAAGAAAGAGCACACAACCACGGCACCCAAAATTAGAGCAGAGCTTAACAATCATCTGGACAATCCCGTTTCAACATAAACTGTTCGCCAAGACCGTATTAAAATAAATTTATTTAAAATTTCAAAGTGTTTCCATTATTTTGTCTAACCCCTGTATATGGTTAAATAGCGAGTGCAAACACTGGAGAATAACATCACAACACTAGTTAGAGCAAAAAAAAAAGGAAGTTTTTTTTTTCAAACAACTCAATCCCAGAGCTGAGAAAAATTTTAGCATGAATTTGATGTGATTTGGCATAATGGTTGTAGTGTTCACTAATAAGCTGGGAAACTGGGGTTCAATCCTTGGTCAAGTCATACCAAAGACTCAAAAAATGGTACTTAATGCTTCCTTGCTAAACACTCAGTATTATAAAAGGGGTGGCGCTCTCGGTATAGTAGACAATGAAAAGGGATCCTTCAAGTCGCCCCTGATTATGGTCGACCACTTTACTTCTTTCTTTTTTAATTATATAGGAAGAAACCTTAAGGAAACAAAAGTTGATTAACTCAGCTTTAGTATAATATACTATAACATAGATAGATATGATTCCAATTACCATGTCCTCTTGGTATTCAGGATTGAGTTCCAATTTTTAGTAATGTCCCTTATTAGCTAGTTAACTTGTTTATCTTTGAACGAGTTATAAGCACACAAATACATATTTTTATTATGATGATAAACAGTGCTGATGCTAGGAATCACGCCCCTCTCCTTCCCATCTATGGACTACGAGAAAAGTTTTTATTTTCATTTTATATACAGTTATGTTCTTCTTGGTAAAAAACGAGTTACACATTCTTCACCCATTTCTAGGAACAGGCAAATCGTTGGCTAACAGTCATCTCTCTGATCCTCTCATTCTGTCGTCTGTCTGTCATTCTAATCCATGTCTTGTTGAATCAGTAGCATTATCATTTTATAACCACAGAGGTATTCCTCCTATTTGGCATGATAATTACTCATCTAAAAATGAGTTTTGAGTTTATCAATTCACAGGTATCAAATTTATCACTTCCCCTAAAGCATCCGTCATTAATTGCAGCTTAGTCTGACACAAGAACATTCAATATCTTACACACAGAAGCTTAAATAAAATTATTAAACCTAATTTAATCATATATATAAAGAAACGTCAGTCGGATTCTCGATTTTAGATCAATATAGCATTGCATCTGACAAACTGATATTTGATTCTGAGGAGTTAATGTGTCTTCTTTTTCCTTCTGCCATGTTCTTTGCAAGAAATATTGTATTTCGTTTCCTTTTCAAAAATACTTATTACAGCTAGGAATATTTTTAGACTGGGGGAATTTCTCGATTTTTTACTATCAGGGACATCACTTATCAGAACAAAACGCTAGTCGAGGATAAATGTTATTGATAAGATGGGAATGAATGCCAGCTGAAAGATGAGGAACACTATGGATGTACTAACATTGCTTAATGCTATGAACTACGATCCATGGAAAGAATTTGTTGACATTGTATTTGAAGACGACAAAGTTGTAATCAGCAGGGAAGCAGTCATATGGCAATGTGTTACACAGGTGGGAAGCCTTTGCAAAGACGCTCTGTCTATGGAAATTCCACCTGACGCTAAACAATATGGCGGGAGAAAGGATTTTCTCTTTATGACCTAAACAGCGACAGTAATTTGTGACTTAATAGACTTATTTATTTCATGCTCCCATTATTTTCTTGTTATCATCATCTTTTTCTTTTGCGTTAATCCTTAGCTACAGTGGGGTCTGTAATGATGGGTTTGGTCTCAAAATTGGTAAGCACTCGGAGCTGTACAATCTTCGGTAGATCTTCAACTGTAGATGCTTGCTGACCTTGCGGTCACAGACGATGCTGATCGTGGTGCTCTATTTGAGTCATGTCGCATTGATGTGTGCAACAATTTTACCAAGAATCTTGCCATCATCGCTCAGCATTGAGCCGGGATACTTGGAGGCATGTATTCATGTAATATCTTGTCTGTCGACTTGGATGGTGCCATGTTCATCTTTATTCTTCGTTAAATACTCCGTCTCTTTTTATGTTAACTGCAGACAAAATGTAATAAATTGTTGATATTAAAAAAAAATTATGAATATCTTTCTATTGATACGACAATTGTTATGTAATTTGTATGGTACAAACCTATTTCGTATAGAAGTACGTCTTCTTAGCACATAAGCTGGGACGCTAATAACGAACACAGACCATGACTTTACTTAAGAAGTCGGTCAGATGTTAGACCCAGCTCACCGACTCGACTTTCGAATTTCAGTTGTGTTTCTTCAAAAACTCACACATAAATGTAAACACACAATAATAATATTTTTCTTTTTTTTTTCTGTTTTGAAATGAGAATTGATCATTTTGACTGCTATTTTCGCCTTGGTTCTTATTTTAACAATGTTTCGATCAATGTAACTACTGACCTTTCGAAATTAACCGTGTATTTAATCTATGGGTTTATAACGTAGACCCCACACGCCTCTCTGACCCATGGAGCCACTTACAAACATGGTCTCCACTCGCGTCTGTGTATCTGTGCTCACGCCTCTGGTTCTCTACACAGAGATCTTGCCAGACCATGAACACTCTTTTTGGCCGATGATCGTCGGAGTGGCAAATAAAAAAAAAGATGTGTCGAATTTCCTCTAAGGTCGTGATGACGGCGATGATGATTATTTTGTTTATTCTGTGAAGGCAAGGTTATTCAAGCAGAACAAATCAATAATAGTAATGCAACAACTCGGCGATTTCTTTTCGTATGAAATAATTATTAACAAGAAAAAACAATGGTTTTTAAACGTCGAATTAAAGTCTATTATTTTGATAAAATGTCTTTTGTGTTAAACTATTTTGTCGTCGTCTCTGTGCATGAATTCCTCTACCATTGCTTTCTTAATTAAGTCATAAGTTGAACTAACTTGTCTACTGAAAACGATAGGGAGAATACTTCATCAGTCACGCATGCTTGGAATGTGAGCGTCCACACACGTCCAGACGGGCCGAACGCTCAGCTCTCACTTCGTTCCCAGGCACCAGCCACTGCGAGCATCGACAGCACCAGCACCAGCCGTCTCCCGTCCATATCTGCAAGGAGACAGAGAGGAATTGATTTTAGTTACCTGTCTCTCCCTATTTTCAGTGATCGGTCTATCTCTGGGCGACACCCGGGACGACGGCTGCACCACCACCACCGGCACCGCACGCACGTGGGGGCCCTTCACGCACCCGACAGAGCCAACGGCCGCAGCACAGCGCACCCCAGCTGCCACCCGGATTACCGCCAACCGACTTCCCTACTTACTCTTGCATCCCGGGGATTTTCGCCCCTCTCAAGCGCAACTTTAATGGCAACTCTCCTGCCTCCTTATTTACTTCCTTCTCCATTTTCTTTTGCGGAGGCCGGGGGTGGGGGCGAACCACATTCTCCTCTTCCCACTCTCGGGGTTGGGTTGTGTTGGGTTGGGGTTGGGGCGGTGCGCGCGATACGGCAATTGAAATTCCTCTCTTTTAGACATTATCTATATAGAAAACAATTATTCCTTTTCTCGCCGGGGGGGGGGGGGGGAGAGATCTCTGCCCTAATTAATAGTGACAGCTTCTAGATGGCAATCTATGACTTCGGCTCAACCTGACCACCCGGCTGGTACTGATACATCGTATGGTAAATGTCTTTCATTGTGTGGCGATAATTAGTGTCGACAACCTAAGGGACTTTTCTAGATATTTCGATGCCATCTCCCTTCCTTCGCCTGGATAGCCGACTCGTGCTGAATATATACTAGCCGGATATCTCCACCTCGTTCTACGTAGGGACTAGCATCATCACTAAGATGCATACTAGTGCGCCCCCAGGTGCAGGATCTCCGTTGGTCCTAATCGTTGTGTCATAGGTTTATATTGTTCGGTAGTTTTATAGAATCACTCCTGTCTCCTAACCAAGCCCAAAACCATTTTTTGAAATTATATTTTTTATATATAAAGTATGCTTGTCTGTTCTCTCATTACACACCTTCAATTTCCGGCTGATGGTCCGAGCCAGAATTAATTCTCAGGAGAGAATTAAGGATGCCGCTCAAGATCCGTCAAGCGAGACGATGGATCAACCCCTTCGTTTAAGAGGAATGTAAAGATCGTTAATTCCGGAGAGCTGTCGTAGTGCAGTGCCCAAGACACAATAACCCTTCCAGAGACGTCTCCACGGCACACACACCAAGTTACTCCCCCTGGAAGCGATCGTGTCAAACTCACACATAAATGTAAACACACATTAATAATATTTTCTTTTTTTTTCTTTCTTTTTTGAGATAAGAATTGATAATTTTGACTGCTATTTTCACCTTGGTTCTTATTTTAATAATGTTTCGGTCGATGTAATTACTGACCTTTCGAAATAAACCTTGTATTTAATTTACAGGTTTACATTGTTCGGTAGTTTATAGAATCACTCCCGTCTCCTAACCGAGCCCAAAACCGTTTTTTTCCCTACATTCTTTTCTTTTATGAATGTGGTGTGTGTTGCCACCCAGACTTAGGGTTTGTGGTAAGGTTAAGGTAGAGTCTTTATATATTTACTTTTTTTAATACATGCTCTGTAGTTATTGAGAGGTTTCAGGGAGGTTTCTGATAAAAAAAAAACGATTAGAGATGGGAGTGATTCTATAAAATTACCGATTGTTCTCGTTCCATCAGCAATGACCGGGCAGAGCTATTAATTAGTGGTTGTTTTCTGGTGGTTGAAGATTGAATCCTTACTCTATGCGATGATAACTAAGAATAACGTAATATTTAACACTTCCACTTAGTCATGTCTGACGAAACGAGGACAATCTACCCCCACCTCCATAAATTAAATAAAGGATTCATTTCAAAATTCCCTATACGTTCCTGAGTTCGACATTCAGATCCCTCAGTTCGAAAATTCGAACAGATGCACCTGAAGACGATCGGTGGTTACATCGGTCGAAATGTTGTGAAAATAACAAGGAAGTTGAGAATAGTAGTCCGAATAATCCCAAAAACTGTTCTTCCTTTTTTGTTTTGTTTATTTCTATCTTTTTAACTATTTGCACGGTGGTCTTTTCAGTTGTGGTAATCGTAAAAAAAGAATGCAAATCATAGTTAACATTAATGAAAGAAAACGCCAACTGTTGAAAGGGTGTATTCACTAAACGACTTGTTAACTAATTTGATTCATTTGTGGTCTTTTTTCTTAATTCGCCGTATTGCCTATCATTCGCTTGTATCGCCGTCGTCAGCAAAACATGTTAAAACTGGAATCCTGAATGTCAGTCGAGTAGTAGGTTGGCTTGGGGCTGATATTTACGTCGCCATAAATTATAAGTTTAACTTTAGACAGCAATTCAAGATATATATATATATATATATATATATATATATATATATATATATATATATATATATATATAAAAGGGATTTATCTTAACATACGTGCGCACTCCCCCCCCACATATATATATATATATATATATATATATATATATATATACGCATAAAAAAAGAGAGAGAGAGAGAGAGAGAGAGCGAGAGGTGGGAAAATATGTTTTTTTCATATACTTTCTGTTTTTATAGACCATCCTTTTGAAGGTAAAAGCTCGATGATTGTTACTTATAACAACAGAGCATATATAAATGAACAATATTAGGCTACATTCCTGTGACCAATATTTTATTTATTTTACTGTTCATTTTTTCCAAATCAAAGACTTCGGTACACAAAAGAATTCTGAAGGTATAAAAGAAAGTAGTTACTTCCCTTTGTTCCGCTAAATAATTCTATTGTCCATATGACCCCACTCCTTTTCTGAAAGCCCTATTTGATTGGCCAGGACGATTCTCCTTGGCCAATCAACAGACACTTAATTTGACGGGCTGAATTCAAGAAAACCTTATTCTTCCTCTTTTGAACATTATCGCTGGCCGTTAAACAAGTAAGGAAACTCTTTCCTTAAATTTGAATTGCCACGAATTTGAATTGAACATTTTCAGGGAGCTGTCTAAGAAATTTTAGACGTTAAAGAACTTTTCATTGGACTTCTTATAGCCGCAAAACACAACTAGTTTTGCAAGGACCTTTTCCTGTAATATTTTGAATTTAATTATTAATACACATATTATCCTCAATATATGTCTTGTGTGACTTCTGTAAACTTTCTTTCAGTATTTTTCCAACTTCGTCGTTCGACAACTGAACGCTTCCTGCCTTTTGCTTTAAAGGAACACTTTTGGTTTCTAGCGGAGTCAATAGATGAACGATATGGGATTAACATACTAATGTCGAATGTTATTCTGTGAACAAAACGGTCGGTAAAATGTAACGAAGTCTTTGATTAAAAACAATGAACAGTAAAATGAATAAAATCTTGGTCACTAGAATGTAGCCTATTATCTCTCTCTCTCTCTCTCTCTCTGAATCTTTCCCTCTCTCTCTCTCTCTCTCTCTCTCTCTCTCTCTCTCTATATATATATATATATATATATATATATATATATATATATATATATATAGTAAGCAATGAAAATATATATGGCAATTAAGCTACACAGAGGCTCCCGCGTTTCATCCCGGGGGGGGGGGGGTAATCTTCAGGCTAAAAAAGATTCGCCCCCGGGGATGAAACGCGGGAGCCTCTGTGTAGCTTAATTGCCATATATATTTTCATTGCTTACTACCTAGCTCTACTTACGTATCGAGCACTGTTGAAGTAAATACTGAAAACTGATACATAAAAATTATATCTCCTTATAATATTTTATGTGGATACATTAAGTACTAATATATATATATATATATATATATATATATATATATGTGTGTGTGTGTGTGTGTGTTATGGGGTAAGCTGATCTACCTACTTCAGTAATAATTTGACTTACCCAGACACAATAAATATAGCAACATCTAAGCGTCATCGACAGGGAAGTATGGCAGTTATGGCCCTAAGCGCATGGCGCATACTCCTGTAACATACTTCTGTTAATATACGTTTGTTAATTATACTATTGTGTTTGTCTTCATTATTACAGGTCTGCAAGATCACAACACTATCGATGAAAGATTTCGCGACTTACATTGCCAGAACACTGGCGGCAAAGATTCCAGAATTACATCTCACAACACTAACGTTGAGGATTTATTCAGACATTACCCAAACCTGTGTCATGCACACTAAATGCAAGTTAAAATATTAAATAGAAACATAAAAATGCAATTAGATTATGGGTTCGATTTATCAATTATTAATCTTCACACATGAATGAAAATCGGCAAGCAAACTTTATTGAGGACTAACAAAATTATTGCAAAAAGCATAACCGGTGAGCAAATCAAATTCAAAGGCGAACTAATAGCGACGGTCATACTTCAAGGAAAACCTCGAAAACAAACTATTTGTGATGAATAACTCGAGAAATTTACTGAGCACAAATTTCAACTCTGGGATTTACCGATAAATTCTTTTTACCAGAATGTAAATATTAAAGATTCTGCAAATACATTTTTTTTTAAATTAAAAGAGAATTTTACACAAGCTTTTTCTTGTGGGCTTAGTGAATTCAATAAAGTGATTGCTAAGTTTGAGTTGAAACGGGGTATACAGCCAACTTAAAAAAAAACGAAATGTTTCGTTCACGCCACAAGAAAACATTAACTTAGAATTTGATAGGCTCGAGAAAAAAGGAAGTGCTATCAAAAGTTGTATATAATAAATTGGCTTCACTGACAGAAAAGACTGAGACTAGCAACATCAGGCCTGTTTGTTTCTTTGTATCGTTCTCTGTATTCAAGAACAATGTTCATATTGCTTCTCAGGTTTTTATTTATTAACATTGTTTGCGTTTCATTATTGTTTATTAACATGTTTTTAAATATTTTGTTGTTTAATTATTTCTTAATCTTTGTTTATTTTGTTGTTTGAAAATCTCAACAAAAAAAAATATCTTGTTTTTGTAAATAAAAAGTTTGGCAATCATTGTGTAATCCGATAGTGTAAGACAGTAGGTTCTTCCTTTATAGCAGACCAGCTGGTACTGCCAGAGTTCCTTTGCCACACGCAGCTGCAAGTAGGCAGTCTTAACGTCCACAATCGCAGTTCGTCCTGCTAACCGCCTCCATTTTCTCATCTTTTCATCACACACATCTATTAGGTCGCTTCCCGTATGACATGCTACAAAACGGTTCAATTCCCGAATATCTAACACTGGCCTGACTTTACCTTTTGTGGCCTGAAACACTTCCATCAACGGTAACACACCTTTTCCTTCACCCTTCGCTATCCATCTTTCCACATTCTTCTCAAACTCTGAGTGTTTCTCACACTCCAGGGAATTCTTATAATATTTTTCTGCAACACTGGAGGCTCTCCCATCCATTTCCATTTCTTTCCATCAAAATCTGATTCAAAATCTTTGTCCTCGATTTTTGTAAATGTTCGGCTGATGGGCAGCTATTGTACAGTATACGCCTTCAAATTTCACCTCAGTTTTGTTTATAGTCACACCTTCCATCGCATTGATTACATCGATTCCAATTATGACATTGATCCCGTCAATCATGTGATCTGTTACAATTACTTCTACCTTCACTCGTACTCCACATACTTTTATCGCGACTTGCCGGGTTCTCTTACATTTTACGTCCCTTCCATCAACCGCTTTCACAGTGCTACTCCTACCACACTCACTAACAAGTTTGGAGGTGAGTAAAGTTGTGGTGCATCCAGTATCGACAAGCACCGTTATTACAGTATCATTTATTGCTACTTCTATCATTGGAAGAGGTCCGACTGCACCTTCATTCTGTTGCCAGGATAGCTACTGGCGCATAAGCCCCCCCCCCCCTGCTCGCTTCCCTGAGCTAGAGAACAACATCTCACAATGTGCCCAAATTTTCCACACTCATAGCACTTTACTCTTGCTCTAGGTGGCTCCGTGCAATCTTTAATAAAATGCGGTCCTCGACATCTAAAGCACCGAATGCTTGATGATTCTCTTTGAACCTCATTTTCCAGTGTAGTATTTTGTGCACTCGTTGCCACCGTTCCAGTCTCTCGCCTTCTTTTGTTAACTAAAAGCTGTGCAGTCGGTATCAGTTTACTGACATCCATTCTTTCTATGTTAGGTAGCTGTTGCAGTGTCACAGATACATCATCTGGGAATCCTGTGATGAATGCCAGTTTGGCCGTATAATCCAACCCTGTCCCTAGGTATTCTGCTAGTCCAGCCAATCTTTTGATTGTATTAGCATAAACGTCTATCGATTCTCCAATCCACCTGAATCGTTTCAGTTTTTCATAGGCTTCAAAAGGCGCTTCGATTAATACTGTCACTCATCTCATCTCTATCAGTTTCGCATCTAATTGGTTTTCATTACTCATCTCAAGGTAGAAAGCAAGTGCATCTCCGTGCAGAAAAAGTGGAATAAAACTAGCACGGGCTTGCACTTTCTGTAGTTTTGCCACCAGTTTCACTTTTTTCATCCACCTGACTACACCATCTTCTCCACTAAAAGGCGATATCACATCTTTGCTCAACCTTAAATTTCCGGACTCCATAGTCTCCTCGTCATGCCGAAATAGCTTGTGATCCAATAATGTAATTAAGTTTACTTTCCTTTTGTGTCACTGCTTCGAAAGATCTCAATCTCCACTGTTTATTGTGAACTGCTCACTTTTCACTCCTTACTGTTCATTGTGAACTGCTCACTTTTCACTGCTTACTGTTCATTGTGAACTGCTCACTTTTCACTGCTTACTGTTCATTGTGAACTGCTCACTTTTCACTGCTTACTGTTCATTGTGAACTGCTCACTTTTCACTGTTTACTGTTCATTGTGAACTGCTCACTTTTCACTGTTTACTGTTCATTGTGAACTACTCACTTTTCACTCCTTACTGTTCATTGTGAACTGCTCACTTTTCACTCCTTACTGTTCATTGTGAACTGCTCACTTTTCACTCCTTACTGTTCATTGTGAACTGCTCACTTTTCACTCCTTACTGTTCATTGTGATCTGCTCACTTTTCACTGTTTACTGTTCATTGTGAACTGCTCACTTTTCACTGTTTACTGTTCATTGTGAACTGCTCACTTTTCACTCCTTACTGTTCACTTTTCACTGTTTTCACTGTTCACTCTCTGCTGCTCAGAAATCAACTGAACTCTTCAGTTTCAAAATATTAGTTTTCATACTAATAAACTCACCCCCTATGCAAATTGCCTACCAACCAGAGCCATCTATGTCTATAAACTCCAAACAACCAATGTGTAAAAGGGAGATAACTCAATTGGCAACTAAAAACCACTACCTATGCAAATTGACTACCAGTCAAAGGCATCTATGTTCATAGACTCCAAACAGCTAATCTGCAAAGGGGAGATAACTCAATTGACAGATATCGTCACAAAGGCAAATTATCACAATATCTTAAATCACACATTTTATTTTTATGGAAAAATGTTTGAAATCAATTGTTATTGTTAATAAAAACAAGCATTAAATCGAGATAGGTTATCTCCCTTACTTCGCCAGCATTAAACAATATTAACTAAAGAAGCGCCACATTTTTAACGTCTTCTTTAAATTTTATTTTTATCTGCTAAAAGAATCCACATATTTTATCCATAAATTTTTGTTCATTTACATATGCAATTAAAATTCATCATTTTGTATGAAATTCAAATACAGGAAATAATATTCTATTGATTAAAACTTATATAAATAGAATATCCCTGATATGTTTTAATTTTTGTCTTTTAAATACATAGCAAACACCTGCGAATAGAGGGATTATTTATTTGCTAGTGTTGCAGGGTTGGTCGTTGGTTGATCAGTATTACAACTAAGAAAGAGACACAGACGTAAATACGGTAATGGCAAAGAAGAAATAACAAACTCGTGTACGCAGCATAATATAAACGTGGTGTAACAGTTACATGAGTGATCTATTTTGTATCGGTCTATGCAACTGGAAGTGAGTTGTGGTTCGGTTTGGAGATTATGTAACCATCGCCTGTTCAGCGCACAAAAAAAGTAACTCACCTAAGCTCAATGAGATTTATACATAGTGAATCATTTTGGCGTGAAACGCTTAAGTTCCAGACTGACTCCCAAACATACAAGATGAAGATTCTGCATTTCCTACCATCGGCCGGGTAGAGAAATCGAGGGACTCCAGAATAACATTATTTCGTCTTGTCTACAATACTCAACCCATTGTGCAACCTTAATTTTGTTCCTGTGTTTCCTGTAAATAAATCTGCACACCACTTTGGTTGTGAGACAATTGTTTATTTGGTTATTCTATTTCAGTCAGATATGGCCAGATGAATTACTCTTCCAAGTAAGTCGTCAATCTGATTTTCTTCTCGATTTAAATACTCACCTAAAATTGGCTCTCTCAGATAAAGTGGCATTTATTTCAAAGAAATAAATGTGTCCATTGGGAAAATAGTTCATGATTCAGGGAGTCGACAGGAAAGATGATAGATCGTTATCATAGGATGGTGGTGATGGTTATCCTGACTGAAGTGCCCTTTGTCTTTTCGTAGGGCTGCTGTAAAACTTCAGCTAGCCTGAGAACAAGCTGCAGATGCTGATGATAGTGCATGAGTCGGTTGATAGCTGCTGTATTTTCTTTTAACAAGTCACCATTTTATCAAGGCTCATAGGCCACTCAAGGATAAGGGTTAACGAGTTTGTCAGGTGGACTGTATAGACAACATTGAGGATTAGTTATGATGGTTGTAAGAATTTTATTATTTAAGAGAACAGCTTAACAAGAGTTTGTTTACATTGGACTTGAAAACGACCTGAGAAGCAGCACCATGGTTTTGTGTTTCACAGACGGATAGTTTTAGGGAAGAAACTTTGCTCATAGAAGTTCTGTTTAGTTTTAGATACATAGAGGTAGAAAGGGAAATTATTATCTAGCAACGTCTCTTTTTCTTGAGAAAGAGGCTGCAGGGAAGAGAAGAGGACATTCTCCACAAGATTTTGAAGTCAGTTTTGTACTCTGTCAAGCAGCACTTCCTCAGATGTGGCCACAGTACCTCCCCATCTTAAGACCTATTTGACTCTTATACAGGTAGAGGATTGTGTCAGGAGTAAGATACCCTCGAGAGCGCTAGAATGATCCAATAATTTTTCTTGCGACCTCAGCAACGGATTCGAAAATAAGTCTTCTTTTCCAGTCCAAGAAATTTATCAAGGAGAGAGCCATTCATTAGGGCAAAGTGAGTATTTGAGCATTGGTGGTGGTAGGAGCAAAGCTTGGTTTTAGACATATTAAAAGTAACCAGCCACCTTTTTCCCCATTGCACCATATGCACTAGGTCAGAAGAGAGATAATCAGAAAGATCTTGATCATTAATGTCTTTCAACATGTTGCCATAGATGGTTGTGTCATCTGCATAAGTGTCAATGAATAATGATAGTGATTACGATGGCAGTAATTGTTGCCATGCTGTAAAAGGAAGGGGTGAAGCTGCTAACTGCATTTGTCATGGTAGTGAAAAATGTCATTCCGTCCCACTGCTGCTACTGCTGAATGGTGTCATCGTGAAATGGTGCCGTAATGTCTAGCAAGGATTCATTGAGAAAGGTGCGGTCGGTGGAGATGAAGGAGTCAGTGTCTGGTCAGACGTCAGGACCCCCAAATGAGCGGCTTCCTTTACCACTGATACAGTGCTTTAGTGGGATCTAATTCGTCAGCTTGAGTGACGATATGTGCAGAAAGAAAGAAACTGCGTTGGTTTCTGTCACACGGGCTAAGGTGTTCAAGATTTAAACATCAGGTTGTGTTAAGAGTGCCGAGTTGTAAACGGAGTTGGCACGATAAAGGGCTAAGATGTTCAAGGATCAAACATCTCGTTTTGTTAAGAGTACCGATGCATAGACAGGGTCGACATGACGCTAGTATTTATAATATGGGACAATTTCTTAAACAATTAAATAGATATAATGAAAATGAGTTTAAAATGAATTGAATTATGATATTTTAATTCATTCTGAAATAATTATAAATTATTTGAACTTATTTGAAACTCAGAAATTGAAATTTATTCTTATAAATCTGAAACTTATTCTGAAAATCAAATTTTCTGAATTCATTAATATTTGAATTTAAAATATTCAACATATTTTTTATCTTATTTTACTTCAATCTAAAAATTAAAATTCTGAAAATTTTGAAAATTTTTGCAAATTATTTAATTAAAATTGGAATTAAAAAAGAAAAAACCTGAAATTATTAAATATAACTAATAAGTAAAATTGTATTTTATTATTTTAAAAATATGATGTTTAAATCGAGGAAATATTATTTTTGATAATTCTTAACTTATTAATAATTGAACATCTAATAATTAAAAAGAAAAAGAATAAATTTTACTTAAAAGAAGAACAAAAGAACCAAAAAAGAGAATTAAATAATATGAAAATTTGGGGGGATTTTAGATTGTTAAAAGTGGGGCCATAAGTTCTAAGCAACCCCATTATCTATTTTGCTTGTTAACTTATTTTTAATAACTTCACTTATTTAAGTAAAACTTTAAATTAATAAATAGAATATTGTCATTTGTGACTTTGCCTCTGTGGGCAGTACCGAATCATGTAGTAGGGTTGTCCAGAAAAGACTGATGTCTTTTTGGATAATATTCTTAAAATATTTGTTTAATAAATAACATAAGTAAAATATTTTTTATTGTTTTTCTACTTATTATTTCCAAATAACTTCATTTTTAAACTTAATCTCTAAATTTATTACTAAAGTATAGTCAATTGTGGTTTTGTCACTATGGGCAGTACTGAATCATGTAGTAGGGCTGTACAGAAAAGAAAATGTTTTAATTGATAATATTCTAATTATGTATTTTTATTTTTTATAAACTAATAAAGGGAAGTTATTTTTAATTGCTAGCTTCATTAAGAAATTTATAATAACTTCATATGTAAAATTTTAATTTTAATGATTGGAGTATCGTCATTTGTGCTTTGTCTTTATTGGCAGTACTAAATCATGTAGTAAATCTGTCTAGAAAAGATACATGTTTCATTTGATATATTCTATTAACAATATTAAACAATAATGAATTAGATGATTTATTAAATAAACTTTAATTGTCTTAAAGCATCATTCAAAATGTGAAGAATCCATGAGCGATTGCTCTTTACCATATTACTTCGATTTGAGTGGATTCTGTGGCTGACTCTTCTCAGCTATGGAACCCGCCTGTATTTAACAATGTGTCTATACTGAACAGGTTAGGGAATTTTGATTTTTTGTGGTGTTACATGCAAAGCACATGTGTTTTTTTTTATTTTAATAAAAAATAAACCAAACTTTTACATAACTGACTTACATTCAACTCTTCTTAATAGTTAACTCTCTCTAATTGTCAGCACCATTTTGTTCTAACTTTTATTTTTAAACTTTTCCTAATTGTAGTAATTTTTTGGATTTCTTGCAAGTGACAAATAGATGTTTTCTAAATTTCCAAATTTTCAAAAAAATTTCCAACTTTATTTCAAAAAGAAAATTAAAAAATTTAGTTATGAAGTCATCAAGTGATAAAAGTTTAGTGATTAAGTCGCTAAATCTTTGAGTCAATAAATCAAATCACAAATCAATTAGCCTTACTTGTTAATTTGCCTAAGTCATCACTTTTTCTGTTTACTTGAGATGACTATTTAGACGAAATAATTAACGAAAAAATATTTAGGTGTTTTATGTTATTCTTGTGTTAATCAAAATACCAATATCCAAGAAAGAGCTAAGAAAAACAATTGCATATGTCTGCCATTTTAGCAACTTTGTGATTAAGTGTGATTAAGTGTACAATTAATTCTTCAAATCTCAATTTTTAAGAGTTAATCCCACTTGTTCTGTACTTTTTCAGGTCTATATTTAAGAATATTAATACACATGCGTCCTCATTTTTCAGTCTTGTACTAGTATATATATATATATATATATATATATATATATATATATATATGTGCGTGTGTGTGATTTTTTGAAGGCTTACCAAACCATTCCATTCAGGAGATCATTCATCACCACAGAAGACTTTTTCTTTCAAAGATTATTGATTTATCATATATATCCAAATTAAAGAGTTTTTTCCTACACGTGTTTACCTACAAAGCAGATCCTTGCTTGGCAGATCATCAGGGGGATTAAGTACCTGGAGTAAGGTTTTTCCACAACTGACAATACACAATGTGATGTTGCCTTAATTGAGGTCACTTAAGAAGAGGACAGAAGAAAAGAATAACAAGATCTTACGAGCTACTTTTTAAAGACATTTTTTATTTTTTATTTTTATTCTTTTCTTCTGTCCTCTTCTTAAGTGACCTCAATTAAGTCAACACCACATTGTGTATTGTCAATTGTTGAAACCCTTACCCCAGGTACTTAATTCCCCTGATGATCTGCCAAGCAAGGACCTGCTTGGTAGTGAAACACGTGTAGGATAAATAAATAAGCTTTGACAGAAAAAGTCTTTTGTAGTGAGGTATGATCTCCTGAACAAGATGGTTTGGTAAGCCTTCAAAAAATCACATATAAATGTCTCTGACCGGATGCTGAACTCCGATGGATTTTCCCATCGATATATCCAACTTGTTTTCCGTCTATTACTTCGTTGTTTACCAGTGTGTTAAAGTTTTGTTGCTCCTCGTACTGGGTCGCGGCAGTGGACGTTGTGGCCTCCATCGCAGTTTTAGTGCGAGTGAATGGAACAGTTCAAATCCCTCTGCTTTTGTAGACAGCTATTGCGACTTAGAATTAGGCACGTGTTCTGACACGATGCTGACGTTTGCACATTGTCGAAATAGCATTTTGCTGACAAATCTCATTTTGTTTTCTGCACCGCCTCTATTTGTTTATGAAACGCCCATAATTCATACCCAGTAACTTGCCGTCGTTGTGCCATATGTGCGTACCGTGATTGTGTAACATGCCCTTCGCTGGTTGGCCATGTAAATGTCTGTTGGGCGGTACTATCGTCGAGAATTCGTAACTGTAATCCGACGAGGTAGCCGACAATGCCTGTTTGTGGTGTGTTACCGGCACTTTCTGTGGGTGGATCAGCGAGTCGCACACTATTTCGATTTCAACCATGTACGTAATTTCGAAGTTGAAGTACAATATGCCGGCGGTGCTGTTCGGGCGCAGAATAGGTGGTACGTGTATTAGCACCATTTCCGGACTGTCCTCGTTCGTGTACAGCACCTTGTTTATCACCGTTCTATCGGACATGGTCATGCATCCCGACGTCTGGGTGAAGGTTGTTGCACCCACTTTGGTAGCGTCCGTGGCGTTGCTTTTTCGTCCCCTCTGGTGGTCGAAGTTAATGTCCGACACTTTTGTTTGCACCAGGTCCTCCTGCTGTTCCGTTCTTTGTCGTTTTCTTGCACCGTTACGCAGGTTGTCTTCCGCTTTTCTTAGTACCGTTCCATAGTTTGGTGCCGTTGCTACTGCCAACCCGCCGTCCCAAGCAGTGTGTTGACCGTTGTCCAAAGCCGTTTCTAATAGCACTGGCGTCGATATCATAGCTGCCTGGATAGTGTAGTTGCCCTGTGTGGTCATGTTCGTGAGTGGTCGTCTCAACAGGCTGTGGTTACGCCATATGTGCGTGAAGCTGTCGCCCTGTCATAGGTTTTTCACCGAGGACATTTCTCGCCAGTCGTGCAGAATGTGCATTTTCACCTGCGTTTTTGTCACCTTTCCGCCTATAGCTCCCGTGTTCGGTATCGTGTTTAGGAGTTTGATTGGTGCCATATAATTATACTTGTAATGTGGCAATTCTGCGTCCGACCCTACCATAGGCTGTATCTCTGTGAATCCTTTGTTCGGAACCTTGTCTAGACCCTCGAGGTTACCGTAGCCTATGTACGAGCCGGTGTCCACGTATATGTCGAAGTACGGTTCCGGGTTCGGTACGAATACCTCTTCGTTGTTTTTTGTTAACCATTCACCGCACGTAATCTTCGATATCTGGAAACCCTGACTGACTACTCTGTACGCTGTTGCGTTGCTCATTATCGCCTCCCAGCGGGTCGGTGTCACCCAAGTGGTCAGGAAATACGGAACTATGTAGTCGTCCGAAGTGGGCTGCGCCCAAGCGAACTTGGCGGCTCCGTGTATCCCCAATGCCGGATCCGTATCGTAAATCTGGAATAAACCTGTGGTGTTGTTCATGGTTTTTTAAACTTCTTTTTAGTACCACGCGTCTTACGTTGTTACCGGTTCCTTCGGGCAGATCTCCTCCGTGGATCGATCCTTCCCACACGCCTCTACCGCTTCCCGCCTCTGTAGCTGCATCCTGATCCACTTCCATACCTGTTTTCCCGCTAACAGCGACAGTATTATCAAGCTTAATTCGTTTTGCAGAGGGATCGAAGTACTCGTCGAGTCCCAGGTAATGCTTTGCCCTGAGCGCAGTCCGGGATATAGCTCCGAGCACACCAGTTCCAGCAGAGTCTTTGTAGAATTGTTCATCCGCTTCCCTTGTCTTCCTTTTTCCGTAGTTCAGGTCGTGACGTTTCACTGCCCAGTCAAGTTTGTTTAGCGGCGGTAGGAAGCGTTTTGTTTTCAGGTCAGTTCCAGGGCCCAGGAATCTGTGGTATGGTACTGTCCACTCGCGACTGCGATACTTTCTGCACCTACGTGTCGGTGGCATCTGTTTTCAGGTGTTGCGTCATCGTTATTTATAGAATTAGTATTGCGTCATCTTCAATTATTATATATGGATCACAGCTATGACGCGTTGGCACTACCCAATTTATTCCTATGTCGCAGGCATGACGTGCTCCGGTTTGGTGGATTCGCCAGTGACTGGTGAATACGATAAAATGACCAGTCAAATGCGAATCCTGTAATCGAGTATCATCGAGCTTATTTTTATTGGCCTAATCCCGGTCTTCACTGAATAAACAATCTTCTAAGTGAAAAAAAAAATATATATATATATATATATATATATATATATATATATATATATATATAATGATTTCATGTAATGAATTGTTTTAGAATACTGCCTCGAGAGCATATTTTAAGGATTCCCTTAAAGTTAATGTTAATTGAATAAAAATGGTAAAATAGGGTTCAGGCTGGAATCAGAGGCAGACGGGGGTCTTCATTCATTCCCGGGCAACGCCGGGGGTGCTTGCTATCAAATAAATAAAACGATAGACAACCAAGCAAAAGAAAAGGTGAAACGAGAGATAGAAATAGGGCGAGATTTTCTTTTTGTCGGCAACTTAGCAACGTTTGAAATAATATTCATGGAAAATATGAAACGAAACGAAAGAAAGACAAAAAGAAATACAAAAGAAAGAAGGAAAGAAAGATAAAAAGAAAGAAATAAAGAAAGAAGAAAAGAAAGATAGAAGGAAAAAAAGAAAAGTAGAAAGAAAAAATTATCTCGAGGTCCTATGTTGACATACACACAAAACAATGACCCCCAACGCTAAAACCACCATTGGGTAATTTCAATTTGTGTCGGTGGGGGTAAAAATGACAAGTCTACGCTCGTCGGGCATAAAAAAAAAGGTTTTTAATATATCTTAAGTTGAAGAGTTAGAAATAATTTGGCAAGAATTTGCAACTAAAAAGTAAGTCTATTTTTTTTTTATTTAACTATATTTGAAAAACTTGAGTTTTCTTTATTTTTATATAAAGAAAACTCAAGTTTTTCAAATTTTTCATATTTTATTTTCAAAATTCCGAGTCCCTATTTTCCTCTTTCCCCATGAGTGCAGAGTTAGATACGAAGTCGGTTTTTAATGTGTGCGAAAATACAGCTCCCCAAAAAGGGCCACTCTGGATTTTGGATAAAAATTAAAACTGCCTCAGCCTAGAAGGATTTCTCTTTCATTGACCGAGGACAGAAAGTGTAGTATCAGAAAACATACACAAAAAAAAAAAAATCATAAAACCTGTACAAACTTTTCAGTCGTTCCATTTAAAATCAATTAAAGATTTAAATCCAACATTAATCCGCAAATGATTACTACTACTATAATTAATCTATATTATAATTTTACATCGTCTGTCTGTCTGTTTATCTGTCACATATAGGCTCCAAAACTACTCAACAGAATTGCACCAAATTTGGGATAGAAGCATCTTTGGGATGTCGAGTGTGATGAGGGAGGGTGATAATTTTACTACTACTACTACTTGACAGAATTGCACATGTGTCATGAAGCAACCTTTTGATGTTGAGTGTATCATAGTAGTGTCAAACACTACTACTACTACTACTACTACTGATGTTGCTAATACTGATAACAATGAGCAAATAGGCTCTAAAACTACTTGACATAATTTCACATGTATCATGAAGCAACCTTTTGATGTTGAGTGTATCATAGTAGTATCAAAACTATACTACTGCTACTACTGGTACTATTACTACTGTTGTTACTCTTTCTCCACTTACTACCGGTATTATTACTACTATTAGTCGTACTACTACTACTAGTACAATCTATAACACATTGATAATGAGTGTATCATTGGAGATGGAGGCAAAACGATACTACTACTACTACTACTACTACTACTACTACTACTACTACTATTACTGGTACTAGCACTACTGCTGCTACTCTGTCTCCTCTTACTACTGGTACTATAGCAACTACTACTAATCTTACTCATGTTACTAGTCTTGGTACTACCTATAATGCTATTACTAATATTGATAAACAATTAAAGCCCCTCAAAAGTATTGAACTGTGGGTAAATTTAGTATGAAGAGCACTTTGCATGCAAGTTGTGTCATAAGGCATTCAAATAAAGATAGTACTGCTATTTCTAATGATAATTATGAATACTTATATGCTTCAAAAGTATTGGTTAGTAATGCACGAAATTTGGCATAGAGCCCTTTGGATGCTGGATGTAACAAAATTAGGAATACTAACTTTTTTGGCAAGTAACTAATGAATATAATAATGGGATATACATATATATATCTCATGTTCCCCCTTCCTCGTTGACAGTATATAATGTAGATATGTGACACCAGCACTTTTCACAGTATTTCAATTGATTTTTTATAATTAATTTATTTATTGTGTCATTTTTGGGACATCTCTTATTTGAATCTACCTTGGTGATACCATTGGAGCACAGGGAGGAGCTGGTGTTATTGCAAGAGTTAGGAGAGGATGGAGTAAGTTCAGGGAACACATGCCATCACTAACCAGCAGAGTATTACCACTGTCGACCAAGGGAAAAGTCTATCAAGCATGTGTACGCAGTGTGATGATGTATGGAAATAAAACCTGGCCAGTAGAGTTGAGGACATGTGCTGCAAGGAGAGAAATGATATGAGAATAATACGATGGATGTGTAATGTGAGTGTTAAAGACAGGCTTAGATCTGATGACCTCAGAGTAAGATTAAATCTGGAGAGTATAGGGAGATGGTACAGAAAAGAAGACTCTTTTGGTTTGATTACATTGAAAGAATGGATGAGAGTTGTTCGGTTGGTAGATGTAGCACAGCTGAGGTAGCAGGGCTAGTTGGCAGGGGAAGGCCAAAACAAACATGGGAGGAAGTAATGGCGGATTTGAGAGAAAAAGGAATAAATGATGACCAGCGATAGGTTAGTCTAAAAGTCAATTTCTAAAAGATATCTAACACATGGCAGTAATTAACAGACAATAAACCGAATATGGTGAATAATCTCGTGTCAATTGAACAAATCTCACAGAATATATAATATGAATATAGAGATCAAATTCTCTTAAATATTTCATCAGATAGCCCCCAAAAATGTCCTTGTAAATTCATTTTTTCCTCATTATTTCTGAATTCATCCACTTTATTCTTAAAATGATTTACATTAGAGCTATTTTAACTTGATTGTTCCAAAAATATGTTCCTCTATAAGAAACAAATATAATTGTGTTGTCTTGCTAATAAACTTTAAGTGTGAGGAGAGATGTTAAAAAGTGTACTCAATATTAGAAACTTATTAATTATTCTGAAGGTGTCAATTAAGTTTTAGAATTTTTTAGATGACGATTAATTTGTATTATTGAATTATTCATATCTTGGTTGTTATTTTTACAACGTTTCGGCCGATGTAACCTCCACCCTTCTTCAGCGGCATCTTTTCAAACTCGGGTACCTTTTATATCGAACTTGAGAGTCTATACGGAATTTCAAACTGAACTCTTTTATTTAATCCAGGGGAGTAGATTGTTCTCATTCAGTGCCACTTTGACTTTTTATCTACGTATCATGAATCTGCTTTGGTATGATATCTACACTTCATGTTACAGTCAACACCAAGGAAATTGGTTTCGAAATAATCTGTGGTTACTGAGACTAGAACCCTAACCCTAACCCTAACATTCAAAGAAGAGACTGTACAACACTTCAGTCAATTATTTAACGAGAAGTCATTGAAGGCTTAGTAATCTATTCTGACGAATGGAGAGCTTAAACTAATTTAAACCAACTCAATTTTCGACATTTTCCGCAAATCATCAGTAAAATTTTGTTGAACCCAATACCGGAGCACATAGACAAGGAATTGAAAATTCATGGCTTCATGCAAAGATTTGTATATTGAAAAAAATGAGAGAAATACGGTGTACATATTTTTTCAAGCCAAAGTAGCAACTCTCATTCTATGACTTGATTTAGTAAGTGTATATTACCGATTATATACATCGACAGTGAATACCTATGTTCCTCCATTCACTATTCTCCTTGCAAACGAATCTATGCGGTTTCCTAATCTATCTGTGTTATACCACTTTTGTTCTATTGCGTTTTCACCCAACCCTCTTTGTCTGCCCCTTTTCTCTTGCTTGAACATATAAGACTTTGTGGGGCCTGGTGAAAATTTCTGACTTCTCTTATGTTTTTACAGAGATATTGTGGGTATTAAAAGAGGTTCGCTTCATCTCTCAGTTCCCGCCAAAACATTAAAAAAAAATAGACTTTTGATTATATTTTTCCCAGACTGCATCAGCCCTATCGGCCCACTAATTGAACCTGTTACAATATTTTTTTGCAAGAGAAGGTAATGGAGAGGCACTCTTTATTATCTAGTCGTTCCCCTTCAAAATGTTCTCGTTTCAATCTATCCCCCAAATATATCTGACCGTATAAAACTCTATTTCATCTATGTTCTTTCTAAACTGCACATTAGAATCTTGTTTCATTGCTTTAACTTTTATTGCGAGTTTAGTAAATCTTAAGCTAACTTAATCGATATTTATTTCCCTAAGGCTTTATTTCCAATGTATTTTAATCACACAAAATATATGCTAAAATATTCTTTACTTTTGGGATTGAGTTATGTCTGAAAAAACTTCCATTTTAATTGTTCCAATCAGCTGCAATTAACTCACCAAGTGACCTATCTTTTATTAAGTTTCTATCTATCACTTTCACCCTCTCTAACTGCATGACCCCCTGCTTTTATTTTATATAGTGTCTATCACTCTCACTTCCATCATTCTCTCTTTCTTCCCCCTTCTCTCTTTCTCTCTCTCTCTCTCTCTCTCTCTCTCTCTCTATATATATATATATATATATATATATACATATATATATATATATATATATATATATATATAACTGTCCTGTTTTTAAATCTCCGAAACAGTTACATGGTAAACAGCTGATGATCCCCGTGTTAATATTAGACGCTTAAGGTCTCCTGTTTTTGTTTCACTCTTAGATACTTAACCCCCCCCCCCCTTTTTATTTTTTTTATTTACTTTTTTATTTATTTATTAATTTTCCAACGAATGTTAAGTCTGCAATATCTTGGATTTAGTTAGTTTCTCTGGGAATTTAAACTGCATTTTACTTCTTTTTTTTTTTTTTTAAATGACTCAAAGCTTATTTAGACTATATATATATATGGGAAATGAAAAAGGAAAAACCAAGAGATATTTTTTATATATTCATCAACGATTGTAAGACTTCCTCAGGATGATAATTTTTTTCTTGGGTTTTCCTTTTCATTTCCCATTACGTCGGATTACTCTCATCCTTTCTTTCTCATATATATATATATATATATATATATATATATATAAATTCTTTGTAGAATGGTAGGAAAAATCCCAGCAGAGTGCTCGATTAATTAAGAATCAAAGTTAAAAATTAAGAGCATAATATTTATTTTTCTGTACCAGAATAAATTAATATATATATATATATATATAACAATATTTTTATTGTTTTAGTTGTATATATATATATATATATATATATATATATATACGAACCAGTTTTTCATGGTAAACAACTGATGATCCCTTAAAATAGTGTTAGAAACTAACTAATATAATAACTGTAAAAAATAAATTGACTTACATGAGTGATTTTCCACTGGAAGACTTGAGACTATAAGTTTTTTTTTTTATATATAATTTTTTTAATTTTTTTTTATATAGTTTTAATGGTTGAGAAACTTCCGAGACTATATATATATATATATATATATATATATATATATATATATATATATATATATATATATATATATATATAAGAAAATGAATGATGAATATAAAAATTGGATGAAATACAATATTTATTAGATCATTAAATAATTGAAACAAGGAATATAGATAAAAACTTTTTTCCTTAATCCATGGATTTTCAAAAATAAGCTCTTATCATCAGAAGAAAATCAGAAGAATAAATCAGTAACATTTGTATTACTGTTTAGCAAATACTTGAAAATGTAAGAAGTTATAAGCAGAAAAATCATCTTCAATGAAAAAGTATGATGTGGTGATCTAAATATCCAAGTATTCAGAGAGATGAAGCAGATATAAGGTGAAAATTGGAATGTAATCCATGGAGTCTGAGCAATAAAAATTCCAAGTCTGAAATATGAAAGGATTCAAAATCCACGATAAAAAATCAATGGATAATAAAATGACTCAGAAAAAAAAAATACTTACATTTACAAATATTTGCTAAACAGTAATACAAATTTGATTGATTTATTCTTCTCATTTTCCTCTGATGATAAGAGCTTATTTTTGAAAATCCATAGATTAAGGAAAAGAAAAAGAAGTTTTTTTTATATTTCTTGTTTGAATTAATTGATGATCTAATAAATATTGTATTTTATCCAATTTTTATGTTCATCATTCATTTCCTTATATGATTGCTCTATTTAGTATATCGAGCATTGATTATCACGATAGGATATAATATAAAGATATAATATTTATCTTTATTGTTAATTAACAGCTGAAGGTAATAAAGAAAAAAAGAATATCACCACTAATAATAATACTATTTAACTTTTAGTTGTAGACAGCGAATACTAAGAGATTAATTTTGGATTTTGTCTTTTTTATTTTTTTATATTGAACTGCCATTGCAAGCTCACGTTTTCCTGAATCAAAATATGTAACCCGAGCTAAATGGGTGACCCAACAGGTCATATTTTTCCTTACTTTTTTATTTTTTTAAAGCCTTTTCAAAACAATTTCTCGCTTGTAACATTGCTTACCTAAACTAATGTTAAATGTTCCTTTGCTTACATAAGCTGGAATTTGTAACATATTTTTCTATTTTCTTCTGGTCAAAAAACTTTGAATATAATAAAATATTTTTGGATCTTTGGTCCCAATACTTCACGAATCATAAGAGACATTGTAGGAAGGAGCCCCGAGAGATCGCTTGGATGCTCCAGCGAATCTCCCTAGCTTTTATCCGAGGAAACGCCATGCACATTATGACGTCATCCTGCAACGTCTGAGTCTTGATGCTGAAAACAAAAATACTTTACCCTCTGTGGAAGCTAGTAAATAGGGACTTATTGAAATACACTTTTATTTCTAACTATTAAATTAAATAAAATGACTTTCATAAAATATTTTAATTTTGTCTTATTTCATCCTTTTTCTAAGCTTATATCTTATATTTACTTTTGTTAAACTGATTTATTAGTTCCAGCTCGTTTGACTCGTTGATTTAGTGGTCTCCATCAATTTGCTGTTTTCATACCTCATTGTAATACAGCTTCCTATTCCAGTAGCTTATTTTCAAGAACTGCAGGCTTGTGAAACTTTCTTCCTGCTGACTGTTTTCCTCCTACCTATAGCCTTGGTCTTTTCAAGGCTAAGGTCAATAGGCATCTCCTGTCTTTGCAATAAGCATCTTTTGTTTTGTTAGCTCCTTACATAAAGTGGCTTCATGCCTTGTCTGGAACGATTTCCATTAAAAAACAAAAAAAATTCCCTTCTCTCTCCATTTCCAAGAGGCAAATCATTGCTTTGCAATAATAATACACGTAATAATGTTCAATTCAATAACCAACATTACTTTGTAATAAGAGGTTCCACCATGGGTACTAAAATGGCGCCTAGCTACGCAAATATATATATGTATATGCATAGATTAGAGACAAAATTAATTACAACTTCCTGCCGGTAAGAGAAAAATAAAACAGTTGTGCAAGAAGCCCACAAATCTTCACTCGTTAATATATAATAGACGGATTAACACTTAAAACAACTAATAAATCAAGACAAACATCTTTACTAGAATAGAATAAGCTTTCTTATGTATCTAACAAAGTCAGGCCTAAATAGCAATCTGCCTGATATATCGATACATGATTCAAAGCAGCATAGTTTTTCAACCATGTTATTCGCACAAGTATATTTTATTTCATGTCAGCTTTCTTCTAAAAATACTTATTCTTGCAAAAGGTTTTTAATGGATATGTAGCAGTTGTATTAGCAAACTATTTTGTATTGGTCTACGTGACCGGCAGTGAGATTGTAATCCGGATTGGAGATTATGTAATCATCGCCTCTTCACCATGTGAGCGTATCGCACGTCTGCATGTAACGAAATTCATACGTGATGAATCGTTCTGGCGCGAACACAAACCACGAGGTAAATCTTCAGTTCGCAGTTTTTCTTTCCGACATGAATCAGCCCATTGTATTATCTTCATTTTGTTCCTGTGTTCCCGTGAGTAAAACTTTATATCTATTGAGTTGTTGAGCCCTTATTTATTTCGTAGAAGAATGGTGATTCCTTTTTGCTTATGTAACATTTCTATTTTAGTCAGATTCGGTCAGATGTATTACTCTTCCAAGTAAGTTCGTCACTCTGATTTTCTTCCTGATTTAAACCACAGACCTGAAATTGGCCCCTCTAACTGAAGATTTCTTTTTTGTTACCCACCGATTCGTCTCAAACATTAAAGGGAGGTAACAACATGGGTTCATTATAGTGAACGGGACGTAACAAAGATTCCTTTCTCGGAGAGTAACTTCTTTTAGAAGCATTTTAAATTCTTAACAATCTATTAAAAGATTGAAAGTTTTTGAAGCTATTTACATTAACTAATTTTATAAATAGAGAGGAAAAAACATTACTGTAATAAAATTAATTATAATTTTAAAACAATTTGATTCACGTAATAATTTACTGATCAAACAATATCACGATAATTACACTTAACTTTAATGACCCTATTAAAAAAAATAACAAAATAATACTTTGGTAAAAAAAAAAATAATGACATAGTTTAAAAAAAAATTGTCAAACAAAAATAAAAGTATGAAGACACCCGAGCAGCTCCAGGTAAGTACAGCTAATATAATATGTAAAGTAAAGTTATTCGCTTTATCGTTTTTTTTTGTCATCGATAGCTTTCTTCCTATTAAATCAATATTTGATTCTGATTCGTCAGTTTTTCTTGTGGATCGTTACAGTGTGCTGTTAAAAAGAATAAAAAGTAATTCAATGTAATTCTTTCCAGAAAATACGTTGCCCAGGTAGAAATTATTTTCAAATGTCCGTAATCTTAAAATAAGGGATGTAACTCTGCATTCATTTATACAGATTTACTGTCCTTTGATTAGAACAAAAATAATTTAATATATAAATTAAAGTCAGTCTCTTTCGTGTTTCTTTATCATCGATAGATTCCCTCGTGCAAAATCAGTATTTGATTCTGATTCGTCAGTTTTTATAGCGGATCGTTGTAGCATGTTGTTAAGAAGAATAACATGTAATTAGATTTAATTTTTTCCAGAAAATACTTCCGGAATTATTCTCCAATGACTGCCATTTCTTTTATGGAACGTATCTCTGTAGTCGACTATACAAATTCACTCCCCTTTGATTGGAACAAAAATAATCTAATATTTAAAGTAAAGCCAGGCTCTTTATCGTTTTTTTGCCATCAATAGCTTTCTTCATACAAAATCAACATTTTATTCTGGTTCATCAGTTTTTCTTGTAGATCGTTGCAGCATGCTCTTAAGAAGAATAAAATGTAATTTGATTTGATTCCTTCCATAAAATACTTTATCAGGATCAGATTTTTTTAATGACTGCCATTTGAAAAAAAAAGGTATAACTCTGTATTACTTCCCTTTGATTGAAAGAAAAAACAATATTTTTTGAAAAAAGTGGCATAGTTTTAAAAAAGATAATTCAATTTTATTCCTTCCAGAAACTACAATATCCGAATAAGAATTTCTTTTTAATGGCTGCCATTTGAAAAGAATGCATAACTCTGTATTCGTCTATATAGAGTTACTTGTCTTTGATTGAAAGAAAAAATAATATCTTGTGAAAAAACGGCATAGTTTAAAAAAAAGCTAATTCAATTTAATTCCTTCCAGGAAATGCTTTATCTGGATCAGAATTTTCTTTTTTAATAGCTGCCACTGGTTGAAAGAAAAAATAATATTTTTGGAAAAAACGGCATTGTTTAAAAAAAAGTAATTCAATCTAATTCCTTCCAGAAACTACTTAATCCGGATCAGAATTTTTTTTAATGGCTGCCATTTGAAAAGAAGGCATAACTCTGTATTCGTCCATACAGAGTTATTTCCCTTTGATTGAAAGAAAAAATAATATTTTTGGAAAAAACGGCATGATTTAAAAAGGTAAAGCAAAACAAATTGCAAGTAAATACGCTACCTAAAAATAATGACAGGTAGTTTAATGTATAATTGCTTTAATCTATAATGTTCGGTTTTCTTCTTTTTTTTTCTTATGTTTTAGCTCTTCCTTTAAATAAGTCGTTTTGAAAAAAAAGTGACTTGAAAATGGCAGAAATGTTGAAGTGGCTTGAGCATCATATCAGCTTGTCATTACAACCGAAGCTTGAGGAATTGAAGGCTTTGATGTCAAGCAGTGAATACAGGTAAGTCAAACAAATATCTCTCTCCCAACTCTTCTATCCGTTAGCAGATAAACTAACAGACTGTGACGAAGTCTAAGTGTTACAGTCATGGACTATTGAATCAACAATCTGCATTTAAATCCGTTGGGCCCTTTCATAACTATAAAGTGTAAGCTTAATAAATATATGCTTACAAAGTGTTTCTAAACGTGATAGCATAACTTGAAGATTATGTTCTATAGGTGTATCTAGGCCCAGAAACGCTTGGTTTACAAATTATAAGCCATTGAAACAGATACTGATCAACATTCTTCATTGTAAATATCTGACACATAAATATGTGTGATAGTGCACTGTTATTTCTACATGTGGGATAGATGAACACTATCCCTGTGACACGAACACAGGTAAAATGAGCCTTGGCCTAGGGTTGTCACATACACTAACAATATCATGAAAGCCGTGGGGCTCAGAAGAATGATCTCAGCGTTATGATCGGCAGTAACATCTTTGATCACCAAGATAGAGGACCTGATCAGCATCCTGCGGATGTTGGGACTTCTTATTTTAGGTAACAGAATACAAGAGAGCAAATACAGGGAAATAAATATAATCAGCAAAAACCAAAGACCACGCAAAGGAAGAAATGGACCACGCAAAGGAAGAAATGGACCACGCAAAGGAAGAAATGGACCACACAAAGGAAGAAATGGACCACGCAAAGGAAGAAATGGACCACGCAAAGGAAGAAATGGACCACACAAAGGAAGAAATGGACCACACAAAGGAAGAAATGGACCACGCAAAGGAAGAAATGGACCACGCAAAGGAAGAAATGGACCACAAAGCAAATGAGATGGAATGCTATTACAAAAGCAACCCTCACACAAAAAGACTCCTTTACACATAATATTCGGTTTAATGTCTGTTTTACATGCAGGCATGTGTTGAGCGACTTTTAGAAATTGACTCCGAAAATAACCGTTCTCTGGCCAAGTATTTATTAATTCCTCTTTCTCTCAATTCCATCCTTATCTCTCATCTCTCATGTTTTCTCTGTCCTTGTCATGCCAACAGACTCTGCGGCCTCAACTGTATAAAACATCACCTCAAAGTTATGGCATCGATTTTGCTATCTTTGATTAATTCATTTTTTTTTTCCAGGATTATAATGCATGGATTTTTCACAAATGAACAAAATAGGAGACTCTATATCTACATCAAAACATCCAAAGAAATTGTGGCGTCCTATCTTCCACCAGTAAAGCTTCCTTCCAAATCACTTTTCTTTTTAAAGTGCCATTCAAATGGAATCATCACAAAAGATAATATTGGTAAGTCTAGTAGTCTTGGAGATTTATCTACATTATTTGCATGTTTATGGGTGAGTGCGATTAAACTAGTTTCATTCTAATCAGTCGGTTACCAGTTCTATCTGGTTTAGACAAGTTGTCATACCAGCCGAGGTTTGTCTTGACATACCTCTTGGCAACCTTCAATCTTTTCTGAACCATCAAACCCCTCTTTGTTGGCATCAAGTATGCTTTGACTTAGTCCTAGGAGGACAGACAGACAGACAGACAGACAGACAGATGAATAACATAATCACGTTGACAAAACCCTTCTTGGTAGATCAAAAAAGGTAAGCAACGTTGAGACTGGTCAGTACTAGATGGGTGACCTTTTGAGAATACCAGGTGCTGTATGTGGAAGGACGGCTACACATCTCTGCAAAACAAACACTAAAAAAAAACAATGTTGTCATCAATCTGAACCAGGATATACATGCGTCTGGGGACGGCAATTCCCTTGAAACTCCCTCAGGGTGAAAGCTGCACTAGGTACCAGATGTATCTTCCCAGGATTTATTTACTCCTTCCAGAGGGTGTGTGTTATTGCCGGTCGTCCGTGGCGACCTTACGGGTTTGTTCTCGGCTATTTTTGTACACAATTAGAGTTCCACCTTCAAGGAATTTTTTTTTCCTCCCACATTTAACTAACTTTATGACTAACCTTGCTACAGTGGGAAGTGGGTAAATAGGTGTTGCCAGTTCTATCCCATCTTGTGGCACCTTTGCCAAGTGCCTGAAAATCATGTCATGTGAGTGAGATTGTATGCAATGAAACAGTTCAGGGTTGGCACCTACCATGCTTCACCAGCTCAGGACACGATGCATAATGGAGTACCCCTATGACCGTTTATGTGTTTTGTTTTTATATTTCAGACACATTTTTTACCAAGTTGAAAGTTGTATATCCTACATCAAAAATCTGCAAGAAATATCCTCCTTTATATCGTATCTCATGTTCACCTCTTGTCCAAGATTTACATATTCATGTAACTGCAACATTATGGTCACGTTTTTGAATCATAACAAATGACCGGCATGTGTAAACAGCTGTGTTGTTGCCATGTTGATCATATCATCACGTACAGAGTTGTTCTCTCTCTTTTTCTTTGTAGCAGCCATAGAACCAGTCATAGTAGTTGATTCGTCCGTTTCTCTCTCTCTCTCTCTTTATCATAGCACAGAAACAAATATTGCAGATGAAATAGTTGTGTGTGTAGTGTCATCTGTCTTTCTCTTATTTTATAGCAGAAGTTGTAATAGTTGTTCGTCATCTCTGAATAAGAACACCACATATTCCTTTTGGGTTTTAAATTTTTTTTAAATATTTTTTTTGTAAATTGCTTTTAGCATAATACATACTATAGGTTTTCCTCCCATCCATCTGTTGTTGGGGAGAGAAGAAGATCCTCGAAATATGTCTGTTCAGTTCGTTAGTTCAAACCCAAGAAACTCGACTTCTCTCCTATTTTTGCCACATACTTCCTTTCTTACATCATTTCCTTTGACACATTAATTTCCTCTAATCCACTTTAAGTGGAAATTCTATTTTTATGAAATATAGTCAATCTTGCTAGACAACTTTTCTATTTCTATTCTTCCTTTAGGAGTCATGCCTTCATTGTTTGGCATAAATCAAGAGGAAATGATATAAAATTAAGAAAAACAAAAACGCATATTCTTAAGATGGATCCAGTAAATATCTTGTGAGTCTTATGATAAAAATGCTATTTTAAACTTAAACGTGACATACTGATGGACGAACTGAGCCTTTTATACGCATCTACAAATGTAAGCATGAAACATCAAAGAAAATGAGTTTTTTCAAATGTAGACGTGACAGACTGAACGATTGACATAGTTTCTTATGGAGATGTTTTTACGAATTTAAAAGAAGATTTGTGCATTCAATCTGTGATTTTAGCCACGAAAATTTGATTTCAATCTTAAGTGTGACAGACTAACCAACGAATGGATAGAGTCTATTATAGAGATTGTTGGATGCATCTACAAACACTATTTCAAAGTTAAGCATGACAAGTCAAAGAAAATTATATTTAAAACTAAAGCCTGGCAGACTGATCGAGATAGGCTCTTACATATATCTAAATATATATATGTATCTAAAAAAAAGGAGAGAATAATTAGCAAGCCGTAGAATAGTGTAACTAGGAATATAATGTGAGAAAACCTCAGTTGCCACCTGTCAAAAGAATTTGTGTAGATATATGTAACATGAGTGGGTATAGGCAAACCAGAATTCAACGTGATTTGATCCCAAGTCTTGAATTAACGGATTTTGTAGAATAAGCGATTTTCCTGGACGATGATTTCAGGTGTAATGCAATTTTTATATAAGTGTGATTGAATTAAATTCCCAGATTCTGACTACATAAATACATCAAATTGTGTCAACGGCAGAAGGTAATGGCGATAACTAATGAAAGTAATGCATCCAAGACACACGAGATAATATATTATCTTGTGTAAAGCAAATATTTTAAAAAGTGGTGTCTACCGAGTGTTGGTACCTTATTAGAAGATAATTCCAAACTGTTTGTGCGTTGCTTTTCTTTCAAATATAAAATCGAATCTCCATTTGTTTGTCTTTACTTTTTTTTATAATTCTATTTTTCTTTCAATTCTAGATGATGAGGTTCAGTATTTTGACTGTCTTCCGCAACCCTCAAATCAACTGCAACTTGAAACCAGGGAAGTATATTTGCCACTTCTTTGCAACAATTCTCCTCTCTCAAAGTCCTCTGGCTACGGCGAAGATAAACTCCTGAATGTGCTGCACTCTTTAATGTACTTGGCTGACATTGGACAAGGACTCTACAAGGTTAGTAAAGAAAATATTGTGTTTAACTATGCACTAATACTCTTGGGGAAAGGTATGAACTCACGATTCCCTCCCAGCTAGGAGTACAATAGCAAAGTGTGTCTCAAAGGAAAAACAGAAATAGAAGGGTTGTCTAGCAAAATTGACTATATTACGTAAAAATAGAATTTCAACTTTGACAAAAGTTGATTAGAGCAAGTTAATGTGTCAAAGAAAATGATGTAAGAAAGGAAGTACGTGGCAAAAATAGGAGAGAAGTCGAGTCTCTTGGGTTTGAACTAAAGAACTGAGCTGACATATTTCGAGGACCTTCTTCTCTCCCCATATTTAATGAATCTTTCACAAAAATGATTTTGTTTTGGCATTAAATAACCCTATGGGATAGGAGAGAAATCTCGTTGGCCACCAAAAGGGCGATCTACCAGTTGACTGTCTAGACCATCCTCCTCTATAGCTCTGAAACCTTTCCGATGAGGGTTGCCGCCAAATAGAAGCTCAGAGATATTCAACAATTATCCTCTCCGTAGCATCCTGCACAACAGCTGCATCGATCAAGTGTTGTTGTCAATGACTGGAACTGCAACCACTCCTTTCTGAGTTGTCGCAGTGATATCTTCGGTAATTTGGTCATGCTGCTAATCCTCAAACAGAAGAATTGATACAAGAAATTTTCCTCCCAACTCCACTACTCAATTGGTGGAAGCATATTGCTGGACAGCTGAAAACCTGGGCAACTATCATCATGGAATAAAGATTGGCTAGCAATCCCAGAGACACTGTATGAGTGAATGAGGAAACTAGCTCAATCCACTCAGAGTGAATGCTACACCAAGAACACGATTAAGTAAATAATTTAGAAAAGGGTTGATATGCAGTAAAACTACGAATCTAAACCAAAAACCAAACCAAGTCTTAGACTGATACGATAAAGCAATCTATATATCAAAACGTTTGTCATTACCTACATACCTGTCTATTTTACCGGGTGGTCACTAGAAAAGCGGCAAATTTGTCAAACAGTAATTTATTTTTACAAAGAATAACTTTCATAAAGTTTTTCAAAGACTGATATTAGATATTAAAAAAGGAGTGAATAAGGCAGACGCAATAAAAAATTTAAAAAAATAAAATTTAAATAATAAAATTTACAACCTTAAATTTCCCGCTTTTCTAGAAACCACCCTGTATATTGGAAATAGGCATTAAATTATAAAAAATGTTTAATAATAGTGCTTTGCGGATTTGAACCCACAACTTAGATACCATAAACTGAAACTATCTCAACCAAACTTTTAAAAGTGAAAATATATAAATATTTTTAATGTTGAACTAGCTGTATCTACTCGTTTCACTTTTGCTTCTTTGCCTTTTGGCTAAGATCAAAGTGTAGTATCTGTTCCGATGGATACTGCACCCCATAAACTGGTATTATCTTGGCCTTCGGGGCTTGATTTACGCCGGTCTATGGGTCTGTCCTGTGCAGTTCTCGGAGGTGCACCCTCCCAGGCTTTGCCTCCCCTCTTTGGGGAGGAGTAAGTTTATTGCTTACTGCCTGAGGCGCCCCTACCGGCGAATGCCGACGGGGCTGCCCAGGCAATTTTTAAACCCCACTTTCCTGACCCGACCTTAGGTCACATCTTACTTGTGGGAGTAAGATAAAAACTGGCCTTGTGCCTAACTCCTGGAGAGGAGTAAATCAATACTCGTTTCACTTGTTTTTAAATGGTAATCTTTTTTACCAAATTATTATTTTTTTCTTTTAAATAGGATTTTGAAAGTTTAATTTAACTATTATTGTATCATTTGGTGATTAAATAATTAATCGTTATAAAACTATAAACTAATTTTGTTATGGTAATGTTGTTTAAATCTTTATTTATAAAATTAATGGATGCAAATTGCTTCCAAAAATGTTAATCTTTTATTACCTGAGGATTTGTTAAGAATCTTCATGCCAGAAATGACTTTTTATTTGTCAGCTTAAATGCTTCTAAATTCCTTTCAATTTCGAAAGTAATTCATTTTTTTCTCCCAAATATTAACAAAAGATTAAAATAGTTTACTTGTTTATAAAGACACTGAAATGCATTCTGGTAGATTTAATTTCGTAATTAAATTTGTTTTTTAAATATTTAAACAAAACATTTTTTTTAATATGTTTTTGTTTGTACAATGTTGGAAAAATAGACTGAAATGGAAACTTCATGAAACGATACACAAGACAGGGATTAATTATATATGTATTGAAATTATAATACAATAAAGGTGTTGCAAATTGATTCTTTATTAAAAGGTCATCTTACTTGATAGTATGCGTCTAAGTATGATAGCGTTTGTGAAGGAGGGGTCATTTTAATGTTACAAGGACGACTTTGTAAATGCGCCTTGTCCAAATGAAGACCAATTCAAAAAGAGAACAGAGTTAGCTTTTTGCTTTGATCTTGCCAAAATTAAATGTCTAGTGATGAGTCAATTGTCTTGTTTAATCAAATGGAGCTATGTTAAAAGACAAATAAGATAATAAACAAGGGGAGATAATCTATTTCAGAAGTTAAGGGTGGTAGCCTATTACTCCTTTTTGTTATAATATTTATACTTCGTTTTGCCTTGTTTGGGTCAATTTATTTTCATATTTAAATATCATGAAATGTTGATTATTTGTGTACGTTGATTTTTCTTACATACATAAATTTGATCAACTGATGATTTGAACGATTATTTTTAAATTCAGGACTTCTCATACACAGTCTGACATCAGAAAGAAAAACGCCAAAAATTCAGACAAATATTATTTATGCTTTTATTCATTTCTATTTTTGCTGGAATATTGTCATTAAATTTCATTCATTCTTTTAACCTATAAATATTCAATTCTTTTTTTTATACAAGGGTCAAGTGATTCTGGCTCTTCCTTCTCTTGATGTCCTTCTCAGTGCCACAACAGACCCCAAAAGATCCCAAGCTATCAAGTATCTTCTGGAAACTACTGTACTCTCCTGGATTTCAGAAACTAAGGTATTTTGATTTGTTCCCTACATTTTTTTGATAAGTTTCTTCTTTTTGTTCGCAAATCTTCCGGTATAATAGATGTACTAAAGTAATATCATAAGTTATCTCCCTTGTTAGAGATTATCTTCTTTGAATAAGAAGTGACCAGTCTATAATTATCTGCCTTGAATAAGAACTCTTCAGTCTATAGATAGCTATAAATAGTTATCTATGTGTGTACAAAACTATTCTAAGCTTCATAAGATATATTGTGCAGGGATTTTTGTCCTCAAAAGAAAGTCCAGTTCATGCACTAGAGAAAATAGGAGTTGTACTTGAAGATGTGTGTCGAAAGTTGAATGAGGGTGACAGCTTTCATAGAAAAGGAACAACAACCGTATAGTAATTGAACAATTTTACTCATGCAAGTAATAAATATGACATACAGATCAGTGTATCTATAGTATATATAAAGAAAATGGTTTATAAACTTGTGATTCATGGAACTTATCTTAGTTGAAAAGATGTCCCTTTAACAATCACACTTCGGACTTTAATGTAGTAGTTGACTCTTCTGTTGTAGGTAAAGGAGGGACGGTTTGGTACAGTCGTCTAGGGATTGTGTTGTAAGCATGAAGCAACGTCAACTGTATAGGGGAAAGAGGTCAAAATGAGAGAGAGAGAGAGAATCAGTGAGAGAGAGAGAGTCTAACAAGCTTGTTTATGTGACCCCTAAAAGAGCAGCGATTGGCTTTAGCTCATGGCCAATCCATGTCATCCTTAAGGGGACAAACGACCATAACCATACTAGCCATTTTATACATGTCATATAAATTTCAATAATTACTTTATTGTGTTTCCTAACACATCACTCACACCCTGACCCAAAAGTGGTACTTATCTTGAAGGACAAAACTCATGCCCTTGAACCCCATCTTGTTTTTTTCTTTTCATTCCCCAATAGTCCCGATTCCCACTTAGGAGCTGACTTGCTTGTTTTTGGTTTTGAAAACAATCCGGAAAACAGTGAGAAGCTCATACCGAGATAGGTTTAGTAGGGTCCTACTAACCACCACACTTAGCATTTTATTTGGCTATTTTCTTTTTCTTTATTTTTTGGTTGTTTTTAAGAATCCCACTCCTCCATCACTTATAAAATTGTACATATGTTTTTGTAAATAAAAACGTCAAACTCATCTAGGGATAATTTTAAGTAGATTAGTTCATAGAATGAATATGGTATTTTGGTGATTGGAACTAGTTTAGAGAATAGACTAAATGGACGACTTCCGACCCTCATCCCACCCCATCCTCTTTGGCCTTATGCCATATCTTTTTATGAAAAATTAATGTTTTGTAAATTCAAAGATGAATAAAATCACTCAGTAACTCCGGGCTTAATTAATAAAACAACAAACTTTAAGCAAAATTCGACTTTATTCATAAACATAATCTCCTTCTAGACATCAGAAAGTGATGCTTTAATAACACACAAAATTCAGATTTTTTATTGTTTTAACAACTTTCAACAGTAGCTTCACTTAAATAATTGTAATTTATAAACTAATAATCCGATTGTGCTCAAATTTTGACACGTGTCATTTGAAGGTTAGTACTTTATGAAAATTGAAATAAATAAATATTGAGTGATGTGTTATTGCTATGGATGCCACTAACAAGGGTTTGTCAATTGTTTTTATTTCTTCTGTTTTTCAAGATGCTTGAAATTAGCTGCACCATAATTTGCCTGATATGCCAGACGTTTGTTTAAAAAGAAAAGAAAATATTTCAACATTTTTCAGTCCATTGTAGTTAATTCCAGATTAAAATTGCATGACGCCTTTCATATATTTCAGTATGCGGGTGTTCCAAAAAATCTTGACGACATAAACACTAAATTAAGGAATTAACAGATTTATTATCCTTTGAAATCGAAGTCTTTGTTTTATTACTGTACAATGATTTGTGGGGACACTTTGGTGATCGTCTCATTGGTAGGAAATGTGATCCTGAATGGGCTTCACAGTCACCAGAACTTAACCCCCAGATTTTTATCTGTGGAATTATCTCAAAGATAACATATATCCAAAACAATCTCCAGACTATTCCCGGACTGAAAAGTGACATCACAGCTCAAATTAGGGCAGTGCCAAGACAGGAGTGGGTTATAGTTCCTATTTACTTGCCTCCCCACGAGAGCAAAGTTAGACACATGGTCGGTTTTTAATATGGGGAAAATTCAGCTTCCCAAAAAGGGTCACTCTGGATTGGTCAAAAAAAAGAAAAATTGCCTCAATCTAGAAAAATTTCTCCTTCACTGACCGAGGACAGAATATACTAAGTGTAGTATCATAACAGACATAACACTTTGTTCTTAGCCAAAAGGCCACGGACACACAGAGGAGTGTGTTAGAGTTGTTGACAATTAAGCATGTCGTATCCAGGTGTGCATATCATTGAACGGCAATGAAACTGTTGGATATGCATGACTGAAGCTTGGTGAACAAGTCAGACATAGATTGAAGTTCATTTGTAGCAGATATGGTTGGATTGCAGAAAGAATTTGAATTTTATTAACGATATTTTTGGTGGGGGGTCACTCTGTAAAACAAAAACATATAACATTCATAATGGACGAAGTGAGCACTTAGGTACTTTCTCAACATTCGCTAATAATATGATTCTCAGTAGCAAAGTAGTTAAGACGATACTAGCTCTAAGTGTCTTTATTCTTTGACAGAGTTTAAGAATCTGATTGGATCTTATTTTTCTCTTTGTGGATTTTCCCATGTTCTAGCTTTGTAGATGATTATTATTATCCATTATTCTTTTGGTTTTTCTCAGTTTGCTCTCAGAAATTAAGGGTCCTCTTCCTGGGACTAACACTTGATTTGTTTATGAGATGCATAGATATCTGAGGTTCTTCTCTACTTCTCAAACTTTGAGTTTGTAAGGCAGTGAAGTATATTAATTTCTCTCTCCCCAATTGACCACTTAACTATGCTATAGTTTATCTTTCTTGTGGTCTTTTCTTAGTCTTACCGGATTCCAGGATAAGAATTCATCTAGTCTGGTGGAGTATCTAGCTTAGTGTTGTTACTTGAGGTAACATCACTTGAAGAAGGTGCACCATTCATCCTGTAGGCCAGTGTGTAGCCATGCTGAGTGGATCTTATTTGGGCGGCGAATACTATATTATTTTGAATATTTGGTCAGGGTTTAGTTGTAGGGTGAAATATCCTCATGTAAGTTTTCCTGACAAACACCTGTACACAGAGACCGATAACACTTGAGGATGGTGTCTAGTAGGCATTCAAACTCTCATCATTTATATAATGCGGAATATGTCTAAGCAAATCCCCGTATCCTTTAAAAAGTAATATTTCCTCTAAAATATACTGTCAGATTTAAAATCCTTGAAGTACAATAACATGTTTTTTAAAAAAATATTTTGGCTTTCATTGCAGACTCTTTTGCATCATGATAGTGTTGCAGATTTATTCACCAATTTTGGCGAAGAACCGACTCCCTACGAAGAGGTCAGAATGTGGGAGCTGCATTTGGAACATCTGACATCCTTACACACACAGCTTGATTCACCCATGGCACAATATGTCATTCAAAGATTGAAGCAGTTTGGCAGCCAATACACCCAATCCATTGCCTACATAAAGGGAGAAATTCACAAGGTATGTCCCTGAAAAATAAATATTAGTAAATGTGCAGAAATAAAAAAGTTTTTCATCATCACTTATCAAGGGTAAGAGCAATGCGAGGATAAGGGTTAATAAGATGGAACGATTGTCAGCCGAAATTGATCAATGCAAAAAAAAATGTTTGATTACTTATGGGACGGATCGCAACAAGTTCATGTTGAAATTGGGTTTGAAGACGACTATGTTATAGTCTGCAGGGAAGCAGCCCCACGGTAATGTGTTTCACAGACGAGAGATCCTCACAAAGAAGCTTTGTCCATAGAAATTTCTCCTGATGCTAGGCATATAGAGGAAGAAGAGAAAGTCTTTTTTGCGGTGTAGTTGTATGACGAGTTTTCGCCTACAAAGGGGGTATATCAGAGATTTTTGGGTTCAGTCGAGCACCTTCATGGCAATAACGATAAATTAGAGAGAGACTAGCACCGGCTCTTCTGTGAGAAAGGGGGTGGTAAGGAAGAGAAGAGAAAATAGTTAGCACAAGCTGATAGCTGTATGCAAGATGTCTCTTACGAAGGTCTGTCAACTGACTTTTATCAGAGAAAGAAGTTGAACCAGAAATAATTTTATATGAAACCCTCGAAGGTGATAGCGAGGATGTTATTTACTACAAGTGTACGCCCTCCATCAAAAATGGAGAAAAAATATGCTTCCCTATTGTTAGCACTAATCTAAATGAATAAACGCAAAATATTTTCTTATTTATCACTACTATATCATAAACAGGTTACTCTATATTCTTTTGAAATACTCTATTTATAGTCAAGCAAAGTTGCAAATACATTCCTTTGTTTACCTAATTTGCATAATTATATTTTTAAACAGTTCAAAATAAATAATTGTTTGCTGTTATTCGATTATAATTTGATTGTCCTATTTGCTTATATATATGGAATAGTTTTGTTGATATTACCAGTAATTAATTAAAGTGATAATAACAAGAAAATGACAAAAATTCGAAACCATGTTCATTACTTTTCAAAGGACGTGCACCTCCTCCCCCCTCCTGGAAGGGGAATAATTTCTTTTGACAAATTATTTATTTCAGATTCTCCTCTGCCTCTACAACAATTGACAAGAAAAACAAGTTTTTTTTAACTTAGCTAATTATTTTTATACCCATCATTTTTAAAGTGTAGTTTTTCCTAAAATAGCTTTAAAAATATTTTTCAGCATTTAATTTTCGTAGTTTAAAATTTTCCATGACAAATAAATAACAACAAACTTATTGTTTAATATTTTGTTTACTAACCGCCGTTTCACTATTCTGTCCAAATTACGAAAAAAAAAGATTCATAGTATAAGTGTAGATTAATATCCTCTGTTAAATCACCCCACTTTCCACAAAACAAAAAATTCTTCCTTTTTAGGCGATTACGTATGAACACGCTTAAAATCTTTGCAGAAAGATGAAAAAAACGATTATTTTAGAATTTAGAGTAGGGATCAGTTTCGTATATACATTTAATTTAAAATGATTCCCTCACTTCCGGTTAATTCTAGCGTTTTAGGTCATTTAACTAAATTCTTTTTTTTTGCTATGGGAGCTAAATCCGTTGCGTTTTTTTTTTGGGGGGGGGGATCTATTTTACGTGTCGTTTTGTAACCTTGACACTCGGACTTAGGGTTAGAGGTTTAAATATTTTTTATTAATTTCTCTAAAAAGTTAGAATGGCCCGGATATGAGGGATCATTTTATGTTAAATATATATGAACCTGATCGCCCACTCTAAATTTTAAAATAATTGTTTATTTTTGTTTTTCCGTTTTCCACAGTGTACACACGTAATTGCCTAAAAAAGATGAATTTTATTTTGGGGGAGGGGGATTTAGCAGGCACTCTTTAATCTTAGATATTTTTTTTTTAACTATACATCCCTTTTTTAAATGTTAATCATAAGCAATTGATTTGTTTAGTTTTGTTTACATTTCCAGTGAAAATTAAATTAATAACTTCTTTCAAATTTGCAAATTAAATATCTTATTTTTAAGGCATAAATAAAAATGTTACAAATTTGGGTATTATTGTAGATTGACACCCTCGGCCACCCCTCAAATGAAATTCTACTTTTTAGGCGATTACGTGTGAATACCCTGAAAAACTTAATGATGATGATGATATTTGTCATGAAAAAGAAAAAAAACCTCCTCCAATCTTTCTAAATTACAAAAACTATTCTTTTATTTACTATTCATTAAGTCTTTTCTTCTGTCTTTAATAATGAAGGTGAAAAGCACAAAGTAACCAGTTTGAATAACTCAGTAATATGAAATTGTTTTATCTGATCAATCGACGTTCCGCTCTTTAATCTGTTCATTTCATTATATAACCAGTTTTAAATGGGGAATTCATTTTCATTCTTATGCTGAAACACAATGAAATTTCTCGACTTTGAATATCTTAAAGACCATATCAATTAACCTTTTTTTCTAATAAATAAAATTTGACTATGTCCATGCACAGTAAATTTCCCAACATTAGAATATATCAAATAACACGACCACAATCATATTTTTGTTATTCTCCTCCAAATTACCAAAATTTCAAATGGAATTTTTTTTTCTGTAAAGAAATTGCTGCTCGGAGGCCGAATTGTTTTTGTTAGTATTTATATAAAATAATGTCTTAATTATGAGGTTAAAAAAAAAGAAAGAAGAAAGAAATCTTCAAAACTGGAAAGCTTTACAAAAAAAGACAAGAAAAAATGTATCAATCGATATAGAAAGAAGAAAGAAAAAAAGAAAACGTCACATTATGGAAATAGACTAAAGAATCTCTTTCTGAATTCATTTCAGACGGTGGGGATTGTCTGCTACTATTTGCTTTCTCCCTTCCCTTAAACACTTAAATGTTTTCGTTCAGCTTGCATTTTATTTGTGAGTGGAAAGAAGTACATTTATATATATATATATATATATATATATATATATATATAATATTATTTATGAATAAATATGAATTATTTATTATCTACAGACATCGATGTTTCATGCTTACACAATCTTCAGTGCAGGAAGTTCATTTCCGACGGTCGGCGGGAGCGAACTCCAATCACAAATAGCCACTGATTCGCAGTCAAAAGCATTTCCCGTTGGCCACCACAAATTAGCTTAGAATTAAGGAGGAATTTAACTTTGTAAATACCAAGTCGGCGGGTATTTTACAACGAGCAGTGAATAGTGATCTACAACAACAAACTGTGTTGGATCTCGCAATGAAGCTAGTAGCACTGCTTGTTATTAAACTCACTCAGAGTGTCCGGCCTTATTAAAGGGCCCTTTTAATATATATATTAATATATATATATATAAATATATTTATTTACTTATATAAATATTTATATACAAATAAATACATATTGGTCTTTATTATACAGGAGATGATTGTCATCTAGGTAAAACCAATATGCAAGAAAAAGATGTTCACTCACATTTCTATATAAAAATCTATCTATCTATCTTTCTATCTATTATTATTATTATTATTATTATTATTATTATTATTATTATTATTATTATTATTATTATTTGTACTAACTAGTTCTCACACAGGTCATCATCAAAAATTACTCACTGATAATAACCGATGGTGTTCCCTGGAGTCTGGATGACAACAAGTCTCCTCAGATTTCTAGTACTCTCCACCTCTTTCGATAACATTATTATTATTATTATTATTATTATTATTATTATTATTATTATTATTATTATTATTATTATTATTATTATTATTATCATACTGAAGCTCAATTAACCAACGTTTGTATTTCTAAGGCTTTTTCCATATATTTTAATCACAACAAAATATATGCTAAAATATTTCTACGTTTTGGGGTTAAGTTATGTTTTAAAAATCATCCATTTTAAACTGCAACAAAATATACATGGTAGAAATTAACTATCCCCTCACAAAGAATTTATGAGCACAACTGATCTATAAAGATTGGCGACACTAAGAATGCATTGGTCTCACACATGCTAAGTTGTAACCAGAAATTTAATATCCAAGAATCCTAAATAATCAAACATGCACATGATACAAAACTAAGGCAGCTCATAGAAGCTAGTCTCATATTCCATTAAAAAAACACATCGACTAACTAACCGGTTCTTTTCAAATCTCACCGTTTAGGACTAAGAATATCATAAACGAACAAATATACACTTGTCCCAATTTTTAACTCTTCAGGTTTTTACACATTTTTTATTTTTCCATAAACTTCCTCTCTCTACAATGCCACTCCCACTCCTCTTTATTATTATTTTTTTCCTTTTGCTTTTTCTTTACTTTTTTTCCGTTCTTTCTTTTTCCCTCTTTTGTTCCCCTTTCCTCCTTCTTCTCGTCCCGACCATCTTTTACTTTCCCATGGCCTACTCTAGAATATACTCTTACAATCCCGCATTCCATACACTACCTTATTACCAAAAACTTATTTCCTTTTTTTACCCACTTACTTATATGCACCGCTCTTTTTCTACATTTCTCCTAATCTCTTCCACCAATCATCTTTAAGCACATACCCTATGATTTACCCACTACCAACCTCACCTCCCTTCAACCGTAACACACACTTTTACTTTACTCACTCCACTTTTGGTGTCTGCTTATTACTACCATTTCCAACGTTTTGTATATCTTACTCAACTATGTTCAATAAATTCTAATTCTTAAGAAAGTGTTGTAACTCAAGGAAATATCGAATCTATAGAAGCATGACTCTATGTTAAATTATTTATTGCCCTATATAGTTTGTTCTTTGCTTATTTCTTTTTTCCTATTCTATTCATATATATATATATATATATATATATATATATATATATATATATATATATATATATATCCTCTCTATATTTATAAAATCATTAGGCAACTTCATGTCAACATAACTTTGATAATTAGACATTGAATTATTATTTTTTTTATAAATCGAATATTTATTGTAATCAAAAAGTCGATAGCATAACATAAAAGGTAATTTAAAAAATCCAATTTAAAAATAATTGTATTAACAAAATCTGCTAGAAGCCATTTTCCCCCTCCCTGCATTCGTCCTATAAATATTCACCCATTTTCTCTACAAGCCTGCCTGCTTATATTTTCATCAACTTAGTTTTTAGACAAGAAAACCTCATTTTTCTCAATTTTAGTTATAATTGTATAACAATTTGATTTAATTAATAATTTAATTACCAAACGATAACGTAATAAGTAAATTGAACTTTTAAAATCCTGTTAAGAACCGCTAGCAATCAAAATATGCCGGTTTTCTTATAGATTTGTGTTCCAACTGATCGCTGTGGAGACGAGTGGCGTGATAGGGCCCGTCACACGCGATTTCCTCAACAGCCTTGGTCTGTTAATGATGCGCCACACCGGGGACCATCGTGAATTGACTTGACGAGCGCTTCTTCATCGCTACTATTCGTGGAAACGCCTTGAGCCTGTTCTCGGCCTGCCAAGCCAGCAGGACATCTGATGAAACTTCCTGATACTTGCATGTTGGTTTCGGAAAAGGACATTATATCAATTATTATTTGCCTCACAATTAATCAATCGAACAATGAAATATTGTAAATAAAAGGAAAATTATCATTAGTATTTAATAAAATAAATAATTAGATTGAAAAGAAAATCGGTAAAATAAAAGCAGCATTGTTAAAGACGTCAAATATATTCATGCGATTTAAATATATGCAATCGATTTTATTGCAAAATCAATAACATATTTCTTTCATTTAATTATCTTTCCAAAAATGTAAATATATTTTACATGAAATTAATTCAGCAAAAAGTCTCTGTGTGTGCGTGGTGGTGGGTAGTCTAACGATTGAGACAATGCGTAAACAGGTGTTATCAATTTAAAATATTTTTAGTATTTTAAAATATTATATATTTATATAATTAAATGAAAAAACAAAAAGATTAACAAATCTGAAAATATAATTTATTTTTCATTTTTTTTCCCCCAGGAAATCAGAGAAAGTTCTAAACTGCTTTCAAGTTTTCATCCTCTGTGGAAATGGTACAACAGAATTTGCCAATCGACAAAATTCAACAAGACTCTGAAACTTTTCAAACCGCTCATTACAACATTGTCTCTCCTATGGACAAATTCACCGTAGGTGTTGAGTTTCTTGATAAAATTAAAACTAAAAAGATATACATCCAGACAGTGCAATGCCAAAAAGCTATTTTGGGGTAGGTAGGAACAACTTCTCAGATTTCTGAAAACATTTCACTTGACCTTGTCTTTAACCTTGATTTTGAAAGTCGAGGAAATCGGTTAAGCTGCTGCTGATTGTTTTTATTCCCTTAAGTCACAAGTACAACTACATTTAAAAGCGATTACAGTTTTTCTATATAAAAATACAATGATTTGATACATGTTTTTAAATAGCATTTTTCATTTAATGTTATAATTAAACGCATCTTTATTAGTGTCATATCCTTGCTGTTTTATAGTTATAACTAAATTATTACCTACGAACAAGGGTAATACTAAAAGTTACCGACAGAAGTATTATTGTTGAATACCAGCTTGTCATCTAAGGTGAAATAATCACTCAAACTCAGTATAACCAAAACGAACATTAATTTGCATGTTTAAGTGTATCTACGTTAGTCTGTATTTGACTAAAAGACATAACTAGAACTATGTGGATTTTGACGTCCAATCTGTCTGGTGTCGGAGAGAAAAGAGACCGATTCTAATTGTTTCCTATTCTTCTTTGTTTTTCATGTATGAGTCTAATCTGATCACGTGAAAGTTACATTCGTGCATATCTTGTTTTAAAGGCATTTAAATCAGTCTGGCACAAGACTGCTGACTCGGAGTCCTCTCCTTGATGCATGCATTAAATAATATTATTATCATCAACACAATCAATATTTAAAACCAGCTTAACAGCCATATTTTATGTAGTCAGAGACCATACAAGAAATTATCCACTTGAATTGCAAAGAGAATTTTTCTTTTTCATTTATTTGTAGTCTCTTATGTCCTTTCTGTTAAATGTAAAGAATTTATCCGTAGTTAAAACAAGATCTTTCTGAGTCTGTTTAAAATGTATATTTAAAAAATATATTAGAAAAAAATCAAAAGTTAGATATTCTTTCCTTTTAAAAGCAGGCAATTAATAATTCGACAGACATCAGGTCAAGAAAATGGTAGATTTATTGAGTCGCATGCTGCCATCACATTAGAATTTAATGATCACATCAGGTTGTTTTAATCCCAAAGTCACTTTCATATTGTTACATTACGTCTCCTCTCAGATGAGATATAATTTCTCACAACCAAATAAAATATGTGGATGTACCTCGTGTCTCCTACGTTCAACTACAGCAATCTTCCATGATTGAGGCAGTCCTTCCATGGTCGTCTTCAGGGGTGAATCCTTGCTGAAATTTAAGTTGGACATAACAACACAAAGAAAAAGAGGAGTTCAAAGAAAGTACCTTTTACTGTTGTCGTCATTGCCTTCTCTTCTGCCAGCGACAGGGTGCATTCCAGCCACTGATCTTTCGAGCTATTGGCCTCCTAATTTATGGTTGATGTTCCCTCAAAAACTTCCAAACAACTGCCTACTTCCTCTTATCCCCTCCATGTGATGTCATGTCCACTTCTAGCTACAAGATTGAGGTGACATTTGAGTGCATACTAGCTGATCTACCAACTCCGATATCCTGTGTAAGTATGAACGCCGCTCTCGGAACCCAAATCATCAGATATATACTAGAAACGTACCCATTACTATTTAACACTTATCATAGAGAGAAAGAGAGAAAGAGAGAGATTATTAAGTGTACAGCTGTTTAAATTACAAGTTCATTATATTAACATGTGTGTTATTTTGATCCCTTCTTCACCAAGAATTTTCTCGTCTTTATATGACACCATTTTCCTTTTCCTGTATCATAGACTTCTATTTCAAAAATTTAAGATTCCCAATCACTGCAGACCTTTTGGTATCTCGTCTATAATATTTCTTGTACTATATCCTAATTGCTAATATATGTACTAGCTAATATCTGCACTAGCTAATATCTGCACTAGCTAACTCGCCTACCTGAATATTTAACATTATTCCATTTTGTGTGTATTGAATTTAAACAGAAATGAATTTCCTTTATTGTACAAAATTGAACCTTATTTCATAAACAGAAATGCATAAATGACTCACTTTTTCTTTTCTTTTTCTCTTTTTCACAGTTATTATCATGAAAAGAGCAAGTTCTGTGTTGTCATTCAGATTCTTTGCAATGGAATTGTAAAAAATGCTTTAAGCATGATCGGAAATGACATTCTCAGTGAACCATTGAAGGTATGCCCTCCAATACATCGTGCACATTCTAGAAAATCTATGCGCCCTCCAAACGCAAATATTTACTATCTTTATGAATGTATATTAAAAGATTTCAGTTGTTTCCCCCCACCAACATTGTCCCCAGAAAAATAATGTAAATCATGATGATTCCTCATCTAAAACATTCGGACAAAAATTGACAGATATTCGTTGGGACGAATCAAGTTTATTCGGAAATATAGAATTTTAGCACTGGTCAATCATAAGCATGCATTTGTTAATATATTTGTAACATAGATATGGTAATTTGGATTATTTGGATTATTCGGACTATTGTTCTCATCTTGGATGTTATTCAGAGATTTACATCAGTCGAAACGGTGTGAGAATATCATCGAAGATGAAAATGGTAGTCGAAATAATCCAAATTATCAATCATCATCTCAAAAATTCCGAAACATAATAGCCATGGTACTTATGGCCTCCGTTCAGTCTTGAGAGACAATGGATACCCCCTGTAAGGGTGGCTGCGCATGTAATTGTAAAGCAAGGGTTGCACAATCTCCAACTACACCCCTCCTGAATCAGCACTGCTTGATTCCAGTGGCAAATAGAAATCCAGGACGACTGGAAACAATGCCGAAATAAGCGAAGAGCACATACAGCACCTGGTAATCCCAAGTGGTTGCCCATTTTAGTACTGACCAGGCTCAACGTTGCTTCACTTTGGTGATCTAATGGGAACCGGTATGTTAACATAATTATGCCATATATAACCACGGTACTAAACAACTTGTAACATTACATGGGGGTTCCTAAGAGTCTGATTATGAACAACTGACTGGAGTTTTCTTGTGTACAGGAAACAGGTGTTCGTTTCTCTTAAGTAGTTTAAAGATGGTCCTAGTCTTTTATTCTTTTGTTTGATAATAAGTTTATAAATATATACGTGCTGCACGGATAATCCCAATAAAGTAAGAAATATCAAGACTAACAAATTTGTCAATTTTTAGTTATTTAAACTAAAAGAATTAAATGATGCAAAAGTGTTTATACAGAGTTTTAATATATGGTATATTGTAACAAAGTGACAGGACCCCGCAGAGAGAATTGCTTTCCTCCGCCACCCGGGGTAGAAAAATGCTTCCCCCCCCCCTGTCCATACAAAAACATTTAACTAGGGGTTGTACGTAATGGGTGAAAATTTCAGATTCATGTGAGTAGTATTTTTTTGTGTTCATTTATACATAAATAACACTAAACAATCAAACATTTTGAAAATTTTGCAAAATTCAGAAGGTGCAGGCCACTAGTTTTTGGCTATTCTACATTCATGAAAACCCTTTCACAGCCTGAAAATGGTCCTAAATGAAAGTACTATATCAGATTTAACCATCTATATCCATTCATAGCTTTTGAGGATGTTTTAGGACCTGTAATGTCGCATGAAACCACTTTTTCACCGAAAAATGATGGATTTTGAGTCCCGTGGAGCCCTAACGGCTATTTTTAGCCTGCACCTTCTGAATTTTGCAAATTTTTTAAAATGTTTGATTGTTTAGTGTTATTTATGTATAAATGAACACAAAAAAATACTACTCGCATGAATCTGAAATTTTCACTCATTACGTCCCACCCTTAACTTAACCATTAAACTTAGCGAGCTGAAGTTGAAACCCAAACTCAGTCCAGAAGCGCAGAGGTATTAATCCCCCACTCAATCAGTGGAGGACTTTTTGGTTATTGTAACTACAATTTTCACGGAAATCTATATTCTTATTTTTTTTTAAGTCAGAATATTTGTTCGAGTTATCAATACCTTGCTTATCTGTTGTTTTTTAAATGTACTTCTCATCCCTAAATTGACACACAAATGTCTGATTGACCCCAGTCCGAACTTCTTGATCAGTTAACACAACGTGGGGGAGGAACAGCCCGGTCAACAGAGACGCTTCGATACCACCAGTCTTCTTCACGGAGTGGAAACTTCGTCAATGGCAGCGTCCTCAGAATACGGTCAAAAGTTGGCAACGTCACATCAATCAACACCAGAGATATTAGTCTGGGACATGAGTGGAAGTGAACAAGTGTGAGCGCTGTATTATTGGTTACTGCAAGGGGATGAGATGCTTACAATCTCATGAATCTGTCTGGTTATGGCAAAAAAATTGGAATATTATTATGTTCATTCCCAACGGAATGTGTGATGGTAAAGAAGATAACCGTATCTTACGCAAACGAAATAAGCAACCCCCTTGTTGATGTCTCCTTGTAGCAGAACTGCGGTAATAAACGACTTGTAACATTGCATGGAATGTTCTTCAAATTCATTCTGGTCGGCGTTATGTTGTTGACAAAAATAGCTGTTCGTCTCTTTCATTGTAGTTGTATTCAGTAGTAGTGCCAGTAGTAGTCGGAAGGATTTTGTTCTTTTCTTCTCTTGTGGCTGGAAAAATCGTAGCAATTAAAAATAACAACAAATATCTCCATTAATTGCTCTGGGATTTGTTTTTAATCTTTACTTTAATTTAAACCTAGATGAATTACACTTTCTTCTTCCAACCTTCATAGGTTGATGGAGGCATGGAAATCAGCGTCCGCTTACTGTGATGCCGACCTTCTCAGGGCAGGAACTCTCTAGCTTTTGTGCAACGTACGTCCACCTATGACGCAACTATCAGAACACATCAGCCTAACTTCTAACTTAATCGCTGTTAACCTTATTTTAATACACCCAGCATCTAATCTTGTTACATATTTACCATTAATTCTTGATCACTGGCTCCCCCTATTGGCTAAAAGATTCACTAAATCTTATCTTTTTTATGGTCTCTCTTTGTTAGTTCGTGTTCAAGCAAAGGCGAAATTAAGAGAACGGGGATGTAAATATATGATCAAACGTATAGAGACTGATTCTATTGTTTCTTCTGTGTTCCGACTGTGTCACTCAACCATTATATCCATATTTTATTTTGTCCACGTACCCTGTGATTCTATCATATTTATTTCCTTTTCAAGGCTGCTAGCTCCAAATTCTCTCCTAGATGCATGCATCGCATAACAATAGTATGCCCTACCTGCATTTATTCGGCATTGCTCTTTGAGGATAAGAGTAAATGAGATGGATGAATTGACAGTTAAATGATGCTGAGAGGATTGAAAATCTACACATTCCATCAACTGAAAACAACAGCGAACACAGAAAACAGCAATCTCCCCCTTCATCAGAAAGATCGCTCATGGAATGTGAGGAGTACAGGAAACGATAGAGGGAAAGTGTGTGTAACGAGACTGCCGAAAGTAAACACAAGACCCACTTTATACACTCCATTAAGAAATAATTCAATCTGCATTTATCAAAGTTACATATAGGTGAGAAACACACACACAGACACATACGATCCTGTCTGATAGTTTTATTAATACAGAAATCTTTGTGGAATATTACTTCTATTACTTTCCTATTTACTTTGCTAGTATATTTAATACTATTTATACTGCTACTATGTTTTGTTAAGCTTATTATTCATTGGTGTGTATGATTAGCATAATGGATGCTGTCATGGCATATGAAAACAGTTATGCTGTGTTAAAATCATATCATATCTATTATGGCTATTTACTTGCTAATAATTTTGGGAAAGGTATGAACCCACAATTTGCTACCAGCTGTAGATAAAGTACTAACTTTTGTTCAATGTATCCTATACAATGTATCGTTTGCAATAAATATTGTGCTTTGAAATTAAATGATCTGATTAACCAACTCAACCAAATCCAACAACTTCTCTTTTGACTTGCTTCGATCTTTTCTGGTGAGATTGTTTTCTAAACCTTTGATAATATCATGAAACACAAAAATAGGACAATATAACAACTTATCTCCCCTTGTATATTATGTCAATCTTAGTTGTCTTCTAAAATCAACCTATTTGATTGCGACAAATCACGAAGCACTTGATTTTGGTTGGATAAAGGTAGTAAAAGCCTTTATTCGTCCTCTTTTTGAAGTTGTTTTCAGACGCATCTTTTGAGCTGTCTTTTCAGACGTTATATGAAACCTTTTACACAGTATCAGAAAAGTTGGTTTTTGAATTAGGCCGAAACCATTTTTAGTTTGCAAGATGTTTTTTGTAGAAAGCGATAAGAATGGATTTTAGATAAAGAGGGCTAAATAAAGATCTGGTCAGAGAAAGGTTATTTTGGAAGTCAATTCCAAAAAGCCGTCCAACACATGCCAACATGTAAAATGGTCATTAAACCGAATATGATGATGAATGAATTGTTTGCAATAGATATTGTGCTTAAGAATTAAATAACCCCACCTGATTTGCCGGAAATCACACCAAATTAATCAAACAAAACCACTATTCTCTTCCTTTGCTGGTGAGATTGCCTTCTTAACTTTACTATATTATGAAAACAAATTGACGTTACCCCATTGTCTATTGTGTTAATAGATTATCTCCCTTGTCTTCTAAATCAGTCCCATTTGTAATCGGAACAACCAATCACCAAGTACTTAATTTTAGTGGGATATAGGCGAAAAGCCTTTATTCATCCACTTTTTGAAGTTGTCTTCATACGAATTCGATGTATCTTCTGAACGATCCAGTTCAGAAGTTTAAAAACAGTTTTTATACATTATCAGTTAAGTTGATCTTTTAATTAAGCCGCAAACACATCTAGTTTGCAAAACGTTTCTTCTATTATAATTTTCAATACATATATTATCTCTGTCTTGTGTTTCTTCTTCAATACGTTTTCGTTCAGTTTATCTTTCCAACGTTTTGCAAACACAAACTACCAGATCTACTTAATTTTGCCAACCAATCACTTCAATATTGCTGTCGTCCATTATTTAAATTTTATAAAACAATTAGTAAGGACCGGACTCGATGTAGTTTAACGTTGATTATCTAACAAGAACTGGTGTTTTAATATTACTATAGCCATAGTAAATAATTAGCGATCATAACTTAATGAATTACTAACTTAGCTAGCGGGACCCATGTAAATTACACAAAATGATGTTTTCAATACAAATTATCTTGTTCCTAACCTATAAAAGCGGTTTCGTGTCCGTCCGTCCGTCAGACTTTTTTCTCAATTTGATCGATCGACTAATTCCGATTTCAACGACTAAACCTTACTTTGTAAATGCTTTAGATTAAATTAAAGTTGGCTCCAATTCATGAGTAGCATACAAAGATTCTGAAGGTCGTTGCTTTTGATGTAAGCGTGACACACAAAATAACACACACGCTATCGTATTAATATGTGTCTTCCCGGTCGTTCCCTCCCTACCTCCCTCCCCTTTCGATGTAGAAAAAAAAATCTTAGAGGTTGGTTGGGATCGAACTATAAACTAGTCGGGCCGACGTCAAAAACCGACGTCAAAATCCTATGTCACTAACCGTTGCACCAAAGGGAAATACTTAAAAATATTACGAAAATTAGGTGACTTGAATGATTTTCCAAATCTAGGTGCGGCACGCATGCGCAGAGCTTTTGATGTAAGCATGACACATGAACACACACGCTATCGTATTAATATATAGATTAGCTAAAAATCACTAACTTTGAATTTATACATTATTTTTAATTATTCTTTGTTGGATATATATTTAACAAGATGAACTTGTTTTAAAATTTTTACAGTCTCATCGAGAGCTGAAGAAAGCCTTGCAGATCTGTGCTTCGTTCCGTGGTACTTATTTAGATGTGAAAGCAGAAACTGATTTGATTAATGCCAAAAATGTTCAACTCTTTAACGAAAAAAGGTGAGTTTGTAGGAGAGAGGTAATGTTAATGCATGTATTGGAAAAGATGTATCCTCTTGTCACAATATCTTTTAGTCATAAAATTATCTGATCAAATATGGTGTGTGATACTAATAAACGTGATTTGTAAAATTTTCAATTAATTGATAATTTATTTATTCGAAATAGTTAATTAAAAGAAAAATGTAATGTATTAATTTAAATTTCAAAATCCTATTTAAAAAATAATCATAATTTGGAAAAATAAACCAGAATTCACATTAGTTTCTTATCTTCTCTATTTATAAAATCATGAGATCAGATATTTTTTATTTTTTATTTTCTTATCTTTTTGTTTTTGCTGAGGATGGGGAATCCTACCAGATGCCGGACACTCACCCGCTATTTCAGAGACTCGAACCGATATGTGTGTGTGTGATTTGTAAAATAAAAATTAAAAATCGATTAATAAACATTACCTTAACAAAATGAATTATATTTTTTTAACAATTTGGTTCAATTAATAATTTAATGACCAAACGTATCACACTCATAACTTGCACTCTTAATGATCATTTATCTGGCAGATTTCGTGCTCACTCTAGTTTTAGCCGTCAATATGTTTGTAAGCTTGTGGTGAACATACTGGAAGTCAGCTTTTAGTTATAGGGATTTGACCTCACAATGTATAGTCAAGTTCACACCCTTCATGACTGCCTCAAAATCCACGAGGTTGATGTGATGCATGTGTGGCCAGAAAACTTGCATTAACCTGTGGTTCGATGTGCCATGGAGATCTCTCAGGGTCGTATCCTGCGTCCTACAACACCAGTTGTGATCCTATGCTAAAATGATCACATGCAACTAGTTGTTTTATCAATCATTCTATGCTTTAAAAGATCCATAGGACTTTGGTGTTTGTTAGAGACTGTGGGGGTTGTTGGAGACTTGTCGGCAACCCCAAAATAAGAAAAACCCGCTGTAAACAATGACAAATATTTATTTGAAGACAGGTGTATAACAATAATATATGCAAAACAAAAAGTTACATCAGTCTTGTTTGGAGAGAAAAGAAAAGCTGAGGAATCTTACTCGTGCTTTGATTCCTTAGATGAAGTTGAGATACTTCTTCAGATTAGGACCTGAGCTAACTTTGACCCCAACCCAAACTCTAACTTTAACCCTAACCCTGACCCTAACCCTAATCCTAACCTTAACCCTAACACTAAACCTAACGATGGGGTTAAAGTTAGTTCGGATCCTAATCTGGAGAAGCACCGAAGTATAATTAGAGATAGCATCTTCTTAGTCATTTTATATTCCTATTTTTGATTGATCGCCAACGTCTATCCTTTTCTGTCTCACACTCTAAAGAACCCCTCAAGACTCAGTCTTTTTATTCAATATTCTCACTTGAGGCGACCAGCCCGATTGGCTAACCAATCACCGATAGTTTCGCATTTTCTACTAATTTATGATTGGTCAGTCAATGAAGCCTTCGTTTCATGCACACACGAAGAGCCCCATCGAACATCAATATAATGGCTTGGTTTATCATGATACTAGCATGCACATTTAATTGTTGACAAGCGATCATATTTATCAGATACGAGTGTACACTATTCGTCAAAAATGGCAAAAAAATATTCTTTGCCAGTGTTTGCATTAATATTCCTATTCATATAAAATAATGGCTGAATTCATGAATTAAAACAGAAAGAAAGAAAAAATCGTCTCTAACTGAAAGCTAAAAAAACGAAAAGAAAAACGTATAAATCGGTATGGAAAGCAGAAACAAAAAAGAAAGAAACGTCTCATTATAGCAATAAATTGAAGGTGTGGAGTTGTCTACTTGTTATTTCCTTTCTCAATGTATGTATCTATCTCACAGATTTTTACTTGTTAACTTTTCATATGATGTGACGAATATATATATATACAAATAAATACACATTGCTCTTTATTATAGAGTGAAGAATGGACAGGCGAAATCAGAAATCTTTTTAAATGGTATGACCTATTAGATTGTAAATCAAATTTGACGTTTTAAGATTATTGTTTTGATAATTTAACTTAAATTTTTCAGAATAATACAGTGTTTTCTCTGGCTGTCACTTAAATATGAGTAATATAACCTCATAGTCTGATAAACCAAACTAACATCTCAAATCGACAATTTCAAATGACAAAACTCAAAGTGATATTTATCTTCTCTTCTCACACAAAAGTGTGTGTTTCTTTTAATACATTGTTCCCTAATCAAGTAAACTTAATTAAAAATTAAGAATTACGAATGTTATATTTTGCTTTCTTTGCAGACCTAAACGACAGGACATCCGCGAGAAATTATTTGGTGTGTCTTATGGCAGGCCACAGGAAGTAAAAAAAAAGGCACTCATTCCGACAGAAGAAGATCGTTTGATTCAAAATTCTCCTTGGCCACACCGGAACTCAGCCTGCTTTCAGACCCTCAATACTTTCATAGAAAGGTATATGAAGATAACAGAAATATTAACTCAATACCCTTTTTTCTATATGTTTGAATTAAATGCAGATTCAGTCATTTCAGAAAACGCAGGCAAAATTTATTTTCAATCGCTGTCATTGGTATCAATCCTTTCATGCCAGTTGGCATAGCCGCTATGCAAATTCTGATCCTACGCATTTAGTGGCGTTCAAGGCCTCTGTGCATAGTACAGGCGATCTTATGCTACTTACTTAATTAATTTTTTGAGTAGTTAAAACAATTAATTTATTGTATAGGAGAATTTAACAAATTTAAAATAAAAAAATAAAGAGGTTAAAACATGTTAGTCAATAATTAAAGAATAATAAATTCTCAAAAATAAAATGGCTGCGATACATAAAAAGTTCAATCAATAAACATTCACATTGTTATCGTCTTCTTCTAAATAATCTGTTTCAAAAGTCAAATTTAAAAATCTTGTGTAGATATCAGACACATTTGATTAGATGCTCTACAGGGTCAAAGCATATCCTCAAATAATGGCAGTGGAAAGGCGCTTGGAGGACCAATTGAACTCATGATAGTCCCCGGTGTGACGCAATATTGATAAACCCAGGCAGTTGATGCTTAATCACTACACCCATCTGCACAGTGATTGTTTGGAATACGAATCTATCTATTTGATTGATTGCAGGGTTTGTTGCCGATTCCATTTTTGAGGATGCTGCAAATGTGTTGATGAAAGTCGCATCCCATATTACTGTTTGGGAAGCGAAACACTGTCAGGCTGTCGGGCCATTTGCTATCCCTTTGTTGAGTCTGAGCAGTTCAAGGATCGATAGGAATCTATTGATGTCTGGGGCCCATCAGATAACATTGTTGAGAGCCCTATGTGTAGGGAATCTGCCAGCGCTCCACCTACAAGATAGGGTGTGGAGTCCATACACGTCAACCAACTGACCACAATGGTACCTATGGACACTGCAAGTTTTGAAACCTGTGTATAATGGAATGACATCATAAACTAGGTTCTTGATGGCCGATGATGTCATAGCTGTTAGCCAGGCACTGTTGTGTGTCAAGCTTGTAGCTTGAAGGCAAGGCAGGCGGTGTTGGTGGCAAGACGTTTTCAGAGATTCAATTCTAGTCTTCATCCTGTTTGTCTCTCAGCTTTTCTATATCCTCTTCTGCTTCGGCAGACAAGTCATGGATCAGGTGGTTATTATTCAAATTTTAACACTTAGATGTGTATTACAATTACATTAACATAAAAATGTAAAAAATGCAAAATGCAGTCATCTTTCTATCAGTTCTCTGCCTGCTGCCCTTCTTACAATCGGTTTTTCACCTCAACCATTGAACCTCGTCGCTAAGGCAAGGACGTTGGTACAGTTGTGGACAACTCCTTCAAAACAACATGTCACTGTATCGAGATGGCGAGCAAAGCCAGGCCGGTTCTCTACCTAATCCGGAGATTTTTTCTAAGCCAAACAGCAGGCGCTTTCTGTTCCTTATACATAACAATGGAGTAGTTATTCAGATTAGAACCAAAGCTAACCCGAACCCTAACTCTAACGCTAAACCTAACCTTAACCCTTACCCTAACCGATGCCAAGTCGATTTTAGCCTGGGTCCTAATCTGGAGAAGTACCGACCCTGGTATAGCAACAAATCTCTATCTTCAAAAACTTATCGTACAGCTTGAGCATGTTCAACAGTTAGCAACCAGGATGGTGACGGGATTCTCCACACTTACCTACAAACAACGGCTTCAAAGACTAAATATGTCCTTACTTGAGTTTTTCACTCCAACACCTGTCACCTGTAGAATATGTACCATCGTCACTCGTCTCAACAGAAGAAAGGCAGCATTCTCTGCTTGTGTTTCTGCTCCCTGAAACAGCCTGCCACAGGAAGTTGTCCTGACCAAAAATGCACCAAACATTTGTGTTATTGTTTTTTTTTCTTCCCCTTGGCAAAACTCAATCATGTTCTGAAAAGCCAAAAACAAAAACAAGATTTTTCCTCTACAAAACAACTAAACCAAACACCATGAATAAATACTTGAACATATAAAGAACTTGAAGCATAAAAACTTTTACCAAAATGACCGGATTCGGCATTAAATAACCCGAAAAGGATTGATATGCCGTAAAACAAAACAACCAAACCAAACCGAAATGAATAGAGTGTAAATTTTTAACCTTAGCACACCAGTTAATATTCAATTGAATTTAATCTTTAGCAATTGGACGATCTCATTTTAAAAATGGGTGTGGAACGTTACAACGTATGTACAAACATGCATAAGCATATTATTATATATAAATAATCAGAATATTTACATTTTTTAAACACAATTTTTTTATCAATAAAAATAATAGCAGTAGTAGTAGTAACACTGCTAACAAGTAAAAAAAATGAAGATAATTCTTGAATAATTTTTTTTTGAAAAACTAGATGTTCTAAGTGAAATCGAATGACCCCCCCCCCTCAAAGGTCAAAAGTTGTTATGGTGAAGTGGATACTGACGATTCAGTGTTCCCAGTTCGAGTTCCATCGGATCTATGGTATCGGTAAGCATGTGTTAAAAGATAATGTTTATCTGCTCCCAGAACTATGTGCTACCATATTGACATTAGTGTATCCATGGTATAGTAACGCTGAATATACGAAGGAGGGAATAAAGAGGAATTACTCTGGAAAAATGATAGCATTCTACATACAAACTATAAAGAATATAAATACAAGAAAGATATATAAATATAACAAAGCATGAAGGAAAAACTTACTTAAATACAGATGGCATATACGTCAGTAACATTTTGGAACAATGTGACCACCCACGAGCAGGGCTGATCAGAAAAGAGAAAGAACCTAGTTTTCAGGTAACAATCATGGAACCTTATCAGAAAACAAATCATGCGATCAACACATCCTCTAGCATTGAAACCAATTAACTCCTGAACAGCGAGAATTGTGCCCCAACAAAATTAACATGAGATGTTGTCAACTTTTACGTGTCTCTTCCTGTGAGTACCTTAGTCTATGATAAAATCAAATGCCAACAAAACTGAATCAAGCAAGTCAAACTATTGTAAATTGCTGATTCATACGCATTTTAACCAATATATGTGTTGGTTTAGAATTCTCAGATTTTTCTCCCTGGGATTTATGTCCAAGTTATTTCCCTTGGATTAATTCTGGCCAACGTTAGAGAATGCAAAGTTAAAAAAACTTTTTAGCCCATGTATGAACCATTTAGAACTAGACTGGTCTCTTGCTGGCTCTTCTTTCAAAGTGGATGGAGGTTTCGTCCAGCTGTATCGTAGAGCATGTCTGGCCTTGTCTCTAGGTTATGTATTCTGATAGTAGTCACAGAGATTCTCAAAAACACACATCACAAAGTTAGTAATATTTACTTTCAGTGCGCATGCATAGTCTTCTATCACCGACCCTGGCAATATGTGTTATTTTCTTATTGTATTTGGGATAGTAATGTATTCATTCTTTAGTATTAATACCTGTTTTACTTTTTTTATATAATAATGTGTACCACTTTACATTTTTCTGTAACCCCTTTCACGTTTGTCTTCAATGAATTTTTAATCTGAAAATAAATTGGTTTGGTATGAAAATAAATGTGATAAAATATATGTAAATCCCACTGTTTCTTCACGATTATACTTTTCTCCGTTTTTATTCAGACACATGGATAGGAATGCGATACCCAAACACATAGTCGCTAAAAATGTAAAAGCTACAATATAAATATAAAACTTTCAAGACTAAAATATCTAATTGTCTTCTAATTCCTTCCCGATTCTTTTCTCTTTACAGGTGCAATGATATTTTAGAGCTAGTAGAAACGGCTGAGCACTTCCAAGTTTTATCAGGTGTGGCTGAGATTGGTGGTATTGGAAACATTGGAATTGATTTGCTTGTTAAAGACATTTCCGTTACCTACACTGGTGCCATTGAAGAATTCTTTGCCTCTATTAGTAACGTGATGGATATCAAAGAAACAAAGTCTTTTGATTATAGTTTTTTTAAACTGCGATCCATGGTCAAAGTAAGTTCTCTTTTTAACAACATAAGGAGAAAACTAAAATTGGGGGTTTATGAAGCAGACAAGGAGAGCAAGTTATTGACCTTTAACATTAATGATTCAATGGTTATGGCCTTCCTCAAATTTTATCTGGCCCCTATCAACTTGCCTATGCTACTAACAACATGGAAATAAGTTATATTATTTATTATATTGGACTTTATAAGACACTCACAGATCAGTCAGTATTGTCATATAGTCATAGATAGGTATATAGTCATAGATAGTCATATGATCATAGATAGTCATATAGTCATATAGTAATAGATTAGTCAGTAGTTAAAAATTAGTATGGTTGTGGTCCCTTGTCCCTTTAAGGTTCATGTGAATTGGCAAAAAGGTTAGCTCAATCATTGCTTCGGAAGGGATCACATGAACCAGGCTATATAAACTCAAACACTTAGGGCTCCCAAGATCTTTTGCCCTTTTAAATAATATGGCTGACATTGATTAATGGTTGACGGCACCAGCTCCAGATAGATGTTGAGAACCTTACTCCCATGACCGCAGAGCCAACAGCATGCGCATTCTTCACACATAAGATTCACGAATGCACATGTTCGCAAACCCTCTTTCTGTATATTCATTTTTCACTGTTTGTATATCATTCTTTATTACATGCCCATTAATGTACACGGTTGTTGTTTCTTTTCTTGAAAAGCTTTCGCTCTGATTCAACTTTATCACTTATCTTCGAGTATAATTTGTATTTTGTTTCTTGCAAGAATTGAAAATTCTTTCAGGGATAGAAATCAATACAATTAAAGAAAATATTTCTTCATTTTATTATTTCTACATACTTATACATTTTATTAGTCTTTTTTTTTGCATTCAAATGTAAATATATTGAGAAATTTGTCTGGATTCTAAATATCAAATAATTACTCATTGAGGGGAGAAAATTAAATAATTTTTACATTTAAAGCAATTTAAAGTAGAAAACTAAACATTTTATATAGTAAATAGAATTTACTTTTAGCTTTATAGATTAAAAAAATATGAATGGTGCATGATTTCATTGGAAATAACTACCATGGATGTATAGGAGCTAATCTTAGCATAGACTGTTTAGACCAACTCCTATAATATTATTTGTGACAACTAAAAAGGTCGTCACACGAAAGGAAAACAAAATCTTTTCATAACAACCATGAAAAGTTATTTATTTAAGTAACCTACACCGTTAGGTATAGGTTGGCGAAAGTTAGGAAAGTGTCCTAGGGAAGAAAGGAATTAAGTAAGAAAGTTCTTTTGCTGCCGCTTATCTTCGAGCTGTATTTCTTCCCATGGAATATAGTCTTGCTCGTCTGTGTGGTGGACGAAGGCAGGAGAAGAGAAGTCTTACTTAAATATCAAGTGAATACACATACAATGAGCACGGGCCACATTTAAATATAGAGAATGTGTAGAGCACAGGGTTTTATTTAGAATTAAATGTGGTAACCAGTATTCACCACCAGCTTCTTAAGCCGCCTGGGAACCGCATCAACTGATTTGACAAGTAACTTATTTTTTTCGTTTATTTATGAGTGCAATGATGTTGAATATCATGAGAGGATTGAAAATCTCCACCTACTACTCATTGAAAACAACAGCCAACCCCATTTCCTCACATTCCATGAGCGATGTATCTAAAAACTGTCAATTTGTCTCTTTTATCATTAACACTAATCCTCGAGTGATTTTTGCCCTAATAAAACTTTGACTAATAAAAATTAGAAAAAATGCAAAAACAAAAAAAACACTAAAAATGCGTTACTTGTGAAACCAGTTGATGTGGCGAATTGCGAAGCTGCTGGTGAATGCAGCCGAATGCTGGCGCCCATATTAAATTCTTAATAAAACCCTATAATATGCATGTTCTTTTTATATTCACCTTTTGTAAGAATAAATTAGAAATGCTAATAATAGGGAGTTACTTTCCACAAACCTTGTAATTTACACTGAGAATACTTTGATATAATAAATAGTTTACTTTTAGATTTATAGATTATAAATAATCTCTGCAAAATTGCATTGTTTTATTGAAAATAACTTTCAAAATTAATAATTTAAAAAAATTTAGTCAGATTTCATCATTTACTTCAATTTTAATAAATTTAAATTTCCGTTTCTTTCTCTCTATATATAAAATTTTATTAAAAGTTTTTTTCTTTAATAATTAGCATCCGTTGCCTATAAAAGAAAAAATAACTTTTCTGCCTTTTATTTATTTTTAATTTGTTTTTATAAAATCAGATTTAATTCCAAAATATACTATGAATTCTAAGTAATTCTATCATATTAGATTACAAAAACAGATGAATATTGAGGGGAGAATATTTTTATTTAAAAAGTCGATTCTTGTTGCTTAAAAGTACGAAAACATTTTTTTGTTTGTCTTTTCCTGAGAGAGAGTTAATTAAGGGGCAGTAACTGAGAATTGTAATTTTGAGCCAGATTTTGTCTTTAATATCTAACAACTATGATTTTGTATTAAATTGCGATCATGGATCTGAACTTGTTCCAGTTTGAAGACGTACTTTATTTTAATTCCGAAAAAGCTAAACAGATCGATGTCTTGCAAGCCCATGGGCTTATTTCTGGCAAAGAAACCTGCAGTTGTGGGCACAACATGCGACTTGTGCCATCAACAGTGAAAACTGATGGATTTCTTTGGCGTTGCACGAGTGGTTACTGTGCAAGTATAACGTCGATTATACGTAACTCTATCTTTGAGAAATCCAAATTACCGATTCGAAATATAATGAAATTTACAAAATTCAAATTTAAACAAAATAAATTCTTACATTTTCCATTACTGTATTCTTTTACGTTCATTTATTAATATTTAATTTCCAGTTAATTGCTTTCGATGTAATAACAACTGTTGAATAGAGTTACTGCCCCTTAATTAACTCTCTCTCAGGAAAAGACAAAAAAATATTTTTTTCGTACTTTTAAGCAACAAGAACCAAAAAGTCACTATTTATTGTTCATACTAAAGAGTTCTCAAGCTAGAGAGAATAACTCTAACAAGGGAGGTAACTAATGACATTACCTATAATACTTTTATTTTTAACGTCATTTTTTTGCATATTAAAAATAATTGATTTAATTGTTACTCATGGACGGCGAAACGGGGGGGGCAGGGGGGGGCTCAGCCCCCCTCCCCCCACATTTTTTGACTTGGTCCCCCACTTTACGGTCATCAATAATGAAGTTATATATTCATGTGTTTAACCGGGCCCCCTCACTTTTTAGGAGAGCCCCCCCCCCCACTTTTATAACTGTCCCGCCGGCCCTGTTACTACTGACTTTTTTGTGCGAGGGCTTAATGTAAGATTTAAACAAGCTATTTACAAGTAACATCTTTTGTGCTTGCTTTGAATTATTACTTTGAATATAACTTTTATTTCAGACATTAGAAGTCAAGTTATCGAACATTCTATATCAGGCTTTAGAAGAATGTCCAAGTGCCCAGTCGAAGAGACGACTGCTAGAAGTTTTCCAAACTATCTGCTGTAGACCTCAAGTTCAAGTAAGTTAGAAGTAAATGTATATATATATATATATATATATATATATATATATATATATATATATATATATATATAAACAATTGTATGTTAAATTCCAATGACAAAGTCTTTATTCATTTTTTCTGACCGAATTTGAAAATAATTCCATCTAACTTGACAATTGTTTCATGTACAAACAAACAACCAGGAATTAACATATAATTACCAGGATCTTTCGTTCATGCAGCTCATTAAAAGAGCAACAGATCATTTCCTGAGAGATTTAATAAACACATTTATTTCCTACAATAACATCTTATAACGGAAGTATTTCTAGACAAACATTATATATATATATATATATATATATATATATATATATATATATATATATATATATATATATATATATATATATATGAGAAAGGAAGGATGAGGGTAATCCGACATAATGGGAAATGAAAAAGGAAAAACCAAAAGATGTTTTTTTTATGTATTCATCAACGTTTTGTCTTTATTTGTAAGACTTCCTCAGGATGATAATTTTAAGAAAAATGTCATGCAAGTACATGAAAATATTGGGTTGGCATTATGGGTTGAGGAGAAGAAGTAGTAGCCACTACTGGGAGCGCAGGATTCCCTGCCACTGACTTCTCTCAACCCAAACCTCGGTCCTGCGCTCCCAGTAGTGGCTACTTTTTCATTTCCCATAAGAAAAAGTTCATAAATCATATAAAATAAAAATAATAAAATTATAATAATTAATATATAAATAAAGAAATATTAGTAAGATGATAACTTTAGCTGAATAATTATATAATCAAATTATGATAGTAATCATTAACATTTTCTGCGTACCTATTCTTTATTCTCTGCTGTATTTTTGTCAACAGTTGATCCCATCATTCCATCTCGGTTTTTCATCATTCTGTCTTTAATTTTTGGTCTTTTGATGATGAAAGTTTTTCTTTCGAAAATTTAAGATTACATTATTCCGGAACGTTTAATTGCCTGACAGTAACCTTTTTACTGTTCGGTGTGTAATCTGTTTTACATGAAATATTAATAAATTGATTTGAGATTTCATTCTTGTTTTCTCTTCTCGTTTGTTTTTGTTTACCTTTCCACCTTCCGGTCCTATATCCCATTGCTCCAGCCTCGGATTACAAACCTACACTTATATTTACCAGCAATGCTTCAAGCAAACTACAACCTCCTTATATATATATAAATATATATATATATATATATATATATATATATATATATATATATGTAAAGGAGTAAGGCTACCAACATTTGTAGAATGTTTTTTTCAACATTTATTTATTATTTTGTTGTTTTTTTCAGCATTTATTTATTATTTTACCATTTTATGATTTTATATATAACGCGTTTCAAGCGGTGGCCCGCTTTCATCAGATATGAAAATCCATTTGAAGAAATGTCTTTCGATTCGAGCAAATGTTGTTTTATTTGTTTTTGCGCATGCGTGGGTTTGCGGGTGTGTGGGTATCTTTGATTTTTATTTTTATTTTTTATTTGTCATTTTTCCTGTTTCTCTTGGTCAAGTGCGTGTTACTCATCCATGATCCATCGGTCATCTTAGCCTTCTAGGGTGCGGGAGATTTTCTTTTGAAATTTGATACTTTTTATTGCTTTTTGTCTCCAAAAGTTGAAGTGGTGTCTGCGTGCGTGTGTGTCCGTATGTGCGGTCTGATCTTGAGTCTTGTGAATAGGTGGGCGATACATACACACACACACACACAAACACGTACACACACACCCATGCGCGCGCACCCACAGGCGTGTGGTTATAGTGACAGAGAGGGGGATAAAGGTTGAATTATATACACATACATACATATACACACACACACACATATATATATATATATATATATATATATATATACACACATACATACATACATACACACACACACACATACATATACACACATATTTGCAAAAGATAAATTAATGCAAACGGTCCAAATAGATTTGAACTTGGTTTGGCTGATTTCATAGTTCGGTATTTTATGTGCAAATTTAATGTCTATTGTAAATGATTCATTTAACACAAGTTGCTATTTGACTCATAGCTGTGTAGAAGTGCGCAATAAGAAGTTATGTACTAATATTATCTTCCTTGAATAAGAATTTTCCAGTCTATAGATAACTATAAATAGTTATTTATGTTTGTACTTAACTAGAGGTGGATAAAGTGTGATCAAAGTGTGTGTTGTTAGAGTTATGATCTGTTTAATGTTGGATTAAATTTAAGTATAAAGTTTTTTTCTTGTGTTAGTAAGTAAGTGTAGTCTTGGCTTTGGAAAATTGGCATTATTTTGAATTTTCCTCCGCTGCATGAGTGCACATGTTGGGAGACGAATAATTTACGGTTTTCTTTGATTTTAATGTTGCTTTTATGTAAAGATACTCTATTGTTAAATGTTTTCGTCGCACCTATATAAGCTTCATTACATGTTGTACATTCTAGCATATATATATATATATATATATATATATATATATATATATATATATATATATATATATATATATAGCAATCGGACATATATATATAGCAATCGGACATTTGCTTGCATTCGGGCAGACTTTTGCCCTGTGTTTCTTTCCCTACAACTTTTATTTTAAATCTTGGCCTTTGCCAACTTATCTATCCCAGCGACTTCCTCTGATGATAAGATTTTGATCTTTGAAAAGCCTCGCTTAAGGAAAATTTAACTTGAATAAATTGCCTTTTTGCGGAATATACCTTGCTCTGAGCAATTGAATTGCATTTTGATTTTGCTTTTGCTTCTCTAATTCCTTTCCATTCTTCTTCATATCTACCTGCTCTATCCTGGATATTGAGCTGTATACTCTTCACAATAGGTTTTACCTTTCCTAAAAGTTCGCTTTTAGTACACCACTTTATATATATATATATATATATATATATATATATATATATATATATATATATATATATATATATATATATATATATATATATATATATATAAGGAGATTTAGTGAATTAGAACAACAAGTATATTATGGCGTACGGTCGTTTCCAAAACATTCTGGAAATACTTTATTTCATTTTTTAAAAAAAACACCAAAAGCTACTCCAAAACGTCTCTTCATCAGCGCATTTAGCATAAAGATAGAAGAAAAAAGTGTGATAAATATGCGACGATTTTCCAAATTTATTTCAAATTTCAATTGTTCAATGCAAGGTGTATTCAGTAATAAACTAGTGTTTATTATTCTTTCCTTAAGCCAAGGCTTTTCAAAGATCGAGATCTTATCATCAGAGGAGAAATACAGATAGATAAGTTGGCTTTCGAAAAAAACAAAGTTCAAATATTTGAAAAATATATGAAAAATATTATCAAAAAAATGCAGTGAAAGAGAAGTTCCGTAATCTCGTATATTGAGCTAAACTTCTTCACTATAGGTTCCATCTACTAAGAGTTTTACTTTTGGTTTATATTTGATCCTATATATATATATATATATATATATATATATATATATATATATATATATATATATATATATATTCGTGTATGTATATATATCACTAAAACATATTTCATCCCAAGTCAGGTTCGGCTTTTAAAAGAAATATGTAATATTATTGAAACTTTATCCCTTTTCAGGCTTCCTTGTCAGGTATAACAAGCAGCCTAGTGACAGAATATTGGACAGAGGTTTGCCAATTGGAGACGGTATTTGAGACGCAACTGAAGAATCCGCCTCGGCATCAACATTTCTCAATGGAAGCCAGTCAAATTATATGGATCGAAGGTCTAATGAGTCAGACTGAGGTAGGAAGAGCACATACATATCTCATACAAACAAACACACACGCACGCATACACCTGCATACAAACACACATCTACACATAAACATATACACCCATATTACACATGCAATATTTTGCATAGAAACGCATACTTATAAGCATACAAACACACATAAATATATGTATATAAGCACATACACTGATATACATATACACTCACATGTATATAAAATAAAAACACTGATAAACACAGACATCCAAATAAAATCTGTATAATAATATGTATGTGAAATAATAGATGTCGGAAAATTGTATTTTTCTACATTTTATTCTAAAAACTACAGAGACACCTTGAATCTGTAAGCGTTCGCTTAGTCCTTGTAGCCACGAGAAATTGTCATGTGATTACTGAGAAATTAAGTGATATTTACACTGAAAGCGGCGGGTATAAATATCAAGACCTACGATAGAACTCAACGACAGAGTCGGAGTATTGCACTGGGGCTTCAGGTGAATGTCTTGTTTTAATCTCTCTGATAGTGCTCTACTTTCAATTTTACTTGAAAGGAGCTTCTTATGATATGAAATTATATTTTTTAAAATATTTTACCTACGTACGACGTCGTTTAAACTTACGGCTCTCATCAGTGTAGGGAAATAACAATCTCAGACGGTCACAGGGCGCATATCCAGTTTATAGAGACACCTTGAATCTGTAAGCGTTCACTTACGTTCATATATATATATATATATATATATATATATATAGTATAAGGTCCTTTATTTATACAAACATTATTGGCTACATATGTGCATACATGTTTCAGCTGCGATCTCTTTCAAAATCTAGCTTCATCAGGCCATCTTACAAATTGAAACATAAATGACTAAATGAATCAAAAACCTAAATAGACTCTACAGTGGCGGCATTCAAAGCTACAACTGATAAAATTAAAACAATTACAGATAAAAGTAAAATTAGAAATCAGTATAAAAAATAATTAAAAATTCGAAATTCAATATTACCATTAAAAAATATAAGCTAAGCAAAATCATAAAAATAAAACAATTAAAATTATTAAAACTAAAATTATACAGGAAACACAGTAATCAAAGATAAAATAAAATAAGATAAAGTAAAAGAGGTGTGGGAGGGTTAGGTTGCTATTATTCATTTCATGTAATCTATATTCGTTGCACAAAATCTGCTTAGTGTATTTTATTTTAAGTGTTTGCACCTAATTGATGTCTCATTTCTACCATTAAGCAATTTTTCCATGTCTTTAAATCTAATATATATATATATATATATATATATATATATTTGTATCCCCCAATCTAGGCTGAGCACTGTAGTGAGTAGTATTAATACAGCCATCAAAATCATAGCTTTAATGCATGTTCTTTCATAAGTTGACCACTGTTGATGTTGGCTGCCTGCAATAGGTTTACAACTCTCACCTATTTATGTAGTTGTTCATGGTGGCCGCAAGGGTTAATACGTCGGAATTTTAGTTATGAACATGACTTATTCCAGGTTTGAATAATTATCGTTACACTGACGATTCTGGAAGGATGAAACAAATATTTATAATTATATATATATATATATATTTGTGTTATAATGAAGTAATTCTAGGAGGAAATCTGGGTATGAGAGCTCAATGTAATAAACAGAGCAAGAATGTAATCGTCTATATCGGATGCTTGAAAATACCACGAGGTTGAAATAAATTATTGCATCGATGATTATGTAATTTCGTGTTACTATATTTTATTTTATATATATATATATATATATATATATCATCACCATAATCATCATCAGGATTTTTTATCACTCCCTGGTTTCCGACACCTTATTGTCATTCAGTTTGTTTTGCTATAGTCGCCACGCTAGATATTGTGGGTTGGCAACGCTATTTTCCCATAGCTAGGTGTCCACATAAAGTGCCTGTATCCCCTAATAGTCACCAATCTAGTACTGACCAGGCCCAACGTAACTTAACTTGGTGATCTAACGGGAACCGGTGTATTAACATGATTATGCCATATATATATATATATATATATATATATATATATATATATATATATATATATATATATATATAAGAATAATACCGTCCTACGGCGATTAAAGTTAATTCCCAAACAGAACAGCTTTTCACTTTTTTTATGGCCCCTTATGAAGAGTAAAACCAAATATAATGCTACTAACCCTTATGTTTAGAATATTTTTTTCCAATTTTGATCAAACCATCACATGATTTTGAATGTAGAAAATGTCTACAATTTAAGGGGTCTTAAGAAGAAATTGAAATTCGGGAATGTTGCTTAATTGGTGTGTAATGACTGGACCAAACTCAGTGAAAATCTGAAATATTTGAATTTTCAATATATTATACCTCTTATAATTTTTTTAAAATACTCCAAAAGAAACTGAAATTTCAGGAATATTTATTAATTGCTGTCTAATACCATTTGTTAAAATTTCACAAAAATCGGAGTTATCTGAATTTTTACAAAGCGCTTCCACCTCTTTTAGCCCCATCGCATAAAACTAAATTTAAGTAAATATAGCCAACATGACGTTTCCTTACGCCTAGCAGCTGTTTCCAAATTCATAATGATCAGTTAATTTGCTTAAGAGTGAATACTGTACACAGAAATATATAAACATATACACAAACCTAACTTTATTAGATATACTAGCAAAAATATGCTCCCTCCGGTCGCATATTTTTGCTAGGTTGCCACGTCAGAAATGAATGCTCACCCGTAAACCGATGGAGCCCCAGTCATGTTCCTTGGGTGGTTAGACATTGATAATAAAAACAGTTTGTAAATGAAAGCTTTACGGCGTAAAAGGTCAAGCCGAAATCCTAAACACACTTAAGGTCGTTAAATAATGATAACATTGGAAGTTTTTCAAATCTGAGAAATGGTGTATCTAAAATAAAACAGTAAAAAAATCAATTACAGCGAACACGATTAGTTATTTAAATGCTCTCGAGGAAAATTTACCTAAATTAAATTCATTAGAATGTGTGTTTTTTTAAATAGTAATTTTTAAATCAATTATTATTCTAATTAAACAATTTGATTCAATAAATTTGTTAAAATCAACAATTTACAAAACTAAATACAGCAAACACTAATTTTCAAATCAGAAATAAAGGTGTACCTAAAATGAAACAATAAAAAAATCGCTACTCTTTTACTATAGGATCCACGCTTACTTCTGAAAAAAAAAAGTTTACCTGAACTAAATTCATTATAATGTGTGTGTGTGTGTGTTTTTTTAAATAGTAATTTTTAAATCAATTATTATTTAAATTAAACAATTTGATTCAATAAATTTGTGTTTTAAAACATAATGGCTAATAAGATTAAGGAAATGAACAAACTCAGAACGTTTTAATTAAAAAAATCAGAGTAAAAGTAACACAGTAAATCCCAGCGTTTTGTTTACATTTTAAATAACGCGCCCGTCTTGCATCCATACTGAATAATCAGAGGGAGGTAACCAATTTAATGAAGTAACGCTGGCTGTTCAATCAGTTTAGCAATAGATATATTAACTACGTAACTCATTTCATATATGTATATATATAAATAATAAAAGAAAAAATTATACTTTATAAGTAAGATTATTAGCGAGCAAAATAGCGTTAATACATGTGGAAATCTGAAGAAAACAATCATGAGTGTATATTTGTGAATACTAATTTATTAGAAGTGGAAAAGCAATTAATTATGTAAATTGAGAAATGCGCATAGTGTTTACGGCGGTTTTTGTAGTAGTATATAAAGAAGCTGGCAGCCTAAGTAAATAGTAATATTACTTTGATGGAGTTTCGGCTTCAGACAGACAGACAGACAGACAGATACATAATCTCCATTATTAATAGATATATATATAATAGTTGGAATTATTTAACTTTATATTTTTTAGATGTTGATGTCAAATATGAAAGGAATTAACTCTCATGTTCTTGAAGGAGGAAATGGATGGGAAATTAAGGAACACTATGAAGAAATCATCCAAAAATTTAAAAGGTTTTCAATTATTTTCTTTAACATTAATACACCAATGCTTGCCACTAACTGAAGAATCTTTTTAAGCATTTAAAAATGTCAATGCAATTGTTGGATACTGATATGTGAACGTCTAGTTGCTTCTTCTGTACCCAGGTGTTGTCAACATAGCCATCTTGGAGTTAATTTCTCGTAGCTGGAAGATTGATTTTGCAGTTTGAAAAATATCGACCAGCTGAATATTCGCAATGTAAACTTATTGATCCTGCTCACCAGATCTCTGGCCGGATGATTAGCTACAGAATAGACATTTAGGAACCTTTTATTTACAGTTCTCTTCCATGTTGACTATAAGGACAGAAGTTCTCAGAGTTTTCTGCTTACCAATAATGCTTGACACCAATTGCCACTTCACTCTAACTATTTCAAACATGCTCTCTCTACTACTCATGCTCTTGCTCAACGAATCAGACCTCTGATATTTCTCAGCTCTCCTTCTCTATCTAAGCCGTTTTCTGTTTATGTTTCTTTTTTCTTTCTCACTTAGAAATAATGTTGTACTCATCTATAATCCCGATAATCAGTGATAAACCTAGTTATCTTAAGAACTGGCAACTGTCTGAACTCCATATAAGAACTGGATTTGGATCTGGTTCATCACCTAGTTGTCTTCTTATTTATTAGTGGCAACCTAAATTGTGGATTGATGACCCAGAACGATGTTTAATATTTAACACAGAGTCTATCAAAAAGTTGAACATCAATTATATTGAAAACTACACAGTCTAGCTCAATGAAATTGAATACTTAAGGTGTTTAACAGTGTATGTTTACTCTATGACTGATCTCATAAGTGTTCAATAAGTGCACTGCTTGTGACACAGCACATATCAAGTCGGTAATTCAGCTCTTGTCAAACACCCTGTAGCATGTCTCTAGTAACATTATCCAGAGTGGAAGTGATTCTCTGCTTGAGGTCATCAATCCTAACAGGAAAAGGGGGTACGTATGATATGTGACTCTTAAATAATCAATTTTTGACCAGTTACAACCATCGTTACAAATCCCCTCGGTGTCTCACCGTCTACCTGTCCAACTAAATGACCCTCATTCTCGAGTGTTTGGGCTTTGACAAACGGTGATTCGTTTGTAAAAAAAAATCATTGAATATTAGAGTTTTGTTGAACTCATCTTCAAGTTTATGTAGGAAGTCAACACAGAATTCCTGACGTTTTTGCTTCTCATCTGCTTTTAAGGTATGAACGAGCTACACATGGAAGAGTTTCATTTTTAATCATTTCCTCAGGAGACATCAAACCGTCATTCGAGAATCTGTGTGTCCAATTGTGTTTTCCTTATGGACTTCTTGAGGTTTCGCAACAGTTTATCACAAATTTGCTCGACTTTTTCTTTTGATGTTGATGATGGCTTACCAGATCCTTTAGCCCTGCATAAGCATGTCATACTATCAACTGTCTCCCCCCTCCCAATGATAGGAAATGACTCATCAACGTACACAAAAACGAGCGTAGGAGTGGTCAGTTTGTATTGTTCAGAGGGTAAAGGCTTGTCAGTGACTGAGACAAAACACTGGATGGGATTGAGTTGGGTTGGTTTAGAGTGAGAATTGTTTGTGACAGTTTTTGTGACAGTCTGAGGTTTAGCTTGGGGCAGTTGACGATTTGCAGCAATTGACGAGTTGTGAGTTTAGGATAGTTGACGAAAGTTTATGACTTGGAGCGAAGACGATCAGATCGGACAGAGCCTTAGTAGATGAAGACATGAGCTGACGACTTTGAGTAACGACAATGTAAGTCTCGACAGTCTGGGACAGTGTCACACACACTTAGAGTTTCAACTGACTTATACATAATGTATCTGAGTTTGTGTTTTTCTTGTGAGTTTGCTGTTGCTTTTGTTTTGTAAACTTGTAAACCAGTGCTTGTTCCCTCGGCGATCGCATAGATGACTACATGGCCAGAAGGAGAAGAAAACCATGGCACACACCGTTAGGGTTGGTGGTTGTCAAGGGACGCACATGGTTCTACAAGCAGCCATCTTCTTTACATTTTTTATATCAAGTTCAAATTTGTTTTTTAGTTGTTTATAGTAGTTTTTTTTTTCCAAATGTTGCATTGAAGGCATGTTGCACATTTTTGTGTGCATGTGTGCAAGCATATTTCAAAATGCAAAATGACTTCTCTTCGAGAATGAACGGCATGGCTCAACTGAAAGAGAACAAGAATAAAACATTGAATACAAAACTTTGATCTGTTTGATCTGTGGGAATTTGATGTTCTTTCAACAAGAATTACTCAAATTATTGGCCCACAAAATGATGTCTATTTTTTTTGGGGGGGGGGGTCCTATTTAATTTATTAATTCTAATAACCCTGATCATTGGTGGGATTGATTGTGTCATAATTCTTAGGATTCCATTTCTATTTTTATAGACTGTCATCAAAGTCACCGGCTTCTTAGCTTTGCATCTCACAAACTGCTTAACTCAACAACTATTTCAAAAGTACCCCCTCTCTATTTATTCTCCTGGGTCTAAGATAAACCTTGCCTCTTTTTTAATAAAATATTTTCATGTCTTAAATTTCAGATACAAATCTCAAGCAAAAGACAAATGGTTATTTCGATTGGAAGATTATAAAGCTACAAGTCTCAAAGAAACGTTGTTGGTGAGAATCCTTCAATTTCTACATATCCTTTAATACCATTCAATTCATGTTTCATCTATCTGTTTGAACAGTTGAAGTAGTCTGAACAAATTTTAATTCTTACTCTAATAATATTTAGTGTTAGTATCTTCTTTTTTATTATTGGGTTCATCACATAAATGGTCAAGCGCCACTCGAGGATAAGTAAGAGTTAATGAGAAGGGAATGATTTCCAGGCAAAAGATGAGGAACACTATGAGAGTATTAACATTGATTAATGGTATGAACTGCATTTGATTATTTATGGGACAGTCAATGATAACAATTTGTTGACATTGGGCTTGAAGACGACCAAGTTGTTACTATCAGGAAAGCAGTCCCACGGTAATGTGTTCTACAGGATGGGAAGCCCTTACAAAAAAGCTCTGTCCATGAAAATGTCACCTTATGATAGGCACATGGCAGGAGAAAGGACATTTTTTCTTAGTTGTGGTAATAAGACGAGTTCTTGCTGTGAATGTCTTACAAGGAAGAACCAAAAACTGGAGCTGAGTCGAACACCTTCCATTGAAATAATGTTAGAGTAGAGAGAGACTAGCAACATCTAGATTTCGAAGTCGATTTTGTACTCTGTCAATGCTAAAAGTGCTCTGCATAGCACCTCCCCTTAAAGTGGCATCAGTATTCCATCTTTGGATGTATTTGACTCTTATATAGGTAGAGGATTGCATCTGAATGGTAGCATCTTATTATCATGTGAATACTCCAAAGGGCTTCGCCATATGCTTGCGAACAACATTCTGCAACTTACCGCAGTTGTAAGCCAATCTTTTAACTGTCAGGGTCGACATACCAGTATCAACTCTTATCAGGTCGGCCCATCTCTTTCATGGTTGTCTTCTTGATTTTTTTTCAATGAATCTTCTCTCTATGCTTCTATTTACATAGCTGGAGTCTGGTAATCGGGAAACATGTTATTCCCTGTTTTCAAACAATGTCTTTAATGGATTTGTTAATGTTAAGCTTCTTTCTGATAATTCTGATCATGTCTTAGTCTATCTGTCAGTATTACTCCTAGAATACTGAAAGATTCTCATTTCAAAGAAATTGAGCTTCATCTTATGCTTTGTCAGTATGCTCCACATTCTACAAACAAACGTTAAATTACACCAGTCATTATGTTTAAGGGCTTTTTGGCTAGGAGCAAAGTGTAGTATCTGTACTGATACTACACTTTATCTTTTTTGTCCTCGGACAGTGAAGGAGAAATTCTTCTAGATTGAGGCAATTTTTATTTTATTTTTGTCCTAATCCAGAGTTCTCCGTTTTCAGGAGCTAGATTTTTCCCACATTAAAAACCGACCTTGTGTTTAACTCTGCCCTCGTGGGGAGGCAAGTAAACAGGAACACACACCCACAACAGGAGGTACCTTATTTTGATGATGTAAATCGTCATGTTTACCATTAGTTAGAAGGCAATCAAACCTTAAAGGAGTTTATGCTCCTAATGATCTCAACTTGGTGTCTCTTGGCCCCTTGGTGTATTTCTTAAATATTCTTTTTTTATTTTAACTAGATCTACCTTCCCGGGATGCAATGAAGACATTTTAGTTTTTAATTTCGTATTTTTGTGCACAGTTTTTAAACTCATACAGAAAAAGAAATACAATTTTAGTAGTAAGAGAGACAACTCTTTTTATATAATTCAATAAAAAATATTATTCTTCATAATGATTTTTATTTTTTTGCCATAATCGAGCAATGTTTCCATTTGACCATTGATTGCAGCAGGACACCATGATTTTTTAACTGAAAGTTTTTAAATACATTATTATAGTTCAAAAACATGGTTCAACAATAAAAGATGAAAATTCTCTAGTCAAAAATCCGTACTCTTATAAAGAACGCACCGCGTTTCCGTGACTTTGTGTCGTCAACGTTCGGGCAGTTCTCGGAAGCGCATGAGATTTGACGAAACTATTAACTAATCAGGTTGCAGCAGGCATTAGAAAATCAGGTGGCAAACAAGCAGACGATAACTTTTGGAAGAAATTAATTTCTACGATCTGCAGCGCATTAAAAAAATGAATTTCTACGATCTGTGTCAGCATATTGAATCTACCTAAGGACTCATTCAGTTCTGTCAGCAACGGTTACTTCTAGCGAAAGACTAACCCTAAACCCTAACCCTAAACCTAAACCCTAAACCCTAACCCAGAAAAAATCATCTTTTTAAACTTTTTGGTACACAAAAAAAAACACATTTTATTTAAAAACATTTGATCAACAATGGTTCTTTTGACAAAAAAAAACCCAAAACATCTAATTAATAACAGTTGTTTAGCTATGGTTTGTTCGTTCTTTATTTTTATATATGCATTTTACTTTGAATTTCCTCGTCTGAATTTATCGTTTGTCAGTCTTCAATTTATCGTTTGGCAGTTTTTTTTTTATAACCTCGTCATTTAGGTTAATCATAAATAATAACTTGTAAATAAATGAATGAACTATCAAGAGAAACGTTTAACAGATTTATTAAAACTGAACACAGAATGAATTAATGAGTTAATTGGCCGCTGGACGTGATTGATATATTCACAGTCTGAACGCTGTGGTCTTTGTTTATCTTTTCTCTCCGGACACACAACCCTTTTTCAAGGGCGATAACTCTTAACTCCCGAAATGGTTCAAGGGAGGTAATTCAGTTTTCGTTAGGTGTCCTAACAGTTTTCACCTCCTTAACTCCCAGGCGCTTCCGAGACCTGTCCGAACGTTAACGGTGCGTTCTCAATAAGAGTACCTAAAAATAAAACTTTGGTGTGTCAGATTAAATGCTATTCAATTTCAACTTTTAAAACATCATGATACCTTTATGAGATTAACTATTTTTGTTATCGATTCCACATTAGGTTGCTGAAGACTATGACGACACTGTACAGGAACGACCCTCAGTCCTGCATGTCACCTTGTCTGATGACTTTCTGATTATCATTCATGAAATATTATATTTCTGCCATGAGCCATTCCTGATTTGCAACCAGACAAACATTGAGAATTTGGTTGGGGACATAAGCCTTCCAGATCTTCAGGTGTCAGTGACAAAACTCCAACTAATCACATTTACATACAACTCCATCATGAAAGTAATGAAGAATGTGGAAAAACCATTGTTTGAGACAAAGCTTTTGGATATTGATCAGGTTGGTTTAACTGATTTTATCTTCCTTCTTTTATTTAAACTAGCAAAACACGTGGAAATTCCACGGTTAATTAAATAAGATTGGTTTAATTTTTTTGTATTTAACGTTAATTTATTGAAAAATGTGGGTTATGTCTAAATATTTAATGAATATACACATTATTATTTGTGTATTGAGCATTAACGATTATAGGGCAAATTTAAGTATTTTTGCACCAAAATAATTTATATACGGTATCTTTTTGACTAAGATATAGTGCCTATAATTGTATTTTATGTTATTAGATTTGAAGAAATCATGGTTTAATAAGAAATAACATCAACAATTGAAATTGTTGTATTAGAAAAGTGAGCCACCAGGTAAATAAGGAAAGTAAGAAGGAGTGAAAAACTGGAAGACAAACTTACAGAGATAGAGAGAGAGAGAAAGAGAGGGGTGGATAGATAGATAATTATATATATAATAATAATTAAATAATTTAATTACTATTTATTTATCTATAGACAAACTTGTATATATATATATATATATATATATATATATGGTACGTCAATGAAAATTAGTAAGACCTGCAAATGGAAGCAAATCGGTATTTTCAGTTGTTCAAAACAAGGAGTAGTTTAGTTAATAAAAACATTTATTTTTCATCTCTTTCTTTCCTTAAACCAGGCTTTTCAAAGATTAAAATCTTATCATCAGAGGAAAAATTATGATTGATAAGTTGACAGGGTGGGACTGTCAAAGTTCCAAATTTGAAAAAGTTTTCTTTTAAAATTAAAAATTAAAGAAATTCAAAAAACTTCTTTAAAAAATGTTTCCAAAAGGTTCAGACGGGCATGGGAATCACCAATAACGAAATCCAAAAAACGTAGGGCTCAGAAATGTTGGTAAATCCGGGGGAATCTGCATAAAAATCCAACGACGGCGATTTCACTCAGGTCTGTTGTCCACGGAGAGGAATCAAATAAAAACGGCCATTTCAAGGAAAACAATATTCTTCCTGTTTTCAGGAAGAATATTGTTTTCCTTGAAATGGCCGTTTTTATTTGATTCCTCTCCGTGGACAACAGACCTGAGTGAAATCGCCGTCGTTGGATTTTTATGCAGATTCCCCCGGATTTACCAACATTTCTGAGCCCTACGTTTTTTGGATTTCGTTATTGGTGATTCCCATGCCCGTCTGAACCTTTTGGAAACATTTTTTAAAGAAGTTTTTTGAATTTCTTTAATTTTTAATTTTAAAAGAAAACTTTTTCAAATTTGGAACTTTGACAGTCCCACCCTGTCAACTTATCAATCATAATTTTTCCTCTGATGATAAGATTTTAATCTTTGAAAAGCCTGGTTTAAGGAAAGAAAGAGATGAAAAATAAATGTTTTTATTAACTAAACTACTCCTTGTTTTGAACAACTGAAAATACCGATTTGCTTCCATTTGCAGGTCTTACTAATTTTCATTGACGTACCATATTTTTTGCTCTATCCAGTATATTGAGCTTTCCTTATTTCACAATAGGTCCAACTCTCTAAAAGTTTACCTTTTAGCTATAATCTACATATATATATATATATATATATATATATATATATATATATATATATATATATATATATATATATATACACACGGTACAATCACGTTGACACACCGGTTCCTGTTAGATCACCGAAGTTAAGCGACGTCAGGCCTGGCCAGTATTATATGGGTGACCATTTGGGACTACCAGGTGCTGTATGTGCTCTCTGTTTATCTCGGCATTGTTTCCAGTCGTCTTGAACTGCTTGCCATTGGAATCAAGCAGTGCCGACTCAGGAGAGGTGTTGTTAGGGATTGCGGAACCCTTGCTTCATAATTACATGCGCAGCCAGCCCCTTATAGGGGTATCCATAGTCTCTCTAGACTGAACGGAGGGCTTATATATATATATATATATATATATATATATATATATATATATATATATATATAGTCCCCTCTCTGCCTTGCTTGTCCATATATGTATATGTTGGATAATGGCCCTGTGAGGCCGAACGCATGTTGAGTGGACGTATGTGTGGGGGATCGTTTGGTTTGGTTTGCACGATTTATTGCAAGTGGACTCATACAATCAAGTGCAAAATAAAGTTTGTTCTCACAGTCGGAGCTCACAAGCGTTGACAGGACCACCACGTTTGACGAGACCTCAGGTCAAGAGTCAAAATGCACCTGCGCATAAGGGTTCTGTGACGTCACGGGTTCTTGTAGGGGAAACTGAGTTTTGTGCGTCTGGTTTTTGGAAACAAGCTGAACAGACGTATTTCTCTATGTAGTCCGCAAATGAAAAGGGAAATTTATTTCCCTAAAAGAATACAGGTGTGATGAAATTCCTTCCTCCCCTCTCCTCGAATGGCTAAGCACTTAATGGACCATAGATAGCTAGGAATTAACTACGATAAAAGTGGATTATTGATCTCTCTCTCTTCGTTAGTAAAACATTTCTAAGAGCGACACAAAATTGACGCCTAAATAAAAGTAATCAAATTTAAAAGAGAGAGTCTGCCTTATCTTATGCTGTGTATGAGAATCTTTGTTACAGTCCAATACAACGATGATGATACTGGTGACGCGCAGTATGCGAGTATGGGAGCGGCAGACGACGGACATGTTCCAGCAGCAGGATAGCAGGACACACCGTGTCAGCGAGGATTGACAACAACAACAACAATTATAATGACACTAGACGGTTGGTTTGCATGTGTGAGTGCTGACTGTATAAACTGAGTGAGAATATCGAACACCCGAAGTTTAATGTACTAGCAGACAGCCTAAACGTTACATATATATATTTGTGTGTTCTTACAAATAATATATATTTTTAGCATATACATTCTATAATTTCTGAAAATGTTCCAAATTGGAAGCTCAATGAAGTATTACAAGCTATAATATATATATTTATTAATTAATTAAGTTCATAATGCAATGTAAACGATATATATTATTTTTACAGAATTATGATTATGAAAATATTTATTTATTCTTTCTTAGTATGAAATCAATGAGTTTAATTAACACTAATTGTATCTTCTATTGAACGGTATTAAATATAATAACAAATAAAATTATTGTAAGTGTGCAATTAAAGATAGATTTTTCCTTAAACTTACATATAATTTTATTCATTCAAAGGTATATTTAGATACGTAATTAAGTAAATGTGAGTGTGTGTGTACTATTGCAAATTGTGATGCATGTATGAAAGGTTGGATGTCTATCCACGTTAGGAAAACAGGTGAATGAATTAGCTTGTCTTGAATTTGTAATGTCTGGACAAGAAAGGTAGAGGGAGGGTAGTAAAGTTTATGCTTAGTGTGTATGTATTGTCTGTGTGTATGAATTGACACTATGGAACTTTCAATTAGCAGCGGGTAGGGGTTGGTGTTAGTTGGTCCGGAAATTGACACGTTAGTGACGACATTGTAAAAGGTTATTATTTATTTATTTCTTTTCTTTGCTGGGCAATTTCATTTTGTCTATCTACTTTGGAAAATAATTTAATACCAAGTTGATCTTGCAGCCTCGACGAAATGTGTTGACATTGAAACGCTGGTTAACTTGTGTAGGCTGTTCTAATGTTTATCTTCCCATCACGTCGGATTACTTCCATCCTTCTCTTCCCATATATATATATATATATATATATATATATATATATATATATATTAGGAAAGTTCATTTTATAAAGCATCTTTTGAAAGTTAATATGAATATAGAGGCAAAAATGCCTTCAAAAAACCATGTATTAGATGCGAATAATTAAATCAAAGGAAAAAGAAAAATATTTCGAAACATTTATCAAAATATTTCAAAATACCTTCAGTTTTTTTTCCTTATTTCTTCATCTTGATTTTTTTTTAGCTAATATTTCGCTTGTCAAAAACAAGCTTCGACAGAGCCAAGACAAATAAAGGTATAACTTTTTTTCCATAATTTACTTCCTGGTGTTGTTGAAGTGTCTCGTCCGGTGTTGTGGACTATTGGTGAAAATGTATGTTTTAAATAGAATAGAACTTGATGGCGCATGGTCGCTGCTAGTTATAAATTAGGAAAGTTCATTTTATAAAGCATCTTTTGAAAGTTAATATAAATATAGAGGCAAAAATGCCTTCAAAAATCCATGTATTAGATGTGAGTAATTAAATCAAAATAAAAATAAAAATATTTCGAAACATTTATCAAAATATTTCAAAATACCATCCGTTTTTTTTTCAATAGATCACAACACCGGACGAGACACTTCAACAACACCAGGAAGTAAATTATGGAAAAAAAAGGTTATACCTTTATTTGTCTTGGCTCTGTCGAAGCTTGTTTTTGTCAAGCGAAATATTAGCTAAAAAAAAAAAATCAAGATGAAGAAAAAAAATCGGAAGGTATTTTGAAATATTTTGTTAAATGTTTAGAAATATTTTTCTTTTTATTTTGATTTAATTACTCGCATCTAATACATGGTTTTTTAAGGCATTTTTGCCTCTATATTTATATTATATATATTTATATTTTTTATATTTTTTTATATTTTTTAATATATTTTTAATTTTTAATTTTTCAATTTTTTAATTCTTTTATATTTTCGTATATTTTTTATACTTTAATATTTTTTATATTTTTATTTTTATTGTTATTTTTATTGTTATTTTTATTTTTATTTTTTTATTTATTTTTTTATTTTTTTATTTGTTATTTTACTTTTATTTTTACTTCTTATCCTCTGATTTTATTTTTGCTTAATATATTCTATTATTTTTATATTTTATTTTATTTTATTTTATTTTTACTCATTATTTTTATTCTTATTTTTATTTTTTTCATTTTTTCTTACTGATCTTTATAATGTCTATAAGGTTTTATTATTATCATCATCAGTTTTATCTTTATATTCTTACTTTATATCTGTAACTTATTATTTTTCCAATATTGGTCTATGTCTATGTAAGCCCTCCTGCCAATGGATGTTCCTCTAAGACGAGCTTGTTATTTTTTCCTTGAATTTCTGTAAGATATGGTGCTAAAGGCGCTGATGAAGAGACGTTTTGGAGTAACTTTTGTTGGGTTTTTAAAAAATTAAAGAATGAAATAAAGTATTTCCAGAATGTTTTGGAAACGACCGTACGCCATAATAGACTTGTTGTTCTAATTCTTTGAGCAATTGGAATCTTATAATTCACTAAATCTCCTTATATATATATGTATATATATATATATATATATATATATATATATATATATAGTGTGATAGAGAGAGAGAGAGAGAGAGAGAGAGAGAGAGATCAAGCAAAATGCTGATTAGTTATGATTACATCTTTTTATATATAGATTATCAGTATATGAAAGAAGAAGCATTTTAGAAAATAAATTTGACTTGTTTTATCAAACTTATTTTGGCTTAGTCAAAGATGAAATGCTTTATTTAAGAAATATAGATTTACAATCATTTTATTTTGTAAATCTACATTTTAATCACTGCATCTACAGTTTAAGTTTGTATTTTCGAAATTATCTTTTCTTGCTCATTCTGTTTGATCATATTCGAGATGTAAATGATTAATTATTATTATCATATTCTGTTGGGATTTAGCCTAATTATATATATAGTTGTAGAAATATATGGCGTAAAATAAATGTGAACATGGCAAGAGAAAAAAGCACAGGAAACTTTTAAATCAGAACACTTTATATATGATATGCAGGAGACAAAATGAAGAAAAGAGAGAGTTAAAACGAGAACTATGTGTTGTGCTGCATATAATTGATATTGTCGGACTTATCCTGTATTTTTGTCCAAGTAATAGTTATTGAGTTCTTTGTATAATCCTATGAAGATAAATTGACTGAGAAGAAAATGTCTTGGATTAGCTGTTTTTCATGTTGCTGTGAATCAAACTGTTTTTGTTAGGTGACCTGTGATTGGTTCTTTGTAAACATACCACGGACATTATTACGAATAGGCCTGTTCAGTGGAATTTTTATAGTTCATAACATCATCAACTAATTTATTTTACAGAATTGATTCTCTGATTATTTTCTGTTTTTAAAATTTTTGACAAATTGATTTTCAATGTATTTCTATAATCACATGTGAATAGTATGTAAAACTAGTCTGCCTGAATATTTCAGCTGATCGAACAAGGAACGGAGAAGTTTACATGGAAAATGAAGGAATCTACTGATTTCATTGAGTCAGCAATCTCTTTGATATGCACTGATCTTTACCAAAACCTAAAGATCTTACAGGCCAATTCTAACTCCATCTTGGACATTACTCGTTCCTGGAATGCATTCCAGATGAAATTTCCTCTTACTCAGATGCCTTTATCTATTGAGCAGCTATTGGCAATCAAGAAGTAAGTATGATATGTATTTTTAAATTCTCGTTTGGTTTCGATTCATGGCATACTAACTGTCCCAACCCGGAGTTGCTCGGTTGTATTTATACTTTCATTTTTGTTTCTCAACAAAATATTATTATTTCAAAATACTTTCATCCGTTTTATGTATTAACTTGTATTTAAATTATTACATTAATACCATCCTTCCAAGAGAAAATGTTTATTGTCTTAAAATTTAACATCGAAATTTAACATCAGACTTTATCTATCAATCTATCTATCTATCTATCTATCTATCTATCTATCTATCTATCTATATATATATATATATATATATATATATATATATATCTATCTATCTATCTATCTATCTATCTATCTCTCTCTCTCTCTCTCTCTCTATATATATATATATATGTATATATATATATATATATATATATATATATATATATATATATATATATATATATATATATATAACTCAATGTGTGTATGAGTTTGTGATGTTTATGTGTTCCCTATAGAAAGAAAGATTAGAGAATCTACATAAAATCTAAAAGTGTATTCTGATGTAAAATTTATTGGAAAACACAATGGAAGTATTCTCGAATCTCTAAGTGAAGCCTAGGGGGTTATGAGGATATAACTCCCGTAAAATTTCAAATATATCCTATTTTTATGAAATTTAAATCATGTGTATAAAATTCTCCGGGGAAGATAATGGAAGTTCTCACCTAATTTAAGGGAGCTATGGGGGTTAAACCTCCTTTTAAACTTCAAATGTATCTTATTTTGATGAAGTTTATATCATATGTATAAAATTTTCCGGGGAAGACAATGGAGGTGATCCCAAATCTCCACGTTAGCTTTTATGTGCCTAATATCTATGTGCCTCAACGTCTAAATAACCCATGGAGATATAACCCCCTATAAAAGTTAAAATATGAATATTCCATTTTAATTAAATTTAAACCATACGTATAAGACAATAATTCAGAGAGTTTTCCAACATTTCAGTTTTTCCGGCTATATTAAGAGGCAAAACAGGAGAAGGAGAGCTGTAAAACAAATAAATTAATATGGTGTTATAAGCATAGTAAAAAAGTACATAATGATTTTCATCACAAGCAACATCGGATCATTCCTGTTAGTTTTTTATGTAACCCTTGTTCGAGCATGATTATTCCAATAATTTCCTAGTAAAATATGAATCATTTATTAAAAGTAAGAATGTAGTCTCATATATAAAGTGGAGCCACTCTTTTCACTGTTTCTTTAAGAATTCTAATAAAACATACCCCCTTAAATCTGTTTCAATATAAACTTATGGTTTTCAACCGAGTATTATCTTAAAGAAAATGTTATTTCCAATCGATTGTATCTTTATATTTAATTGTTTTATATAAACCTTCTTTTACGAATAATCATTCCAATAATTTCCAAGTAAAATATGAATCATTTATTAAAAAATTTATATGGAACAGATTTCACCCGGAAAATAATAATCAAACATTTTATATTTAAAAGGGAAGTAACTCATTGCCCTTTGATATTTCCCATGAGTCAAACTGTATTTTGGAAAGCAGAGTTATGTCTCTTAGATCCTGCCAACCGACATTTGGGATTAAATTCAATGGACGCGTCGCATAGCGACTGCAAATTAATTACATTCTTATTATAAAGTAATTCCTTTTCTGTTGTAAATATATAATAAATAAGTATATTTGTTCATTTATACAGAAGCGTTTTTATTCAACTTGTTCTTCATATTCGTGTTAGCTTGTTCTTCATATTCGTGTTACCACTCACAAAGACCACTTTACGAAAAAAAACATAAGAGAGTATAATTAACAATTTTTTTTAAAATTCATACTTCAGCCAAATTCTGCAAAGTTTTTCAGAAATGTTGATTCCATCGAACCACAAGATTCATTCTTTGGTAGCATCATCTGCTCAGGTAAGTAAAAGCTTAATTCATAATTTAACCAACATCGTATCTGTCAAATATTAGATTAGAATTAATCCTAAATAAATTATGCATTATATCTATACAGCCACCATTCGTCCATGCATGGAGTATATTTGCCACATCTGGGCTGGTGTTGCAACTATTAGCCTCTCCCTCTTGGACAGGATGCAAAAAAGAGTATCTAACCTAAAAAGATCCCACACTGTCTGCCAAACACCAGTTCCTGTCACATCACTGTAGTATTGCATCCCTATGTTTATTTTACAAGAACTTCCATAAAATGTGCTCTGATGCACTTACTGCACTTGTACCACCTCAAGAAAAATATCTCCAACCCACCCGACTAGCAGCAAAATTCCACCCTACATTGCAGAGGTTCATAGCTACTGGAAACATTTCTACTCTATTTGTATAATTTTGGTTATTCTGACTACATTTCTCATCTTGAGTGTTATCATCACAACGTTTCAGCCGCTGTAACCTCTGGCCTTCTTCAGGTGTATCTCTTCGAACTCAGGAATATTTCTGTCGAACTCGGGAATCTGGACAGAATTTCGAACGGAACCCTTTATTTAATCCACGGGGGTAGCATGCTCTTGTTCTGTCAGCTATGACTGGGAGAGGTTTTCAGTAATTCACAATTCTTCGTATCGCCCGCACCGAGGATCGAACATCAACCTTCAAATGACTATCACTTAGAACTGAATTTTACTTAGTAGTATATCCACTGTGCCACGGGTCCTTGCTTGCCTTTGGAATTCCCTCTCTGCTCCGTGTTTCCCTGATCATACCAACATCCAGAAATGTAAATGTAATGTAGAACAAATATCTTACTACCATACTTAGGTTGCCCCTATAAATGCTGACTCCTATCACGGTAACCCCCTACATCTCAGTGGCAAAATGTCTTGTTTGGGGTCAATAAAAGTTTAAACAATTATAATCTATTATAATGGAGATTAATTTTCTATCAGTCTGTAACAGAAACTATGTCATTACCTATGTCACAATTATCCCTAAATATTTTTTACATCTTATTTCAGATGATTTTATTTTTTCATTCTTAATCATCAAAAAATTATCTCTCTATATATAAAACTCAATGTCTGTATAGAGTCTGGAATTTTATCGATAACATTTAATTTTCTTTTATAAAATAAAAACTAATTGATCAATTTATGTGATTTTTGCTAGACGATATATTCATTCCTTCACGTGTACGTACATCATAAAGATATTTCTTAATTTTGCTTTTTTCCATGACGTCACAATTCTAAACTAGCACCGTCAATTTCGATGTTATCTTTTCAAAGAATCCAAAAGGTGAAACTTATCAGATTAATTATCTATAACAATTTAAGGTATTTTTTATATTATCACAATTCATTAATTTTTAATGTTTTTTTAAAATTTTATTTTGTAGGTTGTGAATGTGAGTGAAGCTTCGCCATGTTGGCAGGATTATCTTTCTTACATTGATCTAATTGTCTTGGCTGGATTAAAAAAAGCTATCTATTCGTACCTGGAGGTCTTAGGCAAACATATAGAAACGGTAAGTCAAACACATTTGTTTCTTTACTATGAAATGTACAAGGTGATCTGAAGGTTTTATTATTATGTTGTATTACCCGTTTGTAATACATTTATAATACGTAAGCTCGTAATCGTTGCATACTACTCCTGCCTGGACCGCGGCAGTACACGTTTCGTATACTCGTCGTCTGTGGGTGAACTCCTTCTTCTCTGCTGTCGTTCTTGTCTGCAATAAAAGCCATGTCGTAATCTTCGAAGACAAACTCTGCTTTTAACTTTCATTCATTTATTCAAGCGTTGTTATTTTATCTGGGGGTAAATTAATCACGTCGAAAGAAAATAAAGCATTACAATTTAAAACTAATGCTATATTTATTGCTTAAATCAGCTCTGGTATGGGTATTCCACGACTGTTTTGTCTATATTAATAAACTAAAAACATTTAAAAAGCCACAATAATCCACTTACATACTTGTGGGAAACAAAGGACTTATTTTTCATTAGGTGCAACAACTTCAATCCTCAAAGTCTGGGATAATATTATATCACATATGTCTTATGTAATATTTATGTAATATTATGTAATATTATATCACATATGTCTTATTTTCTTTATTAGTTTCAGTGTTCTATTATTAAGTATTGTTAAATTTCTAACTTCAAGTGGTTACTTTCCTATAGCAAATAAACAACAGTTGTTTGTATATATGTATATACGTATAAATGATATGTATATATGTATATACGTATAAATGATATAATATGCATATATATTATTTTCAGTATTTACTTCCAAAGTGCTAATGCATAAGTAGCGCACAGTAAGAGTATTAGCACATATTTATGACATACTATTATATATATTTATACATATTTATTTTTTAATTGTGTTACAGAAGATCATAATATAACGTAAACAAATCGGCCATCATACATGGTTTTTTTATGATCGGTTTGTTTATGTTACCTTATGTTTCGATTTCTGAGACCACAACAGCTCGAAACCAGTGGTATCATGTTGATGTGATCTGATCTTCTGCAATACAGTTGATAAATAGATAGTATGCTTTTATAATTAAATAATTGAGCACTCTGTTGGATTGCTTTCTACCAAACTAAACTAAAGATTATATATATATATATATATATATATATATATATATATATATATATATATATATGAAGAAGAATGGAAAGGAATTAGAGAAGCAAAAGCCAAATCATAATTCAATTCAAATGCTCAGAGCAAGGTATATTCCGCAAAAAGGCAATTTATTCAAGTTAAATTTTCCTTAAGCCAGGCTTTTCAAAGATCAAAATCTTATCATCAGAGGAAGTCGCTGGGATAGATAAGTTGGCAAAGGCCAAGATTTAAAATTTGAAAAAAAAATAAATAAATAAATAAATAAATAAATTAAAGTTGTAGGAGGAAGAAACACAGGGCAAAATTCTGCCCGAATGCAAGCAAATGTCCAATTGCTAAAAAGTCCAGTGTCGAAAAGTCCAGCAGAGAGAATGAGATGTAGATAGGTAGGTCGTTAAAAGGCCCGAAAGGTTGTGAGAGAGGAATCAAAGTTAAATTCCAAGAAGCCACAACTTCAGGTGCTACCTGCTCTATCCTGGATATTGAGCTGTATACTCTTCACAATAGGTTTTACTTTTCCTAAAAGTTCGCTTTTAGTACACCACTTTATATATATATATATATATATATATATATATATATATATATTTAGGCAGCATTTCTTCTTTGATGCATGTTTGCATCTAAAACATTCAATGTGCAAACAATCAAGCAAGCAAGTAATCAACATTATCAGAGTTCTAGTATTATACAAAACTCCCAGGGGTCTAGACATTCATCTAGATAAAGGATTTCTTCCCTACCCCTCTTTCTGATTTGATGGATGACGGCATCATTTTATGACGTCATCAACTGTGCATGCTTATCCCCGATCTCTGTTTTAATGGATAGCATCATCATTTAGTGATATCATTCTTTATGACGTAATCGCTTTGTGACATTATCATGTGTGCACAGAGAACAAACAAATAAACAAGATAACAAACAGACAAATAAGATCCACAGAGTTATAGTAGATAGATGCTTGTAGAACAGGTGAGCCCTTCGTTGTGAATCACCTAAAGATGGTATCCCAATAAAAACACTGGTCCCCATCACCTCACTGTGTTGGTGTCAGGAAGGGCATTAAGCTTATAAAAATCTTGTCTCAATTAAGAAAAATAACTTCTAAAGAAAAATTGTTGACATTTCAGGCTATGCAGTTTATGAAGACCTTGTCAGAGATAGGTTAGTTTGGAAGTCAATTTCTAAAAGCCGTCCAACACATGCCATCATGTAAAACAGACTTTAAGCTACTACTAATACTAATTATGATGATGATGATGATGATGATGATGATGATGATGATGGAATATTTTAATTAAACATTTTTTTCATAATAAATTATTAACACTCACTTTAATCACTTCTGGTAATCAACATCTTCAATTTTTATCTTATCTTGATCTATGTAACTGCCACACATTTGTACTTCAATATAAATCAACTTACTTTATATTTTTTTGCATTATTAAAATCAGCAATTCTTAAAATATTAATTGTGACATGCAATATACGAGGTTTCATTTTGATTTCATTGTCTTTTTAGGAAACATCAATAACATCTCCTTTGCTGACTTTGAATGTTATTCTACTGGACAAATCAGTGGACTTTTCTCCCTGTCTTGACCAAAGTACTTATCATGAAAGTGTCCACGAAGTTATTCAACAGTGGATTAAGGATGTGGTAAAAAAATCTGACTTGTTAACAATGTTGACCGGTGAGGTAAGTGATGGGATTACAATTATGGTAAAAATATAGGATGACCCCCCCCTCCCAAATACTCCCCTCCCGTGGAATCGTTAGTAAAATTCACAATCGTTTCTGCAATCCAACCATATTTGGTGCAAATAAACTTCAGTCTATTTCTGACTTGTCCACCTAGTTTAAGTCATGAATGTCCAACAGTGTTTGATACGACGTGCAAAATTGTCAATAAGTCTCACACAGCACACTCTTGGCACCGCTTTGATTTCGGCTGTGATTGTCTTCTTAAAGTTCGGGAATAGTATGGAGATTGTTTTGATATTGCGATAATCCCACCGATAAAAATCTCAGGGATTAAGGTTTGGTGAGTGTGAACCCCATTCATGATCACACCTACTGTGAAATGATCACCAAAGTGTCCCCATATATAATCGAACAGTGATAAAACAAATACTGTTGGACATTCATGATTAAAACATATTTGAAATAAGCCCACAGATAAAAATCTGGGGAATTAAGGTGTGGTGAGTGTGAAGCCCATTCAGAATCACATATCCTACTGATGAGACGATCGGCTAAGTGTCCCCGCATATTATTGAATCGACATAAAAGAAAGACTGTTGGACATCCATGACTGAAACTTTGTGGACAATTCAGGTGTATACTGAAGTTTATTTGTACCCAACAATGGTTTGATTGCAGTAAGGATTGTCAATTTTATTAACGATTCCATGAGTGATATTTTTTTTTGGGGGGGGGGGGGTTCAACCTGTATTTATTTTGAGATAAGTTTTTACTTATTGGTCAGAACTTTTGTGAGGATGAATTGTAATTGATATTCATTATCGTATAACTCGACCTGATCTGAGCTTGAGGTGAATTTGGGGTATTATTAAGGTGCATAAATAAATTAGTGAGTATATAATAGACGCCAAACTAGTCACAGGTATGGTTCAATATGTTATCCAAACCGACCAGGAACTCAATATTTTGTAAATTATAGCTCGGATTACACTGGATTAATAAACCTGACGACTGGCAATTAACTTTATAGTATAGTTCGTATAAGAGTTAGTAGAGTTAGTGTATATATTGCAAGGTTTAGTTGCATATCTTAATTTCTAACGGTGAAAAATGTTAGAGTGATATGATGACAACTCTCCTGCTAATTGTGTTCCAGAGCACACTGCACTTTTTGACTCTTGGTTGTCTTCCCTTGTCTCTTTAAGAATCACGTTGATTGGGCAACAGGTATGTCCAACCACTGCTCCCTTAGGGGTGGGTCACGTAAGCAATTCCATATAAACTAAAATGCTTACGCCTTCTACTACAGCTGTACCTGAGTAGGTTTTACTCACACCAAGTTGAGAATATGTCCTCAACAACCAGTCTGAGAGAGTCTAGGCCATTTTAAATATGTTATGACCTAGCATCTGTCGGGCTGAGGTATGGTCCTGTTCAGTTCTAGGAGGTCGACCCTCCCAGGCTTTACCTTCTCGCATATTAAGTTTTATAAAGCAATAAAAATCTTAAATGGACAGTCTAGAAAAATCTATTTTACAGTAAAACTAATGTAAATGATATCTTATTATAAGAAAAATTAGCAGACCTATTTCTGATATATTCTGATTAATTTTTGGGTGCCCCCGTTTGGTGTATCAATTTCATGCCCACTCCTATGTGTGTTTATCCTAGCTAGTTCCTCTGTCTTCTTCCCTCTTATCGCCTTTACCCCTTCGCCTACCGCCTCCCCTATACTAGCTCAGTAGGTGTGAAAGTGAAAAAGAAAAGAAAAATAAATAAAAATTTCAAAAGTAGAATAAGAAATAAAGAAGAATGTGTCACCCACTTGTCATATTTCAATGCCACTAAAAGTCTTCTCATATGGTCCAATCTGATCATCTTTTCCTTCTCCCATGTGTGTGCCTTTCAAAATAAAATTATTTCCAAATCGTCACTTTTTCTGAAGACGTTCGCTAACACGAACGAAACCGGTCAAATCTCTTGTTTTTGTTTTTCTCCTGCACTTTAACCTGTTTTCCGTTTGTCATTTTTCACACATTTTCATGACTTATCGTGTACCTTACCCCATATATATATATATATATATATATATATATATATACATACCTAACTTTATATATATGTATCCCCTAAATATTAAAATTGGTTAAACTTGAATTGACTTGAAAAAAGGGTGCTGACTTAACGTGTGAGTGCAAAAAATTAACCCATCTTTCACATTTACTCATTTCGATAATTATATATAATTATATCAAGCAAAAAATAAGCGAATATTGGCAGACTACTTGCATGAAAAGGGTTAGTAGAACAGATGCATACTTATGATTCAGAATCTTTGAGATGAGAATTAATAATTTGTATTATTTGTATTATTCGGACTCGTGGCGCAACGGATATAAGTATTAAGTATAATCTGTTAAAAGTGACAGTCTTCTGAAGGTTGATGGTTCAATGCTCAGTACAGGTGATACTAAGAATACAATTACGAATTATTTAAGTTTTGTACCTGGTTATGGCTGACAGAATTAGAACAATCTACTTCCATGGATTAAATAAAGGATTCTGTTGGAAATTCCATACAGATTCCTGAGTTCGACATAAAGATTCCCGAGTTACATCGGCCGAAACGTTGTGAGATGAGAACAGTAGTCCGAATAAAATTTAAAATTTAAAATTTCATATTTAACACCAAATTTTATTGATTAACTTAGGCTTAATATTGTGGTTAATGAAGGTCAATCTTGTTTAGCTGAAAAATGAGGGTTTTCTTCATTTCTTTTTCAGAACCCCCCGCCCCCCCCCCCCAAAAAAAAAGCAAACAAAAAACACATGCTCGTTATTAACCCCAATACTAATCCTAAGTTTGGGTTGACAATACAAAAAAAAAAAAAAGAAATGAACATCCGATAATACTACTTTTTGTGGTATTTTCCCAGCATCGGAGATTTTCCCTTCCCCTGAAAGTGGAAGTTTTATGGGGAATACAAATTAAAATGTGGTCCCCAGTCAGCATGTATATTCCAGTTATATAGAGCGCCCAGTCACCCAACTTGTACTGGCTAGGCTCAACGTCACTTAACTTTGGTGATCTAATGGGAACTGGTGTGTCAACGTGATTGTTGTTCTTGTTGTTCTTGTTCTTGTTCTTGTTCTTGTTCTTCTTCTTGTTCTTCTTCTTCTTCTTCAATCTTTTGATTATCGTGCAGGATTGGAGGCAATGTACACATCAGTAGATCTCCCTCTCGAAAGCTGGCTAGCTTCATGCATAACAGCCCTCACCAAAGCTCTCCACTTTTGTCGATCCTCAAGGTCAGCGTTTAAGAGCCTCCAGTCTCTGCAGTCTCTCTCTGTCTACAAGACAATTTTGGCCGGCCAACTTTGCACCTACCAGAAACTTGTAGGTTTAGTTCACAGTTGATTGCACTGCTGGAACTGTCTATGTGGCCATACCAGTGGAGTCTTTTCTCCCTTAAGATGGGATCGAGGTATGCAAGACTAAGTTTCTCCAGCAACTTACTTGTCCACACGGTGAAAGTATCTTTTGGCTTGATATTACAAATCCGTCTAATCATTGCCCTCTCATTGTGCTGCAGACGTTGGCGGTCTGGTGTTGTCAGTGCTTAGGTTTCACTAGCATGAAGCATAGCACGCCGCACACAAATGCTATACACTTGATCATAAGTCGTGCACAACAGATGGTGCGATGTAAGAATTGTTAGCAGCTCCCTGAACTTTTTCTAAGCAGTCTTCACATGCATCGTGGTTGCAAGGTTGCAGCTGCCATCTGTTGAAAGCATATCTCCCAGGTAACAGAAAGAGTCAATTACTTTCAACTTATCCTGACAATATGGTGTAAAAAGGTAAAATATATTTTTAAAAATAGATCAAATGGATCTGAGGGACTTCAGCATAAGCAACAATCAAGAGGACATATTTTGATTTAACACAGGTTTTTTAAAAACTTTTGATTGAATTATGAAATACAGCTTATATGCGCATTTGTAACTTTATCTTTGAAGATTTTTTATTAAAAAAGGAAGGGTTGAATTTACAAAAAGTTTTACTAATACCCTAAAAAAGGCCCTTTTTTTCTTTAGGGTGACAAATTGCCAATTTTCCGCCATAATAATCTGTAATTAATCATAAGCGATGAAATCAGAAGTCAAAAGTAAAAAATCGATGTGAAGACAAAATGTATCCTTTTGGTTGTTGCTCATTCTGAGGTGCCTCAAATCCATTTGATCCAAAATATAATAATTTTTCAATCTTCATTTTCTATCTGGTGCTACTAGATCAGGCTGTCTGAAAATACTGGCTTCCTGACCTAAAATGCACCAAACATTGATGTCATTGTTGTTATCTTTTACTTTTGCTAAACTCAATCATGTTCTACAAAGTCAAAGACAAAAACAATAATTTTCCTCTACAAAACAACTAAACAAAACACTATGAATAAATATTTGAACATATAAAGAACTTGAAACATCAAAACTTTTCCTAAAATGACTTTGAATAGCCCGAAAAAGGTTGATATGCCATAAAACAAAACAACCAAACCAAACCCTTCATTTTAGAAAATCAATAATTGAAGTTTTAGAGATTCGACTAAATTTCTATAATTGATTAAATCATGTTATCTTTGAAAGAAAATCCCTTACTGATTCAAGTCATCATTCTTGGTTCGTAAGAATAGATTTTTACTGAAATTTGATATGACAAAGACATAATTCTCAGTATTAAATTAATTAAGGGAAAATCCATCACAAAACAAATAGGGCAGCCGATGTGTGTTGTTGTTTAAATTCAAAGGCAATTTCCTGTGATGACAATGCAGTTTTTTATTATGTGTTGGTTCTAATAGACTCCTTCTTTGAATTGTAGCAAAGTTACAAGGAATTCCTGGCAAGAGATGGTGAACTTCAAGAATTGGTAACAAAAATTGACCAAGGAGTCAAAAACACTGTGACTGAGTGCAAGGTAAGATCACACACACACACACACACACACACACACACACACACACACACACACCCTCACACCCCACACACACACCCACACACACACACATATATACACACACACATCTATATAATAATATGCTAGGCATTTCGTATTCATATGCATGTTATCACCTTCCACACACATAAAAAATGAGATCGTCCGATCAGCAAAGATAGTATTTGGTGATTAATCTAATGTCACTATGGTAACATTTCCAACTTCTATCGTCCCATCAACTAAAACAGTAAATTTTAGATAAATACATTTCAAAAAGTGACATTCGTTTTATTAATTTGAAGAATATTTTGTTGAAAATTATTCTTACAATAAGAAGACTTTTAATATTTATTGCTTCATAACGAATTAAATTGCTACAATATTAAATAAATAAATAAATAAATAGAGAAGAGACATATTTTTTTTATTTATTTAAAGAATATTTAGCTGACAGTAACAATTAAAAGGAAAAAGTATTTTTTTATTGATAGCATTGACTCTGACAAATATTTATTATTTCAAAAAGAAATATTATTATAAACAGTAAATTATACAAATTGTGAAATTTTCACAGGGTCCCACTAGTATATATATATATTTTTTGTAAATTTATTGTACCAGTAGAAAAACTGACAAGAGTGTGCAATTATTTCTGTGAGGGCATAAAATATTTTTTTATTAATTAATCATACATTATTACTCTAGCATAAGGGACCGCGAGTTTCACTGAAAATGCATGATCTGAGAAGCCAATGAATTAGATGCACATATTGTTTGTGGCAGCAAATATTTTGCGTACAAAAAATAATCCATAATTCTTAAAAAAAAAGCATGTAAATTTTCTTTAAGTAATCATATTTAATTTTTCTATTGAAAAAGAAGAAACACTTTTGTTAGCATTTCAATGACAATTACAGAAAGTTGCCCAAAAATTTGAAGAATACAGTCATCTGTGGCTTGAGGAAGGAGAAGATGTTTCTCAAAAGGGTGTGCAAGATTCAGAATATCAAAAAGAGGCAGAACGAAGCTATGATGAAGAACATTGGAATCTAGAACGAAAAAAGACGCCGTAAGTTACTGTTTTGAAATCTATAGATCTTTTACTCTTTGAATCTCAGATGCTTTTTTTTATCATACTTAATGATTTTACGGTTCTATTCCATCTGGCAGTACCTTGTGCAAGTGTTTTAAAATCGTATGCCATAGGTCAACCAAAGACTTGTGAATGAAGTTGGTTATAATGAAACTCTTCAGAAGTCATTGGACGGATGCGCGCTGTCAACGTAAAACACATTGCATGTTGGATATTTATTATGCAGCAACCCATATGACCCGAAAGCATTATGGAATCGTTTATGTTTATATATCCGTTCTACAGCTTATTGTTGCATAGCCCAAGGGGTTATCACCGAGATGACTCCTATGTAGTCATTTATTTACAAAAAATAATTTACAATAATACTTCAATCAACTTAAAATCATACCTTGTTTTCTGTGATGTTGTAGTGATTCTGATGGACTGGGGACAAATTAATGATTGAAATAGAAAGTCATCTAACATGCTTCTGACATGAATGATTCAATTAATTAGAAGATGAATGATTTATTCATCATGGTCGTCAAAAAGGGTGTCTATGTGTGAGAGAGGAAAGACATAGAAAGAAAGAAAGACTTATTTTAAGCTCATTATTTTACATTGTGTATACCCATCTGAAAAATCCATCTTGTCTCATCCAAGCTTTCATCAAAACATGCAGAAATTAGCAACTGTGACTCTCTCTGTCGTATGTCTGACGTCATACCGACCTAATTTTTCTCGACTTTCTTTCTCACGAATCCTAAATTATTTGCATGCAGCGTTGACCATGTGACCTCTTTTTGATCTTTGTCTAGAACATATCTTGTTTACAACATTGCACCAAATGTGTCTGAGTAAATATATGTAGTTAATATTTATATTAGCAAACGTATCGATTAATATTCAACAATACTAGTGGGAGATGATCTCTTCTCTTCCCTGCTGCAGCCCCTTTTCTCACGGAAGAGATGTTGATAGTCTTTCCCTACTCTATCAGTATTTCAATGATAGCTGCTTGAACTTCTTAGAAAGAACTTGTTTTGTTTCTAACACTGCACAAAACTCCCCTTTCTTCCTCTGTATACCTAAAATCAAACATAACTTCCATGAACAGAGTTTCTTTCCAAGAACTGCCCACACATGAAACACGTTACCACAGGAATGTTTCCCTACGGACTATAACATGGTCGTTTTCAAGTTCAATATCAACAAATATTTATTGAGTCATTCTGTCAGTGAATCATAGTTCTGAATACTTTCATAGTACTGCTCCATTATCCAACTGAAAATCTCACTCACTCTTATCCTCGAGTGGCTTTTGGCCTTTTTAAGTGGTGAACAGTTAGTATGAATACAAAATAAAATATTAACCATTTGAATTATTTAAACTACAGCGCTTATTGTAAATGATACACTGAATGCAATTCATTGAACACAAATTGCTGTTTTACTAATTGCTGGCGCATCTTTTTGCTTTCTTTCACACTATCTTCATCGGAATTCCCTTCACTTCTCTTTCAGTCCGAGTCGGTTGTCATTCTACAGCGAAAGAAATGAGGCACAACAAAACAATGAGAACAATTTACGTCAACTCACCTTAAAGAGTCTGGAAACTTTTGATGCTGAAGCAGAAAAATATATGGTAAGTATTTCAGACCAAATATTATTTTTTTTAGTAGTAAAATGAATATTATTAAGATTTTTAACTATATCAAAATTTTCAGTCTGAAAACCGAGGGAGTTGCTTTTTAAAATTACCTGTGTTTCCTTGGACAAATATATTTGCAAGGTGACCCCCCCCCCTCTAAAAATGTCACCCATAGAATCGTTAATAACATTCACAATCTTTTCTGCAATGCAACCATATTTGGTACAAATAAACTGCAGTCTATGTCTGATTTGTCAACTTCTTCTTTGCATGTTTTTGAAGCATGTGGTTATACAACAGTTTCCCACTTTTTTATGCAGTACTTTGTATTATTGTTGTACTCTGCAAGATCTTTCAAGCTGAACCGGTTTGGCAGTAGAGGGCAGACAAGGTAGTGTTGCCTCGTATGGTCCTCCTCTCTACATTCACAGATGGTTGGGTCAGTTTTGTAGCCCCATCTAGCCATAGCAACTTTTGATCACTCCATTCCCATTCTCAGGCGGTTGAGTGTTTTCCACCTGACCCAGGGTGCTTGTGAGCCGGGAGAGAGGGCCTCAGAAGGAGGGATTCCAATGTCAATAAGAGGGGGCATTCTCTAGCCGTCTGGTCCAGAGCTGTAGTCTGGTCTCTTCCTGAGATGTTGTTAGAGGCTCAACATGGCTGAGGAAGCTTATCCTTGACTTCAGTCGTTGGACCTTGGTTCACATCTATGAAGGAGATAGTGTTCATCACTGATAGCCTTTAATCTAATCGGCTGGCAAATTCCCATCTCACATCTGTATCTTGTCCACTAAGATGAAGTCATGAATGGCCAACAGTCTTTGCTTCATCACCATTCAAAGATATGCTCCAAATGTGTATTTCTGTGTTGACCAATACTGAGCGCTACCCAGTAGTCGTTAAAAAAATGAATAATTTTCGGCAAGTGAAGATATCTTGTAAGGGATGAACAATGGTTTCAACCAGATGGGGCAACTCCCCACACTTCAAATGACTCATTGACGTGGAATCCGTCCTTCTGGAGCCCTCCCTCCCGGTTCAGGGATACTTTGAAGATCATCTCATCAGTAGAAGACAAGAAGAAGTAAAGGCAGGTGAAGCTAGGGCGATAGCGCTTGATATATCCAAAGCGTTTGACAAGGTCTGGGATGAAGGTCTTCTCAGGAAAATTAATTCGTACAGTATTATTGGACGACTATTTAATATAACCAGATTCTTCTTAGCTAAAAGCTCCCTCCCTTTAACAATCATAAAAAACCTTTCCAACCACCGATTGCTATTGCTGATAGCACTCTTCCCAAGTGTCCAACTCCTTGGTCTAACATTCACAAGCAATATGAATTAGAACCTAAATTGGGATCTGCACAGCGAGATGTCTGTTTACATTAATTTTAAATGTCTGCATGTCAGTACTGCCGGGGAAACAGGGGGCAGGGAGGGAGTTTCAGAGGCCAGCAGCACGAGGAAAGAAGCTATTTGAGTAGGAAGCTCTCCGGAATCTGGGGACCTCCACAGTGAATGGATGGGATTTAATTCATTGTCGAGTTGTGTCTAGTGAATTTACGCCGAGAGGGGCACCAGAGTAGGCAATTCATCGTAGCATAATCCATTGAAGTATTTGTAAAACAAGCACAAGGATGCTATATTGTGGCGATGGGACAGGGACTGGAGCTTTGTTGACAGTGTTATAAATAACTAGACATCAGATATCTTTATGAATCTTTTTTATTGTGACTTTTTTTATTAACGGTCCTTTGATAACACTTTCGTGTTTTCACATGTTCAGAGGCTTTACATGAAATCATGCGTTTGGATTAGAAAGAGAATTTCTCTTTTTGATTTATTTATAATCTTCAACGTATATACGTCTTTTATGTTCTTATTTCCAATAAATATAAGGAATTTGTCTATAATTAAATACATTTCTAAGTCTCTAAAAATATATATTCATGAAGTAATATATTTATGTATTAAAAAATCACTGGAGTTCAATCTTGATATCTGTGAGTTTTGTTTTAATAGCCATTTTGAGTGTTTTTGTTTGAGTGCATGTATAGACGGGGGATTTGTTGTCTATTAGTATGCATTTGATATTATCTCATGTATGTTCTGTTTGCTTACTATGTTAAACTATTTGGGAATAGAGTGATTTGTATCTGTTGATAAGTTTGTGGTTATTGAATCTGAGTCTGAAAGCGAGTTTTGTTTCGCTGCTATTTCGATATTTTGTACAAAAAAATGTAATATATTACATTAGAGCTATCGCACATAAGTATATACAGTACCGTCCAAAATTAAGGAACAAAAATTAAATCTTCATAATCTCAAATAAATCATATTTTAATATTTGTGAAAATTTCACTAAATATGTAAATTATGTAGTTGGACTTTTACTGAGAAAATCTCGGTAAAAGTCCAACTACATAATGTGTATATTCAGTGAAATTTTCACAAAAATTAATATATAATTTTGTTTAGATTCAGAAGATTTAATTTTTGTTCCTTAATTTTGGACGGTACTGTATATTTACTAGAAGAATACCCGTCCCAGGACGGATAAAATTAATTGCCAGAAGAGAACAGTTTTGCACCACTTTATGTCCTCTTATGAAGATTAAAATCAAAATATAATGATACTAAACCTTATGTCGTGAATCCTTATTCCAATTGTTATCAAAATCTATTGCATGATTTTGATTCTAGAAAATGTCTCAAATTTAAGGCTTAAGCTTAAGGAGTTTTAAGAAGAAATTGAAATTCAGGGAATCTTCTTAATTGATGTCTAATGACTATGAATCAAATTTAATGCAAAGCTGAAATAATTGAATTTTCAGATGGGAAGGTATGCCCATAGTATGCCTCCTAAAAACCCTTTAAACTACTCAAAGAAAGTGAGATTAGTGGAATATTTATTAATTGATAATTATTGTTAAAATTTCACAAAAATCGGAGGTATCTTAATTTTCATGAAGGGCTTCCACCCAATCTTTAGTCCATTTGGATAAAACTAAATTAATATAGCCCACATTGCCCATCCTTAAGCCTAATAGCTGTGTTCCGAAATTCATAATGATCGGTTTATTAGTTTAGAAGTGAATCCTGTACATACAAATATATAAACATATATACATATTTAAAATTATATATATATATATATAGCAAACATATAAAGTGCAATAAAAGTACACCTGCACACATGCATTCATACACACATTGCAAATAAAAAAATACACAACTTTAAACAACTTTAAAAAGCAGAAATATGCAGATACATTCACACTCTCACAGACAGAGTGAAATAAATACACACATAGAATGAACACACACACTCACTTCACACAGAAGGATTGTAAAACTAATGATTTTATGACTGTTAACCGAAAACTACTTATTCTAATCATTCGTAAATCAACCACTGCCTGAAGAGGATCATACCATCGAAAACACAACAAATAATATGGAAAATAAATGAAAATAATAAAAACATTCCCAGGCCTTCTATTTTCATATATATAATTTCGCGAACTATAAAACACATACTAAAAAATACAAAAACATCAAACACCTACTTCCACACGGGGAAACATATACTATTCCATGTGGTGTGGTAACTGCTACAAAATGTATATAGGAGAGACCCAACGCTCTTTAAAGAAGAATCTACAATCATAATAGGGCTATCAAGTTGGGCAAGTTGGGTGACACTCTTAACTCGATTGTCACATACATGATTTCTTATACTTATCTATCTATCTATCTATCTATCTATCTATCTATCTATCTATCTATCTCTCTCTATATATTAATGTCTATATTATAGAAGATCAGAACATCTGTAATACTAACATTAATAGATAGTACCCCTTTATTTTTTATTTTTCCTTATAATCGACCACTCTGCTGGGATTCTCTCCCACTACCCTTATATATATATATATATATATATATATATATATATATATATATATATATATATATATATATATATATATATATATATGAACAGAATTTTGACCTTTCTTATTGATAGAATCACACTCATTGAAAATTGTATCTGTTTTTTTCTTAGTGATGATGAAACGGACTGTAAAGAAGTGGATCCCTTTAAAAATGAACAAAATACATGGTCTCTGGAATCTAATTTTATATTGTTACGAAAACGAAATAAGCAATAAAAACAAAAGCTGTAAATGTAGAAAGCTGACAGTTTATTTAAGAAACAATTAGAGCTAGATACTTCATTATTTTTCAATTTAACTGCTGCCGGAGATGTCCATCTCAAGTCGAGCGCGAAATGAGTTACATGCTTTGGCGACCATGTCTTTGTTTATAGCGGCTGCCTTCAGAGAGTTGACCATGTTGTGAGTGTGCTTGTTGGTCTTGGCCTCAATCACGCCCCAGAAGAAATAGTCAAGGGGGTTGCAGTCGGGTGAGGAGAGTGGCCACAAGTCCGGCAACTAGTGGTTAAGAACATTGTTAAGCAGTCATGCCTGGGTCGTCTTGGCATTGTATGCAGGAGTGGAGTCTTGTTTAAAGATGTAGAGGCGTCCGGCAGCGATCTCATCCATCCAGGGCGTCACCACGCTCCTCAGAACCTCTTAGTATTTCGTTTCCATTTTGTCAAATGTCGGATTTTGCTGCAACACCCTGTGTATATATATATATATATATATATATATATATATATATATATATATATATATATATATTTGGCATTTTGGCATTAATTTACTCTCCCATTTCCATGGCAAAGCGTGTTGGCCACAACAGTTCATGCTCCAACTACTGAGCTAAGAATGACTTTCGTATTGGTGTTCGAACCGTGTGACCAGCAGGGATTGTCTACTCCCATACTGATGATTGTAGGTTTGGTATGAAACACATGTGTATATGGATCAATTTAAAAATAATATTTATTTATAGATAATTGTTCAAAGCTCTCACTAGATGGAGCACTTTAAGTAGGTTGACGACAAGCAGCCATTTATAGTGTAATGCAATACTCTAGGCCCCGTCTATTGAGTTCTGTTTGACAGTTTGCTAATATGCACGCTGAAGTTTGCATTTAGACGTTAATTTACTCCTCATTTCCACGGTAATGTATGTTGGCTGCAACGGTTAATGCTCTGACTACTGAATCAAAAATGACTTTCATATTGGGCTTCAAATCGTGTGACGGGCAGTAATTGTCTCCTCCCATACTGATGATTGCAGGTTTGGCATGAAACATGTGTTTATGGGTCAATTTCAAAATGATATTTATGTATAAATAATTATTATTATATACATGGCCGCTGTCTATTCAATTTCGAATATGACCACTTTTGGTGAAGGTGCGATATTAGTGTAAAACTACCCAGTGAGAGGCGCAGATATCTTAAGGCCTGCCAGACTTTTACAGACCATATCACAGAAGTGGCAGGTGTTATGATGATTTGAGGCGATGCCATAAATGAAGCCACCTCTTGTTCGTGCTTGATTTTGGAGAACATGCACTCGTTAGTGGTTCAACAAACCTGCACGTTGCATAGTTACCAATTTGCAAGCTTGGCCTCTTAGATGTTCCATATTTCCTCCATGTACTGGAGGTGTCATGTCCCGTCTCTTCCTCACTGCTCTCTTCTGCTGCTGGTGTTTCAAAAAGCTTGCTGCCTTCAAAACTCGCTTTCTTCCACCTTGACCTGTCCACAACCCCCTTCCCATCATCCAACATCAATTGCAAAGCACTTCTTTGAGGCAATCTTTGAATCGCTTACACGGCTTGTGCTGCGGGTCAATATTCCCAGTTAGTTCCCCGTAAATCACCTGCTTGGGCAGTATATCATCAGTAAGACAAACAAGATGACAAACCCAACGGGTCTGTGTTTACTTATACAAGACTCAATGCTTGGAACAGCAGCTCGTTCCAACATTTTGGTGTCAGGGGTAAAGCTATCCCAACAGATGTTAAGCAAGTGCCTAAGGTAATTCTCCTGGAAACGCTCTAGCAGGCAAATATGAGCTCTGTAAGTGTTCAATGTCTCACAAGCATATAACAAAGTTGATACAACACAAGCCTCATACACAGAGATCTTAGTTTCCAGCCTTATATCACATGGTGCCCACACCCACTTTTCCAAATGACAAAGAGACACACCAGCTTGTTCAATACATCTACTTATCTCAGCATCCAACGACCCATTCCTCTAAATAACACTATTTAGATACATAAAACGATCCACTCCAGACAGTCTGTGACCTTCAAAAAATATATCCGGTTCCTGATACGGGTTGCCAGGGGCTGAGGCAAACATAGTCTTTGTCTTGCCAATGCTTATTGTGAAACCCATGCTTGTACAGGCCCATGCAAAACGATCCATGATATCCTGCATATCATTCTGCAAGTGAGCTACTAGATCCACATCATCTGTACAAAACACAACAGACAAAATCGAAGATACACACCTTTGTCACAGTTATTGAAAACATTTGACAGAGTTACAGCAAAATAGATGGAAAACAAAGTAGGTGCAGGTATATCACCCTGCTTAACACTGTTGTTAACTGCAACGGGTCCAGAAAGACAACCATTACAGTTGACACATGCTTTCATATTGTCATGCAGCTCACAAAGGAGTCTAACAAAGTTAGGAGGACATCTCAACTTACCTAATATCTTTCACAGCGCATCCCGATCAACTATATCGAACGCTTTCGTCAGATCAACAAAGATCTGATATAGGTCTAGACGATGTTCAATACATTTTTCCTGCATTTGATGTGCTGTAAAGATCATATTAGTGGTACCCCTATTTCTTCTAAACCCACACTGACTCTCAGGAAGCACAAGAGGACAGATGTAGGCATTAAGGCTATTCAACAGGATTCTGGTAAATACCTTTCCTGTCCCAGAGATGCCTCGATAGTTGTTGCATTCATCTTTCCTTCCTTTGCCCTTGTACAAAGAGACCATAATGAAGTCATGCCAGTCTTGGTAAAAATGTCTGTGAAACCAGATGTTGTCAACCCTTTGATTTGCACTGTGAATGGCTTTCCACCACAGTGAATGGCTAATACATATATACCATCTCCACCAGGTGCCCCGCATCTCAACTGCCATATAGCCTCCTCCACTTCCTTGAGGGAAGGAACAGAATCTATTTTGGCAATGATAGCCTTCTGAAGCATGCGATCTATTACATCAGTACTCACTATCAATGGATTAGTGAACAGATCAGTATAATGCTTTGTCCATCTATCAAGTAACTTGCTTAGATCCCTAATCGACTCTGCCCAATCCTTGGATTTTAATGAGGTTAAACTAGAATGGCTAGGACCATATACTGTCTTCATCAGGTCATACATTGCTTTACTGTCCTTAACATCAGTAGCATGCTGAATATCAAAAGCCTTCTGTTGCCACCATTCATCCTTCATCAGTCTAAGTTCTTTTTGCAACTCTGATTTAATAGCTAAGTATGACTATTCCACAGACTGCAGATCCTGAGGTGACAAGCCGCTATCAATCCGCCTTTGATGAAGTTCATGCTTTTTCTGTAGCAGTTGTGCAATGTGAGCACTATTGTCACTAAACCAGTCTTGATGCTTTCTTTTTATTAGCTCAAGAACATCGACTGCTTTTGCATAAACACACTTCTTAAAACACTCCCACGTACCATTAAACGATATCTCCTCAAGTCTATTCTGTAGGTCTAGAGCAGTTTTCTCATCCTTCAGCTTTGCAACATTTATTCTACAAAGACACTTGAAGTTGCCAAATCGCCTTTTCAGCCTAATTACGAACTTCATGTTAGAATACACCAGACGATGATCTGTCCAACACTCGGCACTCCTTTTGACTTAAACCTTTCAGATGACCTGTAGATCGCGTTTATGGGTGATGATGTAATCGATCAAATGACATTGCTTGGATCGTGGATACATCCATGTGTTTTTATACTTTGGTTTTAAGTGGAAACACGTATTAGTTATCACTAAAGACAGCTCCACCACATTTGCAGTGAACACAACCCACTCTTATTAATACTGCCAACTCTATAACATCCGAGTGGACGCCATGTTTGATATCCCCTAGCAACCCTCGCATTGATATCCCCCAGCAAAACAATTTTTTCATTTTGCGGAGCAGTTAGGATAATTCTTTTAAGATCTTCTATCCTATGAGCTCAGGTTGGCTGTCCAGTGACCAACATAGGAGTGTAAGCAGAAATAAGAGTTGCATATCGCTGACCAGATAGAGACAAACGTAAGATCATAATGCGCTCATTCAAGGAAGATTCTCGAATTTAGAAACAAGCCATTTCTTAAGAGCAAATCCTATGCCATGGTTGTGTTGTTCGCCTTCAGGTTTCCCGATTCAGTAAAATACATATTAAGAGCCCTCCTCTACACGACTACCCTCCTCCAACAATCTTTTCTCTGACACAGCTGCTATATGATTGTTAAAACGTAACACTTTTTATCCAACAAGTACTGTTCATCTCTCCGGACGGTCAGAACCATAACGATCAAGTAAGGTTCCGACGTTCCAACAAACAATTTATCAAAATTAAATTTCGTATTACTCATTACATTCATTCCGCTAAGCTAGATACAAAGTTGGTATCTACATATGAATCACATACGTCAAAATTACTAGTACAGCAACAGGATTATAGTGACCAATGTTTGTGCGCATGACGACAATTCTCTGAGTATCGGTGACAATGAACCCGGTGACAGACAAACAGCCTGATGACCACTAGTCACTTAAAGTGCAGGTGTTTGATCAGAGTTTTCTTTCTCCTAGATGCCTGCCTTAACAAAGGTTAAAGAAGACATCTCTCCTAGTAGTTTTGCCATATACCCATGGCTGGGAATCAGGATGCTGGCCAACAGAGTGTGATCCACATGCCGGTGGATCATTTATACCTCAGCTGACAGGGCCTCAGCTTCTCTGGAGGTTTCTGTCAGTGTTGCCTCACCCTTAGCCTTTTTGGTAAAAAACTTAGCCTACAAGGCAGTGGGTCCAGTTTTACAACACTGAGCACTCGCCGTTAACAAGGCCCCATATATATATATATATATATATATATATATATATATATATATATATATATATATATATATATATATATGTATAATATAAAAAAAAAATTTAAGTTGTTCTTTGGCTTAAAAAAAAAATTATTACATATATATATATATATTTATTTTAAATATGCTTTTATTGTTGTTATTGTAATCGACGTTCACAAATCTCGAAATTACTTGGTGTTATTTATAAATCAATGCGAAGAGTGACGATCTTTACTGAACATTTAAAAAAAATATATTTCTGTTGTTATTTTAATCGATCCTCGCAAGTTGCGAAATTATACAGAAATCCACATGAAGAGTGATGACCTTATATATATATATATATATATATATATATATATATATATATATATATATATATATATATATATATTATAGTTCGCAGTAACAAAATTTATGACATTCATTTACATGTTCCAAGAATTTAACATAGACAACAGTTTCGTGTACGATCGTTTCTGAGACGATATGGATTTTTATTAATATCAAGTCTCTTCACTCATATATATATATATATATATATATATATATATATATATATATATATATATATATATATATATATATATATATTAATATTAAATAAAGTGTTACAACAACATCCGGACCAAGGTTTCAGATCCGAGAAAATCGGACCTTCATCAGCGGAGTCGTATAGCTTAATGAGTGAGAACAACCGCCAGGAATTTCAAAATATTGTCCGTTGGAAAGATGGAACACTTTCAGATTTAAAATTGTCACGTGCGTGGAATATTCGTAGACAGTTATGGTAAAGTTTCAGATCAAAACAACAGCAACGCTGTACATCGAAAAAGCAAGAAATTAAATGGGAATAACGTTAACAGTTGGACAGGTGGGAACCTAGCATGTTTAAATTGTCACGTGCGTGGAATTACGTGGCCCGTTATGGAAGGTATTCAAATTTAACTAATAGAGACGCTATGTATCTTAGCGAAAGTAAATAGAGATAACGTTAAAAATAAAAATAAAAATAAAATTATATTAAGTTAAAAAATATATAAATTATAAAATTATAAAATTAAAAATTATAAATTATATTGAAATAATATGCTAATGTAATAAATTATTTCTAAAAATATTAAATAATAAATCATTAAAAATAAAAATAAAAATAAAAATAAAAATAAAAATAAAACTTATAATTAAATAAATTGTAGTCACACCATTTATAAATTTATGAAGTCGTAATGGTACTAATCATAAAAAAAATTAGGTAAGATGAAAAAGAATAATGAAGAAAAATAAAGAAAAATAAAGAAAAATAAAGAAAAATGAAAAATGAAAAATGAAAAATGAAGAAAAATAAAGAAAAATAAAGAAAAATAAATAAAGAAAAATGAAGAAAAATAAAGAAAAATAAATATAAATAAAGATGAAATAAATACACTGTTAGATAAAATAAATGATAACAAAATTGTGTAAAAATAAAAAAAGATAAAAGGCAAGAGAAGGAAAAATGGGGATATGGGGTACTCCACATTTGAAATTTTAAATTAGAATTAAAATTAAAAATTAAAAAAAACAGTTATATACATAAATATAAAAACCATCCATAATTAAAACATGCAATAATGGAAATAGAGTTTAGGGCCACAGTCGGGATACCATACAGTTCAATCCGAAATTCGGAAGGCGAATTCATCATTGTGAAATCCGAAATCCTAAAAGTCCGTATTCTGGGTACTCTGCGGTTATGACTTATGTATTTTGTTCTGCCCAATTTATCAGAAGTGCCTTTCTCCTGTGGATACAGTCCTTATATATCTCCCCTTTTTTGTTTAGGCATATAATGTTAGGGTCATTGATGGTTCGCAAGATGTTATATTTTTCAGCATCGCAAATTGCACAGCGGCCTGATATTGGGGAATATGGTTTTCGTCTTTCTATTAATTTCCAACTGATGGTAAAAGGTGTTCCCTCATCCTTTAGTTCCCATACACGGGCCCCTAAAGCTGTATTTACTCTATCTCTATATTTGAAGGTATGCCTGTGGGCATATAGTCTTTGCTTAAACATGCCCTTTGTCATCCCAATGTATATCTCCTTCTTGTCCGTTGGTTGTCTGGAAATGCTCGCCTCGTATACTATTGATGTTACTTTGCAGTTCCCATCCAAGGGGCATTGATCTCTGGTTGTACAGGAGCAGGCTGTATCCTCTATTGGTTTAGGTTCGGCTGTTATCATTTTCTTCATAGATATATATATTTGACTTACAAGCAAAGTAATTTTCGACCGAAGGACTTGGGACTAAAAGTGTTTTTTTTGTTTTCTTTTTTTTTCGATATAGTTTTAATGGTTGAAAAACTTCCAAGACTCTCTCTCTCTCTCTCTCTCTCTCTCTCTCTCTCTATATATATATATATATATATATATATATATATATATATATATATATATATATATATATATATATATATATATATAGGACCCCTTTTTAGGGTTCCAGTTTTGGAGGGGAGGTTTTGGGAAGAACCAGTTTTATAGAAACAGTTTAAAGAAAACAGTTTTAAGTAATATTCAAGTGTGTGAGAGAACGAGAGAAATGTATGATAAAGGACAAACCAAATAATGAATTCAAAAGCATAAATTTACAAAAGAGATATTTTATATATGTTTAAAATGGAAGTCTAAATAGATAGGAAAACATTGAATAATTGTTCCGTATTTTAAGTGTCCTTGCAGAACAAGGGGGATTCATTAGTTAAGATATCGAGGAAGCCCGAGTCGATAATTTAAGGACCGTGAATTATCCACGGGTCTGAAAAATCGTAATCAAAACTTCCTCACTCAATTACATAAATTACATTTCATTGAAAGTTATTAAATAGAGTCAATAATCATTTGTTTTCATATTAGAAAGTTCAGTGAGAAATGTATGAAGTATTAAAGTGATAAGTTTATACATTTTTTTCAAGCAGCAGACGACACTGGAAGGGGATTCAAGCAGTGTGTGTGTGTGTCGTCTTTAGTGTGCAAATGCGTAAGACAGTGAAAGAGTTAATGCCTTGTGTATGTGTTGCGTTGGTGTCAGTGTGGCTATGTGTGCGTGAGTTTAGAAAATGCATTCTCAGCTTTCCCAAGGCCACTGAGAAGGGCGATGAAGCTGGAGAAATGCCGATGTTAGCTCTGTCGTGGATTTGGGCTTAACATCTTTGTTGAAGGAAAAATTTGGCTTTATGTGCATTTCGAGTGGATCAAAATGGAAAAGTAGATACATCCAGAGAAATGCATTTGATTGCCTTAAAATCTTTTTATTTGTTTTTATCAATTTAAGCGAATGCGCACGTCGGGACGATTGTGCAGAGACAAGTTTAAGCATTTGCATTTTGGCACCGAAGGGTAAACTTCGTCTCTACATATATATATATATATATATATATATATATATATATATATATATATATGTGTGTGTGTGTGTGTGTGTGTGTGTGTGTGTGTGTACTAGCAGGAAGACCCATCATCGTTCACGATATATATATATATATATATATATATATATATCACGGAACTTTCGCGTTTGTATATTTTCCTCGTGAGGTTCTCAAACCGTCGAGCCATCTTTCTGGTTTCAGGTGGCAATCCGTATAGTACTTTGCCGATAGTTTTTAATTCGGCCATTTTCTCGAGCGCTTTCGACTTTCGTAGTCGTCTTCAGGATTAGGGTTTAGCGATAACTATAAAACACTAACTCCAGTCTTCTTATTTAAATTAAAAAAACAAACAAAACCCTAATCCTGAAGACGACTACGAAAGTCGAAAGCGCTCGAGAAAATGGCCGAATTAAAAACTATCGGTGAAGTACTATACGGATTGCCACCTGAAACCAGAAAGATGGCTCGACGGTTTGAGAACCTCACGAGGAAAATATACAAACGCGAAAGTTCCGTGATGTTCAACAACGTCTGCTTAGATAATGACTTGCTGCCTAAATATACATATATATATATATATATATATATATATATATATATATATATATATATATATATAACAATTAATGCTTGATATAAACGAACACATTTTTACTGTACTATTGTATATGATATTATTTGCTTCGCATGGACAATGCAATGGAGCCCTTCTAGTTTTAAAGATGATTTTATCACGTTCACTTCATCTTCCCATAATCAATGCTTTCATCTTTTCTTTTTCCAGAATCTCAAGGGAAAAATCCTAACTGTTCCATCACATGAAGATATTAGTTGGATCCGTGTCAATCAAGAACCAATAAAACAAACAATTAATTCTATCGTCAGCAAATGGTTATGGTCAGCCACTAAGACACTCGTCTCTCAGGTTCAAACATTTCATCTTCATTTTAAACTAACTCTATCTACTCGACATTTTTCGGAAATCTTTTAATTTAATTTTTCTTTTTCTTTTCTCATGAACTATGCCATTTTTTTTCCAGCCAATTATTTTTTCAAAAGTTTTAATTAATTATTACGATATCATTTGGTCATTAAGTTATTAATTGACCTCAAGTACTAGAACGAAGGTCAGTGGCGAATGCTAAATATTATAATTATACAAAAAGTTGCTGTTGATATATAAACATGTTTTATGACATACCACAACAGAATCAATTTTTATTGCAGTTTAGAATCACTATATCAACAAACTCTGTGACTATTTCTCGTGTGTCTGTATATATATATATATATATATATATATACTAATTATCATAGAATTAACGATAAGTGAAGTATCGTAAAGTGATCTATCGCGATAAAGTAAAGCTCAATACGTTGAGTAGAGCAATCAATTTTAAAGAAAGAAAGAAAAATGAAGATAAAACATTGCATAAAATTACATAAAATTACATAAAGTTACATAAAATTAATAAAAATTTTATTACATCGAAAGTTCAGATGCAAGGAGTTACATTAATCCTTAAACCATAGTTTTTCAAAGATAAAACTCTTCTCGTCAGAGGATAAAATTTGGTAATGTGGTATTTATAATAAATAAGTATTATCTAGTTCCATTTCACTTTGAAAAATTGAAGAATAAAACTAGAAAGGTTGGGGATAAAGAAATAAATGGCCGGGGAGGAAGAATTAGCAGTATTGAGTAGCCATTTTCGAAGAAAAAAGGGGGCGCTATGGTGCAGATAGCTATATATATATATATATATATATATATATATATATATATATATATATATATATATAGAATAAACTCAGAACTATTTCAATTTTTCATTGCTAATGTCATTCGCTTGTGACTCATTTCTTGGCCGAGGAAGCATTGTTTTTAAATGGCCAGATTTCTTCATTTTAATTCCGTTTAAGTGCGCTCCATCTACGACTTGAACTCAATTTTCACCATTCGATTTACTTCATTTTGAACGCCTTTCTGTGATGCCTCCACGAAACTTTTTCTTCTCCATCGAAACTTCCTTCCATTGGACACCTTATCGGCGGACAATTACCGCCTGGACAAACCCAATATCTTTTTACACGAACTTTTTTCACCCATCATTTTTCTTAATATTTTTTCAAATGTTGAATTTTGGCTTTTCTATTGCCAACTTATCTATCTGTATAATTCCTCTGATGATAAGATTTCGATCCTTGAAAAGCCTTGGTTTGAGGAAAGAATAATGAACATAATTTTATTACATAATATACCTTGCATTGAACAATCGAAGTTTGAAATAAATTTGGACATTCGTGCATGTTTATCACTCTTCGTCCATCTATCTTTATATATATATATATATATATATATATATATATATATATATATATATATATATATATATATATATATATATATAGTAGGATCAAATATAAACCAAAAGTAAAACTTTTAGTAGATGGAACCTATTGTGAAGAGGTTTAGCTCAATATACGAGATAGAGCAATTGTAGAGATAGAAGAAAAAAGAGTGATAAATATGCGACGATTGTCCAACATTTATTTAAAATTTCAATTGTTCAATGCAGGGTGTATTCAGTAATAAACTAGTGTTTTTAAACCTCAAAGATAAATCTAATTCTAACTTGAACTTCATCACCTTTGACATTAACAATTATTATCAGTCCATTTCCCCTATCCTACTAAACAAAGCTCTTATTTTCGCTAAGAATAATTCGGATATCACAGACTCTGAAACTGATCTAATAATTTTAGCCAGGAGATCCCTTTTAGAATTCGACAATAAATTTTGGACTAGGAAGGATAGCCCCAATAATTTTGATATCACCATGGGAGCCTCAGACTCTGCCCAGGTTACTGACTTAGTAGGATTATATTTATTGAGACAATTAAAGCTTGAATTCGGACACTTGCACGGGGGACTTTACAGGGACGATGCACTTTTTGTTTCTAGGGAGAGATCCAGGCAATACAAAAACACCAGAAAAAACCTACACACTTTAAAAACTTCGGATTAACCATAACTATAGAACCCGAGAAAAGAATATCTAATTTCCTTGACCTAACACTAGACCTTAACTCCGAATCATTTAGCCCTTACCACAACCCTAATCTAACCTTATTTTACGTACATAAGCTATCTAACCACTCTAAATCCATCATTAATTCAATAGTCCCTTCAATTTCAAATAGAATTTCAAGACTTTCAGCTAATAAACCCATCTTCGAACAAAATTATAGTTTTTATAATAACGCACTCCTTAACTCCGGATACACTGATAAAATTAAATATGAAAATAATCCCCCTCTCCAGGGGAATAAACCTTTAAATGTTATTACCTACAAAATGGCTACACAGGATAGACAACGAACTAGCACCACGATACCCAGGAAACCCAAGAAATATGTAAATAGACTCACTAAAACTATTAATACAGTTAAAATAGCTAACCCTCAAGAACACAGTGAAAATAAAAATAAAAAAATTAGAAGAAAGAATAATATTTGGTTTAACCCACCCTACAATTGCAATGTAAAAACTAATATAGCTAAGGAATTTTTCAAAGTTTTAGATAACTCGTTCAAGCACCCACATAAATACAGCACTATTTTAAATAAGAATTCTATTAAAATTTCTTACTCCAATATGCCCAATATAGCACAAACCATCATCGCATCTAACAACAAAAAAATTAAATCTGCCCTACAACCAGCACCTACCATACCCCCCACTAATAACGGCAACTGCCAAAAATCTAGAGAATTCCCATTAAACGGTGATTGCATACAAAGTAACGTTATATATCCCTGTACTGTTAAACAATACACCATTACACAAAATAATACCAATATGCAAAATAATACCAACATACAATCTCCCCCCTTTCCCCTCAACCATCCCCATCTGCAACTCCCTCCACTAAATAGCACCCTTCACACTGACCAACAACTACCGCTAACTAATAATGGATCTGATCTCACCCTTCAAGATATCCCATCTTCCCCAACCAATAACCCTAACTTAAATTTCGATCAGAATCCGAGCATACAAACCGTAAGCATCCCCAATACTATGAACAACACAAATAATATAAGAACAACCCCCCCCCCCACAAAATTCATACCTATATTGGTGCTAATGCTTTCCCCATTAAGACTAGAATCTCTAACCATATCTACTCTTTTAAACACAATAATAATAATACCACTAGCACTTCTCTATTTGTAGTGACGGCTTGGAAGGAGACAGTCGTAACACCGAGGCGCGAACCCACGCCCATTAAATTACGAGACTGAGAGGGTTGCATTATGCAAATTAGGTGTAGCAAGAAGACTACATAAAAGGCGGTGTCTTTTGGATCGGTGGCAGTCGAGTAGAGAACGTCACGAAGATCGGATACGTTGGGAGAAGACGGAGGAAAAAGAAGGAAAAACGCGTTGCACGGTTAAAGGAACACAATTCACAACATATTATTACAAGCTATCTCGGCTTTTTTGCTATGGCGAAGGTACGCATACACAGTGACATGGTAAAGCCATTTACTGGCGAGGGAGACGTGGTAGCATGGCTTAAGAAACTGAGACTGGTGGCGAGACTTCAGAAGGTGGATGATGTGGCGAGCCTGCTCCCATTATATCTGGAGGGGGACGCGTTGGCCCTGTACTTGGAGATGGACGAGAGCGACCAACTGGACGTAGAGCAGATAGAGGCCCGGTTAAAGGAGGCGTTTACGGACGGCGCATTCACAGCCTATAGGAAGTTGACCATGGTTAGATGGGCTGGCGAGCAGGTGGATGTTTACGCCAATAACATCAGACGGTTGGTCGGACTAGCAGGTTTCGATGGCGTCGGACTTGAGAAGTTTGTCAAACTGGTTTTTGTCACGGGATTCCCTGAGGCCATCTCTATTGGACTCCAACAAGCGCCAAACATTGAGACTCTAACCATGGGAGACCTAATAGCGAGAGCAAGGGTACTAACAACAGTTAGGGACCAAAGCCAACATGTGATTGCAGCCGTGTATCCACCTGGCAGTAAAACAGCAGTTCCCAAGAGCTGCCACAACACTGGTATAACCTGCTACAGATGCAGCGGCAGGGGTCACATAGCAAGAGACTGCCGAAGACGTGAAACACGTTGCTACCAATGCGGCAAGGTTGGACACTGGGCCCGGAACTGTTCGGGAAACGAGCCAGGGGACGAAGCATCAGCGCCAGCCTTCTCCCCCACCAGGATGTAAACAGGGCGCTCCCGGAGGTTATTATCCATGTTGATGGGATGCAGTGTTCGGCGTTAGTTGACACGGGATGTGCACAAACAATAGTGGATGCGAGCAGATGCCGATCCTGGAAGACGGCGAAGGTGGACATCGTGACCGTTGGAGGCGCGTCCGGTGCATGCTGCGGCAGTGGTGCGGTCACCATTGCCACAGATGAAGGCAATGCTGTCAGGATAGATGTTCTGGTGGTGCGTGGTAGACCACTGGGATTTGATCTATTATTGGGGATCGATGCGATTAAAGCGTTGGGAGGTGTCACTGTGGGACCGACAGGAGCGGTTCGGATCGGCGACAGGAAAGTTTCTACGTGTGCGGCTATCTCCATCAACGAACCCGACTTTACTGCTACTTTCGACAGTCAAAGACGATCATGGACCGCGGCGTGGAAGTGGGCAGATAACTGCGCACCTGAAGAACTGCGTAATAAAGTGTCCGAGTATCGGGTGGCTGCGGAAATTCGACCAGAATATGATCAGGAGCTCCGCACGTGGATGAATAAGGGTTGGCTCGTGCCATACCCGGAAGAAAGGCTGGGACCTCCAAAGGGTTTGATTCCGTTGATGGCCGTGGTACAGCGGAATAAGGCAAAGGTGCGCCCAGTGATGGACTATCACGAACTTAACGATCATGTGGACATATTCACGGCAAACGCTGATGTTTGCGCTGCTAAGATGCGTGAATGGCGCCAGAAAGGAGCTAACGCGTCTCTGCTGGACCTCAGGAGAGCGTACCTCCAAGTACGAATCCACGAGACACTGTGGCCGTACCAGACTGTGGAGATCGATGGAAAGAGGTACTGTCTGACGCGTCTAGGATTTGGATTGAATGTGGCTCCCCTTGTCATGAAGGCCATCGTCAGCACGGTTCTATCGCAGGAGGAAGCCATGGACCGCGCAACATCGGCTTACATCGATGATATCCTGGTCGACGAAGATGTTATGCCCGCGTCTTGTGTCAGGGAACATTTGGCTCGGTTCGGACTGGAATGTAAGGACCCGGAGCGGTTGGGGGACGGCACATGCGTGCTGGGATTAATGGTCTGGAGGGAGCGCGGCGTCTTGCGCTGGAAGCGAGGACACACAGTTCAAGAAGTTCCCGACATCGTCACACGACGAACTGTGTTCTCCTTATGTGGAAGGCTTGTTGGGCACTTCCCGGTGTGTGCATGGCTTCGTGTGGCATGCGGAGTGATTAAGAGGAGAGCCAGTTCGATCACAAAAGGCTGGGATGACAAAGTGACTGACCCCCTCCTCCGGAATATGATATGCGAGACTATGGATGCAGTGAAGCGGAGTGATCCAGCTTGTGGAGACTGGTGCGTGAACGGCCGGGAAGTGAATGTATGGGTCGATGCCAGCTCGCTAGCAACTGGGGTAGCGTTGGAAAGACAGGGGACAGTGTTGGAGGATGCTTGTTGGCTGCGACCTGAGAACGATGCCCAGCATATTAATTTAGCCGAACTGGACGCCGTGTTGAAGGGCATCAACTTGGCTCTGCAGTGGCAGAGCAAGGTATTGCATATAAAGACCGACTCTGCATGTGTGTACCACTGGGTGTCGGACACTCTAACTGAGAAAACACGAGTTCGCACCAAGGCAGCCAGTGAGATGCTAATTAGGAGACGGTTGAGCACACTCAAGGAGCTTGTGATGGAGTACAAGCTCTCGGTGGATGTAACGTTGGTTGCATCGATTCAAAACGTGGCCGACCAACTGACTCGCGTGCCACAGCGGTGGTTTGACGCAATGAAAAGGGAAAAGGGGCCCGAGCCCCTGATAGGTGCTGTACACGTAGATGAACTGGACGCGGCCCAGATCATGGATATTCACAAACGCAGTGGACACCCAGGAGTGCGACGCACAACTTATTTCGCCAGAAGAGTTTGTCCTGCAACGACGAAAGCAACGGTTAAGTCGGCTATACAAACCTGCGTAGAATGCCAATCAATAGATCCAGCGCCGGTCCACTGGGAGAAGGGAAAACTGGAGGTGAGCAGCAATTGGCAGAGGTTGGGGATGGACATTACACATTACGGTGGTTATCATTTCCTAACTATCACAGATTGTGGCCCGTCGCGGTTTTCTGTGTGGAGGCAGTTGGCACGACAGGACTCGGCAAGCGTGATTGGTCAACTGAGAGTTGTCTTTTTTGAGCGTGGCCCACCGCGGGAACTACTCACCGATAACGACACAGCCTTTCGCAGCAGGGAATTTAGGATTTTCGCAGATGAATGGGGCGTGAACCTGAGATTCCGTTGTGCATATGCCCCAGCCGGGAACGGAATTGCAGAGCGGTGCCACCGTACCGTAAAACGGATTGCGGCTAGAATGAGCTGCTCCATACAAGAGGCTGTCTACTGGCATAACGTCACACCAAAAGACGATGAGTCACATTTGACCGCACCAGCCAATGCGATCTACCGTTACGAAGTGAGGGTAAAAGGGGTTGACGTGGTGCCATCATCAGCAGGTCCTGAACACGGTCCTTACCAGGTTGGAGACTGCGTGTGGGTGAAGTCACCGGAGAATCGCTGCACCACGAGTTTTGGCCAAGGTCGGGTAACAGAACTAATCAGTCCACAATCTGTCGCGGTGAATGGAATACCCAGACATGTGAAGGACCTGCGCCTACGCTACAGTATACTCTCGTTAGAGGAAGATTCTGACAGCGCAACATCTTCAGAGAGTCTGATAACTGACGACGACACGGAGTCGGATGATTTACCCGAGACAAAAGTAGAAGCCCGCAATCCTGAAGAGTCCCACACCCCCGAAGAAGCCCACGCCTCTGAAGAAGCCCCACTTTTGCGAAGGAGCACCCGGCAAAGACGACCGCCGAGGTGTCATCTTTGTGATCATGAGATCAGGGGGGAGTGTAGTGACGGCTTGGAAGGAGACAGTCGTAACACCGAGGCGCGAACCCACGCCCATTAAATTACGAGACTGAGAGGGTTGCATTATGCAAATTAGGTGTAGCAAGAAGACTACATAAAAGGCGGTGTCTTTTGGATCGGTGGCAGTCGAGTAGAGAACGTCACGAAGATCGGATACGTTGGGAGAAGACGGAGGAAAAAGAAGGAAAAACGCGTTGCACGGTTAAAGGAACACAATTCACAACATATTATTACACTATTCAACCTAATAAAAAGCTTTAACATCAAAAAGATTCCCTACTCCCTAAGTTGGTCTATATTAAAAAAGTCTAACTCATACACTCCTGGTTCTGCCTTCTGCCAACTATGTACCTTGGAAACTTATATGATAGCTACTGCACCCAAGAACTTATGTTATTAACTCTAAAAATGAACTTATTTCAAATTGCAGGCACAAGCGAAAATTTAAATACATTAATTTCATTACTCCCTCTGACACTCCCCCCTCTTTTTTAGCATCTGACAAATCTCTAAACTATATCCCTGGATAATCTTGTAACTTCTATTCTTAACGCCCCTAATCTCACTAATTAACCTTCCCCAAAAAATTTTTCTCCTCCCCATTGCACCTAATAACTATATCTACCCGTAACACCTATCGTTAATTGAACTAACATTATTCCTCCTACTACCCACCGATCATTAACATATCTAATATCTAAACATTTATACCTCCTCTGCAATATAGCTCCCACTATTCTTTTTACTTCAGTTCTACTCCTAACTTCTTATATTTATTATCTTTCCTTCTGTCCATAAACCTACCCACAAACTCCTCCACGGCCTCTAAATCTCACTTCCATATTATCTCCCACGCATCCACTATATCGTCCTTATATTGGCCTCCTCCTAATGGCAACATTTTTCCCCCGTAAGTTTTTTTTGTCCTTTTTTTAACTATGATCTTCGATTTCTCCTCCAATTGGGTCCATATACATCCCCCTATAATTCTTATTAGATCTCTAACTCACTAGCATTAAAATGTAAGTTTACTTAATTTCAATCCAACCCTGGCCCATAACACTTATATTAATTCAGTTGTTACTAGCATTTCTACCCTATCCCCTTAATAGTCTCCAACCCCCCCCCCAATTTTTTTTTAACTAATTGATTGATTCAGGCTAGTTGCATGACTACATACTTTGGCCTGCTTTGAATAACCCTAACCCCTCTAACTACTCGCAAGCCTTTTCCTATCGGTCTTCTCTCTTTTACTCACCTTATCTTATTTTTGACCAATTTTACCCCCATCCCTTCTAATCATATTTTTAAACTACTTGGAAGCCTCTTGTAAGCTTCTCTTATAAATCTAATTTAAAATTGTAATTGCTAACTGTTACCCTGTTACTGCTCACTCACCATTTAAACTATAGATTATAACACTGACACTGCACTTAAGTTTTAATTGAACTAACCCAATTCCACCCCTTATTACTTATAATCGAAACAAATTGTTTCAAACAATCTATTCTTATCGCTTAAACTATTTCCCCTCTCCTAAATTTTTAATATAACTGAGTGGGACAGGCTTGATCTTTAATATTACTAAACTTATCCCTTAATCTCTTTTCTCTTTTCTCCTTTTTTCTCTTTTGTCATTTAATATCTCTTCTAATTATTCATCTAACCCTTAATTTGGTTTTAAAATAAATTTTTTTAATTAACTATTCTCTAGTTCCTTTTAAATTTTAATTTTTTAATCATTCACTCTCCCACATACCTCTACTTATTTTACCATGCTTTTAACTAATCCGTTTAACCTTTTATAAATCCCTAGAAACCCTAGCTAGTAACAGCAATTACTTTGCCTTTAGTCGCCTTACTTGTTACCTTTGAAATGTTAGAAGTTCACTCATTGGAATTCTATTTTTAGAATCGGCAAACTCTATTCTTTCGAGTTTACCTCGCCAATCCCTAAATTCATTTTTATACGACTTTTCTATACTATTCCTCCCCGCTTCAGATTAATCCTTCCCTCAAAAACCCATCTCTTAACCGTGACAATATCGCCCGCCCTTACCCTCAATCCCCCTTTCACTTTAACCTCCTGCCCCTATCCAACCCTTTTTTTCTCTTTTCTTTCTTTCTCTTCCTTCCCAACCCCTGTAGCGGCTATTTTAAACAAATCCGAACCTCACGACCCCTCGCGATTTAAACCCCCCTCCCTCTAACCCCAAATTTTAACCTTTTTTGTTTCATTTGGATTTAGACCCTCTTTGAACAAGATGTAATTTGCCTTTTATTGGTCCAGGAAGTATTTCAATAATGGCCAGCTTTTCTCCTTTCAATTCATTTTAAGTGCGCTTGGATTTACTTATAATTCTAAACACTTTTCTCCACACTGCTCCTACGCAAATATTTTTTTCGCGTTCTACAATTCATCGGACTTCCTTTCAACGAAAATTTACCACCCGGACAAACCGCATATCTTTTTTACGATACTTTTCTTTTTTTCACTGCGTTTTTTAATAATATTTTTCATATTTTTCAAATATTTGAACTTTGGTTTTTTCGAAAGCCAACTTATCCATCTGTATTTCTCCTCTGATGATAAGATCTCGATCTTTGAAAAGCCTTGGCTTAAGGAAAGAATAATAAACACTAGTTTATTACTGAATACACCTTGCATTGAACAATTGAAATTTTAAATAAATGTTGGACAATCGTCGCATATTTATCACTCTTTTTTCTTCTATCTCTATATATACATATATATGTGTGTGTGTGTTTCTCGTGAATTACATATTATTTTATATACTATTAATCAACTGTGTTGAAATAAAAAATGCAATTGCATAAACTGCTAAAACGAACTTTAAAAAATTATATTAAAAATATTTTAATTACCAAATTACATCCACTAGAATGCATTTCCAGTTTTTGTAAACCCGTCAGTCATTTTAATCTTTTGTTAACATTGGAAAAATTCATGCATAACCCTTTCGAAATTTAATAGGAATTTGGAAGCATTTAAACTGTCGAATAGAAAGTCATTTCTGGCTTTATAATTTTTGGCAAATCTTCACGTATAATGAAGTTGAAAATTCTGCAAACTATTTACATCGGAGAATTTTATAAATAGAGATTACTTTTACAAAATTAGTTATAGTTTTAATACAATTTACTTCAATCAATAATTTAATGACCAAAATGATACCGGAATAATTAAATTTAAGTTTCAAAATCATATGTAAAAATAATAATATTTTGTCAAAAAATGACATATTAAAAAAAAAAATCGAAACAAAAATTAAAGTACCCCCCCCCCCCGAGCAACAATGTATAAATACAGCTAGTACATGTAATACGTGCATTTTATATTATACTAGCAGACGTATCCGGCGTTGCCCGGAAAGTAATTTGTACTTAGATTAGATGAAAAGATAATCACATATATCAAGCAGTAAACAGCTTCTTTGATGTATGCCGTTTGAATTCTCTGAAGATGGCCCTAGTGATTTATATAGAACTGAGAAGAGTGCTCTTTTAAGACTACACTTTAATCACCTACGTCACTTTGTGAGATGTATCATGGTGTAGCTATACAAATGAATTAAACTATGCAGCTGCCCAATTGTAAAAGTAATCGATATACATACAAAAGTCCAACTGATAAGGCTGAACTACTTGCCCAACATTTCGCCTTAAACTCCACTTTGGACTCTGCAAACCGCTCCCTCCCAAAATTCCCATTGCGGACTGATGCCACACTTGATGACCTGGTCATCACCCCATCTCATGTAAGCGACATCATAAAAAACCTTGACACCTCCAAAGCATGTGGGCCTGATCTTATACAAGTAATAGTAATAAAGAAATGTTCTGCTGAACTGGTCCCTGTCCTCTCCAAACTTTACAACAAATGCCTTGCCGAGTCTTGCTTCTCTTATAGCTGGAAAATTGCCTCTGTGGTACCAGCTCCAAGAATTCTAGAGATAGAACTGACCCTCATAATTATCGTCCCATCAGTCTACTCCCACTCTTCTGCTAAAATCTTTGAATCCTTAATCAATCTAGCGATGGTCTAGCACCTCGTTAATGCTAAACTTCTTCCTGACTGCCAGTATGGATTCAGGCAAGCACGGTCTACTGCAGATATTCATCTCTGAACGCATATCCCATACACTGGACAAGGCAAGTGAAGCTAGGGCGGTAGCGCTTGATATATTCAAAGCCTTTGACAAAGTCTGGCATAAATGTCTTAATTAATAAAATTAATTCATATGGTATTACTGGACGAATATTTAATATAATTAGATCCTTCCTAGCCAAAAGAAAGATCCAGGTTGTCATTGATGGCCGTTCATTCAAATAACAAGACATAAATGCAGGTGTACCCCAGAGATCGACCCTTGGACCTTTATTGTTACTGATTTTCATAAACGACCTCCCTGATGACATTGTGTCTGAGATAGGTATATTTGCTGACGACACCACACTCTACTCTTGTCATATGGGCAAAACGGACGTGCACATATCTGAGACAATGCTTAGAAAATAACCTCAAGTCTGTAGTGGAATGGGGTTATAAATAGATGGTAACATTTAATGCTTCTAAGACAAAGCTCCTTTTTGTTAACAACTACAAGAAACCTCTTCAACCACCGATTGTCATGGCAAATAACATCCTACCTGAGAGTCCAATGCTAAAACTCCTCAGCCTAACATTCACAGATAGCATGAATTGGAACAAATGCATACAAGACATTGCCAAGGCTGCTGCAAAGAAGGTGGGTTTCCTCTATCGTGCTAGAAAACTTTTTACATCTGCCAGTATCCTATATCTCTACAAAGCCACTATCCACCCATGCATGGAGTATTGTTGTCACATCTGGGCTGGTGCACCATCTACTAATCTCTCCCTCTTAGACAAGGTCTAAAAAAGAGTTGCTAATCTAATAGGTCCCTCACTATCCACCAAGCTCTAGCCCCTGTCCCATCGCTGCAATGTTGCATCCTTGTGCCTGCTTTACAAGTACTTCAATGAAATGTGTTCTAATGAACTTGCTGCTCTGGTGCCCCCTCAACATAAATACACTCGACCAACCCGACAATCAGCTAAATCCTATCCATTCACTGTGGAGGTCCTCAGATGCCAGAGTACTTTCTACTCAAGTAGCTTCTTTCCTTGTGCTGACGGCCTTTGGAACTCCCTGCCTGCACCCTGTACCGATATGCAGAAATTTAAAACAAACGTGAACAGGCATCTTGCTGTACAGCTCCTAATTTAGGATGACCTCCAAAACTTTCATCCTAATTCTCAGGCCCTTACATCTACATTGACAGCTTGCCTTGTTTGGGGTGAACTATGTTAATATATATATATATATATATATATATATATATATATATATATATATATATATACGCACACATCATATTTTATTCATATAAATATTGAATTTTATATTCTATTAGCTGTATCTACCCGGCATTGTCCGAGATTGATTAATGTCATTTTGGTTTAATATTATTTTGGTTGCACATTTTTAAATTTATAAAGACAAAAGAAATAAGATTTTAATTTTAATTTTTTTATTATTTCAATAATTATCTCAAAAAAATTTAGATTAGAAGCAAATTAAAATAAATAATAATTTGTAAATCACGTATAGGCGAGAAACACACACATACACAGATACACACGAAGTGGTCACGAAATGTTATTAATATAGAGGGAATATATATATATATATATATATATATATATATATATTTTGTAGATGGTTTTATTCCGTTTGCTACATAATATATTGTGTTTCATTATTATTATTATTATTATTATTATTATTATTATTATTATTATTATTATTATTATTATTATTATTATTATTATTATTATTATTATTATCATCATTATTATTATTATTAGTAGTAGTAGTAGTAGTAGTAGTAGTAGTAGTAGTAGTAGTAGTATTGTAATTATGACTATCGTAAGTATTGGCATTGTTATTATTATTATTATTATTATTATTATTATTATTATCATTATTATTTTTATTATTTTTATTATTTTTTATCATTTTTTTAATTATTATTATTATTAATACTAAGAGTGGTATCACTACCAAACATCTTTTATATATTAATTAGTATACTACGATTACAATTAACAAATATTATCACAACGAGAATTACTACTATTACTAATATTAATATCATTATAAAAGTCACAACTAGTAATATTATTAGATAATGACGACTAATTAATATAGAAATGGAATATTAATACCCTAAATAAAATTATCAAACATTTTTTATACGATAACCACCAATGATATGCGACAATATTTTTATTTTTATTTTTATCTTATTTTTATTATATAAAATAAATTCAAACCCATCCCACCCATCACACTCTCCACTCCAGATAAGATTAATGTCACAATAATCCAGACACTAAATACCACCCCACCCAATTTCCTAAAATATCACCCATTAGAATCTCCTCCCTCTTCCTTTCCTATCTTTGCCATATGCGAACCGCGTCTTCATCCACCTCCCTCAAATTCATGTCCACCCCCCAATTTCCTGTTGTTGTTAAATTATAGAAATTTGAGCAGTGGTTTCCAAAATGCCTGAAGCGTTGACGTTTATTTTAAACGTTAATGAAACACAATATATTATGTAGAAAACGGAATAAAACCATCAACAAAAAATATATTTCGCTCTGAATTTTTATTGAGCACTCTCATGAACCCGGTTTCAACTTCCTTTGGATTTATACTCCTTGGATATTTGTAACAAGTTAATTATATATATATATATATATATATATATATATATATATATATATATATATATATATATGCATGTTAAAATATAACTTATGTCCTGAGCATTATTTGAGTCATTATTTAGAATTGTCGCTATCATAACAATCTACATAGCCAGTATAATTTTTTTAAACAAACGGAATCAAAATGCATTTTGGTTTTGTGGAGAACATGCTGGAAGGGAAAAAAAAGACAATAATAAATATCGATATGTCAGATGTGATGCTATTTAGGTCTAAATTTTAAAACCTGGCTGACATGATGTTATATATTAGATATGGATAAATCGCATTTCATTAAATATATTATCTGCAATACATTTTGATTAAATTCTGGAATGCATTTTTATTTACTTGGTTATTATCAGGTGACACAGACTTTGCAAGATCTGGATCAATACATGAAAAGACTCGAAGCAGAAATGGAATTTGTGACCCACAGAAAGAAAGATATCCTTTCTTTTACAAGAATTATGCGATTATTCAATCAGGTAAAGTTTGCATTTTTTCTCTGCCTTTTGGCCAAGATCAAAGTGTAGTATCTGTTCCGATAGGTACTGCACCCCATAGACCGGTATTGTCTTGGCCTTCGGGTTGTGATTCCGCCAGTCTATGGAACGGACCTGTGCAGTTCTAGGAGGTCCACCCTCCCAGGCTTTGCCTCTCCTCTTTGGGGAGGAGTAAGTTTATTGCTTACTGCCTGAGGCGCCCCTACCGGGGAATGCCGACGGGGCTGCCCAGGCATTTTTTGTAGGCCAGAGTGCTCACTTTCTCGGGCGCTGGCTTTTCAAATCCCACTTTCCCGACCTTGTGTCACATCTTAGCTTGTAGGAGGAAGATAAATAAAAATGTTTGCATTTTTTCTCGGCGATGGATACTGCACCCCATAGACTTGTATTGTCTTGGCCTTCGGGGCTTGATTTACGCCTGTCTATGGGTCTGTCCTGTACAGTTCTAGGAGGTCCACCACAGTCATGAAAACCCTTTTACAGCCTGAAAATGGTCCTAAATTAAAGTACTATATCAGATTTAACCATCTGTATCCATTCATAGCTTTTGAGGATGTTTTAGGACCTGCAATGTAGCATGAAACCACTTTTTCACCGAAAAATGATGGATTTTTAGTCCCGTGGAGCCCTAACGGCTATTTTTGGCCTGCACCTTCTGAATTTTGCAAAATTTTCAAAATTTTTGCTTGTTTAGTGTTATTTATGTATAAATGAACACAAAAAAATACTACTCGCATGAATCTGAAATTTTCACCCATTACGTCCCACCCCTATTATTATTACTATGTTAATTGAAGCTTAATTATATAAGTAATATCATGCAAGAAATACCCTAGCCCCGTTGGGTCATAACCATTGCCACTATTTATTCTACTTAGAAATGGTTAAAAAATTCTTAATTTGTGATATGTCTGTTAAGAGATTCTTTACTTCTATATTATCCTTATGGGCAAAAATAATACATAGCTAAGTGAAAGATGGTGACTTTTCAGTTAATTACAAATTACGGCTAATTAGAACAATGAAAACAGAATTTTCTTCAAACATAACTCAATCTCAGAACTAATATATATATATTTTAGCATGTATTTTGTGTTGATAAAGGATATATAAAAAAGTCTTAAGGAAACAAATGGTAGCCTTAGTATAGTAATAGATGAATGGAATCAATTTTATACCAATGTTTTTTCTTTTATCTTTAGGTTTCAAGTGCACATTCTCGAATGGAAAAAGATTTTGGATTGATCAATAAAACGATGGAATTTCTGAAGAAATACCAACATGCACTGTCTGAAGATGCCAGCCAATTGTATGAAAGCAACCCAATTCGTTGGAATAACCTGAAGACAAAAGTTTCGCTAGCCAAACAAAATCTTGGGCCCACTATTCAAGAAGAATCAGCAAGTATATTAAAAGTGAGTTTTATCATAAACTTTGTTGTATTTGTTTTATGATACGGCATTTCAACCCGTTTCGTTTTATTTAATGCCTTTATTAATATAAAGAACCCATAGAAACACCATGGTTTAATTAAGATTAAAATTTTAATTTTAGTAAGAAAAAGGTGACAGAGGGGTTAAGTAGACATACCAAATAAATTGATATATATATATATATATTTGTATTGTTTATTATATATGTACGTATACGTTTCTTTTATTTTACAACTCAAATCCCGAACCACTCGGCCAACGCTAAATAGCGAATAAACAGTGATAATTTTAACACTTTATCCGGCGGCTTGACGTCATAAGAGCGTTCGACTTAATGAAAGGAATAATGCATTTATAGCTAGCGACGTCATGCTGTGTTAATACTATACTTACAGTACCCATCTAGAAGGGTTTTCTAGGAGCTACAAATAATAAATATCTGTTTTGTTTATTATCTATGTACGTGTACGTTTCGGACTTTATAATCGGTGCTCATCAACATAGAGATATGACTATTCACTACTGGTCATGCGATTCGAAACCCCGGATTTCGATTATTTTACAACTCAAATCCCGACATCTAGAACACTGAATAGCGAATAAACAGTGATAATGTTAACACTTTATCCGGCGGGTTGACGTCATAAGAGCGTTCGACTTAATGAAAGGAACGATATATATATATATATATATATATATATATATATATATATATATATATATATATATATATAGAGAGAGAGAGAGAGAGAGAGAGAGAGAGGGATATATATATATATATATATATATATATATATATATATATATAGAGAGAGAGAGAGAGAGAGAGAGAGAGAGAGAGGTAACACCACTGCAGATAACTTTTCTTTCTTCCTCCGTGTAATAACATTAAACGGATTTCCAACAAGAAAGTTTTCTGTGCAAGAACTTGCAACGAGATTGCTTCTCTACAAATCCAGTATCAAAAAATACTTGTCATAAATCGTACTTATTTGCAATCAAATTTTGTTCATTAAATTCATCATTTCCAATCTTCTCATAATATTCTTCATCATTCATTATTCCTTATCCTCAAGTAAAAAAAATAATATAAATGAAAAAGTTTTTTCTACCTATTGTAACTATATTAACATCAAAATAAGTGATGCTTATTTAATTCTATTTCACAACATAAGTTTGAAATACTGTATATATAGTAATCTGCAAACACCCATAAACAGCTTTAGGCATTGCTAATTTGTATATTTACTTTTTAACAGTTTCTAATAAATTAATATTCTGTAATATACATTTGAAATTTGCATTGTCATATTTTCTTATATATACGCAATACTTTTGTCAATAGTAACACGTCTGATGTTACTGGGAAGCTGAGAACAGATACTACACTTTGATCTTAACCAAAAAGCAAAGAATTTATTTATCTCAAAATTTTACCAAAATAATTATTTTTTGATAAAACATGAAGATGTGACACAAGGCCAAAATTGGTTGGGGTTGGGATGGGGCTCGGCTGTCGTTTGTCTGGTCTATTCTCTAAACTAGTTCCAATCACCAAAATACCACATTTACTCTATGGGCAAACCTACTTAACATTATTTAATCGGTGTGAGTAGTGTAGTATCAGTTCTGTTGTCATAAGACAGTACTCTCAGGAATTACCTCCCCCTATTTAAGAGGGTAGGGCTAACCATCCCAGATATTACATCCTCCGTTGGGGAGGGGGTAATGTAGTATCTTTTCTGTTGTCATGCGACCATCTTCCCAGGGACTATTTTCTCCTTTTTGGGGGGTGGGGTAATGTAGCATCTATTCTGTTGTCATGATATAATCCTCCCAGGCATTAACTACTGCTTTTTCTTGGGGGAGTTTTCGTTCCTCATGGTATCATCCTCTTAGTCGTTACCTCCTCCTTTAGGGATCAGTGTGTTATATGTTCGTTCACCATGATATCATCTTCCTGCAAAAATAAATGAGGTAAAAAAGCAATAGATTTTATGCGCCTTAGATTTTATGTTTAGTAGAAGAAAATTCAGACTTTGTTTTTTTTTTCTTTGAGGAACTGAACGCATTTAATGCAAGAGTTTGTCGATTGTTGGCGGACATTGCTGAAACGCCAGTTATCAAACAAGATTGTGACCAAACTTCTGCAGCCAACATCATTCATGGTTTCAATTCAAGACAGAAAACATTGGAAATTGAGGCAATGGTAAATATCATTTGCATTATTTACATGATCTAGACTGTTATCTTCATTGTGGTTGTTATGCAAGGTGTTTTGAAAATCGATGGCATAACTTCGGGATTATGTTCTATATGTGTAAATAATAAAAAGTTCCCATAAACATATGTATGGAAACACTATGTTTCCAAGTTTTCGGCCAATGAAACAAATATTAATCAACATTTTTTATTGTCAATATCTAACTCGTACAATGTGTGTGTCAGTGCACTGTACTTTTTTTCTGTATATCAGATGGATAAACATTACCCCTGTGACAGAATCACAGGTAAAATAAGCCTGGACCTGGTGTTGCCATATACACCAATAAAACAGGAAAAAATGACACCAAACAAATATAAAATCCGCGAGACTCAAAAGAAAGATCTGCACGGGCTCCTTTGATAGCGAACGTGGGGGACCCGGTTGGCACTTTACGAATGTTGGACCTTCTTATTTCAGGTAACAGAATACACCAGACCAAATAAAGGTAAATAAATATGATCAGCATAAACCAAAGACCATGGAAGGGAAGACATGGACCACAAAAAATATTGGACTAGTAATAAAGTCTTATTACAAAAGCAACCCCCACACAAATTTTCTGTTGTTGTACTCTCCGACCTTCTTCAGGTACTTTTTGTCATCATGTAACCCTTTAGGAATTTAAAACTTAATTCTCTATTTAATTCGCTAAGATAGACAGTTCTTAATCCATGACAATGCCTTTTAAGATATCCTGTGTACGTTCATGTTTTCTTCATTCTCTTAACCAGGGATTGAATTCTACAACTTTGTATTTATTTTAAATATCATCAAATTGTAAACACTAGACCAACCCGACAATCTGCCAAATTCCATCCATTCACTGTGGAGGTCCCCAGATTCCGAAGAGCTTTCTACTCCAAAAGCTTCTTTCCTTGTGCTGCCTGACTCTGGAACTCCCTCCCTGCTCCCTGCTTTCCTGACGCTACTGACATGGAGAAATTTAAAACTAATGTAAACAGACATCTTGCAGCGCAGCTCCTAATTTAGGTTGACACCCCCCCCCCTCAAAAAAAAACCTTCACCCTTTTTTCTCAGTAGCCCCTTAGCCTGCCTCGTTTGGGGTGAACTATGTTAAAAAATATATATATTTAAAATTACCTCTTCATGTAAACCTTGATGTTCTCACGCTTCTTTTTTTGCTTCGGTGCAACAGAAAGAAAATAAGAGAACGTTATATATTTATTAAATCCTTGTACATAGTGTATTAATAGATTTTTATGTTTTTAGAAGACTGTGTCAATGTAAGAAAAGAAGTGTTGGCACCGGGGAAACTGAATAAAAGGAAAAAACAAAAAAAAGCAACAGTAAGACAATATATAAGGTTGGGGCCCCTGTAGGTAATAATTCATTTAATTGATTCCGTATATATCAGATGATTCTATTGTTGGCATTGGTTTACCTTATATCTTTCTAGTTAGAATTAATATCAGATATTTATGGGAGGGACCCCGTGAAGGTTGCCAACATCTTAAGTGAAAGTGTTTCTGTTGAACACTCAGGTTGTCAGTCTGTATCATTAACTACTTAGCCACCGTGTCATATGACTTAATTTATTAGTGTTATGGCTTTTTTTTCAAGAAAGTGACAAAACTATGTATTTTTAAAGCATTTTGTGTTAATTTACAAGCTATTTATCACAGTGTGATCAAAGACAATCTGTAGGCGACTATGAAACCAAAATACAACATTGAGAAAGTGGGATGAGGTGTGTCACAGGCCTTGTAAATTACAAAGCAAGCAAAATAAAATAAAAGTTCAAAATACAAATGTTGAAGATAACAAATAAATCACAATAATACAGGCTTAAATATAACAATATTTATTGGGAGAAAGATGTTTTGGGATGTTCGAATGCATGTATACAAGTTGCATTTGCACCAGTATGAGAGTTACTATGTGAGTGAAATGTCTCTTGTGCTCGCTTTATGTAAGGGAAATGTTCGGTGAGTAGTGAGTAGTGAGATATATGTGCGAGTTAATCAGAAGTAGAGTTTAGCTGTGCTACTCGATTGCTTGCTTTTTTGTATGCAGAAGATTTTAATAGGTTTTGATCCAGTGAATGATACTGTTTGTTGTTGTTTCTTCCATGTGGCTGGCTGAAGTGTGCAATGCTGATGCCTAGTATCTGGTTGAGAGTTTCAGATATGTAGTGAATAAAGCAGGTAGTAATTCTTCAGCAGAGATTCTAGCTGAGATCAAAGCTGTGCAAATATTTTGGTGGGAAATACATGAATTGTTTTGACATGAAGTCATGACCCATTAGTGATATCTGATTTTAATCTAGTCAGTCGTTCGATTGCTGTTAGCTTTTATAGATAATTACATCGAACATTCTATAATAGTTTTACTTTCCTGCCTAATACACCCTTTGGTTAATTGTTGCATACGCGTTTTGTTTACACAAGTCCATTATCATTTCTGTTAATATAGTCAGACTGATAACAGCTCGAATGTAGTCTTGACAGGCGGTAAAAAGATTAAAAAAACATTGATTTAAATAATGCATCTAGTGATTTTAGCATTTATTATTTTCTCTAAATCTGACCCTGGTTATTTGTTTGATTATTCAAAAAATGTAATTGTTTATCAAAGTGAAATAAAATTAAAAAGTACTTATTTGTCTCTTTCAAAGGAGAATGTTTAAAGGGAGATAATCCATAAACGCTTGTTGAAAAAAGATTTACTTCGCTTTGTTTTAGACAGTGGTTCTTTGTTTTGTTCCTATATTAAAAAAAATTTCTTCTCATTTGTAGGACCTTAAAGAACTTGAAGACCTTCTTGAAGTATCAATTCTTAAAACTGATGATCTGAACCAGTGAGTTATCCTTTATAACGCTAATATATTAACGGTCGTAATTCACGTACAGACGGATATGACATCAAGTATTGGACATTAAGACGAGTGTGACATCATAGCACCTGATCTTACATCACACCACCATGAATTTAAACAACTATCAACTAATTTTAAAAACAAAAAAATAAAGGCAAACTAAATCATTTATTAATTCAGTTTAAGCTAAAACAAATGCTAATCTTTCGTAGTTTCCAGAGAGAGGGCAGAACGTAAAAACGACCAAAATTATAAAAAATAATATAAATATAAAAAAGTTATTAAAAGATGTTATTTCAATTTTATTGCTAAAAATAGCAATTCATTTTTCAAAATTTCCGTTTCGTTTCACTTTGCCGATTTCAGAGTAAATGAAATAATACGTTCTCATTGTTTAGTTGTATTGAGATAGAGAATAATAAAAAGACCAAAATACCTTTAATAGAGTTTTTAATTACAAAAGAAAACTACAACAACAATAAACAGTTAGGGTGCACATTAAATAGTCTGCCGGACGAGTTCATCCAGTGGGAGGAGTTAAGTTTACAATATTAGTCTTCATAAATAAACATTTTCGATACATTTTAAAAGGACAACATTTTAAAAAATCAAATTCTAGGTTAAAATGTCATTACTTGAAATCACTAAATTACTATGACTTTATGAAATATATGATAGAAGCAAGGCAAAGACAGGGGGAGACCGTATGTGTAGTGTCGTCTGCTGATTCTCGATTCTCTTTCTCCCCCCCCCCCCGCCTGTCACAGGCGGTTCCTCTCTCTCTATCCACTACATAGTCAACTTTTACACCCCTTCTCCCTCTCTCTCGCTCTAAAGCGAATGCCATTTTAATTGGATTCCTTCAGATTAACATTTAAGACAAAGAAAGGATCAATGCGTAAACGACCAAAAAAATAATCAAAATTGATATCAACATATAAAGTTATTAAAAAATTTATTTCAATTTTATTGTTAAACGCAATACATTTAAAAAAATAAAATAATACATTCTTATTGGTTAGTTTCTGGTGACTTAATTTTCATAAGTAAACATTTTCCATTAATTTTGAGAGAACTGCATTTTTCTGAATCTGTAAAGTCGTTACTCGACACCACTAAATTACTACAACTTCATGAAATATACAGGGTGGTGCAAAAGTCGCGCATTGGTTTGTTTAGGTGATAGAAACTACAACATTTCAAGTGATTTACTAGACTTTTTTGATAAATAATACATTTACTTGGTAATTTTGTTGCAGTAGGGTTTAAAAATAATATCCTTTAAATGGGCACCATTTTCGGCCTCACAAAGACGGGCTCTAGTTAGGGCATTTTCCATTACAGTCCTTAGAATAACTGGCTCTAGTTCTTGGATTTCATGTCTGATATTGTTTTTAAGCTCTTGAATCGTTGTAGGCTTGTTCACATATACTCTTTCCTTAAGATAACCACAAAGGAAAAGGTAATGGGCTGTTAAATCCGGTGAACGTGAAGGCCAGTTAAAATCAGAAAATCTGCTAATTAAGCGCTCGCCAAACAATCCCCTTAAGTGCGCCATACTTTGTCGTGCAGTGTGGGTAGTAGCTCCAACTTATTGGAACCACATTTCTGGCTTGTCCTGAACAGCTGGCCGTAAAAAATTTCAATCATTTGTTGATATCGCTGTGCAGTTATCGTCACCGCGACACCTTCTTCGTCTTCAAAGAAATATGAACCGATCACTCTTTCCGAGGTAAATCCACACCATACGGTACATTTTAGTGGATGTAATTCACGCTGATGAACGGTTCTTGGATTTTCAATGGCCCATATTCTGCAGTTTTGCTTATTTACGAACCCGTTCAGATGAAAATAGGCTTCGTCGCTCATTATCAGCTTACGGATGAACTCATTTTGTTCTCTGGCTAATTGCTGAATGTGAACAGCATAAGCTACGCGTGATTGCAAATCTGTGGGTTGTAATGCCTGTACCAATTGAATTTTGTATGGAAACAGATGCAATTCACACAAAATTCTTTGAAGTGACCTTCTGGACATTCCAATCTGTATGGCTCGTCTTCGAGTTAAGGTGTCTGGATTTTCAGCAATGCTATCCTCAACGAGTGCTACATTTTCCGCTGTCCGTACTGAACGTGGTCTGCCAGATCGTGGAAGATCACTGACTGAACCCTGTTGCCGAAATCGGGCCACAGGACGATCAATTGTGGTCTGACTGGGAGATGGTCTGACATTATAATGCCGACGATAGGCTCTTTGGGTTAAGGTTATTGAACGATGGTTTCCGAAGTAAAGTTCAATAATTTTGGTTCGTTGTTCAGTGCAATATTTTTCCATGATAAATTATCAATGTTTATATCTGTAATATTCTGAAAAATAAGGAGAAAATTTGATTAAATGTGAAAGTTGTTACTGATTCAAACTAATGCGTGACTTTTGCGCCACCTTGTATAATAGATGTATGTGTGTGTGAGAGAGAGAGAGAAAGAAAGAGAGAGAGATAGAGAGAGAGGTTAGTTATATTTATACATGATAAATATATTTATTAAATAAGTAAATAATAAAGAAATCAAATTCCAAATAATTTATCTTTTATTAGCCCATTAGACATGGAAATTATTTATATTTTTCTTGCTAAACTTTATTCATTACTTTACTATTAGGCTTTTATAAAATACACAGGCAACACTGTGAAACCCAACTAGTATTTAATAAATACAGCTAAGCATTGCAAAACGTTAGGCTCGAACACTAAAATGACCTTGTGTCATATCCTGCCTTTATGGATAGATGTCCACCAAGTTTATGTCATGAATGTCCAACAGTCTTTGTTTTAGTACCGTTCAATGATATGCTCCAAATGCGTGAAACCCATTCAAGATAACTACATCTACTGATAAGACGATCACCAAAGTGTCCCTGTAGCCATTCCAAACTTGATGGGCATTTATCCATGAAGACAGGATATGACACAAGGCCATTCCAAAGAAGAAGACAATCACAGCCAAACGTTGAAAAGTGAAAATATACCAATTACAAAATCTAACTGCTTTACTTCTGGTATAATGCAAAGTGACCCCCAGAAAATGCCACCCATAGAATCGTAAATAAAATTCACAATCAATCAAGCCAGTAGGAAGAAGCGAATGTAAAAGGAGGACTCATATTATAACGTTTAGGCTGTCTACTTGTACGTTAAACTTCGGGTGTTCGATATTCTCACCCAGTTCATACAGTCAACACTCACACACGCAAACCAACCGTCTAGTGTCATTATAATTGTTGTTGTTGTTGTCGATCCTCGCTGCAACGGTGTGTCTTGCTATCCTGCTGCTGGAACATGTCCGTCGTCTGCCGCCCCCATACTCGCATACTGCACGTCACCCATATCATTATCGTTGTATTGGGCTGTAACAAAGATTCTCATACACAGCAGAAGATAAGGCAGACTCTCTCTTTTAAATTTGATTACTTTTATTTAGGCATCAATTTTCTGTCGCTCTTAGAAATATTTTACTAACGAAGAGAGAGAGATCAATTTACCAATTTTATCGTAGTTAATTCCTAGCTATCAATGGTCCATTAAGTCCTTAGCCATTCAAAGAGGGGGGAGGAAGGAATTTCATCACGCCTGTATTCTTTTAGGGAAATAAATTCCCCTTTTCATTTGCGGATTACATGGAGAAATACGTCTGTTCAGCTTGCTTCCAAAAACCAGATGCACAAAACTCAGTTTCCCACACAAGAACCCGTGACGTCACAGATCCCTTATGCGCAGGTGCATTTTGACCCTTGACCTGAGGTCTTGTCAAACGTGGTGGTCTTGTCAATGCTTGTGAGCTCCGACTGTGAGAACCACTTTTATTTTGCACTTGATTGTACGAGTCCACCCACAATAAATTGCGTAAGCCAAACCAAACGATCCCCCACACATACGTCCACTCAACATGCGTCCGGCCTCACATAGCCATTATCCAACAATATGTTGTTTCCAGACAAGGACACTAGTCGATAAGGATGGTATATCCAACATCATTACTTATCTATGTTATCAATTTCATATCTTAACATCATCATCATAGATAGTCGAAATAAATAAACTTAAAATGCCTCCATTTAAATTAGCCTAGATTTTTTCAAATTCATTTTATAAGATTTTTGCCAATTAATTTTTTTAATGTTGAGTTGAGTTCAAATCAAAGAAGAAAGACTCCCATAAAGAATAGATAACTCTTTCAAGAACTCTCCTTTTGTTGTATTACTGGTTATTCGGTTCACCAATAACTCTTTTAGTTCTCGTCGACTTCGCTGTTTATTCGTACGAACGGCATTGCTACTAAATGGGACAAGATGCCGTTTCTCTGTTTCGCCCCCGGCTGTCAGAACTATTTGCACTACTGTGCGCACTTCTTCTTTTGTTGTCACTGTCTGCCGGCAGCCATTGTTTGCATCTGCAACCATTCTCCGTTGGGCTGCTATGTTGTCAAAAAAAAATCAAACTTAACTTATAACAAGAGTCCTTTTCTGTTTCAAAGAGCCGTTTTTATTTACTATATAATTAGCCGATTTGAACGGATTCGTTGCGAATTGAGAGAGAGGTCGCGCTAACTAAATTCACTAGTTATTTTCTTAATTTACTCGAGAAAGGGAGGAGTATTGAGATTTACTAATTGGCTCTTTGATTTCCGTCATTCGAAATCTTTCTCGTACAGTTACATTTTTGATGATCTTGACTCTCTTGCTTCCAAGTCAAATCTGATTCAATCCCAATTTAATTCTCCCACGCTCGGAACTCTCGTCTCAAATCTCGTCGTCAACACGCCAGGTGCAATCTGAACTTTTGACCTCACGTAACCTTAAGGTTACTCAACGTCGACGCGCACCGTGGAAAACACACCAAACCAAACCGCACGGAATGACTCCGCCCAATTCAAGTCAAACCCGTCTCAACCGATGCGTCCAAGCCATTATCTCACACTTTAATCAACCTCTTTAGTTTATGAAAATAAACTTTAACCTTTTTTTTAAATTCTTATTTCTGTCAGATATTGTGAAATAAATGAGAAAAGAGGAAGTGAACTTCAGAGTCATACATTTTATATTTGTGATCACATGGTTAAATCAACAAATGTGATCTTGAACTTCACATATTAGGAAAAACTTGTACTCAACCTCTTTTGTTTAAGAAAATGAATTTAACCTCTTTTTATTATTCTTATTCCTGCCAGCCATTATGAAATAAGAAACCATGTTGATTGCAAGTATATTTAAAATTCTGTCGTTCGTTCTGTTTTCTGTTCAAATTTTCTTTTAAAGATTCAAACAAGAATCATCATACTCAGTTTAACACTCGTTTTACATGCTGGCATGTGTTGGACGGCTTTTAGAAATTGATTTCCAAACTAACCTATCTCTAGATAGGTCCTTATCTATCCCTCTTTCTCTCAAGTCCATCCTTATCACTTCCTCCAATGTTTTCCTTAGCCTTCCCCTACATACTAACCCTGCTACCTCAACTCTTCTAAATCTACTAATTCAAGAATTCTCATCCATTCTTTGAATGTGAGTGTACCAACGCAGTATCCTATACTGTCCTGCTTTAATCTTCCTCTGCGGTTATCAGATGATAAGTGATAGAATAAAATCTCCTAGTAGTTTTTAGCAATCTCTGGAGACAAAAACTGAAAATCCATAAAAATGAAGCTTAAACCTTTCTAAAACAAAAGACAATATATGAATAAGAAATATTTTGCCCTGTACATTCTCAGTCCTCTTTAAATTAAATTATTTACAAATATTAAAACATTTTATTACAGAAAAAAGAGTTTGATATTTTTTGTACATATAATACAATTTACTTAAATAATATAACTAGCCTAAAGGGGAACAAAATAATAATTAATTAATTAAATGTCCTTTTTTCCAAACCAACACGCAAATATCAGGAAGTTTCATTGGATGTCCTGCTGGCTTGGCAGGTGAAGAGAAGGCTTAAAGCATTTCCACTAATAGTGGCGATGGAGAAGCGCTCGTAAAGCAAAGTTAATTCTCGATGGTCTCTGGTGTGGCACATCATTAACAGACCAAGGCTGTTGAAGAAGTCACGTGCAGCAAGGCATATGGCTTCACTCGTCTCCATGACGATTTACAAATTGAACTGATAAGTATTTTTTATTAAATAATTGTAATTAAAAAAAAAATGATCTTTCATTTTGTTTATTCATCAATTAATTTTGAAAAATCTTTTATTTTTCTGCCAATCTTTGCAGATGTCAAGATCAGCTTCTGAGAATAGAAGATCTCTGGCGAGCAGTTAGGTAAGATGACAAATAGACATTAATCATTATATATATATATAATATACAATATCTATATATATATATATATATATATATATATATATATATATATATATATATTATTATTATTATTTTTTATATTTAATATTATATTTTATTTTATTTTTATTCTTATTTTTTACTTTTTTAATAATTTTTATGTTTTTTTATTATTATTATCATTTTATCTTTCTATTTTTATTTTATATTTGTAACTTATTCCTTTTTCTAATATTTGTCTCTGTGGCTCTTCCTGTCAATAGATGTTCCTCTAAGACGAGCTTGTTATTTTTTTCGTTTAATTTCTGTAAGACGTGGTGCTAAAGGCGTTGATGAAGACGTTTTGGAGTAGCTTTGTTAATTTTAAAAATAAAATAAAGTATTTCCAGAATGTTTTGGAAACGACCGTATGCCATACTAGACTTGATGTTCTAATTCTTGGAACAATTGTAATTTATATATATATATATATATATATATATATATATATTTATATATATATATATATATATATATATATATATATATATATATATATGTGTGTGTGTGTGTGTGTGTGTGTGTGTGTGTGTGTGTGTGTGTGTGATGTAGTTGTAGAATGCTCAATATTAGTGATAGAGTGTATGCAGATCTAAGTATCGTTCAATGAATACTAGGTGAGACACTTACTATCACGATGCATTTTTGATTTTTCTAAATTTCTTCCTATCTATCTACGTACTTACCTATGACCTTTTGGTTAGGAACAAAGTGTAGTATCTGTTCTGATGCTGCACTTAGTCTATTCTGTCCTCGGTCAGTGAGGGGGAAGTCCTTCTAGAGTAAGGCAATTTTAATTTTTGTTTCAATCCAGAGTGACCCTTTTTGGGGAGCTGAATTTTCCCCGCATTGATAACCAACCTTATGAATTAACTATGTTTTCGTGGGGAGGCAAGTAAATAGGATCTACATACCCATCTCTCTTTCTCTTATATATATATATAACGTTTATGTGTGCATTATTGAAAGTGAGAGACAAGAATTTCTTTAATTTTACCTATTTTTAACCCTGTCCATTTATTTGTTGGTTGATTTGTGTGCAAGATTATGCACATTCTACTGATCAGATGTCCACAAAACTTTGCACAGAAAAATAAACTTCGTTTGAGTTTAGATCTGAATACAGATGAAGATTCAACCATTTTTTTTTCACTTTCTTTAATATGGGAATATACAGAGGGATTAGAAAGTAATTCCTTATTAAATGCTCGTAATTTATATAATTCTTATATGAAATGAGCATTATGAGAAAGTGTATAGCATAGGGTTTTATTTAGAATTTAATGTGAGCACAAGTATTCGCAACCAGCTTCTCAACCGCATCACTTATTTCACAAATAACTCATTTGTCACCAGTTAGCAAGGCAAAATAACACTCGAGAATAAGGTTTAATGATATAATTCATAGATTCACAGTTGAAAATAGCAATTCTTCTCCCTTTGTCAGAAACATCGCTTATGGAATATGAAAACTTACACTATTCTGGGTCGGCTGTTGTTTTGAGTGGGTGGCATGCAGATATTTGTAACTCTTTTATAGTATTCATGATCATTACAAATGTAGAAAAAAAAAACGAAAAAGTAACTAATTTGTGAAATCAGTGCGGTTTTTCGACAGGTTGAGAAGCTGGTGACGACTGTTGCTGCCCATTATTGAATTCTAAATAAATATTCATTTATTCTAAGAATTATATTGCAGTAATAAATTACGAGCACTTAATAATAGCGTGTTACTTTCCACACACCCTGTATATATTTTTCAGATATTTAAAAAAAATCTCGATCTCAGAGTACATCAACTTAATGTATTGTGATGAATAAAAAAAAATAAGATGAAGGAAAATCTGAAAACAAAACGGGGGTTGGCACAATGTTAGGAACAAACCGATGGTGTATCCGCTTTTTGCAGCATTTTCTCAAAACCGTGGAATAAATCAATCTTCAACAGTTGACAGTAATAACAATTTTATCAGATAGATCCTCTTTCCACAGCAAAAGGATTAAAACTGACGATGGGACGATTTAAATATTTTTTCCGATTCCGATACAATATCCGATTTCGATTCTTTTTAAATTTCTAAATATTTAGTTATAGAGTTGTTGTTTTTTAATTTTCGGATTGCCGTAAAACCCCATGTAATATGTGAATATTTGTTTTGCAAAAGTAAAAATACACTTGTCCGAGGGGGGGTAGAACTACACGAGTAGATATTTCTAATTAGTTTTTTCTCAAATATTTCCACATAATTGATTGAAAATAGTGAGGCAACTAAAGATTTATTTCTATTTGAAAACAAAGCCGATTAGCAGTAGTTTGTCATAGTTGAAAAAATGTTATTTGGATTATTTTCATAAACAATTGAACATAGTTGACCAGGACCTTTTTTAGTAAAATTTTTTTTAAAATCGACTAGTAAGTAACTTATTTTAAAAATGAAAATACTGCAAAGAGAAAAGAAAGAAAAAGAAAAAAGAACAGAAAACGGTCCCCTTTTTTTCTTTCTTTTTTTATTTTCCTATTTATCCACTTGTGCCATTTTTTTTTTTTTTGTATCATTTTTACCTAAATTCGTTATTCTAATCTATAAATTTTAGTTTTACTGGTAGTTTAAAATCAATGAATAATTATCCTTTTATCTTTAGTACAAGCAATGGAAAATAAAGTTTTACCCCCCCCCCAAAAAAAAAATTAAATAAATCGGTTTTGGAATCGGAAATTAGACTCAAATTTTTCTGATTCTGATACCCCAAAAGTTCCTATATTTTTGATTCCCGATTCCGATTAATAATCCCAACACTAGTTAAAACCAATTAATAATTATATTATTTATCGTTTCAGATTCATCAGCAAGAATCATTCACAATGGAAAGCCTGTCTTTGGCAGAAAGTTAATGTCAGCCTCATCAAAGAAGAAATAGATAAAGAACTAAAAATTCTTGAGGCGATTCCTGAAAAATCGCGAAGTTGGGAAATCTATAAAAACATTTACGATTCTGTGAAAACACTGCAGGTAAGAGAATAATATTATTTTTAGTACATGATCGATAAATGAAACGTATCAAAATGAACAGTTTAAATGGTTTGAGTAGAAATGAAGATAGATGCTTAGTGCAGAATGTGTATGTCCTGTTCAAGTTTTGTTGAGGCGGTAAAATTAATTTGATGAAAAGTATGGATCCATATATCCCCTCCCCTTGATTTTGGATAAAATAGTAGGGTAGACTGTCAAGTTTTGGAAAGGCAACTAGTCTTCGAGATCGATTACTCTGAAATAAAATAGTAGGGTAGACTGTCAAGCCTTGGAAAGGAAACTAGTCTTCGAGATCGATTACTCTGAAATAAAACCTGGTACTGGCAAGCAACTAATTCTGGCTTCCTCAAAGTCAGTTACCTGTATAGAACAAACTTGTTAGTGTAATGGTTAATAACATTTTTGTAGTATAACACAAACACACATTGTAGGAGATATTTATCTTCCTCCCACAGCGGTAATATGTGACACAAGGTCGGGAAAGTGGGATTTAAAAAGCCAGCACTCTAGAGGAAGAGCACTTGTGACCCTCAAAAAATCCCTGGGCAGCCCAATTGGCATTCCCCGGTAGGGGCGCCTCAGGCGATTAGCAATAAACTAACCCCTTCTCAAAGGGTGAGAAGGCAAAGCCTGGGAGAGTGAACCTCCTAGAACTGCACAGGACAAACCCACAGACCGGCGGAATCAAGGCCCGAAGACCAAGACGGTATAGGTCTATAGGGTGTAGTATCCATCGGAACAGATACTACACTTTGATCTTAGCCAAAAGGCCAAGAAGACACACATTGTAGGATTTCACTGCTCCACAGAAAGGGGGAGAGCACTCTCTGCGTACCTTCTTATTTAAAGCTATCCTAGGGGAGGTAACTAGGGTCATAAAATCACAGTTAGCAATGAAAATAAGCAGAATTCTAGAAGAAAATTCTGATTTAAAATTACCTCAGAGAGGAGATAGGCGCAACCGGGTTTCATAGGACTAATCAAACACTCATTATGACTGAATGTAGAGATCCCCAATAGTGATTGGTTACAGCAGTGTTCATGTTTTTGAAAGTGGTGCAGATATATTTAAAATTTTAAATATTTAAAAAAAAAAATTTCCTCATTTTTATAGGTTTAAAATTTGTTTGGTTTATCTGTTTCATGGCATATTGACCATTTTTGTGGTTATCTAATGCTGAAACGCATTCATGGTATACAGTTAATTAAACACAAGTTGCTGTGTTATTCATAATTGGGGAAAATAGGGTTCATACCTTTATGAACGATATTAGTGCCTAACTGAATATAACAGATATGTACCATATGGTGAACCATTTATTTATCTACCTCCCACAAGGTAAGATGTGACACAAGGTCGGGAAAGTGGGATTAGATAAGCCAGCGCTTGAGAGGTGAGCACTCTGGCCATTTAAAAATTGCCTGGGCAGCCCCGTCGGCATTCCCCGGTAGGGGCGCCTCAGACAGTAAGCAATAAACTTACTCCTCCCCTAAGAGGGGAGGCAAAGCCTGGGAGGACGCACCTCCTAGAACTGCACAGGACCGGCAACCCCCAATAGACCAGCGTAAATCCAGACCCAGAAGCCCGGACGATACCGGTTTATTAGGCGGGGTGAACCAATTCTTTGATCCCAGGAGATTATTTGGATGGTGGCTCATCACTTAGGCAACTGGCATCTTGTTGTATAGATGCTGTGTAGCAGAAATTCGTTATCTCTCCTCTTCTTCTTCATTGTTGTTCCGTCATGATGCATGTTCATTAATAGTAGTCGCTGTAAATAAAGTACTGGTACAGTTTGTGAACTAGACCGGTTGGGTTAGAGTTAGTTTAGGGTTAGGTTAGGGTTAGTTTAGGGTTAGGTTAGGGTTAGATTAGGGTTAGGTTAAGGTTAGGGTGACATTTTTTTAGTGTTAGGGTAAGGGGTTAGGATGAAAAAAACAAACAGTTTTTACATTATTTTTAGTATTAGGGTTAGAGTTAGGGTAAAGAAAAAAAAACAGTTTTTTACACTTTTTCATGCTTCGGGAAACTGAATTGTCTGTCTTAAAGCGCTGAAATTCATTATCGCTTTAATCAATTGTTTTAACTAAATGAATTTCATGATTTATTATTTTCAGAATTGAAAATTGTCGTCTGATGTAATCTGATTGGCTAAGTGATTCGACATCTTCTGGCTGTTTACGTAAACTGCTTGAAGATGCCAACGAAACGTCGGTTTTAGCATGGATCACAAACTGTATCAGTACTGTAAATAATAACAGCATAAAATCATACGGGGTTCAACAATGCTTTCAGGGTTTTATTTTTATTTTTCAGCATACAGTACACATACATAATATCCTCAATCCATCCGCCATAAGGGGATGAGAGTAGCTCATTCGCTACATGATGCAATATCCTGACATTTAGTTCTAATTCTAAACTTTTCACTTTTTAATGGAATTTTCCTACTACTTTAGCATAACTAATCTTCTTATATTTACACACCCAACCTCTAATCTTGCTACAGGTATGATAGGATTTGAACTCAGCACAGCTGGTTTAAAAATATTTCCTTGATTTGGGCTCGTTGTTTATAATATTTCATTTTCATGACTTACCTCCAGATTGTGTTACTATTGCTGTACTTCCTATTCTTCTTTTGTTAAAATTTTCAAACTATTTTTATTATATATTGCATTTTTTTAATACACAATCTTTCTTTCTTCCACATTTTCAGGAGTGTATATCTCTAATCAAAGATTTAAGGAACCCCGCGATGAGAACACGACACTGGCGACAATTCCTAAGGGTAACCAATGCACCAGTTGACAGTGAACTTCTTAACCAATTGACTCTGCAACAGTTCCTGCAATTGAACTTTCAAAGTTAGTTAAACAGTGATATGATTTTAAATATTTTCATCATATAAAAATATGTTTGCATTATCAAGATAGCAAATTTTTTTAGATAAATATGTCTTTAAGAAAGAGTTGTTGGAATGGATCATGATGGTACTGACGTTGTTGTGGACAGGATCAGAAACTGCTGCTGATCGTGGGAGGGGGGGAAGGATTGCTGCTGCAAGTTGTAGATCAGAACAGAGAGATGATAAAGTTGCTGTGGGCAGAATCGAAAAAAGCTAGGAGTGGGGAGCAGGATCGGTAGTGCTAGACAGGAATAGAAAGAGGATGCTGATGATGTTGCTCTGAGCAGATCGGAACTGCTGTTCGTCATGGAGGGCAGGGTTGTTGCTGCTAGTGATAGGTAAGAACTGGGAGATGGTGATGCTGATTATTTGTTGTTGTTGTTAAGCGAGTTGGATTTCTGAATAGGGCTCACAAAGATCGTGCCTCAGGATTGTCTGGTCTGCATCAAATCCTCCTTGTTAGTCGCAGCTATTTGTTAACCTGCAGGATTGCAGATTTTTCCCCCGACACAGAGAGCAGTAAACCTCAACGATTAGATACGAAGTCGGGGATGGTCTGATCCAAACACACAAAGGAATGGTACAGAAGCAGCATTGCCACTTTCACTTCATTGATTCGCCGTTTCACACTTGACACATCTTTGCTTGCCACACACAGAGGTAGAGATGACCAGAGGACGACGGATCCTGATGTCGACTCCTCCTGGATTTTCACCAGAGCCTTGTTAGCCGGGTAGCTCTGATGCTACTACATAACCACCACCCCTACCACGGTGAAGAAGGTTGGACTTTAGGAAGGGGTGGTGGCTCATGCTGATGATGAAAACAGTATTGGAAAGGACACCAGCCATCTTGAAATGGATTAAATCAGCTTGTTGTAGTGCATTATGATGATTATTATGATACAGCATATTCAAGTGTTTTCGGTCTCTTTGTACAGAGGTTTGTCAGGACAACCTGACATGAGGATACTTCACCCTACATGTAAACACTGACAAAATATTCAAAATAACATAGCATTCGAAGCCTAAATAAAATCACCTCGGTATGGCTACATACTGGATTATATGAGGAATGGTGCACCTTCTCCAAGTGATGTTGCATCCAGTAACAGCACTAAGTTTGACACTCCACCAGACTAGATGAATTCTTGTCCTGAAATCCGGTAAGACAAAGAGACTACAAGAAAGATTTACTATAACATAGTTAACTGGTCAATTAGGGAGAGGACAATTAATGTTCTTCACTTCTTTACTAACTCAACGTTTGACAGGTAAAAGAGAACTTTAGTTGAACACTCGGATATCTATGTATCACATATAGAGATCAAGTGTTAGCTTCAAGGGGCCCCTTGATTTCTGAGAACTTCGACTGAAGTAAAATGAAACAAAAATGATGATTGGTGCAGTAGTGTTTCATATTAGCCTTGGTGCTAGGAACAGAGCTGTTGAAGATGCTGTGATAATGATGGTCACAGGCAGGAAAGAACTGCTGCTAGTTGGAAAGGAACAGAACTGCCATACGTCCTGTGATGATGATGGCAGGATCATTTATTGGCTGCTGCTTGTCGTAGTCATTGTAAATTGCCAAGGACTGGTGCTGCTGCTGTTGGTCGGTTTTCATCGTTATCTACAATGGGCAAAGCCCCTGAGGTGGCTGCTACTACTGGGTCACTATCTCATTCGACAGTGACAGTCGACCAAATCTCAAACATTCTGGCTCTGTTTTATACAGATTTCTCAGCTGACACCTTGATGATACCTGATTGGTGGGCGAACAAGGAGACGTGTTTAGAGAGAGGAAATCGTATCTATCTCTGCCACACATGTCGAAACTATTTAGAAGTTAACATCCGGTTTTGTTACAAGGAGTACCAGACGTAAACGGGGGGGGGGGGAATTATCGCTTTTGGGGAGCAATGTCAAGTTAGGATTTGATGTGTAATTGTAGCTCTTTACATTATTCTCTATTCACTTGCCTCCCCACGAGGGCAGAGTTAGACACAAGGTCGGTTTTAATGTGAGGTTAATCCAGCTCTCCAAAAAGAGACACTCTGGATTGGGACAAAAATAAAACTGCCTCAGTCTAGAACAATTTCTCCTTCACTGACCGAGAATAGAAAAGATGAAGTGTAGTATATGGCCGGGGGTTATGAACAAAAGAAAAACCAAAGTGGCGATGGTTGGTCGGACAAATAGTTATGGGAGAATGAATCCCCCGACCAAAGGTTGTGGGAGAGATGCCTTTATAGCAGCATGTCATTCCCACTGTTTCGATGTAGCCCGACCACGTGTGGATTGGTCGAAGTGGCCGGACCACGTGTGGATATAATTAACAGATTAAAACAAACAAAGGGAAAGAAAGAAAACACTATTATTATCAAAAATTATATTAGAAAGAAAGTGAAGGAATAATAAAGCTTATACACACACTAGAATGATATTTTGTAAAATTAATAATTAAGAGTAAAACGCTTATATTAAAAACACAACAATTTATTTGACTAAGACATTTTGTAGAGTTCATATTTTTAAGGAGTGCAAAAGTTTCATGTTTGTACGAAGTTGTATATGCGAGCGTGTTTGATTTATTTTTGTGTGGCAATTGTAATGGCGTGTGTTTGACGGAATAGTTCATAATTCCTGGTAGGAATTAAAAGAGATTACCTTTTGCCTCCCCCACCTCCTCGGTCGAGTCGGTGGGGGGGGGGGGGTTGTCGACGATCTCCTCTGTGTGCGTTCACCCCGAAAGCGGAAGAAAAAGAGAAAGAAAAGAGTGTGTGACTTGTTTTTATAGGGAGACAAATCACACGTGGTCAAGCTGACCTGTTGGTTCCTGATTGACCAAAATCATTTGCCAACGTGCTTTCACGAGATCATTCCCTCTTCTCTACCTCAGAGACAAAGAAGGACTGAGCAAAGAAAGAAAGAAAGTTCACACATAGTAGCGTCTGCTACAAGTATCAGAACAGATACGACACTTTGCTTCTAGTCAAAAGCTGTTTACATTATTCACTTGTTTTGAACTGTTGTCCTTATTTGTTGTTGTTATAATTTCAATGTTTCTGCTGTTGTACTTCTTTAGAAGTATGTCATAATTATTGACAATTTTGCATGTATATACAGGTGTGCTTATCCAGGTGTGAATATTTAACAGTCTATGGACTGTTAAATATTCATGACTGAAACTTGTACCAAATATGATTAGATTTACAGAAAGGATTATGGATTCTATTAGCGATTCTATGGGGGCATGTTTGAAGGGTCAACCTGTATTTTAGCTACAAAATAAAAATTAATTTTTATTTTGAAATAAATTAAAGAAACCACATTTTTGGTTGTTAATTCAATGTATTTTTTCTGTATGTTTCAAAGGTTGCATTGAAGATGCCCAAGCAATTGTTCAAAGAGCAGTTAAAGAATTGGTTGTGGAGAAGGCAATGAAAACTTGTGAAGAAGTCTGGCTCAGTCGCATTTTTCAGTTGGAGATTCGCAAATTGCCAACAATTGAATTTGACTTCAAACAACAGGTAATATAAAAAACATCCTTTGAATACAGACAGAAGCAATCTAGAAACATTTCTTTTATTTCATGTAAACCTAGCTCTACTAACCTGATATTGTCCGGTAGTGCTTATACATGTAATTTACTTTGGTAATATTATTTTTTTGATTATGATTTTCTCTTTTACTGAAATATCATTTTTTGGTTCTGAACAAAGGAAAGTAACCATATAAAAATAAATTGAAGGAATTAAATCGAATTAGATTTTATTCTTCTGTAGAGTGAGGAAGAAGGTGTCAGGGTCGACATTATGTATTCGAGGTTGTTGCATAGATATCCATCCCTCTGGCATTGGAGAAAAACGGCTTATGATAGTGTTGTTATAAGGACGTAAATCAATTTTATTCAAAATATACTGAGTCTGTAGACATGTATGTACTATACAAGAAAGGTTGAGTCCTGCTCTTTTATCTTATCTCTAACCAAGTCATAGCTAAAGGCGAGGAAGGAAATATAACGTCTGCTCATGTAGACCTTTAAACTCAGACTGTTCATAAATTGCAGGAAAAGATTTGGATGTAAGCAGAAGTTGCCTTTTACACAAACAGTGTTATTATCAAACAATATATATCACTCCGCAAGTGAGAACATGCAAGTGTGTTCTTACCGAACCACCTATTAATCACTCCATGAGTGAGAACATTCTATCGCCAAAGAAAATGGATTGTAATTATGGGACTGCTACAGTTCTTAACTACATGCTGCAACGATCCACCAAAAGAACTGATAAAAATCGAGAAAAAAACTAACTGTACATTATAGGGTAGATACTTATTTACTCTTTCAATTTATTTTTATTCAATTTTCAATAGAAGTAAAAGCACAGGAAATGGATGTGTGTCACTTAATTTGAATTCTAGAGGAGATAGCTTATGCTAAACTGACACTACTTCTCTTGAGAATGGCTTGAGTCTATATCTTTGACTTAACTATAGGTATAATAGCAGGGCTGAATCGACTGTTTAGCATTTTTGAAATTAGTTGAGAAGGAAAATATTCGTACAGACCAGGACTCGTTAATATAACATTTTTGAACACTCATGCATCTTTAACTGCCTATGCACTTAATGTAGCCATGCGCCCTACCATGTATTGTTCCTATTACCTTGCCTCCTCATGAGGGCAGAGTTAGACACAAGGTCGTCTTTTAATGTGCGGAAAATCCAGCTCCCCCCACAAGGGGCATTCTGGATTGGAACAAAAATTAAAATTACCTCAGTCTAGAAGGATTTCTCCTTCACTGAACGAGGACAGAAAAAATGAAGTGTAGTGTCAGAACAGATACTACACTTTGTCCTAACCAAAACGCGATGTATTGCTTATTTAGCAAACAGGTGTATTTTGTTCGATATGTTGGCAGGTGTCCTTACAGGTGTCTCTGCATCAATCAGACAGATGTTATTCTTCTGGTCAGGTCTTATCTCTGGTATCCAAGGCACGGATATTCAATAATAGGAATCCAGAATGAAGCCACTAAGACTGTAATGGAAAAGTAATATACAATACATGCAGTCCTTAACTGTTCACTAATACTTTTAGCAACATACAGAATGATAATATAGAAACTTTTTTTCGATTTCTTTTTAAAGTTTTAAAATACAAAAGATATTTGTGTGTTTACATTTTAGGTTGATTCTCGTCGAAGTAGTCAGATGTACCTGGCGGAAAGGGAACTCACACCGAGCACCGGGAGATCAAGTTCAACAACTCATGATGGTCGTATATCTGTCTCTGCTTCAAGACTGAGTATGATAGATAGCGAGGTAATTATGTTGTGTTGATTGAACAAAAGTCATCAGCGCTCTTCTAGTCCTACCGTCTCCAACAATTTCTCATGCTCATTAACTTGTTCTTAATTCCACATATTGAAAGATAAAAATATGAATGTTCTGTTTTCCGCACAGTCAGCAAGACAGGCAATATGCAAATACATTGAAGACATTGCCAAGGCTGCAGCAAAGAAAATGGCCTCCCTTTACTATGCTAGTAAACTCCTCATACCTGACATTATCCTGTATCTCTACAAAGCCACCATCCACCCATGCATGGAGTATTGTTGCCACATCTGGGCTGGTGCATCATCTACTAGTCTCTCCCTCCTTGACAAGGTCCAAAAAAGAGTTGCCAACTTAATAGGTCCCTCACTGTCAACCAAGCTCCAGCCTCTGTCCCATCGCTACAATGTAGCATCCTTGTGCTTGTTTTACAAATACTTCAATGGATTATGCTCTGATGAACTGGCTACTCTGGTGCCTCCTCGACATAAATTCACTAGACCAACTCGACAATCAGCTAAATCCCATTCATTCACTGTGGAGGTCCCCAGATGCCAGAGAGCGTTCTACTCCAATAGCTTCTTTCCTCGTGCTGCTGACCTCTGGAACTCCCTCCCTGCCCCCTGTTTTCCCGACAGTACAGACATGCAGAGGTTTAAAACTAATGTAAACAGATATCTCGCTGCACAGCTCCCAACTTAGAATGACACCCTAAACCTGCTCCCTAATTCTCAGTAGCCCCTTACGTATACAGTGGCGTCCTGCCTTGTTTGGGGTGAAATATCATAAAAAAAATACTTTAGACTGAAGTTTGAAACTTATATACCATTTTATACTATAGTTTTAAAGACTGGTCAGCCATAATTGGTCAGTATCTGAGTGCCACCATTGCTATACAAACATACCAACAATAGCTTTATTTTTTATCAGCTGCCTTCTTCAAATATCTAATTATTAAAGAGATAGCAGCTACTTCTGAAGCATCAAGTACTGGATGAGACTATTGCAAGTCCTGCCACACATTTCAGGGTGAGATTCTTCCAAAGGACAACTTTAGTCTTTACAGAACGAGAAAGAAATGAAAATAATAAAAATATTTATTCAAATAGTACACATATTCACCTCTGAGCAATATAAGAGCACTTTAAAAGATTCACAAATTACAGATAATACTATCAGGAAGACCCCATGTGACTCGATATTAAATAAGGAACTCCATCATATTACCATTTTTAGTCTTATTTTAAACACTTTTAATATTCGATTGTTTGGGGGTGGAGTTCAAGGATATGCACAACATTGATTTTAGTGGGAGGGTATGCAAGTAAATTGACATTAATTGAAATAAATCTTGGTTAATTTTTAGCCTTTAACCATTTGAGAACATTTTGATGATTATTTTTTTGAATTCTATAATTTTTAAGTCATAAATAAAATAAAATAATGTAAAACGTATTTCTTTTTCGTGATTGTCGAGTGTGAAATCAGACCCCACGATAATGTTGTACCCCATTTAATCAAAATGAAATATTCTTATTCAAGTACCCTTGGTAATGTAGTTTCAGAATATATATAGTCAGGTGATCTATCTCTAAAGTCCGAGGAGAAGTTTGTGACAAGCAGGCAGAAACTATAATCTTTATATGCAGGGGGATTGGAAAGTAACTCCTTATTATTAAGTCATCATCATCATCATCATCATCATCATCATCATCATCATCATCATCATCATCATCAGTACTGCCGCCACATTTGAAGAGGTGCCACCCACAGTATCCTTTCTTGCCTTGACAGAGTAAAAGATTGACTTGGCAATCTAGTAGGGGATGCTCTCTTCTTTTCTTTACAGCTCTTTTTTCACAGAAGATACTTTTCTAGCCCTTCTCTACTCTATTGTTATTTCCATGGAAAATATTCGATTGAGCTCCAACTGGTTCCTTGTGGAAAGACATTCAGAGCAAAACCCCTTCTCTCTATCACAATGGAAAAAAAAACAACTTTCCTTTCTTCTTCCATGTAGCAGAATTTTCATGAACAGAGTTTCTTTCCAAGGACTCGTCGTCTGTGAAACATATTATCACATAACTGCTTCCCTGCAGATACAACATGGTCGGTTTCAAATCTAATGTCAACGAATACTTGCCATAAACCGTTTTCATAAGAATTAAAATGTTGTCCATGCCATTCATCATTTTCAGTCGTCTCATAATATTCTTCATAATTCAACTGACAATCTACCCATCTCATTAACTCTTATCCCCGAGTGGGTTTTGGCCTTGATATATCGTGACTCATTAGAAAAAAAAATATTCACTAAAAGAAGAATGTCTTAATTTTGATTGGTGTGCTTTGTCTATTTTATGGCATATCAAGACATTTTAAGTTATTTAATGCCAAAGCACAAAATCTATTATAAATAATTCATTGTATACGATTACTTGATCACAAGTTATTAGTTTACACATGGGTGTGGGGAATTGCGTATTCGTATGTTTCCCAACAGTACTAGTGTGTAAATAAACATAATAGATCTGCAAGGATTTTAACTCAGCATAGCCGATTCCATAGGTAAAAAAATCCACCTAGAAAATAATATTTAAAGGGAGAGAACTCTTTTATGTCCTAAAGTTATCTCTCTTGCCAAAAGACATTTTGAAGCATGATTAGTCTGCAAGAGTTATCTGTTCCTGAATTGACCAGATGACAACAAGGAAATTCAAAAATGGAGGATGAACTGAAATCTGCTTAGCGGCAGACAATTAAATCTTTCTCATTACATAGTAATTCTTTCAGTTGTAAAATTATTAATAAATCATTTTATAGTGTTGATCTTCATAGAATCATTATCATCCATTTATTTCTTCATATTCACGTCTTACCACTCACAAACCACTTCACAACAGTATCCATAAGACTTGTAGCAGTTTCCTCCTCCTTTCAAACATAACTGCACCGGTTGGTCGTTAGGTGTCGCTTTTTCACCAACAGGTGGTGCTGAAAAGCGACACCAGAGTTATTTGCCCTTCTGATTATAAAAACCGGTGTAAACGGAAAATTGCTCTCTTTTCTGTTCAACCGGCCTCGGCAAAACCAACAGACGTTTCCTCACCAACACACGTACTGTTCACCGCGGCAAGACATTCAATTTCTTTGTGCATACACTAGGAGACTTTCCACTACATACAATTCTTGGTAAGAGATTCTATTTCTTTGCATACCCACTTCAGAGACTTTCTACCTTCACTTCTTTGTATACACAATTCAGACTGTTTCTGCTCGATATATGTTCTACATACAATACATATGTACACACAGCACATCTCATCATTCCACATACACTCGTTCAATAAACGTCTTATTTGAACTACCTCTTTTTGTTTGTAAATTATTACTTTTGCTTTTGCATGCAACATTGCTTGATTTAACGAACACGCATGCACTCAGGACCCATCCCAACAGCCCCTGATAGACTCTTTCATACAGACACGTGTATCTATACTAATACGAGAAACGTGCATCTGTCTGTTCGTCAGAGGATGCACATTTGGCATAATAGGGTCTGGGGAGGTGCCTCTCAGATAATTCTTTATTGTCTTGACAAAGTACAAAAGCAACTTTGTAATCTAGTGTGGAATAATCTCTTCTGCTGATCTCTACATCCTCTTTCTCATAGAAAAGGCGTTGCTAGTCTTTCTCTACTCTATCGTTTTTTTATGGAAGGTGCTTGACTGACCTCCAATTCCTCCTTGTAAACAATTCTCATGCCCCACTACCCAAGAACTTTCCTTTCTCCATCTGTATGTTTAGCATCAAACGAAATTTATCTTAACAGAATTTCTTTCCAAGAACCTGTCTTTGGAACACATTTCTACTGGGCTACTTCCCTGCAGACTACAAAATGTTCGTCTTCAAATTCAATGTCAACAAATAATTGCCATAATCTATCCTCATAAGTAATAAAACTTTGTTCATTCCATTCATTGTTTTCGGCCCTCTCAGAATATTCTTCATTATTCAATATCAACCTGTCCATCACATTAACCTTATCCTCGAGTGTTCTTTGGTCTTGATAAGTGGTGACTGATTAGTAAAAAAAGTATCTACTAAAAGAAGAATATTTTTGGTTCAGTTTGTCTATTTTATGACATATCAATCCCTTTTATGTCATGTAATGCCAAAGCACAGTATCTATTATAAGTAATTCATTATATTGAACCAAAGTTGTCACTTTGCCAATAGGTGGGGGAATTTCATGTCCATACATTTCCAAAGAGTATTAGCGTGTAAATGGACATAACAGATCTGCAAAGATTTGAACTCGGTATGTCTGTTAGACTCTTTCATACAAACACTTGCATCTATACTAATACGAGAGATGTGTATCTCTCTGTCGGTCAAGAGATGCACAATTGGCATAATAGAACTGGGAGGTGACTCTTCGTAGCACTATTTCTTGCCTGCACACAGTACAACATCGACCGCATAATCTGTTAGAGGCGTTGTTAGTCTTTCTCTACTCTCCAATCTCTGTTTCCTCCTTATAAGACATTCACAACAAGAACTCGTCCAACTACCACAACTGCAAATAACTTTCCTTTCTTTCCCCGTGTTTCGATTCCATAGTTGTCAATACTATCAATTAGGTCAATCCTGCACCCTATTAATCATTTTGATTGGATCTCTTTCATTTAGGTGATATCCATTGCGATGCTGATTGAGACTGATGCTCTTTTCCAAGAGCTGACACACCATCAAATGACCTTGAACAATTTGCTGCAGTGTCAAAACACAGCTTCATTTAATGATGAGATCACTAAATGGCAAGGTCACCTTTTAATGGTTGAATCTATTGTTATTTTATGGCTCCAAGTTCAGGAAAAATGGGATCAGCTGATTGAGGTAAATCTGATTTTCATTTTTCCATCACCTCAAGCAAGAGAGCATTTTCACTCATATTTGTGTGTTTCTTTAGTAGTAGTCATCATAGAGATGTTCATCCTTTTTTTTGTTCTTTACAGTTGTAATAATGGAAGTAATTAAAAAGAAGAACAACAATCCATTATTTTCTCTGGGCTGCATATTATTTTTCTTGTTTATTTATTTAATTTTTACACAAATGATTGGATCTTTCCGGTACCACCCATAGAGGTGGTGGGAGAACTTAAAAAAGACGTCCATTTACTTTGATGGCGAAAACACAAGTGACAAGAACTATCTCACTTCTTTGCCAAGTCGACTTCCTTCTATGATGCAACTTCCTGTGCACGTCAACTTATTCTCTAGGTTAATTTCTAATGGAAAATTACTTTTTCTTACTTAATCTAACCTCATGTGAAAAGTTCTGTTTTTAACACAACCAATGTTGCTACACATGTATTTATTTATTTGTTTGTTTGTTAACAGAATCAACCATTTAATTTATTTTTACAAAGCTTGATAGGAAGTGCCACATGTTGAACAGATTAACTTTCTGATGCTGATCTAGATTTTAGTGTAGATGCTGCAAATGTTTATGTATTTATTTTACTTTTTGCATAGGGGGCATCAATATGGTATCATTTTACCGTTGTTGTGTAACGGTTTAATTAAAGAGTGATTTAGGTAAAATAACATTCCATTTTAAGAAGAGAAACTGCAATATTTGTTTTAAAATAATTCATAGTTTTTTCCAAATAAAATTTAGGAAAAGTAAATTTTAATAATTTTCAAAAAATCTCCCCTGACCTATAGTAGGGTGTTTAGTGTTAAAAAACAAAAGTAGTTCATACATAAATAAAACTAAGCAAAATTTAACTGTGAATTCTCTTCCTAATCTCACCTGCTGGTTGTAACAGCAAAATGTTTTATTTTATTTTTCAAATAATTTTATTTTTTTGCAAATTTTCATAGGAGAAACGAATATATTTGAAAACAAAAATTGAAGTGACGCAAAAGTAAATATTGTACATAAAATGTTAATTAAATATAGACCTATATATTTTACCACATGTTACTTAGCTCAATTAATTCGACACAGGATCTTTAAGAAAAGGAATGATGTATTCATATAGCCGCACTTCAGCATCTAGTGCACTGCAAAGTTAAAAGGGTGGAATAGCAGAGAGTGAAAGCGAGAGTAAAAGCGAGAGAGAGAGAGAGAGGGAGAGAGAGAGAAAGAGAAAGAGAAAAAGAAAAAGAGAGAGAGAGAAAGAGAGAGAAAGTGAGTCAATTACTTATTTTAAGCTTAATTATTATCATTTTGTTAAACCATCTTAAAAATACATCTTGTCTGAACTAAGCATCGGTAAGCATGAAGTTTCCCGGTGTAATAATTTTATCAAAAAGACGGTATGCAATACCCCAAAAATTGTATTTTCATCTTAAAATTGTGACATGCTGAACGTATTTGGCATTAAAATCAATTTAGTATTACGTATGAAATAGAAAAAAAACACTCTTTAAACGAGTAAATTAGCATACATACTACGTATTTCCAATATGGCCGGTCTGTAAGACTAGATTTACATATTAAAAATATGTAGTATGTCAGTTAATTTACTAATTTAAAAAAATTGTTTGTTTTTTTTAATTTTCAGACTAAATTGGTTTTAACGCTCAGCATGTCATAATCTTAAAACAAAAATACAAAAATACAATTTTTGAGCTGCTACATATCGCCTTTCTAATAAAATTATCATGTTCGGAAACTTCACATTTACCGAAGCATCTATCGCGACTATCAGGATTGTAACCTCACTCTCTCAATCGTTTGTCTGACGTCATTTCTGCTGAATTATTATTACTTCCTATTCTCAGGAATATCCAGTTTGTTTCAATCAATCAATTCATTCAATTTCATTGGAAAAAACCCCAAAAGTGTAGCAAGCCATGTAAAAAGACAGTTAGAGAGACACCACGCTCTACTCTCGTCATGTGGGTAAAATGGACGCATACATATCTGAGGCAATGGCTAAATCCTTAGAAAGTGACCGTCAGTCTGTAATGGAAGGGGGTCATAAATGGATGGTAACATTTAATGCTGCTAAGACAAACCTCCTTTCCTTCAACAACTACAAAAAACCTCTTCAACCACCGATTGGCATGGCAAATAACACCCTACCTGAGAGTCCAACAATTCACAGGTAACGTGAGTTGGAACAAATATATAGAAGACATTGCCAAGGCTGCTGAAAGAAAGTGGAATCCCTCTATCATGCTAGAAAACTTCTCACACCTGACAGTATCCTATATCTCTACAAAGCCACCATCCACCCATGCATGGAGTATTGTTGTCACATCTGGGCTGGTGCACCATCCACAAGTCACTCCCTCTTAGACAAGGTCCAAAAAAGAGTATCTAATTTAATAGATCCCTCACTATTCACCAAGCTCCAGCCTCTGTCTCGTCGTCGCAATGTTGCATCCTTGTGCTTGTTTTACAAGTACTTCAATGGAATGTACTCCGATGAACTTGTAGCTCTGGTAAATACACTCGACGTAAATACACTCAACCAACCCGACAATCAGCTAGATCCCATACATTCGCTGTGGAGGTCCTGATATGCTGGAAAGCCTTCTACTCCAATAGCTTCTTTCCTCGAGCTGTCGACCTTTGGAACTCCCTCCCTGCTCCGTGTTTCATGACTGTACCGACATGCAGAAATTTAAAACTAATGTGAACAAGCATCTCTCTGCACAGGATGACCACATAAACTTCCACCCTAATTCTTAGGAGCCCTTTACGTCTACAGTGGCAACTTGCCTTGTTTAGAGTGAACTAAGTTTTAAAAAAATTGCAACTAGATGTTGGGGTGAAAAACTGCTTGAAATGTGATTTAAATTCCTGTTGATGATGTTGTACACCAGAATCAGGCCCCTTTACATCCCCCGCTGCTCAAGTGAGATCAAATTTAATATTTGAAACCGTGTTTTGTAGGTAAGTATGGAGAATCCTGTCACCATCTGATGAGATTTAGTAGTGATCGCCTTAGTGAAATAAGGACTGAAACTAAAATAGACCCAGTTCTCGATCAGCTACACGAAATTATAATAACAGGCTGGCCAGATTCAATCAAAGAACGAAAAGCAAACAGACAGATACAGACATAGGTAGATAGAGAGGGGGGAGAGAAAGAAAGAGAGAGTCAACAGATGACGATTAGAACGGAAGTGACACCGCCGTTACTGACATAGCGTTGCCACGAACGATAGCCAGGGAGAAAAACTGCTGAACACACTCCAAATGTACAATATCATTTTGAAGATAAAGATTTGTTGCTGAGATGGCTTTGTTTCCTGGTAGAGGCGACCCTATGACCTTATTATAACTTCCTGTCTAGAACATGTCATTTTTACAACATAATTATGCTGAAAAATATATTTTAACTAATACTTATACTAGTAGATGTGGCCACCAATACTTAACGCACAGACATAATTGAAGTTATGTTGTGTAATTTTTATCATATTGAGCAACGTAATCTTGTTACTGTTATTTATTATTACACAGCTGACGAAATAACCGATGAAAGTAAAGCAACTTTGCAACAAACAAACGAAAGTACAAATCGGGTTGTTTCCCTTATATCTTAATTGATTTTATAATTCAGGAAAATTGAAAACTCACACTATATTGCAACAACTTGACCCAATATGTTTATAAGAGAAATATCATAGAAAATTTTCATCACTTTGTTTTGCAATTAAAATATTTTATTCTTACTCATTCAATCTAGGTTTATAGAGATTTAAAAAATAATTTTAATGTCTTTATCATTTTTTAAAATGCACTTTTCTTCCCAGGCATTTGCTCTTCCTGAAATCCAAACTCTTTTGCCAAACGAAACAAGAAAGTTTTTTAAAGCAAATTTTCAATTTTGCCGCTTTATGAAATCTGTGGAGAGAAATTCCAACATTTTACAAAATTGCACCAAGAAATGTGAGTGACGTTTTCGTTATCAGTGTTTTCAGCTGTATATATTGTGGCTTGCTAGATTATGCGTCTTGCTAAATAGTTATTTTGTAGAGGGCAATTCACCCTTATTTTACAGTTATGTTTTTCCTTATTTTTATCTAAATCTTATGTGTTAGTGCTTAAAGTATAATTGACAGTACAGTTAAACCAATTGTAACAAAGTTCATCGTTGGTTTGTTTGATCCACTTAAAAATAAACAAACAAAAAAGTATTTTTAAACAGAGAGAGGAAAAATTCATTTGTTGATGGAAATGGATACAGAGGGAATGATAGAAATGGGGACAATAAAATCTAAACTGTAATTGATCAGAAACTGCTTAACTATAAAAAGGTTCATAGAATGTAAATCCATGCATTTAGCGTGACGACACCCTTTATGAATGAAAACCAAACATTTCTGTGAATCTCACTTTTGATAAGTATATTTTTATAATCAATATATATAAAGTTAGGTATGTGTATATATTTATACATTTATATATATATATATATATATATATATATATATATATATATATATATATATATATATATATATATATATATATGAAAAAGGCATAAGGAAAAACAATTAAACACAGGAAGAAATAATTAAACCAAGAGATTTACCGATTTAGCTCGGATCAATGAACATCTTCAGAAAAAGTGAGGACTTGAGCAAACGAAACCGGTAAATCTCTCGTTTTGATGATTTCTACAGATGTTTAATTGTTTTTCCTTATGTCTTTTTATACATCTTTTCTCCACAGCATTTCATGATATATCGTGTTTTTTATCCTCATATATATATATATATATATATATATATATATATATATATATATATATATATATAATATTTATTAATTTTATTTAAGTACAGCCGTAAATCCACTTCTGGTACTTCTATTCCCCTGTGGGCAAAACCAGGTCAAGTATACATCAGAGATCATATTAGGTCGAGTAAGTATGACCCTCCGATTACACCTACTACGTTACTGAAGATCAATCCTCATCATGCCCATGTACGTGTACCTTCTGCCATCGAAACTACCGTCAACGTTAGAGATTTGGCTCCCAACTCAATTAATAGAGACAATATGTTAGAGGATGTTTGCATGCCACCCGTAAGTAAGCCAGAAAGTGAAAAAGAATGTACACAATATTCTGAACAGATAGAAGAAGAAAACCCTTGTGTGGTGCCAGTTGAGAGTGAAGTGCCATCCGAGCCACTGCAGAATACAAAAATTTACTGAGAAACACTAGGACTTCGTTACTAAATAAGGCACTAGGAAAAAAAAAAAAAAACGGTAAAAAAAATAATATACATTAAAAAATAAATAAATAAATAAATAATAATAATAACAATGATAATAAAAAAAACTTGTAGGGGAAAGTGTAATATTCTTACCCCCTCCTCCCACTGGATGAACTCGTCCGTCAGACTTTATTTCGTTTCCATTATAAATGCTTCGTCACTTTAACTTTATTTTTGTTGTAGCTTTCTTTTGTGAATAAAACCTTTACAAAGGTATAGGATCTCTTATTCTTCTTTTCACTACACTACATTACTATTTAAAATAAGGTACATTTTCTAACCTTTATGTAAACATCCATTTATAATTTTGCGCTCTTCACAATGGGTATAATTTTAAAGTATCAAGATTCTAAACTTATAAATGCCAGCAAAAGCCGACATGATATATATGATATTTATAATGAAATCAATCTATTTTAGATATTTTCCCTGTCAGATGCCAATTACCTACTAAACGGTAATGTTTAGGCGTCGGATGAATATTTTTCAATAAAGCATATTTATTTTATTACTTCTAAAGACTACATCAATCATTACATTTAAACTCCCCAGCTTTTCTTGAAAATCTAAGATTCCCTTTTAAATTATACTATAATCAATATTACGTGTAGATAAGCTTTTCTGTTTTCATTTTTCTGTTTTCATAATTAACGCCTACATTACTTACTCTTTGTGTTGCAGTCTTATTTTCCATTGTATGGTAGATGATCTAAGTAAAAAAATTACATATGCCCATCACTGTGAGGTCAACAATTGTTGCATGTATCACTATTGGAGAAAATGATTTGGGCTATTTTCGTGAGAGTATTTAGGTGATTCATAAGTTGGAGAAAATAGTTTGGATTAAAATATTAGCCCCCCCCCCCTTTCCACTTAAACTACCGGACCTCAACCACTCTAAAACACTCTATTATGTATTCATAGATACTTGGGACACTCTCGGGCGCTGGCTTTTCAACCCCCACTTTCCGACCCGACCTTGGGTCACATCTTACTTGTGGGAGTAGAATAAAACTGGCCTTGTGCCTAACTCCTGGAGAGGAGTAAATAATACTTGGGCTTCTTGGCCTTTTGGCTAAGATCAAAGTGTAGTATCTGTTCCGATGGATACTGCATGCCTGTCCTGTGCAGTTCTAGGAGGTCCACCCTCCCAGGCTTTGCCTCCCCTCTTTGGGGAGGAGTAAGTTTATTGCTTACTGTCTGAGACGCCCCTACCGGGGAATGCCGACGGGGCTGCCCAGGCAATTTTTAAATGGCCAGAGTGCTCACCTCTCGAGCGCTGGCTTTTCAAACCCCACTTTCTCGACCCGATCTTGGGTTACATCTTACTTGTGGGAGTAAGATAAAACTGGCCTTGTGCCTAACTCCTGGGGAGGAGTAAATAAAACTATTAAATTGGTTAGCGATTTATCCCGCTATATGTTTCAGGTCTAGGAATCAAAAACTGATAGAGAGTCCTCCCCTCCCTATTGTTAGGATAGCGACTCCCAGAAATATATTTGTGGAAGGGATTATATATTTTTCTTAGCTTAAAATTTACGAAATTAATTTTATTCCATTGATGTTTACAGTCGTTCTATTTATCTTCCTCCCACAAGGTAAGATGTGACACAAGGTCGGGAAAGTGGGAAAGAACCAGCGCTCAAGAATTTGAGCACTCTGGCTGTTTAAAAAGTGCCTGGGCAGCCCTGTCGGCATTCCCCGGTAGGAGCGCCTCAGACAGTAAGCAATAAACTTACTCCTCCCCAAAGAAGGGAGGCAAAGCCTGGGAGGGTGCACCTCCTAGAACTGCACAGGACCGACAACCCCCAATAGACCGGCGTAAATCCAGACCCAAAGGCCCGGACGATACCGGTTTATTAGGTGAGGTAAAAACCTCTGGTTATACCTCAAGTAATCAGTAAAAGAAGGGGGTTCTCCCATTCTTACCCTAATCTCATAATCTTAATACTGTAAGTGTATTCATCTTTTCAGTATCGTTTCTATGGCCTGAAGAAGCTAGACTTTGAGTAAGGTTGTAGTTGAAACATGTATGCTCATATGTAGCCAAAAATGTTTGTCTAAATACAAATGTATACTAAAATACAGCTCTACTTGGCATTGAGCACTATCTTATAAACATTGTAGCTTCAGGGAATCAACACCTATAAACTAACAACTCTACAAGCACTATATATGTATATGAGGATAAAATACACAATATATCATAAAATTAAATGTTGTGGAGACAATATGCATGAAAATGACAAAATGGAAAAACAAATTAAACACAGGAAGGAATCATCAAAAACGAGAATTTACTGGTTTCGTTTGTTGATCCAAAAGAAACCGGTAATTTTTTTGTTTTTGATGATTTCTTCCTGTGTTTAATTTGTTTTTCATTTTGTCATTTACATACACACACACACACACACACACACACACATATATATATATATATATATATATATATATATATATATATATATATATATATATATATATTATTATTATTATTATTATTTCATGTATCCACATAAAATGTTATAAGGAGTTATAATCTTTTATGTATCAATTTTCAGAATTTACTTCAACAGTGCTCAATACATGAGTAGAGCTCGTTAGTAAGTTTAGCCTGACGATTCCCTACAGGGATGAAACGCGGAAGCCTCTGTGTAGCTTAATTGCCATAAATATATTTTCATAATTTACTATATATATATACAAGCATTATCCAGAAAAATGAAGAAAAAAAAGAATCGCAACCTCGATAAGTTAATTTATTGGAAAAAAAACAAAAATACTTTTTTCACACAAATTTCTAAGCCTTTAGCCACGATATAAAAATTATTTGTAAAAAGTTATTTGTGGTGGGTTATGGGGATACTCATTTACTTGTTTGCTTGGCTTCAGTATTTGTGTGTTTTTTAGGAGGGCTTTGTTTTTAATTTACAATTTTACAAAAGATTAAAATGGCTGACTTGTGTACGAAGGAACTGAAATGCATTATGTTGGAATTTATTTCGTAATTGCATAGAAAAAATTCAGAGAAGGGATACTCACCGACTTGGCTGGAGTGTGTTTGAGATGTGTGTGTATGTGTGTTTGAGGTAAGTTTGTTTATGTGTATTTGAGGTAAGGGTTTTGTTTTTAATTTTCAATGCCAAACCGGATCGCAACCCCCAGAAGTAAATTGATTTGAAAAGACTGGAATGATTCTTTTCAACCAAAATGCTAATTTCTTATTCATTCTATGCATAAATAGAACTATGTATAATAAAAAGATAAAAACAATATTTGAATTAGAAAACAATAAGAATGAATAGTGAATTCATGAGATGTCCTTTTGCAAAGCAATATGCATATTAGTAGACCTTAGTACGTCGATTGCTCAGTATATTAAAAAGCTATTGTTCTTCTACTTTGAATATGAATTTGCCATTTTAATCTCACTGTCAGTGTGATAAAGGACTCAACTTTATAAATAGCGATGAGAGTATTTTTTATGTTTGGAATTTTGCTTAATGTTCTTTAATAACAAATGGATACTGAATATTTTTCACTTTTTTTCTATCATCTTTTAGGGATTCAACCATTCTTGGAATCTTTGCTCTTAGTTTTTGAAAAGTGTTACAAGGCGTTGCTTAACCATGTGAGAAATTATCAGGAGAAATTTCCTCGGTTTTATTTTTTGCCAGCAAAGGACATTTTGGAATTTGTTTGCTATGGTGAGTTCTCAGTTGAAATTATAAACTAAATTATAAAATAAATTATAAAATAAGTGGATAATTATTTACAGATTTTAGACTAGTGAGAAAGTTGTATCAGAATACTTATTCTTATTCTGATTTTTGGATTTTCCCTTCATGGTACTTAAGTGAAACATGCTTAGTTATCCAACGACTAGAAGCTGCATGTCTAGCAGCAATAGCACTTCAAGCAAGCAAGCCCCAATGGTTCACCTCGGAATGTGCAGCTGCCATTGCTGAGAGGCAACAAGCATTCCGTAAATAAGTCAGCTACTAATAGACATAAATTTATAGAGTTAAAAAATAATTGTAATGCCGTGATAGGCGAAGCAAAGAGTATACCTTATACTGAGTTAACAAAAAACGCATTCAGTCACAGAAACTAGGTACTCGTGATTTTTGAAAATCTACAATAGTGTAGTAAACAATGGTCAATCAACGATTCCCCCACTATCAAACCACGATAATGTCGTTTACAAATACTTCAATGGATTATGCTCCGATGAATTGGCTACTCTGATGCCCCCTCGACGTAAATTCACTAGACCAACTCGACAATCAACTAAATCCCATCCAATCACTGTGGAGGTCCCCAGATGCCAGAGAGCTTTCTACTCCAATAGCTTCTTTCCTTGTACTGCTCGCCTTTGGAACTCCCTTCCTGCCCCCTGTTTCCTTGACGGTACTGACATGCAGAAATTTAAAACTAATGTAAACAGACATCTCGCTGCGCAGTTCCCATTTTAGGTTCCCCCCCCCCCAAACCTTCTCCAAAAATCTCAGTAGCCCCTTACATCTACAGTGGCGGCCTGCCTTGTTTGGGGTGAACTATGTTAAAAAAAACAACAAAAAAACACTTGTAATCGCTAAATCTCTTTCCCAAACAAATGCCATAAACACTAGAAATGTTCCAAGTTTTCACTGTTAAACAAGCGAATCATCCACCCTATATGGAGCTACAAATGATACATCGTTTGTAACCTTTAGGGTGACGGTTCAAATCAACCTCACTGTATCTCACTTTTTTGTTCAAGGCTTTGGTGCTTCTCCAGATTAGGACCCGAGCTAACTTTGACCTCGTCGTTAGGGTCAGGGTTAAGGTTAGAGTTAGTGTTAGGATCAGAGTTAGGGTCAGGGTTGGGTTCAAAGTTAGCTCGAGTCCTAATCTGAAGATGTATCAAGCCTTTTATGTACAATACAGGTGATTCTTTGTTGTTTAGTTTCGAGGCGGGGGTGGCTTTACCCATTACACAGGCAATACAACAAAGAAATTTTTTACAAGACACTAGAAGTCTCGGTAATGAATTACGACCCCTGTGTACTCCTTTTCCCAACTCTGAACCCTTTTTTATTCTTATTTTTTAATTTCTATAATTTTTAATTTTCAAGTTATCAATAAAATAGAGTACTTGTTCCTTCAAAAGTGATGGAGAAAGATGTTACATACTTAAAAAATATCAGACGAACATTGAAAGAAAATAGGCAACATTTGATATCAAAATAACATTTATTCCCATTCAAACAAGTAATTTTTTACATCACTAGTTTCTTCTTAAATCAAGGGGGGTAACTCTTGAATAAGTTATTCCTCATAGTTTCGTCCTTGATTTTGTGAGTACACATTATCAAGGGAAGTAACTCTCAAATAAGTTATTTCTCATTCCATTCAGTGTAGTTGTTATGTTTACAATATTTTGGATGCTAACACTTCAAGGTTCCTGCAGGTGCCCCTTTGTTGTTCTCAGTAAACTTCTGGGAATTTAGAACTTAACTTTTCCTTTTAAATCATAAAGGGTTGACTGTTCTCATTCTGTTATCCATGCCTTTGTATATACCACATCAGTTAATTCAGTTCTCTGTAGGTCTTTCACCAGGGATTGGTACTGAAACTTCCAAGAGTAATTCCTGTTAGAATATTTCTTAATGTAGCATAAACTAGGTACAAACGAGGTGAAGGTTATTCAAGCAATGTACAGAAATGCTCAAAATCGTGTTAGAATTAACAGCACATTTAATGACAGCTTTAAGGTTGAAGTAGGAGTACATCAGAGTTCTGTAATGAGTCGGTTGGTTTTAATTTGTATCTTAGAATCATTGTCCATAGAGTTCCGTACAGGTTGCCTGGAAGAGATATTGTATGCTGATTGTTTAGTACTTGCCTGTGAAACAATGGATGACCTAATTGTTAAGTTAAAGACTTGAGGGAATCCTACAAAGAGTAAAGGTCTGATAGTGAATGTTACCAAGGCCAAAGTGATGATCAGTGCTTGTAGTGTTGAAAAGCTCCCCAAAAGAGGAAAGTTCCCCTGCTCAGTTTGTGGAAAGGGAGTCGGCTGCTATTAAATTTTTTTGTGGTACCTGTAAGCATTGGGTACACAAGAAGTGCAGTGAAATTACTAGTAGGTTGAGAGAGTATAAGCAATGTTTGTGCAAGAAGTGTAAGACAATGGAGATGGATGAGAACTCATATGTGGAAAAAGTATATTTGGATGGAGAAGCAACTGAGGTTGTTGAGAATTTTGTTACCTTGGTGATACATTGGAGCAAGTGCAAGTATAATTGCAAGAATTAGGAGTGGATGGAATAAGTTCAGGAAACTTCTACCATTACTAAATAACAGAGCGTTACCACTGTTAATCCAAGGAAGAGTCTATCATGTGTATCAGAGGCATGTGTATGCAGTGTGATCATGTATGAGAGTGAAATCTCGCCTGTGAGGATTGAGGACATGCGTTGCATGGATAGAAATTATATAAAATGATACGACGGATATGTAATGTGAGTCTTAAAGACAGACTTAGTTCTGATGACCCTAGGGGAAGATTAAATCTGGACAGTATAGGGAGATGTGTGCAGAAGAGTAGACTTCGATGGTATGGCCACGTTGAAAGAATGGATGTGAGTTATTGGGTTAGTAGATGCAGAATTGTTAAAGTAGCAGGTTCGGTCCACAGGGGAAGGTCACTGATAACATGGAAAGAAGTGATAAAAATGGACCTGAGAGAAGAGGGATAAATAAAGACCTGCCCAGAGATTGAAATTTTTCTTCGATTCCATTTGGGGTTACTAGGGGCAATTATCGGTTCAGTCCATAAAATAACTGAAATATATTAGAACGTAAAGAAACGAAAGTCATTTTCTTTAATAGATTTTCTTTCATTTCATAAAACAAAAATAAAATTAAACAAAGGAAATCTCAATGAAGAATGTATTTAAGAAAGGTTTAAATATTTAAATAAAAAATTTTATTGGTATTTTTAAGATTTAAAATAATTAAATAAAACGAATTATCTTACATTTGTTAAATCTACTTGCCATTTTAGCAGAGAACAACACCACTGCACTAACAGTTATTTTATTACTTGACCTCATATTGAAAATGTGTTTTTTAAGGCAACAATTGTAAACATGACTACATTTTAAAATATTTTTCCTAAGAAACCTTTTGACCAACAATATATCTCCAGGAGAGTAGAAAGTGAACCTTTAGTTTACTTTCAGCAGCATTGGAACTCTCGCTTCCCTTATTTTGTCCTTTAGTCCGCACATTTGATTAGATGTTTCTGACAAAGGGGAAAAATTGCTGTGGTCTGGGTCGGAATCTATCCACTTAGCACTTATTGTTAGATGTTTTTGACTTTGAAGTAGTATTTTCTTTTTTTTAACTCCTTACATAAAGTGGCTTCATGTCTTGTCTGGAGCCATTTCCATAAAAAAAAAACGTAGGTAACGCCGAGTGAACACCACTGGTATAATTATATAACTGTAAAGACATTAGTTTTCTTTCATCCCAAATAAATTATTTCACGTGCATGTGGCACACGGGAAAAGGTAATTGGCGAAAGAAATACGAACACATGGATACAGTATAATAAGCAATGTAATGATAAAATGTAACAAGAATATAATTCAATGAAAATAGGAATGAAAGTTTTTTTTCTTTTCACAGAGCTCGAACATCGTCCGTAACATTTAACACATATTTACATTTGTCAATAGTTCAAAGTTAACTTATCTGTTTGTACATCTTTTAATCCGACAGGACACCATATCTTTTTTACTCAATCAATTTTTTTTCCTCTTTATCTTTCATCTTTTTCTCCAAAAATATCACGCTTCAAACCAATTATCGTCTGCTCTCTTCTAATTTCATTTTTCTCTCTTTTTCCTATCCCTGCAGACCACACGCTCGCCTTCTCCCCCTCCTCCTACTGTTCTGTTAGCGAGCGAAAAAGAAAAAGAAAGAAAGAAACCACAACAAGTCGTCCAAGACAGAAAGCCGCATAGCCTCCCCTCCCCCTCTCTCTATATATATCTCTTGCTTGGTGACGTTGTAAAAATGAAAGACAGAGAAAAAGGAGCAGACAGTGTGATACGCTGTTATAGTCTTACCTTCCTATTCTCCCACCCCCTGTCCAAGTAATGTAACGTATGCTCATCTTTGTTGTCATTCACCGTTCTTTTTATTTCAAACCTAATCGATCAATTCGCTCAATATTCTTTTTCAAAATGATTATTTACATGCATGATACGTTTAGTCACAATGTCTTTTGTCTGTTTAAATATTTTTGTTTTATTTTCTTTATTTTGTAGGAAGAAACCTCCGTCTACTAAATTCACACCTGAGAAAGTTGTTTCATAATATTTGGTATCTTCAATTTAAAATAACTGAAGATGGGGCCTTTGTTCCTATAATAACGGCTCTACTCAGTCGCACAAAAGAAAGTCTTCTTCTTCAAGAGGTAAGTGTAAATTTAATTTAATTTTTTATCCTTGTTTTGTGAGTATTTTTCTTTAAAAGAAATCTGCAAACTTTTTGGTTCTACATCTACATAACATGAAAACTTTGTGGACCTTGTATGTTTGTTTCACAGATGAAAAGAGAGATAACTTATTTGAGAGTTATTTCCCTTGATAATGTGTAATCTCAAAATCATGGGTGGTATTTTTTTAGGGTCATCCTGTAGACTAACATACATACGGAATTGCATTGTGAGATTACTTTTTTCTAAAAGATAATTCCAAACATAACTAAAACTTGTGTGCGTATTATTGCTGTGGTTCATTTATTACTACTTACAGGTTAAATAGTAAGTTCAGTATTTTCCTACTATCTAATAATTAAGTTAATACATTGTATTTTGTACATTTACTTTTGATTTTGCTTTCGCTCATCATATATTTATTAATTAATAAAGTAAATTCCTATGAATCAGAATTGATTCCACAGATTCTTTATATGATCGGATACTTACAGTAGTGAGCACGTGAAGGTATAGAAAATGAGACGAAGTCCATTTCTAATACATAAAACAACTTTATTGGGTCGTCTTTGTTAGTACATGAACAAAAAGGAAAGAAGTTAGTATGTCCATAAGTATGGACGAAGAAAAAAGAAAAAGGAACTCCATTACTTTAATTCCCCATGAGTAGGGAAGTGAGAATAGTTCATCACATAGAATGTTTGTACACCGGCTACGGTGTCAGGACGTGTTCATATGTGTATGTAAGTATGTGTGTCTGTACACCGGTGTGAAATTCAGTTCACATGTAAGCAGTTATGTGTGTGTGTGTTATATTAAGTTCATGTGTATGAGCCAGTAGCCATTTTGGCTTCTCTGTATTTTGTATATATATATATATATATATATATATATATATATATATATATATATATATATATATATATATATATATACATATATGTATATATATATATATATATATATATATATATAGAGAGAGAGAGAGAGAGAGAGATTGAGAGAGATAGAGAGAGAGAGAGAGCGATGAGTATTAGAACACTATCACAATGCAAGAAATGGAAATATGTCGGCGTTGAGAAGTATGACAAAAACAAGTGATTTTAATTTATATATCTTTTCAAAAACAAGTGATTTTTTTAATATGTTTTTCAAAAAACTTTTATAATTTTTTTCTATATAGCAAATCTTACTTGATTAGGCAAAACTTCAACACTGATGTAATGTGTGTGACCGTGTTCTATAATATATTTCGAAGAAGACCTCTTTGTCAAATGGTTCGTGTTTCAAATCTCAAAAACACGTGTGGAATGACAACATTGCTTATAACACAGTAAATATTAATATCCGCAATAAATAGAATAAAACTAAAAGTATAACTGATTGTTTTTGTTGTTTTTTTTAATTTTAATTACTTTTTTTTCCTGAATATTTTATATTTGACTCAACTGATGAAGTGTTATATTTGTATAAAAAAATAACTATTTAAATATATATTTTTTGTGGAGGGGGGCGGTAGGGATAGGAGTAACAGCCAAGAGCGGTGTTCAATTAATTTTTTTTTCTAATATTATCTATTTAATATTTTTTTATATACTATTGTTATCTCATTTTATTCTAACAATATTTACTTCTTTGCTTTTCTGAATTTTTTATTAAATCTTTTTTTTATATTTTCAAATTTATTTTATGATCAACAGCTAAATATGTTTTGATTTATACCCTGGCCAGATTGTGTGTAGCACGCAGTAAATGTAGTATACAAAACAAATTCCTTAAATGACTGAGTAATTCTTGTTTTATTTATCTGTAAATACTATCATTATCCACTTACTCTGAAACTATTTAATGCTGTTATGATTTTAGTAAAATGTTATAAAAAGTCACAATTTAATTCACTAAAGATTTTTTTTTAAATTTAAATTTAATTTTTTTTTTCTTCCAAAAAAGAGGAACAACTCTTATAAAATAGTAATGAATTAGCTCTCTTATAACAATGTGTACCAACAGATACACACACACATACACACACACACACACACACACACACACACGCACACACACATATATATATATATATATATATATATATATACATATATATATATATATATTGTAGAACCCACAAATATATATATATGAATGATTTTTTATTCAAACATGTACAAAGTCTGCTACATTTGCATGTCGATGTTATCGATCTACAGCTATCAAGAGCTGAGGTCTCATCAGGCAAAGGGTTTTTTTGTGATCCAACCTGATGAGACTTCAGCTCTTGATAGCTGTAGATCGATAACATCGACATGCCAGTGTAGCAGACTTTGTACATGTTTGAATAAAAAATCATTCATATATATATATATATATATATATATATATATATATATATATATATATATACTGTTTTTTTCTTTTTTAGCCTCTTGTGTGTGATGGTCCTGTGGAAAACTGGCTGGTAAAACTGGAACCATTAATAAAGGACAGCCTAAAAGACCAACTTCTTTTGGCTCTCAACTACTCCGAGTCCACGCTACTACCTACTTCTTCTCTGGAAATATCAAATGTAAAAAATCAAATCAGTAAGTTTGTACAGGCAAAAACACCTATTTATTCTCAACAGAGAGATTATAAATTTAACTAACATTTTATAATTCGAGAGATTTGTAGAGTTGAAGGAGAAGCTTGTTGGAGATCGCCATTTTGTTATAGGGTCGCTGCGTCTGTATTCATCTTACTGACTTTGTTTGGAATGAAGAAAAGGGTCACCTAGTTTTGGCTAAAAAGGCAAACTTCTTCTCTACAAGTTAAATTAATTTTATTTTAACAGTTTTGTCAACACAAAGCATGGGCCGGAAAGATTTATGAAAACAGGAATATGAGATAGGTGGATACAGCCGACATGTATGTATTATAGAAATCGAATTGAGTCCGTTAGTTTCATCTCGTCATGCAGAACCATGGCTAGAGGGGAGAAGAGAGATATATGACTTGTCTCGGCAAAGTCTCAAATGGAACTGTTTATTCTATTTATCTTCCTCCCACAAGGTAAGATGTGACACAAGGTCGGGAAAGTGGGATTTGAAAAGCCAGCGCCCGAGAAGGTGAGCACTCTGGCCTACAAAAATTGCCTGTAGGGGCGCCTCCGAAGGCCAAGACAATACTGGTCTATGGGGTGCAGTATCCATCGGAACAGATACTGCACTTTGATCCCGGCCAAAAGGCCGCCGGGAAACCGGCTTAGGCAGAAGTAGAAATAGCCGTCTACACGAAGAATGTTTTTATCGCCCAACATATCACTACGCAAGTGAGAACATGCCAGTGTGTTCTTACCGAACCACATACTAATCACTCCGCGAGTGAGAACATGCAAGTGCAAAAGAAAATAGATCATAATTATTTAACTGGTACAGATTCATGGATATCTATCAATAATAAATCCCAAGATTGCTGATCGAGGTTTACTATTGTGTGATTTTATTATTAGAAATGGATTTTTAAGGCTTTATAAAAATAGAATATTGTGGGTAGAGAAGTTAAATAAATTCTCTGTGCAAGTGAAGTGTTGCTAATTTTACACTGGCAATAAAGCACGAGTCAGAAAGTACCAGACAGTTAAAAACTCGTCTGAAGACAAATACATTTCGCTTATTAATAGTTTGTGTCGGACAAACTAGAAAGACAGTGAGACATGTATACATAGATTAAATATACAATTAAATACATTGTTCCCATACACAGAAGAATGCACGAAATTATTCCTAAGAAGATAAAACATATGCATGTGTTAAGCACAAGGCATTTACTTACATTACTTTGTGACAATTTTTTCTGTTAGGCGACATGGCCGAAGGCAGGTTTTATCTGGAGAACGATAGAGCAGCAACTGAGAAAGAAGTCTGCTCTTAATTCTCGACCGCATGTTAGTAAGAGTTGCCACAAGATCTAGTGTTTGAAACGAGATTTGGGGATCTCCCGTTTTTACCATGGAACTCTAAGCCCTTTTTACGAAGGGGCATTACTCTAGCCGAGAAAATAATTTTTTTTCAAAGGAAGATAACTCTGGTTTATACAGCTTTACACTGCTGATTAAGAAGTAATTTTTGGATTTAAATAAAGTTTGTGCTTCATTGAAAGAAAAATAGTAATATTCACACACGTTTTGTGTTATTAAATGAACTAATTACAATAAACTTCAATTGAAAAAATCAATAATAACTTACTGACAGATAAAACACCGAACATACTGTAAAAATTATTATGATGTTGAAACTTGGTCACACTAGTTTTTCTTAGCTAGCAGTTAGTTATTTTAGTAGATCAGCTTAACTTATAGACCATAGGGCTAGTTATGTAATAAAAAAAGTGACATAACTAGCCCTATGCCTCTCCTGCACCAAACGGTTATGATTTAAAAAAGAAAAAGTCAAATAAAATCTTTTTGAGATAACATTTTATAATTAAAATTTACTAAAATTTGCTGGAATAATTTTTTAAATGTAAATTAAATATCAAGTAAAAATTCAATTTTTACTTGATTACTGAATTTATTAATTCGAATATAGAAAATTTTGTTTTTAATTTAATTATTTTTAGTATGCAATCATTTGTATCGGTTTAGAACTGTCTAAATTACACTTAAAACTTTTTTATGACTGTTTTGTACAGAGAAACAGTCCACTGATAGCAGCCTACGGCCACGAATTCAGAATAGGGGTATGTGAGCAAGAAAATTCAATATCGTCAAATTGCTTGACTGTGTAGCATTAAAGTGTACTAGTTCTCTGATTGCAGCGGACTTTCCGAATGGTGGCTGATCACATAACCATCTGAAGTCTTCTGGCGGAGATGACGTGTAGGCATCGCGGTGATGTAGATCTCTGTTTTTCTTTCTTCTTCTGCAATTGTCTTCATTTTTAATAACAGTTATAAATAAGGATAACACATGATCATTTGAGATTTAACAAGACTTTTGCCTTTTCGCTAGGAAGAAAGTGTAGTATCTGTTTCGATGCTGCACTTGGATTATTTTGTCCTCTGGGAATGAAGAAGTCTGTCTAGACTGAGGCAAGTTTTATTTTTCTTCAAATTCAGAGTGCCCCTTTTTGTAGAACTGGATTTTCCCCACATTAAAAACCGACCTTGTGTCTAACTTTGTCCTCGTGGGGAGGCAAGTAAATATGAACAATGCTTTCGTGGTTGTTCTCTTTCATTTCCAGTATACAGTATACATACATAATACCCCTTGGCTCTCCCCAACTCCTCTCCTATAAGGAATGGGAGCAGCTGTTCCCAACATAACTCTCTCTTTCACGATTCAGATAAAAGAGAAAGATTTGATGAGCTTATCCGCTACATGTCACTGACAACTTCCTGCCTGTAACACAATATCCTTACACTTAGCTCTAATTCTAATGAAATTTTCCGATTTCTCTTTACTTCTACTTATGTAGAAAATTCCGTTTTTAACATTAGTTTTGCACACCGGCCACTAATCTTGCAACAGCTTCTTTAACAATATTAAGATGGTAAATATTTTTATTTTTGTTTTTATTCTTCAGTAAATGAAAATGATGAAACCCAACAAAAGAACAGTGAAAACCAAATTAAGAAGAATTCCTTGTCTCCAGAACATGGAAGTTTGGAAATTTTGTATCAGAATTGGAAATGGCTGATTGACAGTCCCACTGAAATAATTATCTTGAGTTCCAAAATACAATTAACAGAACAGATTCTTCGGGCAATGGAAGGAAATTTCAGGGATGACCAAGAAGCAAAACTAAAGGTAAATTGAGAATTTCCTTAAAACTTGAAACTAAGATTATCCATTTAGATAAACTAAATTTATTGATTATCCTGGTTTCAAAAACATATAGTATACTTTTCGTATAAGCAAGTATGAAATGAAACATGAAGAAAGTTTCAAGACATATTTGTGTAGAGTTGTTACCATTATCCACTGAAAGATAAGGATTAATGAGATCAATAGACTGTAAGTCTAATGATGATCAACATTATGAGAGGATTGAAAATAATGAATGGAATGAATAAAAATTGATGATTTATGAAGATAGTTCAAAACAAGTGGTTATTGCCATTGGATTTGAAGATTACCATTATGATGTTACATTATTCGAACAAATATATCAAGCACTGAGCTTTTTCAGAAGTTTTGTTATCTGGGTGATACCATTGGAGAACAAGGAGGAGCAGGTTCTATCAATTAGTACTTTCTTCCAATAAGGAAGGATTCACGAGTTAATGCTTAGCTATTTCCGGTAAATAACAACTATGACACAACGATTAGGACCAACAGAGATCCGGCACCTGAAGGCGCACTGGTGTGCATCTTGGAGATGATGCTGGACCCTACGTAGAAATAGGTAGAGATCTGAGACTAGTACATATATCAGCGCTAGGCGACTATAAAAACAAGAAAAGAAAATACTGTCAGTCGTCTGGCAAAAAGCGTGTTGGTTGTCATTTGCAATTATCGCCACACAGTGGAAGACATTTACCAGATACTGCCTCAGAATTTGGTCATGATATCTTAATCACCAGTGGGCTGGTGGGGTGTAAACACTTGGGAGACAGAGAGAGAATAATTGTTTTCTAGGTAGATAAAGTCTAAAAGAGAGGAATTTCAATTGCTGTATCGTGCGTACTGCCCCAACCCCAACCCACTTCAAGAGAGAAAGACTCAAGGAAAAAGGGATGAGAGAGAGAAAGAGAGTAAGTCAGTATACTCAACACCACCCACTCCCGAGAGAGGAAGAAGGATTAGAGAAGTAGGTTGGAAAAAGAAAAGGTGTGACAATATGCCTTTTGGGAAGAGAAAGGACTTTTGGGTTTAGAACGAAAAGACAGTTACGCAGACAGTGAGAGCTGGGCGCTCGGCCCGTTTGGACGTGTCTGGACGCTTGCATGCCAAGCATGTGTGACTGACGAAGTATTCTCCCCATCGTTTTCAGTAGACAAGTTAGTTCAACTTATGACTTAATTAAAAAATCAATGGTAGATGAATTCACGCACAGAGACGACGACAACATAGTTTAACACAAAAGACATTTTATCAAAACAATAGACTTTAATTCTACGTTTAAAAACCATTGTTTTATCTTGTTAAAAATTATTTCATACGAAAAGAAATCGCCGTGTTGTTGCATTACTATTATTGATTTGTTCTGCTTGAATAACCTTGCCTTCACAGAGACGAGAATCAACGAGTAAGCATCATCATCTACATCATCATCCGACCTAGAGGAGATTCGACCGACATTTTTTTTATTGCTACTATGACGATCATCGACCAAAAGAGTGTTCACAGTCTGGCAAGATCTCTGTGTAGAGAACCAGAGGCGTGAGCACAGATACACAAACGACGAGCGGGGTACATATTTATAACTGGCTCCATGACACGGTGACGAACGAGAGTGGGGTACCTGTTACATATGGTGCCGTCACCAGGAAGAGAGTGGGGTCTTGTTACACAACTATATCGTTTGCGTGATCAAACTGTAGTATCTGTTCTGACCTCAATCAGAGGAGGAAAAATCCTCCTAGATTGAGAAAATTTTTATAGGTAATTTGTTACCGGTCAGTAATAACTATGCCCCATATTAAGCTCAGCTTGATGTAATCAAAATAAAAATAAAAAACCTGCCAAATTATAGATTTCGCCGTCCTAGCAGTTCACAGAGTGAAGATCAAGGAGATAGAAACACTAAGCAAATACATTGAACTTACAAGAGAGCTGAAAGGAATATGAACATAGAGAAAATTACTGTAATATCAATAATTGTAGGGACACTAGGCACAGTTCCGCAAAACCTGAAAAAAAGATTAAGAGAAATTGAAATCACAGGGAGGATTGCACCAATTCAACGGATGGCACTAATGAAAATAGCTGAAATATCGAGGAAAATCCTTGAGTGCGAAAACCAACCCACTGAACTAGGTAACACCGACCAACCATAGGTAAGTTGAAATAGAAATAGAAGAAAAATATAGAGAAGATTACATGAATCCAAGGAGACTGAAACTGACAGAAATACCATAATCTGCCCCCCCCCTCTCCTTAAATGGTTGCACCAACCTCGGTTGATACAACACAAAATAGTCATGAAGGCTCAAGGAGGATGGAAAGATCGAGGAGAGAGCACGAACCGAACCTCTATTAAAAGGGAACAGAATGTATTGAAATCTCAGGAAGTTTTATTGCTACCTAAGTTCCAGAAAAGACCACCTCTCGTTAATCAATGGTAAACGGCTATTGTGATAACACAAAATGATTTGCAATGTTTATCAAAAGAGGCAGAGAATGCTATAAATCTGGGGAAGCTTGTCACTCAGACTTCAGGGAACACTACTTATTATTGCCAGTGAACAATCACTGATAATGACTCATATGAAACCCCCTAATGAATAAATAATGAGAATAATACACCAACAACAATGACAGTTTCTGGTACCAATAATAACATTTGATAACTTATGGCCGAGGATTAGGTTCTTGGACAAAGGGTTAAACCCATGTGGGGTCCCCCGACCAAAGGTTGTGGGAGAGATGCCGTTATAGCAGCATGTCATTCCCACTGTTTGAAGTGGGCCGACTACGTGCGGATATAATTAACAGATTAAAACAAACAAAGGGAAGAAAAGGAACATTATTATAATATCTGAAATTATATTAGAAAGAAAGCGAAGGAATAATAAAGCTACACTCAAGAATTGTATTTTTGTAAAATCAATAATTAAGAGTAAAACATTTATATTAAACAAAACAATTTATTTGACTAAGACATTATGTAGAGTTCATATTTTTAAGGAGTGCAAAAATTCCGTTAGTATGAACGTGTACAAGTGAAATGCTCGGTTTGTTCAAGTTCATGTTTGTACGAATGTGTATGTGCGAGTGTGTTTGATGTATTTTTGTGTGGCAATTGTAATGTGTGTGCCGGACAGAATAGTTCCTTATTCGTGGTAGGAATTAAAAAAGATTACCTACTTTTTGACTTTTGTCTCCCCCACCTCCTCGATCGAGCCGGTGGGGGAGGGGTGTCGACGATCTCCTCTGTGTGTGTTCGGCCGGAAAGCAGAAGAAAAAGAGAAAGATAAAAGGGTGTGTGACTTGTGTTATAGGGAGTCAAATCATGCGTGGTCAAGCTGACCTGTTGGTTCCTGATTGCCCGGATCTTCGGCTAACCTGTTTGATGAGATTACCCCTCTTCTCGACCTCAGAGACGAAGAAGGGCTGAGTAAACAAAGAAAGAAAGGAGTCGCAACAAATATCCCCTGGCCGGTTGTGGCGTCTGCCACAAACTATCTCTTTTTGAGACTTAGAAATAAAGGTGAGCCAACTAAAAGAGAAATTGTATCATTTGTAGAATTTCAAAACGACCTTTAAACTGTACATGTCGTTCTTCTTATCAGGAATGTTGGGAAACTGTGAATACAACTTTGATGGAAATCACAAAGACTTTATGGAATTTGGAAAAAGCGAACCCGTCCTTGGACACTCAAGGTTGGTTAACAACATTCATAGCAGTAGAGTTCTATAACCTACAAAAATATTTTGAATTCCCTACTAAGTGATTTCTTTTCAGACCTCTCCTCTCATATAAAAGCAAAATATGAATTCATGTTTTTCCCCCTCGTACTACATATCAGTCTGAACTCTCTAGCTTTCATATTATACTTTATGAAACTATAAAAAGTAAAATGAGTAATGTTACGACCCGAATAAAAATAATGTTATGTTCGTATCAATCTCCAGACGTCACACATTAATATTTATTTTTACTAGAAAATTTGGTTCAAAGACGAATTTCCTGAGTTCTGTGATATGGTTAACAATGGAGTACACAAGATGGGATAATTGAAAAAAGAAAAAGACACAAGGCAATGATTAAAAATGCATAGTCAAATTTTATATTGTAACAAATACGATAAAAAATCAACAATGAATATTGTCTCTTCTCATATAGATAGAGTTCCTCCAAAAAACTTCAAACATGTTTGTACTGATCAATAATTTTTAAATTCCACTTACTGAATGCATATATTTTCTGTTCATGATGGAACATCTCTTTTGTTTATTATATCATTTCTTTTCTCTCATCACGATTTTTCTCCAAACCCAACTCTCTACATCTCTTCAATTCAACATCTCTGATCCGACTAACTGTAAATTCCGCACCAAACCCCTAAAGAGTCGTCTGCCAATTTTTACAGTTTTATTTCTCTCTCTCACTTCCCTTTCTGTTCACTCGCAAACGTCATCCTCTCGCATCCCCCTTATCTCCATGAAGTCATGCCGAGCGTTAGTAAGGAAGAAGAAAGAAAGAAACATCAGCATATGTTCAGCTCAAGCCACGCCCCTTCGTTACTCTTTACCCCCCCCCTCTCTCCCTCTCTCTCTCTCTGTTATACTCACACATGCAGACACCATTGTTGACATTTTTCTTGTTTTCTTTTTCATTGAGAATTTCGTTTTGATTTCAATTTCAAAACCTGATTAATGACATTTTTTTGTTTGAAATCGACATTTAAGTGTTGAATCCTTTCTGCATGTAGCAGTAAGTAAATGTAACCAGATTTGTGTCAGAATTCATATTGTGCAAAAAGTTATTGATTAGAATGTAATTAAACAACAAAATAAGAAATTATGAAAGTTTATGTTAAAAAAATCTAAGTGAATATTGGTGAGCAATTGTGTTATCAATTCCAAAATCCTATCAGTATTCCAAACATCTTATTCTGAATAAAAACAACCAATGTCTTTGCAATTAAATAAAGTAGTACGTTACACCTAGGTATTTGTAAGCCTATGAAAATCGGTACCGTAAGAGATAAAAAATAAAGTAAAATAAGTAGCTAAATATACACGACATGACCTGGTAATATTTTTTTCGTTTTTATGTAAATCCTATGGATCGGTAACTGTAATAAGCTACTGTTAACAAACAATTATCAATATCTGCTAATCTGTTATTTTGGCAAGCGAGAATGTTAAAAAAAATATTTGTAATAGCCAATCAAAACGCCTTCAAAAAATAAATGTAGGTGAAGAGAGCATCTCATGTTTAGATAGAAAATGTAGAGTAGTTAATGAAACACAAACTAATGATAGTGCTACGAACAAATGAGTCCTATGAATAAAAACTATGGGTGGCAGTTTCAGTAGATCTGAGAATGAAAGTGAAAATTCCTTCAACTTTCTGTATTGATTACCGTCGTAAAAGGAGATGCTGAGCAGAAAAAAATAATGAAAGTGAACGAAATAAACGCATATTTTCCGAAAACATTATTGGCCTAAATCGATGATGAAAAAGATTTGCATATGCAGCTTTTGGATCGAAAGCTATACTGGACAATTAAATAGAGGAAAAATCATCCATTTTATTATATTGATGGCAGTCGTCCATTCTATTATTCAGAGTTATTAAAATTATTAAAATGGTGGGACTATTTATATATGACAGAATGTTTATCTAAAATGGAGTTAAGTTGTATCATTCATAATTGTCGTTCATTTTCTAAATCTTATAACTTTATAGTCTTAGTTTCCTTTAAGATTTTATTTTAGCTCTGAAAACTTATTGACAAATACAATTTGTACATTGTGTACCTAAAGGAAGGGTTGGGATTAGGGGAAGGGTTACCTAAAAGAAGGAGTTTCATAAAAGGATGAGTCTGTATTATTTGGATTATTCGGACTAATGTTTTCATTTTGGATATTATACTCACAACGTTTCAGCCGATGTAACCTCTGACCTTCTTTAGATGCCTTTTGTCAAACTCTGGAATCTTTATGTCGAACTCAGGAATCCATACAGGATTTCAAACTGAATCTTTTATTTAATCTATAGGGGTGGATTGTTCATGTCCCATCAACCATGAACACGTGGTGCAACAGATGATGATGTTAAGTAATAATCAATTTGAATGTTCAATCCTACAGGAGATACTAACTAAAACTAAAATAAAATTAGAAAGATGGGTCGTTCATTTAAAAGCATTGGTGGGTCAGTATTATTAAAATTGAAAATATAAGCCTTCATCAATGCAAGATTAATTTATTATTATTATTATTTTTATTTTTTATACTTCAATCTTATTAATTTCAGAATAATATTCCATCATCAGAGTTGACCAGTATTGTGTCATTTTTTTCAAAAAATAAAAATAAACAAACTTTTTTTTGTTTTTTGATATAATGTCCTTGTTAATGGGTGTTATCCGCCGAGATGTTCTTGGCGGTTATGAATTCAAATTTTGGTTGTAGAAAGGAGACGCATTGGCATGCTCGAAGTATAGAAAGATGGGTCGTTCATTTAAAAGCATTGGTGGGTCAGTATTATTAAAATTGAAAATATAAGCCTTTATCAATGTAAGATTAATTTATTATTATTATTTTTATTCTTTATACTTTAATCTTATTAATTTCGGAATAATATTCCATCATCAGAGTTGACCAGTATTGTGTCATTTTTCTAAAAAATAAAAATAAACAATGGGTGTTATCCGCGGAGATGTTCTTGGCGGTTAAAGGCTTCTCAACTCTGGTGATGGAATATTATTCTGAAATTAATAAGATTAAAGTAAAAAAAAAATTAATTAATCTTGCATTGATAAAGGCTTCTATTTTCTATTTTAATAAAATAAAATTTACTGAAGATGGGTGATCAAACGAGAACAATCTACGTGAGTGGATTAAATGAAGTTGTAAATTCCGTATATTTTCCCAGGTTCGACATAAAGATTGCCAAGTTCAAAAACATGCACCTGAAGAAGGACGGAGATTACCTCGGCCGAAACGATATTAGAATAACATCCAAGATGAGAACAGTAGTTCAAATAATCCAAATTATCAATCATCATCTTAAAAGTTTTGAATATAAATAATGAAACTAAACTGAATATTTCCTGCATGATAGGATCAGATAAAAATAGACAATCAAATATTTTAATACTTAACATCTATAAGATGTATTCATGTAGGTCTTTAAGAAGAAGATCATTGAGGAGAAGTGTTACACCATTATTTACTTCTTTTATTGGTTTGATCGCTTATATATTATTTAAGTTAAAATCATACCATACGTTGTTGATCGCCAGATGCTCATACATGAGTATATGTAGTTTATCTGATGATTAAGGTCAGATCCATTAGTTGTAATAAAAGATCGACAATATCTTCTCACAATAATTATCAATAGATTCAACAACACGATCTTAGAAGATTAATGATTTATTCGGCAACTGATCCCCAGGTAGCTGCAAGTTCAAAAGGAGGGAGAGAAAAAGAGAGAAAGAGAGACAGTCAATTACTTAATTCTTAACGGTATTGCTTAATTATATTCTAAGATTAGCTGCATAATTAATGTCTTCTAAGCCTGGTTGTTTCCTCTGAACTGTCTAGAATAGCGACCCCCACTCTTTCTGTCATATGTCCACCGTCATATCCGACCAAATATTATTGACTTACTTCCTCACGAATTTTAGTTCATACAAGAAAAGTCAAACGCTTGAACCCGCCGTGAACTCTTGTAGGAAACGTTCCATGTTTTTAACATTATGCCAAATTCATTTATATTTTAGCTAATATTTATACTAGCAAACATACTCACCGGTATTACAACAAGGATTAAATGTACTACAAGATTTGACTATGAATATTATGAAAATGTTACATTTAGGTTCTTCACAACCTTTCTGTTCTGTACTTGTCTGATTTTCAGAGTCAAATGAGATAAAGCAAACATCCAAATTGCCTGAAGAAAAAGTGTCAACTCTAAATGTTTCTCCATTAGTCCGTAGACAGCAACTGGACAAATTAGAAGCCTTCCTGCTGAGCCAGTCAATGACCAGTGTCCTTTTAAAACAGCTGATTGACCTCTGCCAGGAAAACAGTGTTCACTTAGAGCTGGACTTTACCTGGAAAAGGCAGCTAAAATATTTTTTTGAAACAGAATCAAAGAAAGTCACTCTAAAGGTAAGAGGTTTGCTTGGACATGTCTTATTGAAAGAAGACTTATGGCTAGAAGAGGAAATGTTATTAACAGGTAGGTTGAGAGATGATAACCAGTTTGTGTGCAACAAGTGTAAAACAATGGAGACTGATTAGAACTCAGATATGAAGAAAGTATGTATTTGGATGGCAAGGCTATTGAGGTTATTATGAAATTATGTTACCTTGGTGCTAGCATTTGAGCACAGGGGAGAACTGATGCTAGTGTGATTGTAAGAGTTAGGAGTAAATGATGAGGTTCAGGGAACTGCTGCCAAAGAGTGTTACCACTGTCGACAAGGGAAAAATCTATCAGGCACATGTACGCAGTGTGATGATGCATGGAAGTGAAACCTAGACAGTGAGGGTTGCGGACATGCATTGCATGGCGGAAAATGATATGAGAATGATACGATGGATGTGTAATGTAAGTTTTAAAGACAGGCTTAGATCTGATGACGTCAGAGGAAGATAAAATCTGGACATTATAGGGAGATGTGTGCATAGCAGGAGACTTAGTTTGTTTGGTCACATTGAAAGAATAGATGAGGGTTATTGGCTTAGTAGATGTAAGGCAGCTGAGGTAGCAGTCAGTTGGTGTGAGAAGGCAAAGGAACATGGGAGGGTGTGATAAGGATGGACTTGAGAGAAAGCTGGATAAATAAAGTTGTGAACAGAGATGAATTAGTTTGGAAGTCAATTTCTAACAGCCGTTCAGCACATGCTAGCATGTAAAACGGACGTTAAATGAAATACGATGATGATTATTTCAAGCTGTTATCATTAGATTAATTGTTATATATTTTATGGATAAAAATCGGTAAATATATGTGCCCCCCCCCCCCACAAAATGCACACAGAAACATTTATAAAATTCAAAATCCTTTTTGCAATCTAACAATATTTTGCACAAATAAACGTCACTCTCTGCCTGACTTGTCCACCAAATTTCAGTTATGTCCAACAGTTTTTTTTTAATGAAGAAATATATGTTATTTAAAGGAAATTGGTTTTGCAATAAAATAAATCATGCAAAACTTTTGATTAAAAAACACATGTCGTATTTTTTGTTATAAGTTTATTTATTTAAATTCTTTTTCTTTGGTCATACAACAGTTTCCTACTTTTTACACAGTCCTTCCCATTATTATTGTACTCTGCAAGATCTTTCAAGCTGCACTGGTTGGGTCGTAGAGGGCAGGCAAGGCAGTGTGGCATCGTCTAGTCCTCTTCTCTACATTCACAGATGGTTGGGTCGGTTTTGTAGCCACATCTAGCCATAGCAATATTTGATCGTCCATTCCTGTCCTCAGACGGTCGAGTGATTTCTGCTGAACCAAGGGTATTTCTGAGTCAGGAGGGAGGGTTTAAAAAAAAGGGATTCCCATGTCAGTGAGAGGGGGAGGCATTCTCTAGCCCTATATTCCACAGCTGCAGTCTGGTTTCTTCCTTAGATGTTGTTAGGGGTTCGACATGGCTGACGAAACTTCTTGACTTTAATCGTTGGGCCGTTGGTTCATGTTCATGAAGGAGATGGTGTTTATCACTAGTAGCCTTTGCAATCTTGTTTCACATCTGCAGGTCAATGCAAGCAAGGAGATACAGGTTGTTCATGTTGGTAGGCTTCAGGCAACCAGTGATCAAGCGACAGGTGTTGTTTAATGCTGAGTCTAATTTATTCTCATGAGTTGATCTCTCCCAAACAGGACATGCTTACTCTGTAGAGGAATAGCACAGAGCTAAGGCAGTACATTTTAGTGTGTGTTCTGTTTTAAATAAGATTTTGAAAAAAAACTTTAAATCAAATCAAGAAAATGTATTCTGGTAGAATTAATTTCATAATGAATAAAAGTTTGATATTTGTGAACATTTTTCAGTCTTTTCTAAATATTTACAGCAGATTTTTCTTTGATAACAAAGAAATCAATTACTGCTCTTTGCTTCTGACCGATTTCCAGCAAGGCAGCCATTTTGATATCAGCTCATGTATTCATACATCTTAGAAAGATAATTAAAGATCAAGATATTTTTATTTATAGATGTAAAATAAAAGTAAAAATAATTTATTTAACCAAAAAATGAATGCACCTGATTAGAAACAATCCACCAAAGATTAAAAAATTATCCAATATTAATAAAATTTTCAGTATTTGTTAATTAATAAATTACAGTTATAATATAAAGTATTAATTTTATTAAAAAAATCAAACGGATAGATTTTAGGTCACTTAATTTAACTTTAAACCCCCTTCATTTTAAGGATGAAAATGCATTATTATATCCATAGTCGAAACTAAGTGATCACATTCACAAATGAAGATTCGAACAAAAATGAATTAAAGGCAGATTTCGGTAGAAAATGATACTCAGAATCGGGAATTCAAATGTAAAAAAGAAATTGAATGTCTTAAGAGCGTAAATACTAGCTGCCTTAAACTGTTTTCATTCGAACCTTCAGGGTTTTATTTCTTTGTAAAAGTGGTCACTGAATTTTGCCTATGGGTATAATAAGGCATATTTCATTCTTCATATGATGGACAGAGGAAGTAATTTAAGTGACAAAAAATATCTGTAACTTTTTTATAAATGTTGTGGTTGCAAGGTTGAACAATAATTAGTGAGGAATACAATGAAGACGCAAACAACAAGGAGAATGCAATAATAAGTGTATTAAAGAAAAGGTATAGTTACAGTATGTACAAATGAAGGTGTCGAGTCAGAGAGTCTTGGTGGGAGGACATGTACGCTCTTCGGCGTCACTTCCGGTGGCATTTAGGTAACACACACTAAGGCCAACCTAGGCTTGCCATTTATAGTGTAACGTTATTCGTACATGCAAATGAGTGGTTGCCACCACAACACCCCCCTCCCAAGATTTGAAGTCACACAGATTTCAATATCTTTTTCTTTTTGGGTTTACCATCAATGGTTCATTAAATTTTCTTTTCCTATCTGATCTTCGGGGTTCAGGTGTATATTGAGGCGGTTCCAAATTAAAGGATTCGTATATGACATCTATGGTTTCCTCCTCTTCGACTGTTGTCGTATAATCATCATCTTGGATATGACGTTTTTTTATCTGATTTAGGTGCCTTTTATGTATACTCAGTGGACCTTTAATCATATATGTACAATCACCAATGCATTTATCCACTACTCCACATTCCCAGTAAGATGTGTTATTCTTGTAGCACTTAAAATATACTCGATCTCCCGAGTTATATTTCTTTCTTCTCGTGTGTGTAGTGTTTCGGATAATTGCCTGTCTTGGCAACAGTTTATCAAACGCTGATTTTACCTTTCTGGCAAACATTAGATCAGCTGGTGATATGTTTGATGGTGTACTAGGATGTGGTGTGATCCTATAAACTTGCAAGAATTGTTGCAAAGCTTTTTCTGTTGGTGTTCCAATGGATTTCTTTAACGCTCGTTTTAGCGTGTCCACGAACCTTTCCGCAAGGCCGTTCGACCTTGGATGATACGGCGGAATCGTGATGTGCTTCACTCGGAACGTGTCGCAAAATTCCTTAAACTCTGCGGATGTGAACTGCGTTCCATTGTCAGTGACCAGTGTGTCTGGTACACCGAATCTTGCAAACAACTCGTGTAGGAACCCTATTGAGTTGTTCGTTGTTGGATTCCTGCAACGCATTACCTCCGGCCATTTTGTATAACTATCCACTACAATTAAATAATAGTTTTCTCCTACTGGACCAGCAAAGTCCATGTGGATTCTCGACCATGGTTGGTCGGTTTTCGGCCAAGGTTTGTGTACTATAGGTGGGGATTTTGCTGCTAACTGGCATCCTTTACATTTATTTATTGTTGCTGCTATGTCAGTGTCCATGTTACGCCAGTACACGTAGCTTCTCATTAACGACTTCATTCGATTTATCCCCGGATGTCCCGTATGGAAATCTCGTAACATCCTATTCTGCAATGTTTTGGGTATTACCACTCTCTCACTGTATAGTAACACATCGTTACATATGGAGAAAACTTCCTGCACCTTTGTGTCCGTTATAATTTTCTCTTTTATGTCCTTATGTATTCGTCTTTCTCGGCTTCCCTTTTAATGTCCGACAAAGTTACGGGTAGTTCCTTAATGATGTTTGCTACCATATTTTTTACTTCAACATTTGTCCGAATTGCTGCAATGACTGATTCTTCCAGATTGTGTTTCTGTGGTATCAGTCTTGACAGTCCATCCGCATGGCAAATCTTTTTTGATGCTAGATGTTGTAGCTGGAAATCGTAATTAAGTAAGATTGTACCCCAGCCCAGCAATTTATTTGCGGTGTATACCGGCAATCCTTTTTTTGATCCATAGATCGTGACTAACGGTTTATGGTCGGTTTCAAGTAAGAATTGTCTACCATATAAATATCGGTGAAATTTAGTCACGGAAAAAATTATGCTCAATGCTTCTTTTTCGATTTGTGAATATGCCCTCTCGGCTGGTATCAGCGTTCTCGAAGCGTGCGCTATTGGTTTTCTAGACCCATCCGGCATAATATGTTGAATGCATGCTCCTAAGCCGTAGGAACTAGCGTCACTAGCGACGACTATTTTTAATTTTGTGTCAAAATGCGTTAAGAATAATTCGGATGTTAGTGCGCTCTTTATTCTGTCAAAAGCGGTTTGACATTCTTGCGTCCAGTTCCAAGGTGTATCCTTTTTAAGCAGATTATTTAAGGGGGATCGCAAGTTATGCATTCCTTCAATAAAAGATTGATAATAATTTGCGAGTCCTAAGAAACTCTGCAAGGTTGTTACGTTATCAGGTGCTGGCATATTTTTTATTGCCGCAGATCTGTCTGGGTCTGGACGTCGTCCATGTTTGTTTATTATGTGTCCAAGATACTTAATCTCGCTCATACAAAAGTCACATTTGCTCCTGACAACAATGTCGTCCAGGTATGCACATGCGCACTCAATACCACTTAGCATGGTGTCCATCGCTTGCTGAAAAATGGCAGGCGCTACTTTGATGCCAAAGGGCAATCGGTTGTATTTGAATAATCCCTTATGCGTATTTATGCATAGTATTTTTGAGCAATTTTCCTCGACCGGTATTTGCAAATATGCATCGCTCAAGTCTATCTTGGAGAAGATATTACCACCATTTAACTTCGTGAATATTTCCTCTGGGCTTGGTAGAGGGTAATGGTGATCTTTTAATAGGGAGTTGACCCCGGTCGACAAATCTGCGCACACTCTAACTTCGTCATTCTTTTTCTTTATGTATACGGTGGGGGCTGCCCACTCGCTGTGTTCTATTTTTGATAGAATTCCTGTCTGTTCCAATCTATCTAATTCTTTATTAATCTTTTCCAACCCAGCGAACGGAACGTTTCGCTTTTTTCTAAAAATGGCGTTTTCTTTAAGTTCAAACGAGGCCTTGAATTTATTACAGCGACCTAAGTTAGTCGTGAATGCTTCAGGAAATAATTCTTTTAAATCGTCTTTTATATTTACTGTTGTTGGAGAAGAACATTCTATTTTTTTACAGAATGTATTGATTGGCTTATCCCATAGTCCAAATTTCTCAATTAAATCTATTCCAAACAGATTTTCACTATTTTTCAGTACGAATATTTTTAATTTCTTCGTAATCCCGTTTAATTTTATCGGAAGGACAACTTCTCCTTCAAATTTTATACCACCACCAGTTACCGTCCGGGCTGATTTACTCGTTTTCATCATGGTTGTTTTTTTACCCAACTTTTTCCATGTATTCAGGTTTATAATAGAAATATCGGAGCCGGAGTCGAGTTGTAACTTTATTGGTGTTTTAAATATTTCCACTTTTACGTATTTTCGCCGATCTTTGTCTAATTTTGTATTTGATTTTGTTTGCTGTACTCTCTTTCTGGTGTAATCTTTATATCTGCAACAATCGCTTTTGTGTCCCACCTTCTTACAAATGTAGCATTTTTTCTTCTTATAAGGACAATCTGATTCCCAATGCTTTTCTGCACATCTCTTACAGTTATATCTAGGAAGAGGCTTGTTATATTCTGTCCTATATTTATGGTTATTAGGATTGTAATATCCCGTTCCATTTTGATTGCTTTTCTTTGTAAAGTTCTTGGTTGGTGTGTATGGTTTTCTAACTTTTCTTACATATGCCACTCCGGATTCTTCTATATTTTTTTAATCCTTTTTTAGTGTAATGGCCCTTTCACAGTCCTCTGCTAGTTTCTGGAGGGTTAAATCTTGCTCAGATTCCAGCTTAGACAACACTCGTCTGCGTATTTCTGCATTTTTCGTGGAAACTAACCCTTGTGTGAAGATTAGACATTTAAAATCTTCTACCGTTAGTTCCGCAAGCTTAAAATTATCGCAGTTTTTATTGACAACTGATGCGTATGTCAAATAATCTTGGTTGTCCATCTTTCTTAGATTCATGCACAGCCATCTTTTATGAAAAACAGATACATTTGGATTAAATAATTCTTTTAGTAATTTCACAGCTTCCATGAACTCTAATTCCGCAGTTTTTTTAGGTAATATGTAATCTATGAATTTGCTGTGTTCTGATGTACCCAATTTCCTGAGTAAGAGGCTCACTTTCTGGCTATTTGGCCAATTTTTGCAGTCCAGTTGAAAGACATCCTCGTATCTCGTATAGTATGCTTCAAAAGTCTTTCCTTCCTCCGGCACATAATTAAATGTGTCGATACTATTAAAGATAGTTGTATGGGAGAAATTAACACTGTCGACATTTTCTCGATTACTCTTTAGTAGTTCCAGTGTTTTAGCATTTTTGATAAGTCTTCCATTTTTTTTTTTTTTTTTTTTATCGTGACGTTTTACTGTATTATCCGTTATCCAGTGACAACTTTAAAAAAAAAAAAAAATCCTTTCCTTGAGCTTTAATTTCTAGCTATGGTATTTCCTTTTAGTACCGCCGCCAAACAAATTATTAATTAAAAGATTCCTTTAGTTGTTGTTTTGCTAAACGGGGAGCAGTAATTAGAATCCACTGGTGAACTTTTTTTTTTCGTAGGTTACTTCCTTGCTTTTCGTAATACGAGTCTGACCTGTCGTTTTTGCGACAGAACAAAATCCGCTTTTCGTTTGCAAGTTGGTCCTTTAGTAATACAAAACAGATTTGTCGTTTAGCGACAAAACAAAAATTCACTTTTACATTCGTTTGCAAGACGGATTCCCAGAAAACGGCGTAAATTGTCGCTTTTGCCACGTTCGAGTTTTTTAAAATTTTTTTACTTAAGTTGAAAACTTTTCTTTAGCGTAAAATCCGTTTGCTCGTCAACACTTTGCATTGTACTTTTTTTTTTTAATAGTTCTTCGTCAAACTGTTATATTTGACGCTTCATATCTCGTCGCCAACTGTTGTGGTTGCAAGGTTGAACAATAATTAGTGAGGAATACAATGAAGACGCAAACAACAAGGAGAATGCAATAATAAGTGTATTAAAGAAAAGGTATAGTTACAGTATGTACAAATGAAATTGTCGAGTCAGAGAGTCTTGGTGGGAGGACATGTACGCTCTTCGGCGTCACTTCCGGTGGCATTTAGGTAACACACACTAAGGCCAACCTAGGCTTGCCATTTATAGTGTAACGTTATTCGTATATGCAAATGAGTGGTTGCCACCACAACAATAAATGAAATAAATGCTTTAAAATAACATTCATTTATTAATCAATTAATACTGAAATTTTCATTAAGATCAGATAATTCTCTGCTTTTTTTACTCATTTATATTTGTACTAAATTAAAAATAATTTAATTAAAAATACATGTAATAAAATAAAATTAATATTTGATTCACCTTTGACTTTTGTCCTCCATTTTAGACCCTTCCATTCTCTTCACATCAAAGAAACATTTCATTTCACAAGATATTCATATGTAAAAAAAACTAAAGTCTATTCGAAATAAAGAATACATTTTATATAATTTTATAAATTTTTTGATTATGTTAATTATAAGAATATAACGTTTTTTATGAAATTTTATTAACTTTTTCAGTGTTTAGATTGGTCTTTTGATTATGGATTTGAATATCAAGGATCTGCAAAACGAGAAGTGATAACTGCAAACACAGAAAAAGCTTTTCTTGGACTCCTCCATGCTTTGACCAATTTCAAAGTTGGCCATTGCATTGGACCTTTGGTAAGAGTTTTCTTATCTGGATTTCTGTTTTGATTTTAAAACCTCTAAGAAAGATCTGGGAAATAAAACTAATAATAACAGTTGAATCATAAACTTTACTCAAAGTTAATTTTATTTTGTCCAATAAAACTCTTTTGAGAAACCAAAGACAGTTTTTCATCTTGGATAAACATGTTAGAAACTCTAAGCTAAAATTTTCTTTAAAGTAATGTTGGATGTTCGCAACACTTCCTAAATGGTAACCTCAAAGTTACATTTGGATCTTGAAAAATAACAAAAATTTGCAAAGACTATATACAATTGTTTAATTTTTATCCACATATTATGACAAATTTTAAAAGGGTCTCATGGCAAATCAGAAGAGTACCTGACTCAAAGTCATCAGCAAACGATGTCTGGTCAGATTTAGTTCCTGATATTAAAGACTTCCTGTTTTGGGTTGCTTACTCTTCTGGTTTTCCAAGTTTTGTAGTAATTTTTATTTATTAACTTATTTATTTAATTGTTAGGTAAAAGTACAGAATAATTAACAAAGCCTTGTCTTTCTAAATAATCTTCTGCAGTTTACGGACTGTGCTGAAATAATAACGTTATTATATAGAAAGCAATTCTTAACATGGGGAGGGGGAGGTCTTTGTTAACTATTCTGTACTTTCACCTAACAATTTGATAAATAAATTAATAAATTTGGAAAACTGAAACTCTCGCTGGAAGTTATATTACGGATGAAGTTTAATATCAGGAACTAAATCTGATCGAACATCGTTTGCTGCTGACTTTGAGTCGGGTACTCTTCTTGTTTGCCGATCTTACTCCTGAAAAAAGGGGTTGACTTACTTTTTACTTTGTGTGTGTTTGTTTAAGCAGCTATCATTCTTTTAAACATGTTCTATTAATGGTTGCTATATGACTGTTCACTAGTATAACGCATAGTCTTTACACAAATCGTTAATGATAGATGTTTTTAAGACCTTCTAAGTCAAAATAAATAAATTAATTTCAAAGAAATATAAAGGGTGTCCATAAAGTCTCTTTACAATTTAAAAAGTTTATTATGAAGAGACAGTCAGTTGAGATATCTTGACTACATTTGTTTTGTTTCAATGTATGTTTATTAATTTTTTAATGCATTTAACACACCATTAGTTGCACGAAGCACACCAGGACTGTACATGATGTCTTCCTCAGATGTTCTTGGTCGCCAATTCCTTCCTTTATCAAACACTGACCTTGTGTCCATAAGTTTCTTGTGCTGTTCACAAATTGAAGGAAGCTGTGGTGGATCTTTTCCATAATTATTTCTATAGTTTTGCTGAGTCTGCACACCCGCTTTTGTCTCAATAAACCAGGATACACATTCTGCCTTCTCTTGAGGAGTAGCCATTTTATAGGGGTTCACTTAGCAGTTGTCCTTCCATTAACAAAATATCTGAAATGCAAAAATCTTATTGATGATAAATACTTTAATAAACACTGATTAAAACAAAAAAAAACAAATCTGGTCGATATCTCATCAAGTGTTTTCTTACTAAATCTTTTAAAATTGTAACGAGACTTTATGAACACCTTGTATTATAAAAACCTATTTTAAAACATGTTCTTATATGTGATGTTATTTACTCCACACGGACAATGCCAAGTCCCACTTGCTTTGGAAAGTACTTAACTCTTGATAATTTTCTCATTTTAGGATGGCCGAAAACTGGAGACGATCAGAGAACTCAGCTTCTGTCTTGGCAAAGCGCTTTTCCTCTATAACTGTTCTGTGGATCTAAACAAAAGTCTCTTGGAAGATGTTCTGAATGGCGTTACTTTAACAGGTCAGTGACAAACACAGGTACTATAAACATGAATAGTTCGTACCCAATTAACAAATACTTGCACACGTGGTTGGGACTATTTTATTGTCCACACAAATAGCAACAATATTAGCAATGTAATCATGCAATGTACAAATGTAATCAATGCAAATCAACTGGTAGAGAATGCGTTATAGATTGACCATTCCTGCACCAGATGGTCCGGATGTCAGATGCGGCCCTTAATGAACTCATGGAAATATACTGGATCATTTTATAAAGATCTCTCAGTTTGCAGTTGAACATGTATTGAAAATAGAAATAATTGTTATATTACTGTTATGCTTAAAAGAATGACGACAAACACTGATGTATAGACATATAATGATATATTTTTTATCGCTCGGTTGCGACAAAGGAGTGAAATGAGAGAGAGGGGTGGAGAATACACAGGAATTGAGGGAGGTTTATCCCTCAAATTCGCTAGCCAGCAGATTCTCTCGATCTCAATTTGGGATAGTTTATATAACATTTTTGAACACCCATGCATCCTCCTGTAAACAGTCATTCTGAGATTCTGCCTTCGCTGTCAATGTAGCTATACCGCAGAGGGGGTTTATTTAGTAACAGTTGTATTCTCGTCAGCAGATAACAATTGTAGATAACCTTCACATGTGTCACTGTATCAAATCTTCAGATATTTTATTTTCTGAACAGTTGTTTCAATCAAATGTGTTTTTTTTTCTTCTGGCCAGGTGTGTGTCTGTGTAAAATAGGTTTTATTTGTTCCTGATAGGTCCTATTTCCGATACAACAGACCTGATAGTAAACATAATTTTATTTTACTCTCACAGGAGATTGGCTTTGTTTGAACAGTGTCAACCATTTGAAAACAGACCAGATGCTTCTTTTAGCCGAAAAATTTGAAAGCGAATGCCAATCTTTCAAAAATAAAAATTCTGCAAATGGACAAATGGACAAAACCAAAGAAATTGTTGGAACCATCTTTACTATGCAAGATTCAGATCTCCATATCGGCCCTTACAACCCAGACAAGATTACACTTTATCCTGTCGTCTATGCCACACTTCCAGACAGTCTTTTAAATCAACTGAGGCCTGTTGCCTGTTTGCAGCCTTGTCTTCGCCAAACGCTAGAAATCCTTTTGCTCAGCTTTGGTAAGTAATGTTAAATACCTAGTAGGTTAGTAACAAATGAAAACAAACACACGACACCTTTATAAATTTTTGAAAATTCTTTGTATTATTTGGATTATTCGGATTACTATTCTCAAGATTAGTTCTCCTTTTCACAACGTTTCAGCCGACGTAACCTCCAACCTTCTTCAGGTGCATCTGAAACTTGAGAATCATTATATCAAACGAGTATCTATACAGAATTTTGAACCGGAGCCTTTATTTAATCTACGGGGGTAGATTTTTCTTGTTCCATCAGCCCTGCCCGAGTATTAAATAATGTGTTTGGTTCAAAATTCCGTACAAATTCCCAAGTTTAGCATAAAGATTTCTGACTTGGAAAGGATACACCTAAAGAACGTTGGAGGTTACATCGGCTGAAACACTGTGAAAATAACAATGAAGATGAGAATAGTAGTCCGAATGATCAAAATAGTACAAATTCTCAATCCTCATCTAAAAAATTCCAAAACAAAAAATCTTTCTTTATTCATTGTATTTTTATCCATAGAAAATAAACTTCTTTCTGTATCATTAACAACTATGAGGGATTTCTTTTCCTGAAAGAAAGTTCAGTTTTTTATCAGGGTAAGTGCATAAAGTTGAATCGGAGTGATAGCTTTTAAAGAAAAGGAACAACGTCCATGTATATTAATTGAACAATTCTACTTAGGTAAGTAATAAAGAATGATATACAAATAGTAAAATGTAAATATACAGAATGAGGGTTTGAAAATTTGTGCATCTGCAGAACTTATCTTATGTGAAGAAGTGTTCTGTTAGCAGGTGCATAGACCTCATGCTTCTTGCTGTTGTTTGTTCTTTCAGCCATACGAGGTAGAGTTTGTTTACGATAGCCGTCTGGAGCTTGTGTCATAGTGCAGTCAACCGTTAACTGACATAGTATTGAAAATGGCAACAGAGGCGATAGACGTAACCTTTTGAGTTTATATGGGCTGGCTCACGTGGCTCCTAAAAGCGAGTATACCTTTTGAACAATCCATGCGATGCTTAAAGAGATGAGGGGAGACACTCACTCTGACCAATCTATGAGTGTCTTATGAATTCTAATACAACTTCATCGCCAGACATCTGCAAGTAAATCACACTAATGCCATGCTCTTACATCTGACTTTTGGTATTTTTTATTTTAAACTTTTGTTATCTTATAGACTTGACACCATCACATGCAGCATGATACCTAATTTTCTCTCCTGATATGTCACTCATCCGAAAATCAACTGTTCATTTTTGAACTCACAGGGGGGGGAATTTGTTACTTCTTATGAAATATTCGGCATTTAGAATAGCTTTTTCTTATGCAAGACCTTTCAATATTTTACAGTAATAGATTGAATGGTAAGCATAATATCCGAGACTGGCTCCTTATTTTAAAGTATTCCAATATTCAGAGTGTCTGCTGATTCTTCAGAGACAGGATTTTTTTTTGTCATTCGACTATGAAATGTTTTAACAACTTCCAGCGATTTGTTTTAATCGTTTTAGCGTCTGTTTTATTGTTGTCTTTCCAGCGACTTTATTTACCTTTCTCTTCGATATTTCAAGCTTATTAGCAATAAATTACAACCATAAACTGATCTAAATACCAGAAACAACCTTTTGTTGTTTTTATATTAAAACTAGCTGCATCTACCTGCTGTTGCATCGAGGATTAAGTTAAGACACTCTACATTAAAACAAAATAAAAATCCGACTCAATCTCCAAGCATTCTTACGAGTCTGACTTCTTCCAAAACCTCTAACTCTGCAACCCTGCTATTAAGTATATTGATCTACGAGCTGATTTGTTTATGCCTTTTTAACTATTTGCATCGTTCAAACGTTTAATTTCATAATGTCTAATTAAAAGCTTTGCACTTTAAAAAATTACTTCCATATTATTTAAAGTATGTGAGATATACATTTTATTTTTGACATATTATATTTGACATATTATATTTGACATATGTACTAAAGTCATATGTACTAAAGCGTACACAATGTCATAGAACAATTTTTTATTATTATGGAAATCACTTCAGATGTAAGGAGCTAAAACAAGAAAATACTACTTCAAGGTCAAGACCCAGCCAACGATAAGTGTTAGATGGATAGATTCTGCCCCAGAAAACAAGAATTCTTCCCTCTTTCTTAGAAACATTGCTCATGAAATGTGAAGACTAAATAATTCCAATAATATTTTCTTTTGCATACTTAATGAATGTAAACAATACTAATGTACAATCTCTGTCAAAAGATAATTATGCACCGACTAGCAGCAGGAAAAAATAACACTTTTTGTTTGACACCGATTATGGCGTCAAATTCTTGCTCTAAAAATAGAGTAAGAATTTAACACAATTATTGGTGTCAAACAGCGACGAGCAATACTAAGAATTAAATTTACAGGTATAATAGTAGATAACATTACTTTTTTTAAAAGTCTACCTGTAACCTACTTTGCTACTCAGATTTTATGCCTAAGGAATCACTTTGTTACACTTAAATGGACATTTTTTGCTTGTTATTAGGTTTCACCCATGGACACAAGTTATCAAGACAGATGACACAGTTTATTGAATATATGCAGAAACTTGGTTCTTTGGATACTGAAGTTCCTGTTGGTTTCGTTGGTAAGACATTTGAACGGCATATTTTGTTTACATTGATTTTGTTCATTTTACACAATGAATAATGCAAATAATTATTTGAGAATTACACATAAAGAAACAAAAAGAAATACTGTCCTCTGGGTGGAATATTACATTGGCATAAAGGCGGCATCAATCAATTAATCAATAAATCAATTTTATTGGCAAAAAATAGCAAAGAGCATCAAGCCATGTAAGGAGACAGATAGAAGATATTACATCTATGTACCGTCTGAATGTTTGTCCAAGGCGATTTTAAACCTGGATATGGTAAGCATTATCACGGCCTCTGCTGGCAGACTGTTCCTAGGAGCAGAAACACAGACAGAGAATGCTGCCTTTTTTCTGTTCAGATGGAATCGATTATAGTACATCTTTTATGGGTGGCTGCAGAGACTGCAACTAGGTGTTGGAGTGAAAATCTCCTCTAAAAGTAGATTCACATTTCCGTTGATGACGCTGTATGCCAGAATTTGGTCCCTGATATCTTTCGCTGCTCAAATAAAGTTAGATTTAGTCTTTCAACCTGTTCTTCATTGAACATGCTCCAGCTGTATGATATTTTTTTTCAAGATAAGGATTTCTTGCTTGGATAACATACTAAAGAAACAGAGTTATGTATAAGGGATGCTGTTAGGCTTAGAAAGGGTCTCAGGATCAGGTAGAGAACTGGCCTGGCTTTGGTCACCATCTCGATACAATCACATGTTGGTTTGAAGGACTTGTCTACAACTTACCAAGGTATTTTGCATTAGCGATGATGAACATTTAGTACTTGAATTATTTTAATCAACTTTGAATCTATACGGTGTTGTTCGTCAGCATCAACATGCTTGTGTGTATGTGTTGCTGTCTTCCTCCCAGGATCGAGGCTAATTCCATTAGCTGGAACTAAATCTATCTGACATGCTTTCTGAATATAATTATTCAATTAATTCAAAAAATACATTATTAGAAAAATAAATGATTTTTAAGACAGATGATCGTTTTGTAGTTGAAAGGTCAAAAGGGGTGAGATCGATAAATAGAGAGAGAGAAAGAGAGAGAGAGAGAAAGAGAGTTACTTGTGTTTTAGGCACATTGCTTAATTATTATCGATTTGTCAGACCACCAGCTTCCGCCGAGACTCACTATATTTCCCCAGAAGTCCTGTCAGCCTGAGAACAGCTGACATCATGTCCACCGGTTACATTATCGGCTTCCAGTTCTCAAAATTCAGAAGGGTCAATTCTCTTGACCTCTTTTGTGACCTCTGTCTGGAGCGTGTCATCTTTCCCAACATAACCGCTATATATCTAAGCAACATATACTAGTTAATATTTATATTGGTAAACGTATCTAATCAATATTTACCAGGAGGTTTATCTTTTTTCTTTGAATCATAGTTAGGCTATTGTTCTAAAATAAGACTGAAAAATTAAAGAAAGTGTGGCGAAGGAGGTACTAATATCTTGACTAAAAAAAATTATATAACGTTAACATTTGACCTTTCCTCATCTGTTACTACCAATCAAATCTTTGGTACTCAATAACGGTGAAAGCCATTATTCTTGTTTGTTAGTGAGTTGGTAGATGTGTATTGTTTTTATGTACTAACGGGTCGTCACTCCTTATCAAGGCCCGAAAGCCACTCAAGGATAAGGGTTAATGAGTTTGTAAAGTGGACGGTGAGACAACACCTTGACGATTGAAAGTGGTAAGACTTTGATTATTTAAGAGGACAGCTCAGCAATAATTTGTTAACATTGGAATTGAAAACGACCATGTTGTAGTCAGCTGGGAAGAAGCCCCGAGGTATTGTGTTCTACAGACGAGTAGTTCTTGGAAAGAAACTTTGCTCATGGAAACCGTTTAGTTTTAGATACGCAGATGAAAAAAAGGAAATTTATTTACACTGGTTGCAGCTAGACAAGATTTTTTTATGAATGTTTTTGGGTGGAACGATATATTATAGTTCAGTCGAGCACTTACCATGTAAATAACGATAGAGTAGAGAAAGACTAGCAACCTCCGTTCCGTGAGAAAGAGGCTGTGAAGAAGAGAAGAGGACATCTTTTATTAGATTTCGAAGTCGGTTTTGTACTCTGTCAAGGCAGGAATGGATGCTCTGAACAGCAACTCTCCAGATGTGGTGACAGTTCTCCATCTTAGGACGTATTTGACTTTTATACAAGTAGAGTATTGTGTCATGAGTGATATACTTTCTGAAGTGGTAGAATGATCGAATCATATTGTTTTTGTTTTGTTTTTTACATTTTGATCTACATCACGTCAACTCTTCAAATTGAACTTACAATGCACATCTTTAATAGTTTTATGTCCCCAGATTTTTAATTTCAGATCTGTTCTTCCTTTCACTGATAATTTTGTTCAAAACCTAATAAAAAGGCAGAAGATAACATATATAATTCTTTATTTACATGAATATAATTCATCACACCAAATAGCAAGATTAAATTTACAAGTAATTTTGCAGATTTTACTGCAAAGCAACAGGAAAAAAACAACATATTTTCTTTTATATGGAGCAAGAATGTCGCAGCATGATTGGTGTCAAACGGCGTTTTGTTTAAAAATAATTTGAGGTGTCATCATGTGCACATAACGAGGGATAAAATTTACCCCTGAAAAATTTCGAATAGTCGTTGTATTATTATTATGTTGTTTCTAACCTGTAAACGAATTCCAGTTTTCTTTAAAAAATGATTCCTTTGCTCTCAGATCCAACAGAACATGTAACAAATGTATCTTGCACTCTGGCAAAACTGCAAGTCATTTTGCATAAAGCTTTCAAATTTCTGGTTTTTGAAAAATCTACTGAAGATGAACGTAAGTAATGTTAATTGTATCGACATTCATTGTTGCATTTTTGTTCACAATATTATCTTAAGGCTAGTGGGACCCCGTGGAAATTCCACGGTGTTTCTACATCAATCTGTATAATTAACTGTTAATAATAATAATCCATTTTGAATTAATAAATGTCTCTCAGGATGAATAATATTAAGAAAAAATATGCTTTCTTCTTCTGTAAAAATAATTATCATTGTCAGCTAAATATCATTTAAATAAATAAAACGAATACGTCTCTTCTTTCTTTATTTAAAATTGTAGCAATTTAATTCTTTTTAAAACAATAAATATTCTCTGCTTTCTTACCGTAAAAATAATTGTCGACTAAATATTCTTCAAATCAATAAAACGAATGTTACTTCATGAAAAATATTGATTTAAATTGTTCTGTTTTAGTCGACGGGACAACATAATTTGATTTGGAACAAGTCATTTTAAAATGATTAAAGTCAGAATTTTTTTTGGCGATCTCATTTTTTAAATGTGTGTGAAATGCGTACGAATATAAAATTCCCTAGCATATTATTATATAAATTGTAACATAATCAAGGTTTTTAGTTTTAGTGAGAGTTGAGGACCTGCGTTGCATGGAGAGAAATAATATAAGAATGATACTATGGATGTGCAATGTGAGTCTTAAAGACAAACTTAGATCTGATGACCTCAGAGGAAGATTAAATATAGATACTATAGAGAGATGTGTGCAGAACAGGAGACTTCGACGGTATGGCCACGTTAAAAGAATGGATGAGAGTTCTATACTTTTTTTCAACTTTTCGACGAATTTACTTGTGTGGTCACAGTCAGAACGCCTGCTATGATCCGTTCTGCTCGCCACTGCTTCCATATCTACATCACAATTCTCCAACTCACATCTCAGAGCTTTCAAGTTATTCAAGGAGCACTGAACTGCAGTTAGGATTTCCATTTTTGTTAATCCAGTGCAAATCATCATGATACAGGTCATTCTCTTTCAATATTCATGTGTTTCCCGTTTGTTTATGGTCTCCAGCTCTGAAGTCCACCAATGGTACACATAAACTACTATCCATTGCACTTTACCACAAATATTTTAAATAGTTCTGAAACGAAAGAATATCAAAAAATTATAAAATTTGTCTCAAACGACCTCTATTAAGTTTAACGACTTTCCATTGTACACCTTAAAATGCTAATATTATACCTCAATTCCCATATCTACATACAGGCTTCCAGGATTGAGTACGATATTGTTATTGTTACACCGGCCGTTCTAACAGAAGAGAAACTACACCGGTTCTCACTATAAATAGTGCGAGTAGACAATCACCAGGGAGAAAAAGGACAGTATTGTAACTGTCTAGCCGAGTGCCAGTCAGTGTCCTTACCTTTGTACCTTTTATGTTAATACACTTGTTATCTTAACCCAACCTCAACTTGACTTCTTTTTACTGTTGGACTACTTCACAACACTTATGAAATTCGTAAATACATTTGCTTCCTTTGAAACAACATTCTAATCATCCAAACGATAATTTTATTTGACTTTGAAATAATAGACAAAATATGATTATGAGATTTTAATATAAAGTTTACTCTCAAGTCACATGCCACAATTTCTTTTTTTAATTCATTTGTTTAATTTGTATTCATTTTTTATTATCGTTGTTACAATATGTAAATTTCTACATTTTTCTGCATTCATTTTTCAGTTGTTACTTATCTTCAAATTTTGATAAATTACCAACATCTGTTGATAACAAAATAAAATGTCTTATTTTATGACAGATCTGTTGGCAAGACCAGAGATGTTATTGCATTTTGAAATGAAAGCTCTTGTACAAGCCCTGCAACAGTATTGGATGCCTCTTCTTAGAGAGACTGATTCCCTTCTAGCCAAAAAACTTATTGACCATATTTGGCCAGGATCATTTCAAAAAACAAATAGTCAGCTGTCTTGTACATTGCCTGGTTCCGAAGAAACGGTTGCTCTAGGTAAGTTAAAATTATTCCTGTTGTTTTTTTTTTAAACTACTCTTGCAGAATATAGTATCAAGTTTATTGTCTTACACTTTTTTAATAATAAGTCTCCACTTATAAAGGCTAAAAGCTGATCGAGGATACGAGTTAATGAGATAGATGGATTGACAGTTGAATGATGATGGATGCTATGAGAGGATTGAAAATGAAGAATGAAATGAACTAAATTTTATTCCTTATAAGCAAAGTTTATTACATTGGATTTAAAGACGGCTATGTTGTAGTCTGTAGGGAAGCAGTCCCGTGGTAATATATTCCACAGATGGGAAGTTAATTGTTTTTGGAAATTACGCTTGATGTTAGAAAGGAAAGTTCTTTGCAAAGAGCACACGCACATAGACAAATATAAAGTTATATATATATATATATATATATATATATATATATATATATATATATATTAGAAGAATACCCGTCCCATGAGGGGTAAAATGAATTCCCTGAACAGAAGAGTTTTGCACCACTTTTATGTCCTATTACAAAGATTAGAATCAAGATTTAATGCTACTAAACCTTATGTCTAGAGTCTTATTCCAATTTTGATCAAAATCCATTATGTGATTTTGATTCACGAAAATATGTAAAATGTAAGGCTTAAGCTTAAGGATCCTCAAGATGAAATGGAAATCAGTGAATCTTGCTCAATTGGTGTCTATAATGACTATGGATCAAATTTTATTCAAATCTGAAATATTTGAATTTTCGAATAGGAGCTTGTGCTTATATTATGCTCCCTAAAAACCCTTTAAAATACCCCAGAGAAACTGAAATTTACGAATATTTATTAATTAATGTAGAATACCTATTATTAAATCGCCCTATCGGTAGGACCACGAATTCGCCGACTGCAAGCACATGCAATAGAGTCCCCCCCAGCCGAAAACGGGGCCATCTGTAAGGCGTGAGTGGCGACCTGTGATGCCTTAGAACATTCTTCCTTTTGACCCTTACTTTGTCTAGATGAAAGGTTGGAGAGGCCCGATTCGATCAATCAGCTGGTCACGTCTTGCACTCATTTTCTCATGAAAATTAATTCATATGGTATTACTGGACAAATATTTAATATAATTAGATCCTTCGTATCCAACAGAAAGATCCAGGTTGTCCTCGATTGCTGTTCATCTAAACAACATGACATAAATGCAAGTGTTTCCCAGGGATCGATCCTTGGACTTTTATTGTCCCTGATTTTCATAAACGACTTCTCTGATGACATTGTGTCTGAGATGGGTCTATTTGCTGACGACACCACACTCTACTCTCATCATGTGTGTAAAACAGATGCGCAGATTTCTGAGGCAATGGCTGAATCCTTAGAAAGTGACCTCCAGTCTCTAGTGGAATGGGGTCATAAATGGATGGTAACATTTAATACTGCTAAGATAAAAATCATTTCCTTCAATAACTACAAGAAACCTCTTCAACCACCGATTGCCATGGTAAATAACACCCTACCTGAGAGTCCAACATTCAAACTCTTCGGTCTAACATTCACATGTAGCATGAATTGGAACAAATACATAGAAGACATTGCCAAGACTGCTGCAAAGAAGTTGGGCTCCCTCTACCGTTCTAGAAAACTTCTCACACCTGACAGTATCCTATATCTCTATAAAACCACCATCTGCCCATGCATGGGGTATTGTTGTCACATCTGGGCTGGTGCACCATCCACCAGTCTCTCCTTCTTAGACAAAGTCCAAAAAAGAGTCTCTAATCTTTTAGGCCCCTCACTATCCACCAAGCTCCAGCCGCTGTCCCACCGCCGCAATGTTTCATCCTTATGCTTGTTTTACAAGTACTTCCATGAACTTACTGCTCTGGTGCCCCCTCGACATAAACACACTCGACTAACCCAATAATCAGCTAAATCCCATCCATTCACTGTGGAGGTCCCCACATGCTGGAGAGCCTTCTACTCCAATAGCTTCTTTCCTCGAACTGCCAGCCTTTGAAACTCCCTCCCTGCTCCCTGTTTTCTCGACTGTACTGACATGCAGAAATTTACAACTAATGTGAACAAGCATCTTGCTGCACAGCTCCCAATTTATGATGAACCCCTAAACTTTTACCCTAATTCTCAGTAGCCCCTTACATCTACAGTGGCAAATTGCCTTGTTTGGGGTGTACTAAGTTAAAAAAAAAAAAGGAAGACTAGTTTCACGGCCAAGGATTGAGAATCTAGTCTACTATTTTATCTATAGCGTCAGGTTGGATATATGCATTCATATCTTTTCCAAAATAATGATGCAGTAACCCTGACAGAACTTGAACCTAACACACTGAGCACGCAGCCAGCACCTGTAACCACTATACTATACCACTAAAGCGAACAAAATACATGCATTTTACTACCTAATATAATGCATATTTACTGTTTCTATATAATATGATATCTTCGTTTTCATTTACTTTTTAATTGTTCTTTTTTAGATGCTGCAATCAATGACCATGATGTAACTTCCACCAAATGTCTCAGCATACAGCCAGGAGCAGATAACTCATGCTCTAATCTAAACACATTGATCAATGCTGCCATTGCAGACCTGAAACTTGGTTCATCATCTTCATTTCATGCTAAAATCAAACAACTCTACCTTTTAAGTCAGACTCACTCTATGGTACAAAAAAAGAAATCGTCATTATTTGTTGCAGTTAATTTATTAATTCTTTGTCTGTATCTTTTGTTAGAACAGGGTTTACCTTAGGTCAATGCAACCAAAGGGCATGAATCTGGTCCCACGTTAGTATGTAGTGTGCTCTCTCCTCCCCCAAAATACCACCTATGGAATTGTTAATGACATTCTAAATCCTTTCTTTAATCCAACCATATTTGGTATAAATAAACTTGAGTCTATGTCTGACTTGTTAAAGTTTCAACCATGAATGTTTTACAGTCTTTGGTTTGATCCAAGAGAGTTCATTCTCCGTTGGCTAATATAAGGAAGGAGAGATAACTTGGATATGATCCAAGGGAGGTCACTGATGATAATTCCAAGCCAACTGTGCTATGAAAATAAAGGGATGTACCAGCTTTATGAGCTTTCGAACTTCAGGAAATCATACAATTATGAGTGATCTTTTGTTGTGTTTCAAAGTTGTGTTATACTGCAGAAAAACAAGTTGTCGTTATTATTACAAAAACGTATGAAAGTTCACAATTATTATCCATACCTTTTTAACGTCTTGTTCTTGTATGTGCCCCTTCCATGATCCTTCCATACAGAGGGCTTGTCATCCTGAAATTAAAGCTCTGTATTTATACTTTCAGAAGGACTAAATCAAGACAAAACTGATGGAAGACAAAGGAGTTTTATTTAACTTGATCTTTGTTCCAAATCACTGACTAGTGAGGTGGGGGGTGGGAGTGTAGACAGAAAGAGAGATAGATAATCACTGTTAAATCAGATTTTATCAGCTCACTGTTTGCATGTTGCATGATTCCAAACAACTAACTGTTTCTCTCTTTCACTTTCGCTTTGAGCCATGTGACGTCATATATGTTTCTATTAATTCTCACAGTCTAGTACTCCATATCTATTGTTAAACAAGTTTACCTCGACTGAACTTTCATTTCCTGTTTTTCTCTATGTACTAGTTTTATATATTAGTGGGTCTACTTGCCCAATATTTAACAATTTTATGTTCTAGATACAGAAATAAATTCATTTTTCTCGGTAATTTATTTCCTTTTGTTTGTTTTGATTTTTTTATATTTTTTATTCGAGATTATTTTTTTAATATTTTTTGCACTAACATACTTAGATTTTACTTATTTGCATTTCATTATTTCTGGTCGACGTATTCTTTAGTATTTTAACTTAAAAGATAAATTTTGGCCATTTCGAACAAAGTTTAATTGTGATTTAAAAATAACATGTGAGCTTTTTATTTTATAAAATGAAAGTTATATCATGCTTATACTTTGAAAAATTACTTGCAGGTTATGGTCGTGGGTTCCCCTGGCTGTGGAAAAAGTACATGTATTGATACTTATGTGGCTTTAATGAAACATAAAGGTGTTGTCACTGTTGTAGAAACCCTGTTTTTGAAATCACAAGAAAGTTCTGAACTCATGGGATACATGGATTTTGAAACTAAGTATTATTATTGTTATTTACATAAAGAAACAACTGCATTTAATTTCATTATCATGTAGCTTTACTGTTTTCTTTAAATTTAAATATGCTAATATTTTTGTTTTCTTAAGTTACGAATACGACTGAATTTAAAAAATGCCGAATTCAATTAATTCTATAAACGCAATGACTTAAAATATCTATTGTTATACTAAAACTAAAGGTTAATCAACGTTTGTTTCCCTAAGGCCTTTTTATATATATTTTACTCACAAGAAATACTTGCTAAAATATTCCCCAGTCTTGAGATTGAGTAATGTTAAAACTTCTATTTTAATTGTTCTAATTAGCTGCAATTTGCAGTTAACTCACTATGTAGCTGATCACTTATTAATTTTCTGTATATCACTCTCATCCTCTCTCACTGTATTTTATTTAACCACCCGATCTTTCGTATATATATATATATATATGAAGAGTTTGAATGCAAAACGCAATAAATCCAATTCGTTTAAATTGAAGCCTTAAACAATAAAAACACGAATATATTAAATCTAGACTCCAAATTAAATTAGATTTTAATTGAAATCAAAAATAAATTATTTCGGTATCATATTATGTAACACATAGTTTTGGGGTGTCGTCGAGTGTTGAAATGCAACACTTTTTGTATGAACAGTTTTATGATTTTGAAAATGGCGTTTATCACGTTTTGCATTCGAAATCTTCATATATATATATATATATATATATATATATATATATATGTGTGTGTGTGTTTATATCCCATTAAAAATAAATTATACAATACAAATATTTATTATACCTAAAATTAAAAGTCTTTATTCAAATTAAATAAGACCAACTTTGTGTCAATTCTAATGTCCGTAAATATATATTAAAAGGTTGTAAGTAAGAATGATGACTAAAAAATGGTTCGAGTTTAGTTGCCATTTGACCCAGAGTTGTAATACATATCAGGGTTACATTTCTGAGTTAAATAAAATATGTTGTATGTATGAATGTCGGTTGAATAACAAATTTACTGATGTTTACATTTTGTTATTATCTTATTTTTATCCAGCGAATGGGTTCAAGGTTTCCTGCCAAATATCCTTGAAAAGATTTGCAAAAATGACAACTTGAATGTCAACGCGGAAAACCCTGTAAATTCTCTTATCCACCTTGATGGAAAGGTTAGGATTTGATTTATTTTAATATATTACAAAAAGTACTTTATTAGTTTTCATGAATCCTGTATAGTTATATGATTTTTACTTAAACAGATTAAACAGACACAATGTTATTTACTGCAAGCACTGGGGAGAGTGCTCAGATCCATTGGCCTTATGTCAGACTGAAGCAGAAGCAAATGATAAAATCAAAACGGAAAGTAGGTAGTCATTTATATCAAATAGCTTAATTTTCTATAGCAACAATGTCTGACAAATGCAAGAAAAAAAACTCTCAAATATTTAAAAAACACTTTGATTAATTTCTCCCCAAATCCAACAAAAATTGTGATTAATGATTGTTTACATTATTCACATAAGTGATCACAGGGGAGACAACTTAAGTAATAGCAATCACAAGGGGAGATAACTCAAGTCTTACTTGCTTTTTTATTACAGTAGCAAAATATTTGAGTCTTTATTTATTTTATCTTAAAGCCTTTATCTGATTGTAATGAATTATTTGTATAGTTTATATCAAGACATTAAAAAAAGACTAAATGAAAATGTTTATGTTTTTTTATTTGAATATTGTGTTTCTTTATAGGCAGATGTCAGACAGATGGAAGCTCTTCAAGGTTTCCTGAGTCACATTGAAGTCACCGAATTTGGAAATTGTGAAAGGTTTTTCTTACCTGAAAATCTGAATTTATTTTGGGAGGTAAAACTGTATTCTTTCTATGTTTTAGTATCATTATATTCAAATAAACCTCAAAATATCACAAAAAATTAACAAAAGTCTCATCACAACGCATCTATACACAAGGCATATTCTTTCTGAAGAGTATTCATCTGTTTCTTAGTATATATGTAAAAATAAAACACCAAAACTAGAATATTTAGAGCAAGAAAAGTTAAAATTCGAAATATGTGGTGCATCTATAAAGTGGAATGGTTTTTTTAAAGAAGTAGAAAGATACAAAGTTTTATTGGGAATGTGGTGTAAAAATAGCTAACCTGGATATAAGTTTAGGTTTTGTTGATTTACTATTATTTTGCTGATCAAATGAAATAAATTGTAAAAGTCATTACCTTGCTTAATTGCATGAAAGTTTATAATGAGTGCTGATTCAAAAAAGATTTGGCAAGATTTATTTTAAATGAATTTAACAAGTCTAGCTTGTTTAAAGTTAAAGGAATGGTCATGTTGTAATATATGAAAGAATAGCACATTTAGGGAATTGTTATATTTTGTGTGTTTTTATGTTCATCCAGCCTTTTCTTAAGTTCATGCTGAGTTTAGCCAATATATATTTGATTGCAATGACTGCATTTTACAATAGAATTCTTGCTTTAGATGTGGGTATTTAAAAAATATTTTAGGAAAATGTTTTGTTCTTTTTCGTGCTTATTTTATGGTTTGTAATGTAGTTTGTGTTGTTGGAATTCCTAACTTATTTAAAGTGTTGTGAATTATTGTATTATTGACATGTGTAGGTAAAATAAGATGTCTGTTTATAAGAGAAGTGTTTAGTGTATATGATATCTGTTCATTGCTTCTGGAAAAAATGTGTATGGCTTTTTTCTTTGCATTTAATGTGAACTATCTGAGGTATTGTAATGTTTTGATTGAGTTTGTAATGTATTTGCATTCTTCTTCTAGATATTGTGGGCTACAAATTCTGAGTACACGGGGGAAAATACGATTATCATGCTTGTTTTGATTTTGTTAACATGGTGTGAGTAAGAACGCATGTAGTCATTTCTGTGTGTAGTTTGGCAGTGTACGCTGTAGGTTAAATTGTTACTAAATTGTATTATGAGTTTTATTATGGTACTGAGTTAATATTCTTTATTTCATGGATAAACTTTATGGAGGTTTTGACCGTGTTTAATTAGTTTTTAAGTTTTTTATTTAGGTGTTTTCAGAAAAGCAAACTAAAATGCTGTCAATATATCTAAAGTTTTCAACATTTGTGGATAATCTAAATTTGAATCGGCCAAATTCTAGAAATTCGAAAATAAGCAGGATAGTACTCCACTGGGAGGGTTACCCATAGGGAGTTCAATTTTGTTTGTAGAAATTGTTTTTAAATTAGAAATAAGTTATGTCACTGATAAATATGATTATTTCTATTAGGGTGTTGAGAAGAAACGATAAGTTAATGTTGATCTTTTCTATATGTTTATGGAGTAAATTTAAACCTTTCTTTTAAGCATGGGGTTAGCATGTTAGCTACGTACAGGAACGCATGAGCAATAGTTAACATTCTAACCCCACTAATCGGCACCATCAGCACTTCTCACATTAAAAAAACCTTGGAGACTTATTAAACAAATTAAAAAACATTAATGTACAAAACAAAACCATACACAGCTTAAACATAATATATTCCTACACTAATGTCCCCATAAAGAAATGTTTCAATTTACTCCATAACCGTCTAACACATAAAATGGTTCCCAATTCGAAAAGATTCACTTAAAAAAGGTCAGAGTGTTGCATACCTCTCGGAATGGGCCGTGGCAGTTCTCGCTTTTTATACTCGTCCCGGAACGGGCCGTGGCAGTTCTCGCTTAAACAACTGGCCATTTTTAACACCAAAAATGTATATGTTGCATACCTTTTAAATTCTTGTACCTTTACTTCTTCGTCGTGGAGGGGTGCCGTCTCGATGTCGTCTAGTGGTTGAATTCTTTCTTTCTGCCGTGAACCTCGCCGTTTGTTGTGTCTGCAACAAAACCTTTATAACACAAATTCACGAGGCAACAATCTTTTACTTTTCATTTGTTTATTTCAGGCGTTAGATTTCTGTCGGCCACAGAGATGCCTCACTAACGTCGAGGGAGAGACCAAATTACTACTCTATCGTAGTTAATTCCTAAATTAAGTCCTTAGCCATTCGAGGAGGGGGGAAGAAGAAATCTCATGCCTGTATTCTCTTAGGGAATAAATTCCCATTTTTCATTTGAAGACTACATAGAGAAATCGTCTGTCTGGCCCGCTTCCAAAACCCAGACTGGCAAAACACAGCTTCCCACACAAAAGCCTGTGACGTCACAGAGCCCCTATCGTAGGTGCACATTGACCCTTGATCTGAGGTCTCGCCAACGTGGTGACCCTGTCAGCGTCTGTGAGCTCCAACCGTGAGAACAGCCCCATTCTGCACTCGACTGTGCGGGTTCACCCGCACTAAATTGCGCAAGCCAAACCAAACGATTTCCAACACATACGCCAACTTCAAGATGCGTCCAGCCTTATGTGGCCATTATTCAACAAGAGGTTACATCGGCCGAAACGTTATGAAAATAATAATCAAGATGAGAATAGCAGTCCGAATAATATAGAATAATACCAATATAATATATATATATATAAAACTCAATGTCTGTGTGGGTGATGTTTGTGTGTTCCCTATAGAAAGAAAGCTTAGTGAATCTATATCAAATCTAAAAGTATATTCTTATGTAAAATTTAAAGGAGAAGACAATAAAAGTTTTCCCGAATCTCTAAGTGCACACATATGAGGGCATAACCTCCTTAACATTTCAAATATATCCGATCTTTATGAAATTTAAATCATATGTATAAAATTTTCTGGGGAAGACAATGGAAGTGATCCCGAATCTCTATATGCCCTCCGAACCTCCTTTAAAACTTAAAATATATCCTATTTTGATGAAATTTTCTTTGGGAAAGACAATAGATGTAGTCCTGAATCTCTGCATTAAATTCTATGTACTGAATATATACATGCCCAACCTCTGAAAGACCCATTGGGACATGACCCTCTTAAACCTTCAAATATGTATATTCGATTTTAATGAAATTTAAACCATATGAATAAGAGACTAATTTAGAGAGTTTTCCAATATTTCATCTTTTTGAAACTATATAAGGGGGTGAAACAGGCGGAAGAGGGCAATAAAAACAAAGAAAGTGATCTCGTGTTATGAGCATAGTGAAAAAGTACATAATAGTCATTGTACACAAGAATTCTTGATTGTAGTATAGTAAACACATCTGTTTCTTCATACCTTAACTGTATTTCATTTTATTATTCTTGCCTTGTGTCTAATAACAAACTATCACATTACAACAGTTATTTAACCTTTAATTTTTATTTCTTGTAGGTGGAAGACATGAAGAATCTCAATCCAAGTTTTGTATGCCAAGTTGGAATTTTCCAGATGACCTCTTCAGATATTGGCTGGCAAGTATTGTGGAAAAGGTGGCTTGTCGATCAAGCAGAAAAGTCCCAGGAAGCTCTTCAATTACTCGGAGGAAAATACTTGCCCCATCTAATTCATTGTTGCCTGGACAGTGGACAGTTCATTCCAGAGCATGTGAAAGTGGGCAACTCGCTGGCTTCTTGCAAATGGATGGTCAAGCAAACGCCAGATAATATGCTCCATACATTGTTTTCATATTGGCAGGTAATCATCTGTTTATCTATTTATCGATCAAGTTGTAACAAAAGTTCTGTCCGTTATTTAAGCTGAATGAAATAAATTAAAAAAAAAACAATATCAGATTTATGTAATCGTTACTGTAATCACTATTCATCTTTTTGACCCTTTCCCGTCAGTCAATAAGCTTTTTAATGTCACGTTTTTATGTTTGTGAACAGAATAAAAATTTCTGTATGACGAAGCAAAACAAAAATGAAAGTAAAAAGACTCCCGGGCAAAGTCGGATAGATACAGGTAGTTTATTAATAAAATGACTAATTCTATTTTTTTTCTATTACAACATTTATGATTAGCACTAAATATATAGTAAAATAATAAAACTGACCATTCCTATTACAGATAAGCTATACAATTGTTCTTAATCAAAGAGTAGGTTGTAGGGAAGACAACATAACATAAGAGAAGGACACTGGGTGCAGTTTTGAAATAGGCATATCAATGTATAGATTACTAGCAAGAAGACTCAACATTGTGTGGGATTGAATGAGGATCACTACTGTGTACTTTATAACTATGTTCATAGCAATATATTACTTTCTTTATTTTTACTACCTCCCCTCCTCCCGTTTCGCACTTTAATATAGTCGGAAGAAGCTGAAATGTTGGAAAACTCTCTGAATTAGTGTCTTATAAATATGGTTTGAATTTCATAAAACTCAGATATACGTATTTGAAGTTTTAAGGGGGTTATGTCTCCATGGGTCACTTAGAGGTGGGTGCAGATAGATATTCAGCACATAGAAGGTAACTTAGATATTTGGGATCACTTCTATTGTTTTTCAAGAAAATTATATACTTATAATATAAATTTCATCAAAATAGGATATTGTGGGGGTACTAACGAATTCTAAACGTTAAACATGAAAGAACGAGTAAAAATATGCCAGTAACCAACACAAAAAGTAAGAAAGCCAGCACTCAAAATTCATATAAACATAACAATTTATTTAACGTGGTTCATTTAAATTGTATAAATTCCTCAATGAAAGTCTGAGTTTTGTGTACAGGAAAATGTCCCTTTTACTGTTTGTATAAAATGTCTCTTTTAAAGTTTGTTCTTGGAAAGCACACATGTTTTGGTGTGCGTGTAAATTAGAGAAAATGAGCCGTCTCTCTACCCCTTTTTTTGGTATGTACGAAATGGTAGGAATTTGTGTTGAACGGTACTTAAAACAGAGAAAAAAAAGAAAGGGTTTAAGCTTACTATTTGTCCTGTGTCCGATGAGGAGGGAGGGGGAACGGCGTGTAGTAAGTGTAAGACAGTGGCAGGCAGCTTCTTGCTCCCATGCTTTAGGAGTCTGTTGACGGGACCGTCTTAGTCGCTGGTCGTAAGGAAAAGAGATGAAAAAGAGGAAGGAGGAAGTGCGTTCTTTCTTTTATATCACTCAAAATCTCGCGTGGTCAAGCATGACCTGTTGGTCTTTGATTGGCCGGACCCTCTGACAGCGTGATTTGGCGAGAATAGGCCCTGTCTTCTTCCTTAGAGACGAAGAAGGGCTGAGTCAACAGAGAAAGAAATAATAACATATTAGGATGTTAATCCGATAATATATTTAAAGTTTTAAAGGAGGTTCGGCCCCCATAGCTCCTTTAGGTTAGGAGTGTACGTAGAGATTCAGGACCACTTCCATTGTCTTCCCCAGAAAATTTTATACATATGATTTAAATTTCATAAAAATAGGATATATTTTACGTTTTAAGGGGGTTATGCCGTCATAGCCCCCTTATGGGTGCGGTACACATAGAGATTAAGAAACACTTCCTATGTCTTCCCCTGTAAATTTGACATAAGAATACACTTTTAGGTTTTATGTAGATTCTCTGACCTTTCTTTCTATAGAGAACACACAACTATCATATGCACACACATACATACACACATACATTGAGTTTTATATATAGAGATTAAGTGGAATATTAAATTCAACAGAAATTATGTTAAAAATGGTTCTCTAATGTTATCATTATTAGTACAGCATACACAAGGTATTTGAGGACATATTTTAACCATAGCAGGAATATTATTTGGCTTTATATTTTCCTATATTACAGAATTACCCATGGAAGGCCCTATAATTACACAATAAATAATAAGATACACAGGTATTGTGACTATAACGACTGAATATAACAATTTAGAAATAAAACCTGTTTTAATAGTCACTTGATCTTTAGTTTATCATGTTCGTTCACAAAAAGTTAAAGACTTAAGATGTAAATGTATCGCAATTATCACAACGGGAAGATCTTTGAGGTCAATTGTTAAAGAACACCATGTGTCAGAAGAAACGATCTGAAATGTTTTTTTTTATGGATATCGCTCAAGACAAGGTATGAAGCCGCATGATGTAAGGAGCTAAAAAAAATACCACTTCAAGGTCACAAACTAGCCAATGATAAGTGTTATATGGATAGATTTCGACCCAGAAAACAGCAATTCTTTCCCCTTTGTCAAAAACATCGCTCATGGAATGTGAGGACTAAAGGACAAAATAAGGGAAGCGAGACTTACGAAGCTGCCAAAAGTAAACCCAAAATCCACTTTCTACTCTCCAATATAGACCTCCGATACAAGCTTTATGTGAAAATTAAAGATCATTTTATGCCAGAAAAGGTAAAGGAACCACCATTCAAGGTGCATGGAAACACAGAAATAGATGGCGGGAAACTTTCTATGATTACATGACCCCTAACATTTGGCCTCCTAGCTCCCCAAGTCTCAACTACTATGTGTGGAGCATAGTTGATAAAAAGGTTAATAAGCAACCTCATAGCACTAAATAATCTTTAAATGTCTTCATAGTAAGAGTAATGCACACTATAATCAAGGATCACTTTATCCTAGCATGAAGGTTATCTTTACATCACATTATAGCCAGTATCCAAACTGAAGAAGACTTTAAATTTATTAAGTCATTTTCGCGTATGTCTACGTCTTTCCTCAAATATATTACATCTCTTGTATATAAATTATTAGATGAAAAGCCAATGAGAAATAATTACTTTTAGAATATTTCTATTGATTTTGAAATGATAATGGATATTTTTCGTTAAATTTTCTTTTTATTGCATTGAAAAGAATGAAAACAACTTCGATTATCCGTAATTTTCTTTATCCATTTCAGGCATTGGAAAATTCTTTAAAGTTGGAAAGTTTCCAGGATTATGAATATTGCTTCAGTTTTGCTTGCATTTGGTCATTTGCTGGATGCTTAATTAAGGATCATCGCAATATCTTTGACTCGTGGTGGAGAGAGGTATTTTCAGAAAACCAGTTATTTCCTGAGAATGGCACTGTGAGTTTAACATTACATGTACTATGTACAACTTATCTATATATCTATCTAACATCTGTAAATATCTATCTCCACGTCTAAGTCTGTCAATATCTATCTGCATACCTCAGTATGTCAATATCTATCTGCATGTCTCAGTATCTCAATATCTATCTGCACACCTCAGTATGTCAATATCTATCTGTACGTTTTAGTATTTCAATATCTATCTGCACGCCTCAGTATGTCAATATCTTTATACATGCCTCAGTATCTCAATATCTATCTGCATATCTGTTTACCTATCTGCATATCTGTTTATCTATCTGCCTCTCTGTGTCTAAACTGTCAATATTGTTTTGTTGTTACGATCTTCTCTGCCAATGAAGCACATGGTGGACAAATAAAAATTGTGTGTTGACGAACACATGGTCGACAACCAGAGATCAAGCTGAGCCAGTTGTATGCAACATATGTATGGAGACTTTTTGTTTTGCATGGGGAAATTAATTTCTGATTAAGAGATAACAAAAAAATCAAAAGTAATTTTGCTTTATTAAAATGTATGAAAACAATTATGCATACAATAGCTCGCCTTTTGGCTAAGAAGAAAGTGTCGTATCTGTTCCGATGGATACTACACCCCATAGACCGGTATTGTCTTGGCCTTCAGGGCTTGATTTACGCCGGTCTATGGGCCTGCAGTTCTAGGAGGTCCTCCCTCCCAGGCTTTGCCTTCTCACCCTTTGAAAAGGGGTTAGTTTATTGCTAATCGCCTGAGGCGCCCCTACGGAGGAATGCCAACGGGGCTGCCCAGGCAATTTTTAAAGGTCATAAGTGCTCTTCCTCAAGGGTGCTGACTTATCTAATCCCACTTTCCGATCTTGTGTCACATTTTACTCCATGGGAGGTAGATAAATACCTACAATAGCTGAAATACTCATCTCGGGATGGGTTCACTGCTGAGTGGCGTCACTATCCATTGAGCCAATTACTTATAACGTTTCAATGAGAAAACTGCTGTTTTTTTGTCAGAGAAGAATACGAGCCCTCTTATTGAGGTCGAAAGAATTGTCCATCAAATATTACAAATTAATGGTATATGACGTTACACTTTGTGCACCTCTGTAAAATTGCACCAACACAAAATTTCTGTAACGTCCATTTTTGGGATGTCACAAGGCCATTTCTAGTCACCTGGTGTGATGTTGAAACACATAAAATCGAAGCAGGTCCATAAACGATGTCATATTTTTTACTACTGGCAACGTGTTAATGAGAGAAAAGTTGTTTTCTTTCAATGAAAAGATCACTGGTCATCTGGTGGGGTCAAAAGAATTTCCCCATTAAATGTTATAAATGCCACGTAGAATTACACTTTTTCTAACCCTAGTAAAATTGCACCTACATAATCTTTCAATAACAGGTGACAAGATTTTCTAAACGTTTATAACGGGGTCACAAGTCTATTTCAATTCATTTGATATGATGCTTAAGCATCGAGCATAGAAATCAACTGCATAAACTGTATAATTTTTCTCTTTTTTTGTGTATTAAATTACATTTGACTTTCTATCCTTTTTTTTCAAAATATGTTTTCTCTTTCCTTTAAGGTATTTGATTTCAGGTTAGATTCTTGTGAAGGATTACAGTTTGTACCATGGAGCCAACAGTCAAAAGGACAGCAGTTTCTCATGTATAAAAAAAGCAATGATTTTATACCCACTGAAAAAACTGAGGTAAAAAAATTCTTAAAAATTAATACAACTTTCAGTTCAATAGTTGAACTTTCTTACATTTTGGGATTAATCAACTTCTGTATTAATTAATGATTTGGTTTATCGATTCTCCAGTAGTACCTGGCCTTCTAGCCAGGATCAAATAAGTGTACTATCTCTTCTGGCCGATCTCAAGAGGTAATGCTCCCAAGTATTACCTTCTCCTTTGGAAGGGATTTGGTTTATGGCCAATCGCTTGAGTCGCCCCTTATCTGGAAATTTCGATGCGGATGATCATCGCTGATTTTTGCACCCATCCAGAGTACACAATTTGGGGAGGATTCTCGCTATAAACTGACCTTGTGTATAACATTGCTTCCGTGGGGGACAAGTAAACAAACAGCAAGCTTAAAAGTCTCGCTCCATGCAGACTTTATAATTTGCTCATGCAGTGGGCTGCTTGAGGCTTAGGTCCTTATAACTAAAAGTTTTGTATAATAAAAATGATAATTTTAAATTAAAATAATACAGACATTTTTGTTTTTTTATGCATTATGGAGTAATTTCTATAACCTCAATATTTAATTCTAATTCTCATAATTCACTGGTGCAGATCGAGCAATGTTCAAAAAACAATCAATTTTGAATCAATTTTATTAAAAATATGTTTAATCTAGTCGGTATTCAATTTTTACATACTGATATTAAGAGTAGATAAGAGTTAATATTTTCCTACACAAATATGTACTGTGCTTCCTACTCTGATAAACCCGGAATATTTTTAAGGTAACGGCTATGCATGATTTCTGCAGCAAATCTAATTTTCAAATGATCTAAATGAATAAATACGGAAGTTTTTTTTTCATTTATCACTTCTATATTACCATCAAAACGGGTTACTGTTATTTAAATCAATAATATAAAATAATATTTTGAAATACTCTATATATAGTACAGATGAGACAGTTTTTGTATGCCTGATTGCACAACATTTTTTTAAACAGTTCATAATATATTAATGTTTGGTGTTATTAATTTGTAATTTGATTGCCCTATTGTTACTATATCTATGCAATAGTTTCGTCGATATTAACAGTAATTAATTAAAGTGATTTAATAAAAAGAATTAATAACTTACTAAAAACGTTTCTTTGCTAGAATTCTTACCGACAGGCATAAGCGAGAAGAGAAAAGAGAGGAAGAGGGTGATTGGCTAACTTGCTGGCTAGCCGGCTGTCTTGCTCACTTTGTCTCTCTCCACATCCATTCCTCTCTCCTATTAAATGTTTATCTATTTATATAAATAAATACGAAAGTTTTACTCTTACATTTGCAAGAAACTTATGAATTAAATGTTTATTTAAAATTTGTACAACAGAGGCGCGTCCGTAAAGCTGCGATTTTTTACACCAGAGGCGCGTCCAGAAACTTTCGATTGTTTAACACACTAAAAGCGCCTCTGTAAACTTTCGATTATTTTTTACATCAGAGACGCGTCTGGAAATTTTTGATTAAACTTTAGATTCTTTTGTACAACATAGGCACGTCTCTAAACATTAGTTTCTTTTGTACACCAGAGGTGCACCGCAAACTTTCGATTAATTTGTACACTTTTGAAATAAAAGAAGATTTCATATTAAATCCTATTTGTTGCATACAACAATTTAAATATTTGGTTTCAACAACAACTACTTTTGTTAACCACTTTGATACTTGTTCAGAAAATACTGAGCATCGGTTAACTCGAAGAATTGAATTCACTAATGAGTTCAAATATCTAGTCATCCTAATTAATAGATTTTTGATTTATAATGAAGGAGAACAAAGAATTAATTGTGATATTATGAACTTCAGTTCTAAAAAGCAGCGAATATATGGAACTAATGTTACATTAAAAGCTGACATTCTTCATGAGAAAGCATCATCTATGGCAGGTCATTATACTTGTCTAGTCAAAAATGGCACTGAAAATTGGGATGAAATTAGTACTATTATCAAGAAAAAACAAATGATCTCTTTTCTCTTTTATAAACAAGTTCCAAAGGTATTTTTAGTTTCTATTTTACTGTTATTCACCCCAAACAAGGCATATTATTACTGAAGCGTAAGGGCTACTGGGGTAGGGGCCAGATTTATAAGACGCAACCTATGTTAAAAGTTGAACGGCAAGATGTTTATTCAAATTACATTAAAATTTCTGCATGCTTGTATAGTCGGGGAAATAAGGAGCAGGGAAGAACTTCCAAAAGCAAACCGTTTGAGGAAAGAAGCTATTAGAGTGGAAACTCTTCCGGTATCTAGGAACCTCTATAGTGAAGAGGTGGGATTTTAATTCCACTTGGCCTGTACTTTGCCAGGTTTATATTTAAGAATATTAGTACACATGCGTCCGCATTTTTCAGTCTAGTATAAATATATATATATATATATATATATATATATAGGATGTGTATATATATATATATATATACAGGATGTGTATATATATAGGATGTATATATATATATATATATATATATATATATATATATATTTATATATATATATAGGATGTATATATATATATATATATATATATATAGGATGTATATATATATATATATATATATATATATATATATATATATATATATATATATATATACATCTTAAGATGAAATACTATTGCCACATCTGGGGAGGTACAAAATCAACTTCGCAATATCTGGTAGAGGGGGGAGTGATCTCTTTTCTTTCCTACAATCCCTTTCTCACAGAAATTGTTATTTCCATAGTAGGTGCTGTAGTAAGCTCTAATCTTTGGTTTCTCTTTGTAAAGCATTCACAGCAAGAACTCTTAAATATAAAGGGTGTTCGTTACAAATTTGATATTCTTTTATATTCTTCCAACAATTTGAAGTATTTAATTGTGGTAAAGTGCAACAGATAGCTGTTTGTGTTTATTTGTATTTGTTCATTTAAGAGTTGGTGACCGGGAGAAAATGATCTGCATGATGATGATTCATTCTAGATTCAAAATTTCGGTAAAATTAACTGAAACTCAGTGCTCTTTGAAAACCTTGAAGGCTATGAGATGTGAGCTCTAGAATTGGAAGATGTGGAAGCAGTGGCTAGCAAGAAGGATCATAGCAGGCGTTCTGACTGTGTCGACACAAGGAAATTCATCGAGAAACTGAAAAAAAAATGAAATAAAAATGTCTGCCAAGATTCAAGCATGGTAATGCGGACCTTGGCAAGAGAGAGGAGGCATCAAAGTAGTTACTATGAAATTGCTGAATGAAGATCTTCGTTATTCTTAATACAAGTCTCAAGGCCTATCTATTCACTGCCAAGCCCCAAGAGAACCACCTTATGAAAGCCAAGAAAATTTTCAACAAGGTCAAATACCCAGTCGCATTGGGGATTTTCTGGTTCTTCTTAGAAATATTTGCACAATGGTCAGAACCACAAATGGCCAATGTACAGTGCGCATGACGTTTTGCACATCATGAAAACCAAGTTCCCTCAAACTGTGATGGTCTTTGAATGTGTGTCCCACATCTTTTAAAAAGTATATAGACTCAATTCAGATGGCTATATTGAGTTGCTATTAAGCACTGGGTTGAGAGGGTGGCTGCAGGAAGCCATTTGTTTAGCAACAGAACTCAGCTCCATGTCACACCTCTTGAAAAATCCAGAAATGCTGTCTAGGAACTTCCACGACATCACCAGTCACAACATCTGACTTTCCAACTCTCCTGATTACAACCCCATTCATTATTATGTGTGAGGCGAAGAAAGACACCAACAACACTGCTTGCAACACCAAGAACAAGCTGTTCAGGTCTCTCTCAAAGGGCACTATAAAGGCAGTTTGCTTCAGATTCAGGGCAGCTTCTTCGAATGAGTTGTATTCAGCAATACATTTCTGGATTTTTCAAGAGGTGTGACATGGAGCTGAGTTCTGTTGCTAAACAAATGGCCTTCCTGCAGCCACCCTCTCAACCCAGTGCTTAACAAAAATTCTGTAAGAGATGCACTTTGAATTTTGAGACATCAATTATTGGCCAATATATAACTTTTTCCTTTCTTTTCTAAAATGTATCAAATTTGTCTCAAAAACCCTGCATCATAAATATTTGTTGACGTCTTGATCTCTTGTTTACAACATTTCCTATCTTATAACCTACCCACTAGTATATGTACAAGCTAATATATGACTTGCTAACTTGCCACTTGAATATTTAACAACAATAAGTATTGGCTTTTAACATTGAATTATCGAGGTGGATATGGCGCAAAACAGATAAACCAAACCATTCCTTTTAGATATAGATAAAATAAGTTGGAAACTTTATTTACAAAAATATTAGCTTCAAAACCCCTGCCCAACTTTGTTGCTAAATGATCGAAGGGTTGATGTGAAACTAAATCAAAGCAATCATCCAAATTAATTAATGCTATAAGAAACCTTTCCAACCACCAATTTTCATGTCCGATAGCACACTTCCCAGGAATCTAAGGTTCAAACACCTCGGCCTGACTTTTTTAGGCAACATGAAATAAAATAATACATAGAAGATGTTGCCAAGTCTGCTGCAAAAAAGATAGGCTCCATCTATCAGGCTAGAAACCTTCTTACACCTGCCAGTGTCTTATATCTCTATAAATCCACAATTTAGCCGTGAATGGAGTATTGTTGCCACATCTGGGCTGGTACACCAACAGCTAGCCTCTACCTCTTGGACAGGGTGCAAAAAAGAGTTTCAAAACTAACAGGACCTGAACTATCCACAAAGCTCCAGGCCCTTCACATCACTGCAGTGTTGCGTCCCTGCGCTTGTTTTACAAGCACTTCAACAGAATGTGCTCCGATGAACTTAATGCACTTTTACATCCTCAACGAAAATACTCCCTGATCTACCCGACTACCTGCAAAATCCCACCTCTTCACTATAGAGGTTTCTAGATACCGGAAGAGTTTCCACTCTAATAGCTTCTTTCCTCAAACTGTTTGCTTTTGGAAGTTCCTCCCTGCTCCTTATTTCCTCGACTATACAAGCATGCAGAAATTTTAATGTAATTTGAATAAACATCTCGCTGTCCAACTCTCAACATAGGTTGCCTCTTATAAATCTAGCCCCTACCACAGTAGCCCTTATGCTTCAGTGATAATATGCCTTGTTTGGGATGAACAAAAGTAAAATAGAAAATAAAAATACGTTTGGAACTTGTTTATAAAAGCGAAAAGAGATCATTTGTTTCAACATTTCTAGCAGAATTTGCATGATTCGCCTAATGGATACTGCCATGTTTTATGGAATCAGCTATGAAGAGTTCAAATTCAATCTATTTTGATTAATAATACAATATTAATGTTAGGAAAGCTGTAAACTGGGGATTCCTTCTCATGGGTAAAATAACAACTTGTCACCGATGAATTGTTGACAATAGATATTGTATTTCAGCAATTGATATGCTAAAAACAGACAAAAATCATTTCTATCAAATTTTGGATCTCTTCCTAGCAACTGTCATACCTTCTCGGCCTGTTGATTGATGTCCAAATGCCTGCGATGCTTGTTGGCGACAATGGCTGTGGGAAGACTCATATCCTCTCAGAGAAATTGCAGACTCTCAGTTCAGGAGAAATGGCTGAATCCAGATCACTGTTTATACACGCTAACAGGTAAGTTGAATGTAGAAAAGAACATGATCAATTCAATTTCTATGTTCAGTAAAACCACATCGATTTGAATATTTGTATTGCTCACATCAAAACAAGTAACAGATGCTGCAGCAAATATGAACTTCCTTAATTTGATGATAAAGAAACCAATTATTTTTATTTAAAGTGTATATAAATATATAATATAAACAATATATGTAATATACAAAAAATGCATTGGCAAAGTTAAAATAAATAAACAATTACATTACAGTGTTGAGGTCGCTTTTTTCTTAATGTGTGAAGTACCAGATCACATTACGATGATGCAGTCAATCATAGTTTGATTATGTCACGTGGTCACTGATATAAAACGCATGACTCACAAATCCACTTCGTGTTTCCCTCTTTTCTGGCTGACCATCGAGGTGGAAACATGCTTGATAAATCTCTTGCTTTTTCCTCTTTCCTGCTTAATTGTTGAATTTATTTGTTGCCTGATCCTATTTTGTCCAGACAATTTCTGTGACATTTGACCCTACACGTCTTTGTAAGTGTGCTTTTCATGTCTCCATGATTTACAATCTTTTGACATGTGTTTGCATATTTTGTATATTACTTGTAAGCATAAATAAAACCTAGTATATTTAGTTCTTTTTGTTTTTCATGTTTTGTTAATGTTTAAGAACAATTAAGACACTAATAAATACTTATAACAGTATATTATAGTCAAATTGTATCATGGATCGCTTTGTTCTTGAGGAGAAATTGACTCTGAAACTTCTGGGTATTTCTTTTCTCATCAAATATGTAGTCCGTTTTCCCTATTGCTCCAAACACTTTCTCATCCCTGAAGCTATTCTCTATCTCTATTATCCTATCAGACCTTGTGTGGAGTACTGTTGTCATATTTGGGCTGGTGAATCTCTGTCCCATTCGAAGGTTCTTGATAAGGTTCAGAAGTGTATTTGCAATTTGGTTGGCCCCCACCCTTTCTTCTTCTTTGCACGCTCTCTTTCACAGACGTGATGTTGCTAGTCTCAGTCTCTTCTCTAAGTACTATTATGACATGTGTTCTTTATAATTGTCTGATTTATTCCCTGCCACCTTTGTTCCAGCTCGTTTGACTTGTTGGTCTAGTGGTTTTCATAAATTCGCTGTTCAGATACCTCGTTATAATACAGCTTCCTATTCCAGTAGGTTCTTTCTAAGAACTGCAGGTTTGTGGAACTCTCTTCCTGCTGACTTTTTCACTCCTACCTATAGCCTTGGTCCTTTCAAGACTAAGGTCAATAGGCATCTCCTGTCCTTTCATTATTTTTTGCTCCTTACATCAAGTGGTTTCACGTCTTGTCTGGATGATGATGATGATGATGATGATGATCATCATCATCATCATCATCATCATCATCATCATTATCAGCAGCAGCAGCAGCTGCATCGTCGTTGTCGTCGTCGTCATCAGCATCGTCATCATCATCATCATCATCATCATCATCATCATCATCATCATCGGAAAAACAAAACCAGATATTCTTGAGATATGGCCATTCAATCTATGTGTTTAACAATGAGAATGGTATTTCAAACTTAAGCGTGACAGATTGACGAATGGATAGAATCTCTTAGAGAGATGTGTAAATGCATCTAAAATGGATGTTTCAAACTTCAGTCTGACAGATCGACGAAAATTCCATTTGAAACTGAAGTGTTTATAGATCAAAGAAAATATTATTGCAAACTCTTATGAATGACCCAACCAAGAGAACTTCTTATAGAGATGCATGGATGTAGCTAAAAATAAGATCATTTTGAAAAATGTCAATAAATCAGTACGATGAAAAATATACATTTATGACAACAGAAAATCCTTAAGTAAAAAAGAGTCATATTATTTCCTACTGAAATGCAGAAACTAAAAACAAATCGGTAGTACTCAAGATGAAGCGCCTAATTTCCGTGACTGCTCGGCGGCAACGATCGGGCAGGTCGTGGAAGCACCCGAGAGCTGCCGAGACGAAAACGAGGCTGAAGCAGAGCTGACTGATCAGGTTTCTGCCAATCATCTGCGCTCAGCACAACAAAACAAGCGGTAGGAAGACCTTTCGAACCGGCTGCAAACGTATCTGTAAACCCTGATCCTCGACGAGAAAATATATGAAATTCCCCACCCACCCCCCAAAAAATATACAAAGAAAAATTGCCTAAATATCCTGAGAAAAAGTAACATAATTCTTTGTTTTATGTAAAAAAACGATAAAAAAAGTTTTAAAAATAGCATTTACTTCTTCGATTTATGTAAAAAAAAGACAAAAAAAAATTAAAATGGTTCATTTGGCCCACGAAAAAAAATTTAAAAACAAGTTCATTCATAATTCTTCAGCTATGGTTTGTTCATTTTTTTTTTTTCATTTTTTTCAAATATATGTATTTTTTTCTTTTGTATTCTTTGTCTTATATTGTCGTCTGCCACTCTTCCATTTTACGACTTTCAGTTTTGCTTCAGCCTCGTTTTCGTGTCGGCAGCTCTTGGGCGCTTCCACGACCTGCCCGATCGTTGCCGCCGAACAGTCACGGAAATTAGGCGCTTCATCTGGACTAGTACCAACAAATCAAATCCAAATTATGAATGTGTCTAAATTATGAGAAAGTCCAATTAGATGTAGTCGTAAAATTGACTCTCCTCTCTTGGTATTGCCCTAATTTGGCCTGCGATTGCCTTCTTACTTCAAAGATTGTCTGGAGATTGTTTTGATAGACATTAGTGTTTAGATAATGACAAGACAAAACTCTGGAGGAGGGTGATAGTCCGATGGTTGTCCCCTATTAATGATCACACTTCTCCCTGATCAGACAACCAACAAAGTGTCTAGCCATATCACTGAACAGAGATTTGATACTCATTAATTTTATGATTATGATACTTATTAGTTTTTATGACTATTGCTGTGGATCTGTAATTGTTCCGGAAAGAAAACATGAACTTGAGATTAAGTGAAACAAAGTATATGGAAGAAAGTATAAATACAGCCTGGAAAGAGAGGGTCTTACTGCCAGTATCAGACTGGGGTAGTCCCAACACCGAAAGGCATGTGCTCCCTGTATTTATAGTGAAACGGAAGAGTTCATGTAGTCTGTAAGGTAGGTACCATAATACCCCCTCCCAAGGTTTCCTTTTAGATTGTCACCGTTCTGGGGCTGCTTGCGGTATCTGTATGTCGAAAGTGTCATATATGGTATCTCTATCTTTTTCTTCCTGGGGAGTGCTGTCGGTGTAATCCGGTGTCATCCAACAGTCGTTTCCTAATTTGATTTCGGTGTCTCTTATGATATAACTTGGATTATGTCAATTATATTTCCAATTCTTTTTTTATCGTACCAAGTACCCAGAAAGATGTCTTTTTTAAAACTTCTTAAAAATACTTTTCCCCCTGGGATGTAACGTTTTTATGGTTTATACATAATAATTTTGAAAATTCTTCTTCAACGGGTATTTGGAGGTAAGCATCGCAAAGATATATGTTTGATAAGAATTTACCTCCATTTAGTTTTGTAAAAACTTCTGGGCTTGGAAGTGGATAATGGTAGTCCTTGAGTGCTGCATTTAGTTCTGTCGAAAAATCGACACACGCGTGGATTTCTTTAGATTTTGTTTTGTGCAACCTTTTTCATGTATGCAGGTTGATTATCGACACGTCTGAACCAGAGTCTAGTTGTAACTTGACATTTTTATTTAGGATTTTTGCTTGCATGTACTTTCTTATATTTATGCCGTCCTGTTCGTTTATTTTTGTGGATTAAACCCGATTTTTAATTTTTTATTCGTTCTCCAATGTGAACTCTTGTGTCCTACTTTATTACAAGTTAGACAGGTTTTAAAACGGTATGGACAATCCATAACCCAATGAAGGAACCCACAATGCAAACAGGGGCTAGGCGGTAATTTTTCCTGCTTTTTATTAGAGTGGCTTGTTTTGGTTAGAGCGTGAAAATAATCTCTCTTTTTGATTTGACTTGTTTTGAAGGAGAGTTGAAATTTGATTTCTGACGTATCTTTCTGATATGAGCAATGCCCGCCTCTTTAATATCTTTAGAATCTTGTTTAACACTTACAAATCTCTGGCTGTTTTCGGCTAATTTTTGTAATGTTAAATTTGGTTCACTTTCTAACTTGTTTAGAACTCTACGTCTGATTTCTGCGTCTTTGGCTGATACAAGTCCTTGCACAAATATTAAGCATTTAAAATTATCCGTGCTAAGTTCAACTTGTCTAAAATCATCACAGTGTTTATTAATGATTGACGTGAAAGTCGAGTAGTCTTCGCTGATTTTTCTGATTAAGTTCGTGCACTTCCACCTTTTGTGGAACAGTGAAATTCTAGGGCTAAATAATTCTGTTAAAAGTTTAACTGCTTCAGAACAAGTCAAGTCCTGATTTTTTGGGGGTAAAATATAGTCCACGAATTTGGTATGTTCGGTGGTTCCTAATTTTCGAAGCAGTAAGCAAACGTTATAAAAGTCTACCCAATTTTCACAATCTATTTTATGAAATATGAAGCGAAGGTTTTATCCTCGTCTGGGGAATAAGTTAAATTGTCAACTGCACTACAAACAGCATTTTGAAAAAAAGCATTTTCGTTCTCGGTACTTTGACCCCTATTCGATATTGTTTGTAGTAATAAGTCTTCACATTTTTGCCGTCTTTCTTCGATTTTTTAATTTTGTTCCAGTGGTCTTTTTTTGTTTCTTTTGTTGTTGTTCCAGTGGAAGTTTTTGAAATCTTTCTTCATTTTTTAGTTATTGCTGCATTTGGTATTTAATGAATTCTTCCAAAGTTGATTTGAAATCTTCCATATTTAGATGTGTCTTTATAGAATATGGTTTTTAAAAGTTTTTTTCTTGTATATCACGCTGCTAACGTAATATTAGTTGTAAAAGAGAGAAAAAAGTATAAAACCTTTTTGTCGACAAAAAATCACCCTTTTTAGTAAGTTTTTTTTAATATAACGGTAGTTTTTGCGGTTAGCACTTTAATCAACAGTAACAATAAGGTTTATAATTTCGGCGGTGGTATTTGTTTTTCTTTTGGAGAGAAAAAGAAAAAATGTATTCCTTTCTTGTTAAAAATTAACACAGTGCTAGAATAGAAATAATGGAATCACTGACGTTCATCTTTCTTTGAGTAAAAATGAGTTGATGGGTTGGTTTCTTTGTAAGAAAAAAGGAAGGAGGGAAATCACTTTGGCTAAAAAATCCAACTACAGGATTTTTTATTTCTTGGTCCGTCGATAAAGCGTATTCTATGAACTTTGGAGGTTGCCGGGTAATTTCGTTGTTAGGTCCTCCACTTCGTCATTTTAAGGTTCTCAAATAAAAGTCCCTTAATGTTCTTCGTCGCCAGTGTTGTGGACGTGTAAGGGGTCCAGAAAGAAGGCACAAACTCGAGATTAAGTGTAGTCTGTAAGCTAGATACCATAACAATTATGATCTTCATTAATTTTATGATTACGATACTTATTAGTTTTTATGATTCTGATCTTCATTAATTTTATTATTATTATACTCATAGGTTTTATTATTATGATCTTCATTAATTTAATGATCATAGTACTTATTAGTTTTATGATTATTATCTACATTAATTTTATGATTATGATACTTATTAGATTTATGATTATGATCTTCATTAATTTTATGATTATGATACTTATTAGTTTTATGATTATGTTCTTCATTAATGTTATGATCATGATACTTATTATGTTTTATGATTATGACTTACATTAATTTAATGATCATGATACTTATTAGTTTTTATGATTATTATCTTCATTAATTTTATGATTATGATACTTATTAGTTTTATGATTATGATCTTAATAAATTTAATGACTATGATACTTATTAGTTTTCTGATTATGATCGTCATTAATTATATGATTATGATACTTATTAGTTTTATGATTATGATCTTCATTAATTTTATGATACTTATTTTTATGATTACGATCTTCATTAATTTTATGATTATTATACTTATTAGTTTTGTGATTATGATCTTCATTAATTTTATGATTATTATACTTATTAGTTTTCTGATTATGATCTTCATTAATTTTATGATTGTGATACTTTTTAGTTTTATTATTATGATCTTCATTAATTTTATGATTATGATACTTATTAGTTTTATTATTTTAGTCTTCATTAATTTTATGATTATTATACTTATTAGTTTTATTATTTTAGTCTTCATTAATTTTATGATTATGATACTGATTAGTTTTATGATTATGATCTTCATTAATTTTATGATTATGATACTTATTAGTTTTATAATTATGATCTTCATTAATTTTATGATTATTATACTTATTAGTTTTGTGATTATGATCTTCATTAATTTTATGATTATTATACTTATTAGTTTTCTGATTATGATCTTCATTAATTTTATGATTGTGATACTTTTTAGTTTTATGATTATGATCTTCATTAATTTTATGATTGTGATACTTTTTAGTTTTATTATTATGATCTTCATTAATTTTATGATTATGATACTTATTAGTTTTATTATTTTAGTCTTCATTAATTTTATGATTATTATACTTATTAGTTTTATTTATTTTAGTCTTCATTAATTTTATGATTATGATACTGATTAGTTTTATGATTATGATCTTCATTAATTTTATGATTATGATACTTATTAGTTTTATAATTATGATCTTCATTAATTTTATGATTATGATACTTATTAGTTTTATTATTTAGATCTTCATTAATTTTATGATTATGATACTTATTAGTTTTATGATTATGATCTTAATAAATTTAATGATTATGATACTTATTAGTTTTATGATTATGATCGTCATTAATTATATGATTATGATACTTATTAGTTTTATGATTATGATCTTCATTAATTTTATGATACTTATTTTTATGATTACGATCTTCATTAATTTTATGATTATTATACTTATTAGTTTTGTGATTATGATCTTCATTAATTTTATGATTATTATACTTATTAGTTTTCTGATTATGATCTTCATTAATTTTATGATTGTGATACTTTTTAGTTTTATGATTATGATCTTCATTAATTTTATGATTGTGATACTTTTTAGTTTTATGATTATGATCTTCATTAATTTTATGATTATGATACTTATTAGTTTTATTATTTTAGTCTTCATTAATTTTATGATTATGATACTTATTAGTTTTATTATTTTAGTCTTCATTAATTTTATGATTATGATACTTATTAGTTTTATGATTATGATCCTCATTAGGTTTATGATTCTGATCTACATTTATTCTATGATTATGATATTTATTACTTTTATGATTATGATCTTCATTAATTTTATGATTATGATACTTTTTTGTTTTATTATTTTAGTCTTCATTTATTTTACGATTATGATACTTATTAGTTTTATGATTATGATCTTCATTAATTTTATGATTGTGATCCTCATTAGATTTATTATTTTACTTCAGCTTCACTACTTCAAAGTCACTTCAGAAAAGGTTTTCTGAGTACACCGAATGGAAGTATGGAAGCATCTACATGCCAAAAGGTGGCAAAAGACTTTACTGCTGCATAGATGACATCAACTTCTCAAAGGTGAATATTTATTTTACATTACTTTTGTCAATCCTGCAAAACTGTAAATTATTCATCTACTATTTGTGCATATCCAGCGTTGTCCGAGATTCGATTACTTTTATTTTTGTTATGCTTTTTGTGAACTATATTTTTTGTTTTTTTTATAGCAAATTATTTTTTTTTTGTTTTAAACAAAGTTAGTTTTATTTTAGAAATTGATAAAAGTGACGTTAAATAATAATTTTGTATGAATAAAAAAGGTACATGAAGAAATAGGATATTCTTTTTCTATGTTTGTGGCCAGCATTTATCTGATATCTTTTCTTGCACTCATCTTAACACCCATTTATATCTTGAATTGCCTAAGATTTTTTTATTCTGTCATTAAATTCTACTATAATAATGTGTTTTGTGTATCTTTATATATACGAAACAAATATGTCTGTGTTTAGCTGTATGTCTATGCATCAGTTGGAAATTGTTCATCTCCGACCAAAGTCAATCACATATTTGGAATCAACAGCTTTCTGCGGATGTTTAATCTGGTTTTAAATTATTAAACTGCGTTTTTCTATTATAATAATGTATAATAAAATGTTGGGTTTATTTTGCTTAACAGAGTGTTAACTTTTACGGTCATTTAATCATTGGGACAATTTTTTTTAACCAAATATTTTACTTTCATAAAAGAAATTGTTAGAAGAAAAGTAATTAAACTATTTAACCCATAAATGGGTGAAATGAGGGAGGGGTTCATACCTTTCCCAAGTTTTATAAATTATGCTCAACATATTTGATACTTAAACAAAATCTTTTCGGAATTTTTTAGATGTATATTGATAATTTGGATTATTTGGATTTTTCATACTATTATTCTCATCATGGTCGTTATTTTCAAACCGTTTCAGATGAAGTAAATGATGCACCTGAAGACAGTTGGTAGTCACATCGGCAAAAACGTTGTGAAAATAACAACCAAGATGATAATAGTAAATCAATCAGGTTGAGAATTCTCAGTGATTACATTTACAAAGAGATAACACCTTTAAAGGTGGGAATGAACAGAAGAAATATCAGGCAGATAATGTTTAAATCTTCCAAGACATTTAATATTTTAATATTTAAATTAAAAAAAATTGTGTATCATTATTTACCAAGAGCTGCCTTTGAAAAATATTTGTTCATTCCCACCTTCAGAGTGTCATCTGTTTGTAAAGGTGGTCACTGATTTTCGACTATGGGTATAAAAAGGTGCATTTCACTCTTGAAATGTAGGGGTTGAAGGAATTTAAATCACCTAAAAATTAATACGTTTTTTTTTTTAAATAAAATAAATACTTTATATTAACATTCATCTATTAATTAATAAATGCTAGAAAATTCCATTAAGATCGGATAATTCTCTGATTTTTTGTTGGATTTATTTTTCCATCAGTAGTAAAATCCATTTTTTTCGTTAAAAAATAATTTCACTTTCATTACCCGTCCCTATTTTCTTTTAATATGTTATTTATTTATAAAAATCGCTCCAGACAAGGCATGAAGACACTTGATGCAAGGAGCTAAAAAAAAATACTACTTCAAGGTCAAAAACTAGCCAATGATAAGTGTTAGATGGATAGATTTTGACCCAGAAAACAGAAATGCTTCCCCCTTTGTCAAAAACATCGCTCATGGAATGTAAGGACTAAAATACAAAATAAGGGAAACGAGAGTTACGAGGCTGCCTAACCTTAACCCTAACCCTAAACCCAAGGTCCACTTTCTACTCTCCTTGTAAAACTGTATTTACACGTCTCAATCAAGGAGCTGACTTGTTATATATATTCTAGAAAAAAAGAGTTAAAAACACTCTATATAAAATTTCCAACAATATTTCAAGTAAGGGGAAAACAAATAAAACCTAGAAGAACTACTCTTAGCTCTGAAAAAACAATCACTTCTAGGGACAACAGAAGGATTATACTTTCCGGTCGCGGAGTTCTGGAGTATATAATGCCTGCTCTGCATTTATGTTTATTGATTTTTCTATCATGAAATCATTTCTAGGTTGATGCATATGGTGATCAATCAGCAAATGAGTTAGTGCGTCAACACATGGACCTTGGTGGGTTTTACAACTATAAAACCCAAAGATGGCAAAACATGAAAGACGTAATCTATATGGCAACCCTGAATCCAAATCTATCTGCAGATCTTCCCAAACTAAGTCCACGACTTCTCAGGCATTTCGCTCTGCTTGGAACGGTAAATCAAGAGTAAGTTCATTTCCTTTCTCTGTCAGTGTAATAAAAAGTAATGTCATAAGTTATATCCCTTGTTGGGGATTATCTCCCTTTGTTTGTACAAATCTACTGTATGCTGAATATATATTTGTAGCTACATTGTGCTCTTATCATTTTATTACAGCTTTGCTAGATTTATCTGATTGTGAATAATGGGTTTCTCTTATCAAAGTCCAATGGCATCTTTTTGCAAAATTCATATTACGATACTGTGAGACAAAATATCAATTAAGCAATTTTTACTAATACTGATTGTTGTACAGAACTAGCAGGACCCGTGTACGGGCGTTGCCCGGGAAAGTGAAGGACACAGGAAACTCATACTCCCACCTCTGAAATCTATGTAAATATTTTTATGTGATGTTTTACTTAGCTATAAATTGTAGTGTTCTGTAATGAATAAATTTACTAGTGGGGCCTGTGGAAATTCCACAGTTCTATACTTTTTCTGTTGTATATCGCTGCTATGCTTAAATCGGGTTATGGGGGTTATTCTCCAAAGCTCTTGTAGGAGTTTTTGATGCTCAGTGCAAACGCAGACCCCACAATATTATTGTACCACCTTTGTTCAAACTGAAATATATTTATCTAAATACTCTTGTCAATGTAGTTTCCGAATATATCTATGACATGAGATGAAATTTTAAATATTACTGATTTTGCATCGCATCTTCGCATCTTCGAGGATCGGCGATCTTTAAAAAATGGGTGGGGAGGTGATAACATACGTACGAATATGAAATTGTCTTAGAATATTATTATATAGATGAGTTACATTTTAACGTCAGTAATAGTTCATAACTATGAAAGAGTATGCTCGCACAAATATACCTGGAAGTGAAAATTACACGGGGGAGGGGGGTAGATAAGTAATTTTGTCTATAAATAAGCACAGGAAGAAGGTAATATTTAATGTGAATCGAAATGAAAGTACATGCCCTTTATTTACCCTAGTACAAACCCTAAATCCGGGAGAAAATACGAAAAACAAGAAGGAAACTGAGTGCACATAGTTGATGTAATATGTTAATTAAAAGGCAATGTATAATCAAAGGGGACGGTAAAGGTCAATTTCGTCTAAATGTAGCGCATCAAGCGTCAGACAATAACCTCATCCTTTCTCCAAAAGGAGGAGCTAATGCCTGAGAGGATGACCGCCAGTTACGTTTGATGTTAAGTATAAAAATTTGGTTAGGGAAAGAATGATGGAAGTGTCGGTCATGCGCACAAAGGAGAATGTAAAAGAAAAGAAAGACAGGAAGAAAACGTCTGAATATGTAAAGTTAAAGAAGAAGAAAAAAGAAAGGAAGGAAAACGTCTCAATCAGTGAATTAAAAAAGCAAGAAAAAAGGAAGAAAAGAATACGTAAAACTGGGTGAATTAAAAAAGAGAGAATTAAAAAAGTAAAAAAGAAAATGTCTCTATCGGTGAAGTAAAAAAAAGAAAAGAAAACGTCTTATTATGGAAATCTATACGATCGATTGAGAAGTAATGACGATTCCATATTTCCCCCCTGAATATTTGTAGTCTTGATATGTTTGTATAAATAACACTTTGATTATAAATAAATAGCTCTATCTATTATTAAGCACTATTATATAAATACAGTGGAGATTCTCCGGATTTTTTTTACCCTGTGGATACAAACTTAACGTGGATTACTATATATATATATATATATATATATATATATATATATATAATAAAAGTTTTTAAAAAGGTTGAAGGCAATGCGAAGATCCGGATTGCTGGAAGCTGTGAAGAACAAAAACAAAACAAAACCGAAATAAGTCGGATATAGATCGAAAGGTTTGTTTATTTTTCTAGACAGCAAGGGTGTTAGTTTGTAATATCCGGATTATCAAGAATCAATTTGATATATTTCGAGAGATTTTTTTCTTTCTTTCTTTTTCCTCTCCTTGTCAAAAATAAAGAAAAGAAAAATCCCGGATACCGAGAAAATGCCAGGAGCGCTGGGGGGTTAAACCGGAAGTGTTCAGGGTAAAGTATTCAGAGGAAAATTAAATAGATTCTTTTTTTTTTTTTTTTTTAATATATATATATATATATATATATATATATATATATATATATATGTAATTGTATGTTGTTTCTATTTATTTAATTTGTATTTTTATTTAAATATTTACTATTATTGTTATTGCTTTTTGGTTTTTTTTGTTGTTTTTTTTCCGTATATAAAACGTTGATTTTACTTATAGTATATATGTTTGTCAACAGGCTGATTCCGGCATTAGATTTAAAATATGTTGTAGATAGCTAATTATTTGTTGTCGGTGCAGTATATTATAATTTAGTTATGCCTGGTTAAGTTTAATCCTTATTTATTGGTTTTAATTTACCTCTTAAGTGTCTTCTGTTTTAGGTATGGAAACTGGCCGGTTTGCTGGTTAAAGGGAGACAAATCTGTTATTTTTGGTATTAATTTATAAAGGGAATTCTGTTAATTGGCTTTGTTTGTTGAATTTATTTAACTAATGTAATGGTCAATTCTTAGTATAACGGATATGATTTGTGCAAATAGTGTTTATTATGGGGGGGGGTATTATCTGGGGATGGGTTCTGGGGGGAGTAGGTTATATGATGAAGGTAGAATTTAATTTGTGTCTCTGGTTCAAAACTGGATTATGTTTGGAAATGAGAATAGCTTCCATCAGTCTTAGGTCGCCTAGGTTCCTGGTCGAGGCTAGAATGGAAACGTTTATGTCTTGTTGTGTAGTATTGCATGAGGAAGTATGTTTGAAGAAGGAAGATATATTTGTATTCATGTGTTCTTTTATACGTTGGTGTAATTGTCTTGTAGTATATCCAATATAGGAGTGGTTACAAATAGTGCATAATATATTGTATACACAGTCAGTGCGGTGGCATAGTCCAGTGGTAGGAATTTGACAATTGGCTAGGGAGCATGGTTCTTGGGTGCGTGTAGTGCGTTTTTTGGAAAGGTGTTGACGTAAGGTGGTGCCGGTGTGGGTGAGTTGAATGTCTAGTTTTTCTTTATGTATTGCACTGCGGATGGCATTAGTGATTCTGTCATTAAAGAAAGGTAGTTTTAGGAAGCATGTGTTGGAGAGTGTGTTGTGTCTGCGTGATCTGGTCTTGCTGAGGTGGGTTATTGTGGAAGTGGGGTAGCCGTTGGTAATTAAGGTTTGATGGAAGTCTTTGGTGTGTTTAATTTTATTGGCAGTAGATGAGCATTTATTTTGTATGCGGGTAATTTCATTACGGCATAGTCTAGTTTGGCTTTAAGGGGCAGGGCAGATTTAAAATGAACAAATAGGTTTTTACAGGCAGGTATATATATATATATATATATATATATATATATATATATATATATATATATATATATATAGATTATAACAGAAAGAAGCATATTCCAGCGACTATATCTTTATCTTCCAGTACAAAGATTCATTTTACAGCCGTTTCTCCAGTTGTTAAAACAATCAATGTTTTCAAGCATATCTCGAATTTTCTAGCACAATGATTCGCTCGTGGATTACTATATATATATATATATATATATATATATATATATATATATATATATATATATATTATAACAGAAAGAAGCAGATTCTAGCGACTATATCTTTATCGTCCAGTACAAAGATTAATTTTTACAGCCGTTTCTCCGGTTGTCAAAACAATCAGTGTTTTCAAGCATATCTCGAATCTTCTAGGACAATGATTCGCTAGAAAAAAAAAACAGAAAAACTATAAAAATATTTTGTCTACTGTACACTTCTTCAGAAAAGAATTGTAAATCCATTGTATTCTTTTTGGTATACATTATTATAAGATGATATTAATTATAAAATCTTTATATATATATATATATATATATATATATATATATATATATATATATATATATATTATTAAATGGATCACATTAATCTTAATATATAATGTTTTTCAATATTTTGTAAATATAAAGATAATCTGAATAATATTTGTTCTTTGTGTGTAAACCATATGAGTATAGATATAATTATTAACTTTATATTATTTCCTTTTCAGTCTTGATGAACTTCAGACTTTGTTCCGAGGCATCGTGAGTCAAAACGTGTTATCTTCAGAACATTTGTTTCAGAGCAGTTCAAATAAAAAGAATGACCAAAATGTAAGAATAACCAAAACTATGTTCACGTCTCTTAAAGGTGTTTTTCAAAATGATGAAAAAGAATCAGTGATAGGTATAGATAGGAGTAAGGTAACAAGCAAAGGACAAACTAAATAGAACAGGAAAACTTAACACAGCATCATGCGTTCCTTTGATTCGATATTTTGTTTCAGTTATGAAACTTTGTCGAGAATAGTATTTATTAAAGAGATTTAGATTAAGTATACAAAAAGCATTATCCAAATAATGGCTTCATATTCATAACCATACAATACATCTCATTCATTATGAAGATGGCACAGTGGCTAAGTGGTTAACGACGCAGACTGAAGACCTGAGCGTGCCCGGTTCGAATCCAGTTCGTTCCACATTGAAACCCAACCTGACCTTGTATCTACCTGTCTCATGGATTATCCTCTCAAAATATCGTATGAAAAAAAGCATGATTCTCTCATAATTTTTTCTATTCTACTTAGTTATTCTTATCTATACCTACACCATCTGTCAAATATTTATTCTTTTTAGCAAACTATCACATACACACACAAACATCCGCACACACACATATATGTATATATTTATTATTAATAGTCAAAGTTTCAAGGTTTAAGCTCAATGGATGTTAGTTTTTAACATCAGAGCATATATATATAAACAATAGAAAATTAGATTCACATAACTATGTCTTTATTCACTTTTTAAAAAAATCCAGATACTTGATGGACCGTTTCGTCGAGACATGGACAACCATAATATAGAGTTATATATCCTTGATTTTCCATAAGTGCGACTCTTCAGTAGGAAAGTCCAAAAACCGTGTCCAAGAAACACTAGAAAATAAAACCTTAAATAATAACGCTCACATTGTTAAAGCATTTATATGTGCAGGTTCACACCAGATACATAAGATTCTGTTTACTCTACATACGTATATATTACTTAAATATGAAATCGTAAAAAGCTTTATGAAAAATAAGAGAATTAAAAAAAATAATAGTAAAATAGAAGAAATAAATAAAGTAATTAAAAATAGAAAGGGCTAAGATAAGAAGAAAAAGGAGAAAATAATATTAAAAAATACGAAAAAATACGACATTACTACTTCTAATTCAAAATGCAATAAATTTTAAAATGTAATTAAATTTAAAAAAAAAACAAAGGAAGCAACAAGCATATATTTTATTAAGAGTTACTTCCCTTTATTTAGCTTTCAAATTATATGTATACAAGATTAAATTTCCATGATAATTTCCATTCTAGTTAATTAAAATTATATATATATATATATATATATATATATATATATATATATATATATATATATATATATATATATATATATATATATATATATATATATATACGGCACTATAAATATTTAATTCAATTAAGGAATTTAATATTTTAAAATATCCATGTAATAAAAACAGAAAAACTAACAAAAAACAGAAGGGTAGGTTAAATATATATTAATTTAAAACCAAACTATGTATTATTTTAGTTTTAGTATTCGTATTATTATAACTATGTATTTATTTGTATTGCGTTATTTATAATGAGAAGTATAATATTCTTTAATATTTTACTGTCTACTGTCTGTTTAATAGTTTACTGTCGCACGAAAAAGATTAGTGTTTTATTGCAAATATCACAGGTTTACTTTTAATATAGTTTTATATACTTATTCACTATGTACTTATACATAACTCCAGAGCAAGCACAAATATATAATTTACTTATACGATATTTTTAATATATTTACTAATTATAAAGTTATGTACTATACATCTATATACGTATAATAATAAATATCTACATTTAAGATATTTTATATAAATTCATTTATTATACATTTATACATAATTCCAAGAGCATGTACAAATATACAATAAATAAATAAATTCAAATATCAGGATTTTTTCAGATATTTTATTTTATTTTAAATTAGGCTTTCAATGGGAAAGTGTAAATCTTGAACGGTGTATACAATTTTGGAAGATTTCCTGTTTTATGTTGATTAAATTATTAAAAGACGTTATTATATGATAAGATTCAAGGGTGCAAAGCTTACAGTTGTTTAATTTACCGGGAGTAAATTTATTTGCTCTACCAATAATACTATTCGTATAGAACGTTATCATTTTGTTGTTCTCTAGCATATTTATTTAATGACGTTGGGTTATCGTCAGTAAACCTTCGGTCTTATTTTAAATCATGGCAGATGATTTCTATACCTAGATTTAAAATTACAAATGGTGGATCCTATCTATGATCTAGTTTTATTTTCCTCGATAACATTACATTTACAAAATGTTTGAGGTTAAACATTTTCCTCCTAATGGACGTTCATTAACATGTTTACAATTACATTTGGATTCTAATTGAGGGTTTGAATGATTATTCGATAATTCAATATTTATTTTCCGATTTATTTTAGTATTATTGGAAACTATGATAGTTGAAGCTAAGTTTATTGATGTGTAGTATGATAATTTTACAGTGTTCTTATTAATAATTTGGTAGAATTCTCAAGGAATATTGTTTAGGATATGCTTACAGTATGTATACAGTAAACTATATGGAATTACGTCGTCTATTCTTCTTCTGATTACTACTATCATTTGTTATTTTATTTAATGCATGTTTGGATTTCATATCACGTGTATGTGAATTATCAGTTGAATTTACGTTTATTTTTATATAGTGTTACACATGGTCATATTATATGACATAATTTGGTGTAGTATTTTATTTACAAATTTTTCACCCACATTATTTTCCGATACATACATAACAAATTAATTTCCTTATTGTATTAAAATCTTACCAATGCTTCATCATAATATTGCTTTTTTTTTTGAAAGGGGAATAAAGATATGGCTATTGGAATCTAACTTTCTATTGTTTATATATATATATATATATATATATATATATATATATATAATATTAATAAATAAATAAATAAATATTAAATTATATTTACGTACAGATGACGTCGTTTCGAACTTTTGCTCTCATCAGTGCAGGGAAGTGATAATTTCAGACGGTGATAAGGCGCGAATCCGGTTCACAGAGCCACCTTTGACTTCGCAAACTTTCACTCTATCCTCACGGCCATAGAAATTTGTCTCGCGATACAGAGAAATTAAGTTATATTTATGCTAATTACAGACAGACTAGAAGACTAAACGAACTGACTCGGAGCCCTGCTTCGTAGCTTAAGTGAATGTCTAGTTTTTAATATCTCCTAACTATGCTCAACTTTAATTTTCCTAAAGAAGCTTTATAATAATATTTATAAATAAATATTAAATTATATTATATACATTTACGTCGTTTATATATATTTATATACGTTTTAGATATAATATACGTTTGTTTGCAACGGTTGCACTGTGATCAATGAATCGCTTCATCTGTCATCAGAGTTCTGGAGAGGAAAACCACAATAGTTTGCTCTCAGCTACGTGACAGAGTCATAGACCTAGGTAGAGGTTTATGTATGGTCAGTGTTTGTTTGTTTGTTTGTGTGTTATAGAAATCGATATATTAACAGAACATTCAAATAAGTTTCAGTAAGCGTTAGATTTTTCACAAAATCTAAATACACCATTGAAATTTTCCTTCGATTCCATCTGGGATCACTAGGCGCAATTATCGGTTAGGTCCATAAAATAACGGAAATATGTTAGAACATAAAGAAACAAAATTCATCTTTTTTTTACAAATATATTTTCTTCGTTTCATAAAACAAAAATAAAATTAAACAAAGAATATGTCAGTGAAGAATGCATTTAAAAAGGTTTAAACATTTAAATAATTATTTTTATTGGTATTTTAAAGATTTATACAGTATTCGCCGTTTTACAGGTGCAGGGTTGTTTTTCAGGTAAAGATTTCGAAGGAATTTATTTTTTAAGTAATACTCAACTCCTACAGGAATTTCTTTTTCCCAATAAAACATTCATTTATTATTTTATGCTTTTATGTAATACTTAACTCGCAATGTTGTCAGTATGAAATCAACTGTTACTGCTGTTGTGCTTTAGATACTATCCTCCCTCCAAACCCATGGACAATGCTAGGCGCCATGCTAGTATATATATATATTTTCCCTTGCAACTGATTTCTCCAATTGAAAATAATTTTTTTCCCACTCACTTCTCATCCGATTTTCTTAGATTTAATTCATCATTCAGATAATAAGGCCTTAAAGAAAATTTTAACAATTTTTTTCCATCCTCTTTTCATTTTGATATCTGAAATTTATCTTACAATTTTGTTGTACTAGTGCTTACTTAAACCATAATATTAGCTAACATCATCATCATGTGTTTTAAATGTTTATATGAATAAATAGTGTTATTATTTTCATTCTTTTATTATGTGTTTATACATTTGTTAATATTTTATTTTCTAGAAAGAAAAAGAACTGGAAAATCTACTTGGAAAAATTATTTGCTGCACAGTCGAACTGCATTTAAAGCTGCAAACTATGTTTTTGCCAACACCACAACGGTCGCATTACATTTTCACTGTGAATGGAATAAAATCAGTTTTTAAGTGAGTAAGCCATCCTAAATTTTGGTGGAGATTCATGATTTCACCTTTTTATTCAATGTTATATGACCACATTTGTTGTTTTGGGAAATTAATGAATAATTTGCAGAAACTAATCTAAACACAGTATTAGCATGAAGAACAGTCTTCTTGTCTTATCTTAGTACGGCATCCCCAACAAATGTATAGTATTTAAATAAGGTAATTTATATTAGCTCTTGTAGAACCTCCAATCGAGCACTTAGTATTTTTTCAACTAACTTGTGATACATGCTATATATATATATATATATATATATATATATATATATATATATATATATATATATATATATATATATATATGTAAAATAAAAATGGAATAAAGGATAAGCAAATCAACAATTAGCAAAAATAAACTCCAAAACACATATTGAATAGTTCTATCAAAATATTTCAATTGTTAGGACAATCATCATCAGTTGGCAGCAGAAATTTTTTTATTTGCTTATCCTCTATTCCATTTTTATTTTACATTTTGTCTGAAACATTGTTTCTTTTATTCCTCATATATATATATATATATATATATATAGAGAGAGAGAGAAATAGAAGAAAAAAGAGTGATAAATATGCGACGATTATCCAAATTTATTTCAAATTTCAATTGTTCAATGCAAGGTGCATTCAGTAATAAACTAGTGTTTATTATTCTTTCCTTAAGCCAAGGCTTTTCAAAAATCGAAATCTTATCATCAGAGGAGAAATACAGATGGATAAATAAATTGCTCTATTTCGTATATTGAGCTAATCCTTTTCACAATAGGTTCCATCTACTAAAAGTTTTCACTTTGGTTTATTTTGATCCTATATATATATATATATATATATATATATATATATATATATATATATATATATATATATATTGATTTTTCAATGTGAAGAAATTCATTATCTTAGCCAAGAAAGTGTTTATATATATATATCATGATATAATCCTAGTATGTATTATGAACTTTTAAATCTAAAAAAAAGAGTCTAAGTAAGGTTTCCCTTTTGATTGGAGTGATAAAAAGAAGAAAACGAAATATAAAATTAAATATGTGTTTATTAATTAAATGAATATTGGACACATTTTGTTTTTTCAGCCTTTTTGTAAATGTTTGGTAAATTTTGTATTCAATAAATATGTATAGTTACAAAAGTGGGCAGACACAATTGTTTGTGGATAAAATGTTTTTTAAATGAATTAGGATTATATCATGTTAAATTAAGAGCGCTCGTCATATTATACACTATTGAGCTACTAAATAAACCTTTGTGTAAACATAAAGAAATTTATATATATATAATAAATATTAGTATTATATATTCTTCAGAAACTTGTGTCTCTCCATTCGACCAGACAGCGAAGATGAAGAGTTGCTCCAACTTTGGCAACACGAGTGTTCTTGGGAGTTTCAACAGAAAATGATCAATGAAGTTGATCTTCACAGATACCACATAGCATTTAAGGCTGCTGTAAGAAAAGTATTTACAAATAAACTCCATGTAAGTGCCTTTCAATTGCTATGTTTCCCTCGAGACTATGTATAAAAAATATAATTGAGTTTATTATATATGAATACTAGAAGAATACTCGTCCCAGGACGGTTAAAATCAATTCCCTGAACATAACAGTTTTGCACCATTTTATTAATATGGAAATTAAAATCAAGATATATTGCTACTAAACCTTATGCCCAGAATCCTTATTCCAAATTTGATCAAAATCGATTACATGATTTTGATACAATTAAATGTCTAAAATTGAGGGGTCTCAAGGAGTAACTGAAATTCAGGAAATCTGCCTTAATCGATGTCCAACGACTACTGATCGAATTTAATGCAAATCTGAAATATTTGAATTTTCAAATGGGAGATTGTACCAATATTATGCTTTTCTAAAAACTCTTTAGAATACTCCAAAATGACTGAAATTTGGGGAATATTTATTAATTGATTAATTCACAAAAATCGAAGGTATCTGTATGTCAATGAAACACTCTTTGCAAAAAACTCAAGGAAATATAGCCGACATTGCCACCCCTTATGCCTAGCTACTGTGTTCCAAAATTCATAATAATTGGTTAGCTAGTTTAAGAGTGAATCCTGTACATATAAATATATAAGCATATAGACAAACCTAACTTCATATAGGTAAAGATCAGGGAATTTTACAGAATTTTCAATACTTTTGTATGTTTAAATAACCAATAAATGATAATTTATTTAATGTTATAGATTGGTTACCTTGCCGAAAACCGAGATGATGTGTTTAGCAACATTGTGGAAAGCGAGAGTGGACGGGTTATGGCCAGCACTCAGTCCTATCGTAGCAGCCTACCAGAGCAACCAGGTGGACCAGACACTGACCATTATCGTCCAGTCAGAGATCAGCACCTACTTCGACAGCTGCTGAATAAAAGTATTGAAGAATACAATAAAAACAATCCCGTATTAAAGATTCCTTTGTATAAAGTAAGTAAATACAGTGGACAAAATGTGTATGGGCATGTGCGTGTGTAGGTGGGGGCACTGATGGTATAATGGCTACCAATATCGATGATATCAAATATGAATTTGATAGAGACCATCGGTTCTCTCATAAAAGACATAAACCAAATTAGGGTACGACTATCAAAAGAAACCGACAGCCCTACCCAGGAGGAGGGTATGGCTACCAAAAACAACACTTTCGACATACAGCTATCTCAAGCAACCTCAGAATAGCATCAATCCAAAAGAAACAATACTAGACTCCTGAGGAGGTAAGGCTTGGGAGAGGAGTGTTATGGTGCCGTACCTCTGACAAACATTTGGACTCGTCCATTCTCAATAAATACTAGACGCATTATGCTTTGTCACTTGTTGATCCAACCCCAGCCCGATCAGTATCTCATTAACTTTGGTTGATTGAAGACGTCGGGATGGGGTAATACCAGTCGAGGATTCGTTCTCGACAATCAGTCCGGCAGGAACTGGGCCATTTTGGTGGCCTTTTATCTGCTGAGGTATACTGTCCTAGGTTTTCCTAGGAGATGCACCTTCCCAGGCCTTGCCTCCCCTCTTTGGCGACGAGTAAGTTTATTGCTTGCTGCCTGAGGCACCCTCACCAGGGAATGCCGACGGGGTTGCGCAGGCTATTTTTGCTAGACCAGAGTGCTCCTTCTTTAGGGGCACTGGCTTGATCTCTCAACCTTCCCGACCTCGTGTCACATATTCCTGCAGTGGGAGGGAATTAAATACTGTTGATACACTGGCAGTAAGGACAGACGGTCCACTTCTCTTGTTTCTCTGGTGTATATACTTTTCTCCAACATATTTGTTTTACCTAAACCCCGTGATCGTGTTCTCATTCAGGCCCCTAAACAGGGCCATAACAAATAACCATCTTCATAAGTCATTAACCCTTATCCTCTAGTGGTTCTTAGCCTTAATAAGTGGTAACTCATCAGAAAAAAATGTTTCTCCTATCCTAATTCTATGGGATCTAAAAAAAAACTACTAACTTTGATGATGATACTACATGACTCATCCAGTTTCTCACTACCATTTACTCTGTTTTCACACGGCCTTTTGGCTAAGATCAAAGTGTAGTATCTGTTCCGATGGATACTGCACCCCCATAGACTGGTATTGTCTTGGCCTTCGGGGCTTGATTTACGCCGGTCTATGGGTCTGTCCTGTGCAGTTCTAGGAGGTCCATCCTCCCAGGCTTCGCCTCCCCTCTTTGGGGAGGAGTAAGTTTATTGCTTACTGCCTGAGGCGCCCCTACCAGGGAATGCCGACGGGGCTGCCCAGGCAATTTTTAAACCCCACTTTCCCGACCTTGGGTCACATCTTACTTGTGGGAGTAAGATAAAAACTGGCCTTGTGCCTAACTCCTGGAGAGGAGTAAATCAATACTCTGTTTTCACACGTATCAATCCTGACTTCTTGACTTAGATAAATCCAAGGCCATCCAATACATTACAATATATATATATATATATATATATATATATATATATATATATATTATAATATAAAATGAAGTAATAAAATAAGGTGTCAATCAAATTTTATTAGAATTCAAAGCTCAAGCAAAGTATCCTTAAGTCTTTAGCTCATGAGTTTTCAAAGATAATTCTTCTCTTCAGAGGACCATTACCGCAGTTATACTACTACAGGTAATAAAATTACGCTTTGAAAATATATAAAATTATATACACAAATACATAAAAATACATAACATCAAACATATCAACCCAAAAACATACTTTTTGTTGAATCCATACAGTCCATCCAGGTCATACAAATTGAGAAGCATAATCAGGAAAGACATTACTCCAAGTTATAAACATCAGTCCATATACGTGAAATTGAAGGGGCTGGCAAAGTTATCCAGTCGCAAAATGTGTCAATATTCAATGTTAATGATAAATAAATCAAATAATACAGAAAGTCCAATCAAAGTTCCAAAACCCCGATATGTGCAACCCAAGTCAAATCAAAGTTCGTTGTTTAATTAGAAAACCCGTTAAATCCGAATTGAGCAAAACAAGACTGAATCCCGGTCGCATCTTGCCAGCAGATCGAAAAAAATAAGTAATCTTCTCTCCCAAGCGATTCAACCAGACATGACAAATCCCTAACGAACATATATATATATATATATATATATATATTAGGGATAACTTGTGTCTGCATTTCTAAATTCCTTATTAGTTTTCGGTTTCGAAACTTGGAAACTAATAAGGAATTTAAAAAGGATTAAAGAAAAGATATGCAGACACAAGTTATCCCTAATATTTAATGAAATATGTCTTCAAAAAAGAAATTATGCCCACATATATATATATATATATATATATATATATATATATATATATATATATATATTACTATTTCATGTATCCACATAAAATTTTATAAGGAGATATAATGTTTTATGTATCAATTTTCAGTATTTACTTCAACAGTGCTCGATACGTAAGTAGAGCTAAGCAGTAAGCTATGAAAATATATTTATGGCAATTAAGCTACACAGAGGCTCCCGCATTTCATCCCCGGGGGGAATCTTCAGGCTAAAATGTATATATATATATACTGCCTGAGGCTTGTGTGACGGATGCTCATAGCCCGCTTGGGAAAGCTGATCACCTTGTGTTAATGGTTGATATCACCCTAAACCTTTGACCCCAAGCTGAAGAGCCGTTGCTCAAAACGACTAGATGCTACAAACGAGCTGATTGGGAATTTATACGAGATCGCATCAGAGAGGCTCCATGAGTAAAACATTTTATCTCCTTGCTGAACAGTGCACACATGAAGTAAATGAATAGATCAAGGCAGACATTAAAGCATATGTCCCTGCACTGAAATTCTAGCCTCACTCTCTACAATGGTTCACTTCAACCCGTGAAGCAGCTATTGTGCATAGGCATTCCACCGATTCAACCGCCATAAGGAAAATAGACAAAAATGTATTGCATTAAGAAATCATTAAGAAATCATTGCAAGCTGCAGATAAGGGTAGGTATCCCGAGATGACCAGAAAATGCATTGAGTCATAGAAATTAGGAACTCGCGATTTCTGGAAAATCTATAATAGTGTGATGAATAATGGCCAATTAATACTTCCCCTGCTATCCAACTACCATGATGTCGTCTGTACGGAAACTGATTAAGCTGAACTGCTTTCCCTGTGGTTCGCTTTGTACTCCACCTTGGACTCCACAAACTATTCCCTCCCAAACTTCCTACTGCAGACTGAAGTCACAAAAAAAAAACCTTGATGCATCCAAAGCATGCAGTTCCTGATCTTATCCCTTAGCATTTCTTTAAGATTATAATCTTAAAGAAATGCTGAACTAGATCCTGTCCTCTCAAAACTCTACAACAAATGTCTTGCCGAATCTTGCTTTTCATGAAAATTGCCTCTGTGGTACTAGTGTTCAAGACCCGCAAAATTATCGCCCTATCAGTTTCCTCCTGCTCTTCACTAAATTATTATTAAATCTAGCGATAGTCCACCACTTTGTCAAACCTAAACTTCTTTCTGATGAACAGTATGGATTTAAGCAATCCTGTTCTACTGCAGATATCCTAACATTCATCTCAGAATGCATTTACCATTCACTGGACAAAGCTGCTGAAGCTAAAGCGGTAGCACTTGATATATTCAAAGCCTTTGAAAAGATCTGGCATGATGATTCTCTCATGAAAATTAGTTCTTACAGTATTACTGGACGAATATTTAATATAATCAGATCTTTCTTAGCCAAAAAGAAAGATCTAGGATGTCCTCGATGGCCGTTCATCTAAACAACATGACATTAATGCGGGTGTGCCCCAGGGATCGATCCTTGGACCGTTATTATTCCTGAGTTTTATAAACGACCTGCCTGATGCTATTGTGTATCAGATGGGTATATTTGCTGACGACACCATGCTCTACTCTCAGCATGTAAGATGCTACTAAGACAAAGCTCCTGTCCTTCAACAATTATAAGAAACCTTTTCAACCTCCGATTGTCATGGCTAATAGCACCCTACCTCGACCTAATATTCACAGGTAGCATGAATTAGAACAAATACATAGAAGACATTGCTAAGGTTGCTGCAAGAAAGGTGGGCTCCCTCTACCGAGCTAGAAAACTTTTCACACCTGTCAGTATCATGTATCTCTATAAAGCCACCATTTGCTCATGCTTGGAGTATTGTTGTCACATCTGACCTGGTGCACCATCCACTGGAATCTCCCTCTTAAACAGGGTCCAAAAAAGAGCCTCTAATCTTATAGGTCCAACACCATGTATCAAGCTCCAGCCCCTGTCCATCGCCGCAATGTTGCATCCCTGTGCTTGTTTTACAAGTACTTTAATGGAATGCGCTCTGATGAACTTGCTGTACTGGTGACCTCTCAATGAAAAAACCCCCGACTGACGCATGAGTCAGCAAGATCCCACCCTTCACTGTAGAGATCCTCGATGCCGGAGGCCTTTTACTTTTAGGCTTATTTCCTTGAACTTCTAGTCTTTGGAATTCCCTCCTTGCCCCTGTTTCCCTGACTGTACCAATATTCAGAAGTTTAAATGTAATTTGAACAAACATCTCGCTGCACAAGTCCCCATTTAGGATGGCCCTGTAGGTATGGCCCCTAATTCACAGTAGCCCCTTACGTCTCAGTGGCAATTGCCTATATATATAGTAGTGGTATTCTGACGACATTGCCCGCGTAGTGATATATTGGTGGTCGGAAAGTTTCTTCGGAAAAACAAATAATTTCAAATATAATCATGTTTACAATTTTTGTCTTGAAAGAACAGCTAAAAATAACATTTGCAATATGAGGTCAAGTAATAAAAAAACTGTTAACACAATGGTGTTTTCTTAAAATATTATTGTAAATGCTGCGTTTCTTAAAGATACCGAAAATGGTTTTAACAAATTGAAACGAATTCGTTTCTATTAAATTATCTTAAATCTTTAAAAAATACCAATAAAAATAATTATTTAAATGCTTAAACGTTTTTTAAATTTATTTCTCACTGAAGTAAGCTTTGTTTAATTTTACTTTTGTTTTATAGTACTAAGAAAATCTATTTAAAAAAATGTATTTCTTTCTTTATGTTCTGATATATTTAGGTTATTTTATGGACTTAACCGATAATTGCTTTTAGTTATCCCAGATGGAATCGAAAGTAAATTTCAATAATGTCATTAGATACTGAGAACAATTTAATTTAACCCTTATTGAAATATATTTTAATGTTTTAACTGTTAATATATAGATTTCTATAACACACAAACATTGACTTATATATATATATATATATATATATATATATATATATATATATATATATATATATATATATTCCCGAAACAGTTTTTCATGGTAAACAACTGATGATCCCTTAAAATAGTGTTAGAAACAAACTAATATAATAACTGTAAAAAATAAATTGACTTACATGAGTGATTTTCCACTGAAAGACTTGGGACTATAAGTTTTGTTTTTTTAACATAGTTTTAATGGTTGAGAAACTTCTGAGACTATATATATATATATATATATATATATATATATATATATATATATATATATATAAGAGGTTAATGTAGTTTGCTTGAAGCATTGTTTAATGTGTATATAAAGGTAATTTATAGGAGGCAATACAATGCAAAGGTGTAACAGATAGACACAAACTAAAGCAAATTAAGACATGATGGTGGAATTAGTTATGCAGTTTCCACCTTTTTATTAATAATATATATATATATATATATATATATATATATATTACAAACTTACTTGTGTCAGGGAGGTCTGATGGAAGTTACATATATGTTATATCGGAAAAATTTCCCTTCGCCAAGTGTGTGTTCAACTTTAATGCAAACGTTCATATGAAGATTGTTGCCAGCGAGAGCTATTCAACAGAAATTGAAATGGATTTGAAATCAAATTAAATTTTTTTATTATTATTGAATTTTACTTCAATTCCATTGTTTGTTCACGTCATTTTAAAATGTCAAACCTGTAAACACATATTTATTGATATTTCTGTTGTTTGCTTTTATTCTCTTTGATAGTCAATCATGAAGATTGTGTGCCGTTATGCTCGGATGCTCTCAGCAAACAAACTCTTTGGACATTACACAATTGTTACAGAAGGATCACCAGGATCATTTTGTGCGCTAGTGCAGCTCTCTGCGTTCCTTGGTGGTTACACTCTTTTCCAGTTGCGGAAGAGTATTCCCAACCAATCCAAAGCGCAGCAAACCTCATTCTTCAAAACCCAATTAATTGGTTTGTGTATGAAGGCCGGGCTGAAGGTGAGAATTGCAACACATTTTACATTCGTCAAACGATTTTGACTTCATTTGTGAAAATGTCAACAACATATTGTACATCTAAAGTACTTCTACTTTTTGCATAATTGTTTTTTTTTATACTTAAATAATGCTATGTGTGTGAGTATATATATATATATATATATTAAGATAAATGAAAGAGGAGGGATAAACATGTACGAATGACAAATCTATTTCAACTTCGATTGTTCAATGCAAGGTGTACTCGGTAAAAACATGATTATCGATTTTTCCTTAAGCCAAGGCGTTTCAAAGATTAAAATCTATCATCAGAGGAATTACATAGATGGATAAGTTGGCAGTGGAAAAGCAAAAATTCAAAATTTGAAAAAATATTAAGTAATGGAGAGTGAGAGTGGGCGTGTAAAAAAATATGGGGTCTGTCCTGTCGGTGAATGTCCGTTAATAAGGTGTCCGGTGAAAGGAGATTTAAAGATGGAAAAAGGGTTTTGTGAAGGCAGCATTGAAAATGTTCAGAAATGAAGTAAATCCAACAGAAAGATGTTTAGTTCAATTGTAGGTGGAAGCACTTATTCGGAAGTAATTTTGAGAATTCGGGCCATTTTAAAATACTTTCGTGGACCGAGAATGAGAGTAGTTTTTCAGAAGTTGAGATTAAACTGTGTATATTAAACGCAGGTAGTCAGGAATTTAAGTAGTGTCTTCGATCGAAAAGCGACAGATTTGGTTGGAGACAAGGCCAAATGAGGAAGTGGTGGAAGGGATAAAGATAAAAGATAAAGAAGGTGGGTGATAGGGTTAGTTAAATGAACTATGGCTGATGCTGGGAGAAAAGAAGGGGAAAGGATTGTTTGGTTACTGCTTATTGCTAGTAAGCAATAAAACCCGGTGCGAGTTGGGGTGGGATGATCATAAGCTAAAAACAAGAGTGAATTCAGGTCAATAAGTCAATATTTCTGAAAGGGGGGGGGGGCGTAATTAAAACGGATTTTTAAACGAACTTATATATAATTCAGAAAGTTTAAAAGGGTTCCAATTGGGAAATTAGGGTTCAAATGAATGGAAATATGAAATTTATGTGTTTAATACATTTTTTAAATTTCATTTTCAAGGGAGATAATTTACTTACGGCTTTAGTAATACGTCAAATATCGCTGTGATATCGAAAACTTTGATCTTAGCCAAAAGGCCAAGGAATCATAAAAAATATTTTTTTGTGATTAAGCATTTTTAAATAAAAAAAATTCATTCAGTTGAAATATTTTTTAAGTAGCGGTGTAGTGTAGTATAGTTTTTGTTGTTATAAGACTGTCCTCCCAGAAATTACCACCTCAATTTTTAAGGGTGTGTGGAGGGGAACCTTCCAGAATTACCCCCCCCCCCCTCAAAAAAAAAATCGATTTAATCAGAATATCTTGTAAGGAGGCGGGGTGGTGTAGTATCGGTTCTGTTCTCATAAGACTGTTCTCGCAGGAATTACCTCCTCCTTTTAGGGAGGGGGGGGGAGAAGTAGTGTTCGTTCGTCATGATATTATCGTCAAAGTCACAGAGTAAGTGTAGTATATATTCGCTCACCATAAGGAAAAACAATAACCCAAGTTTATAATAAACATGTCTTTTTTAACTAGAAAATTATGAAAGAAGTTATCGTTTTTCCTTAGCTAGAATATTTATCTTTGTTCATAAAGATGGTGACTATAATTTTCCGGCCAATTTTCATTTAGGTGTTTCACATTGACAATAAAACTCGCCATTGTTTTTAATGTAATCTAAATAAATAAATGCAAAAGTTTTTTCCACCTATCCTAACTATATTAACTTTAAAATGGTTTATGTTTATTTAATTATCTGTAGTATATTTTCATTAGTCCTGATACATTTTTCCTAGGTATTATGTTCTCGTCGGGGATGGAGGATGCAGTATAGTATACGTTCATTCCTCATGATACCATCCTCCCAGGATTACCTTTTTTTTGTGTGTGTGTGTGGGGGGGGGGACTAGTGTACTATCTATTATGTTGTCATGATATCCTACAAGCTAAAATGTATGGAGTTATTTTTGCTGGGTGTTTTTATATACACGGCTCGCTAGATAACCAATCAGATTCTTTGTTGTTCTCTCAGCCAATCGTTGAGCTTCCCAGGAACAAAGGTCTTGTTTGTGTTACTTCCTATATCCTGTTCTATTGTTCTGTTTTCTATAGATTGGCCTATATCCTGTTTTCTTTGTTGTATCAATATAATCGGTTAATTTATTTTAACACGTGGTTCCTTGTATTTCTATTTTAGGTTTTGATTTTTAAATTGTTAAGTTTTTGTTTAGTTTAGTTTTTTTACTTATTTATTTATTTATTTTTTTATCGTTAGCCTAAAGTAAATTTATTTCTCTGTAAGCAGCTCTTTGCTATCTCACTACTACAGTTAAATAGATTTCAGGGGTCTTTAAAGGATAATTTTAGGTTATTTTTATTGAATATTTTATGCAAGGGATTGGTTACGGGGAAGTGTTTTTCAATCAGATTTAGGAATTGTTTGTCCAGTTTAGTTTTTAGCATCTGGTTATAGGGCAGTGTATAGTAGATGATATTTTTTTAAATTAAAATTTGTTGTACTTATTAGTGTTCTCTTTTTTATATTTAATTTCGGTATTATGGTAACCACTATTTTTTAGAGCTATATTGTAAATGTTGATTGATTTTTTAAAAACACTTTCGTTGCTAGAATTATTGATAAGCCTACGTTCGATAGAATTCAGAATATGTTTTATGATTGATTGGGGGGTGATTAGACTTTGGGTTTACGTATATTGGAATGGCGTTATCTTTTAGGTATGATTCGTAAGTATTTTTTATTAAAGTTTAACGTGACGACTAGAAAGTGAGTTGTTTTTATGTTAGCCAGTACTTATACTTTTAGGCCTAGTTTTTTCATTTCCATATGTATAATTTTCTTGAAGTTTTCTTTGTTGGAATCTCTTATTATCGCTAGTCTATCATCTCTATAAAGGCCAATATCTGTATTATCAAATATATTTGTGAGTGTATATAATATCAAAACACTAATAGTAACCACCCGAATAGAAATGAAAAAGTTAGCAATAAAGAGAAAAGATGTAACTGCATAAATCGTACACTTTGTCCACATCAAAACAAATGCCTAACCAAAAGTATTGTATACCAAGCCACAATATTTGCCAAGGAAAGACCGAATAACTACGTGGGTATAACCTCCCTAGATTTTAAAACCAGATATTATGACCACAAAAGCACATTAAAAAACAGAGAACGTCGAATCAAAACAGCACTAGCAAACCACTATTGGGAGCTCAAAGAAAATGGACGCTCACCAATAATTGAATAGAAAATAATACGACAGGCCAGTACATGTAGAAATTTAGACGACCCGTGTAGATTATGCCTGAATGAAAAATTTGAAATCCTAAACTTTAAAGACCTCCCAAATCTATTAAACTGTAGAAGTTATATAGCAAACAGCTGCTTACACAGAAATAAATTTACCTTAGGCTAAAGATAAATAAATAAATAATCAAATAAGTAAAAAAAAAACTAAACAAAAACTTAACAATTAAAAAATTAAAACCTAAAATAGAAATACAAAGAACCAAGTGTTAAAATAAATTAACCCATTATATTGACACAACAAAGGAAACAGGATATAGGTCAATCTATAGAAAACAGAACAATAGAACAGGATATAGGAAGTAACACTAACAAAACCTTTGTTCGTGGGAAACCCAACGATTGGCTGAGAGAACAACAAAGAATCTGATTTGTTAACTAGTGAGACGTGTATATAAAAACACCTGGCAAAAATAACTCCATACATTTTAGCCTGAAGATTTCCCCCGGGGATGAAACGCGGGAGCCTCAATGCAGCTTAATTGCCATAATATATTTTCATAGCTTACTATATATATATATATATATATATATATATATATATATATATATATATATATATATATATATATATATATATATGAAAGTTTGGATTAAATTCAACAAAATGTAAAGATAAATGAAAAGTATTGACAAATAAACAATACAATCCAGTCAAATAAACTTATATGGTGAGATTCTATTTTTCATCTTTATTGTCAAAAGACTTAATCAAAAAGTTTTCTGATGAAGTCCTTGGACAATAAAGAATATAGAATAATGCCATATGAGATGATTTGCTTGTATGGTAATGTTTTGTTTATCCACATTTTTCAGCCCCCACAACCACTTCACACATAGAAACATTTTAAAATTCAAAACCCGAATGTTGACAAAGCAGTCAAACTTCTTATTCTTGTACGAATTAAGATAAATTATAATGCTATGTATATATTTACATTTGAATTATCGACTGTCAAGAGTGCTCAATACATTTTTGAGAAGCTATAGCTTATGCTAATCAAATGTAGAAAATCAGACTAATTCGCCAAGCTAATCCCACTTAACAAATTGATTAAACAAATTAATTCGACAAAAGGCAGCTATCAAGAATGTGCTCAATGTTATGTGAACAGAGCTCTGTTCTTGTGGAATTGACAATCTTGGCAATTCTACAGTTGATGTCAGTGTCCATTACACTACTCTTGTCTGCTGGTCTTGTCTTTTGCAGATGTAATATTGCATTCGTTACTTATTGAATTTTCTACAAACATGTCTATCTCCTCGAAAACCTCATGTATATTTTCAGGACGAAAAAATCCTTCTGCAGATCAACGAGGACGATGTTGCTTGTGATGATGCCCTTGTTCTTTTGTTGGAGTTCATCTGTCACGGACAGTTTACCAACCTGATCAGTTCTGAACAACAGACCAACATCGTTAACACAATTAGAGGAGATGTCCATTATGCAGGTCAGGCATCTTCTCTTCAACACCCCTGGCAATATTTTCTTCAGTGAGTTCAAGCCTATTTCCATTTTCTAAAATTTAATTCTCATAAAATTGGATCACACAGTTTACTGATGAGACGATCACTAAAATGTGCCCTCATATCATTGAATGGCGATGGAACAAAGATTGTTGGACATTTATGACTGAGACTTAGTGAACTAGTCAGGCATAGACTTAAGTTTATTTGTACCAAATATGATTGGATTATAGAAAGAATTGTAGATTTTATTAACAATTTTATGAGCAGCATTTTGGGGTCACCTTATACAACAAATATATTTGCTTATAACTTTGCTGATTTTGTCAAGCTCAGTTTTTTAATATATTTTTTGTTGGGACACTTGAGAAAAATAAGAGCCTCCCTTTGGTTTAATTACCATCGCCAAGCAGGTTATGTTTTTGGTCAAGTTTGTTTGTTTGTGTACAGCTTACCGTCTACATCGCCTGACTAATCGTCACCAAATTTGGTCAAGTATAAACTACCTGATTTACTTTTCAGATATCTAGGTCAAAAGTAAAGGTCAAGGTCATGGAAAAGGTGAAAGTCACACTTTTGGTAATAACTTTGATTTTGTTCATTGTAGAGATTTGCTACTTGGTCCATATAGTAGCCCATCAAGTCGAGCATCTAATATGACCTTGACCTTGTAAAGTTTGATCATGGTCGCAATTTTGACGGAATTTCAATTTCTTTTTTTTTTAGATTTGATGTAGAAATCTAATGCTCCTTGATAACAGTAACGACCATGCAAAATTTCAGCCTGACAACGTTTCCATTGCATAACTTAGGGAATACTTCATACAATACGGAGAAGTAAAGCCCAGATAAGATTTTAGCCTATCCTTACGTTGTTAAGCAGACCTATGCGGGCTTATGACTAATGTATATTCTTGTTTTTCAATCTGATTAGATATGGTAGAAAGAAAAAGAAAAAGTAAAGAAAATTAAAACTAAAATAAAGAACGCACATCTCCTACACATACGGGAATATATACAATACCATGTCATGACTGTATCCTTCTTTTTCCAGTCCTTTACAGCAGCATTTCTGCCCTAACAGTTCAATTTTCGTTTCATGTGACCAAATCTAGTCTAGTACGAACTTGTTTTCGCTTACAAAGTTGTTTTTCTTTCTTTAGAATCCTCAAAAAGATGTCATATCGATGAAGTAAATGACTAATTCCTAAAGAAGTACTAGAAGTTATGGAATACAATTAGTCGTTGATGTGGATTAAGCTAGTACCCCTTCCTGAGGTTGGAGAATGAGATGCTCCAAGGAAATAAAAGAGACAACTCTTGTCACGACAGACAGAGCAATATGTTATCCAAGTCACCGTTTGAACTGTGTACAACTCTCGATATATTCTATAATACGTTACCCAACCTTTTCCCAAAAGAGGTCTAGTCAACATCATAATAGTCGTTCACTTCATCGATATGACATCTTTTTTATTTTATTTGTTTTTAACTTTTGATTTGATTTTAAGCATAACTCAAGGCTCTTTGCCAACTTTTCTCACTAATAATCTTGCCATATGTTCCGTTTCCTTTCTAGTATTACCAGAGCTTTTTTTTGGGGGGGGGGGGGAGACTAATAAAATGACACGTACCAACTAAACTCAATGGCACGTTTAACCTATAACGATTTAATGATTTTGCTTTCACCCATTTTGTAAATGTTTAAAGGGCGGTTAACAGAAAAAAAATGATGCCATATTTTTAACCATTCCGAAAAGTAATCATAAAATTCATCTGAAACGTTTGGAAAAACAACTCCATCCTAATTTGGAACATCCTCGTAAAATGTCGACAGTTTTTTTATTTATGATAACTTATGTTATGATTATTTTACTTGTGTTATGATTACTTTACTTATGTTATGATTACTTATGTTATGATTACTTAACTTATGTTATGATTACTTAACTTATGTTATGATTACTTAACTTATGTTATGATTACTTAACTTATTTTATGAGTATTTTACTTATGTTATGATTATTTTACTTATGTTATGATTACTTAACTTATGTTATGATTATTTTACTTATGTTATGATTATTTTACTTATGTTATGATTACTTAACTTATGTTATGATTACTTAACTTATGTTATGATTATTTTACTTATGTTATGATTACTTAACTTATGTTATGATTACTTAACTTATGTTATGATTATTTTACTTATGTTATGATTATTTTACTTATGTTATGATTACTTAACTTATGTTATGATTACTTAACTTATGTTATGATTATTTTACTTATGTTATGATTATTTTACTTATGTTATGATTACTTAACTTATGTTATGATTACTTAACTTATGTTATGATTATTTTACTTATGTTATGATTATTTTACTTATGTTATGATTACTTAACTTATGTTATGATTACTTAACTTATGTTATGATTATTTTACTTATGTTATGATTATTTTACTTATGTTATGATTACTTAACTTATGTTATGATTACTTAACTTATGTTATGATTATTTTACTTATGTTATGATTATTTTACTTATGTTATGATTACTTAACTTATGTTATGATTACTTAACTTATGTTATGATTATTTTACTTATGTTATGATTATTTTACTTATGTTATGATTACTTAACTTATGTTATGATTACTTAACTTATGTTATGATTATTTTACTTATGTTATGATTATTTTACTTATGTTATGATTACTTAACTTATGTTATGATTACTTAACTTATGTTATGATTATTTTACTTATGTTATGATTATTTTACTTATGTTATGATTATTTTACTTATGTTATGATTACTTAACTTATGTTATGATTACTTTACTTATGTTATGATTACTTTACTTATGTTATGATTATTTTACTTATGTTATGATTACTTTACTTATGTTATGATTACTTTACTTATGTTATGATTACTTTACTTATGTTATGATTATTTTACTTATGTTATGATTACTTTACTTATGTTATGATTACTTAACTTATGTTATGATTATTTCATTTATGTTATGATTACTTTACTTATGTTATGATTACTTTACTTATGTTATGATTACTTTACTTATGTTATGATTATTTTACTTATGTTATGATTACTTAACTTATGTTATGATTACTTTACTTATGTTATGATTACTTTACTTATGTTATGATTATTTTACTTATGTTATGATTACTTTACTTATGTTATGATTACTTAACTTATGTTATGATTATTTCATTTATGTTATGATTACTTTACTTATGTTATGATTACTTTACTTATGTTATGATTACTTTACTTATGTTATGATTATTTTACTTATGTTATGATTACTTAACTTATGTTATGATTACTTTACTTATGTTATGATTACTTTACTTATGTTATGATTATTTTACTTATGTTATGATTACTTTACTTATGTTATGATTACTTAACTTATGTTATGATTATTTCATTTATGTTATGATTACTTTACTTATGTTATAATTACTTTACTTAACCCGTTGTGAATAAAAAAAATATTTTGTAAACTTTGATTTATTAAATATCGGTTTTTCTTTGTCGGATATTTTTGAGGATTTAAAAAATTTACTTGCTTGACTGAATACCTAAATATATGTTCTATGAGCAATAACATTTTAATTAATCAAACTGTATTAGAAATACGCTCCGGGCTTAGTTCATACCAAAATCAGACCGGCAAGTCTAGGCCATTTTTCAGGATGGCTTGTTCTCTGTCGGTCTGAGTAATAATCCTGTGCAGTTCTAAGACGTCCACCTTCCCAGGCCTTACCTTTTCACCCTTTGAGAAGAGGTTAGTTTATTGCTAATCACCTGAGGCGCCCCTACCAGGGAATGTCGACAGGGCTGCTCAGTCACTTTTTGTTTGGCAAGAGTGCTCTTCCTCTATGGTGCTGGTTTTTCAAATCACACTTTTTTTATTTAACCTATTTCATCCTAAACAAGGCAAGCTGCCACTGTAGACGTAAGGGGCTACTGAGAATTAAGGCGAAAGTGTTTTTGGGGTCATCCTAAATTGGGAGTTGTGCAGCAAGATGCCTGTTCACATTAGTTTTAAATTTATGCCTGTCAGTACAGTTGTGGAAACAGGGGGCATGGAGGGAGTTCCAAAGGCCGGCAGCACGAAGAAATACGCTATTGGGGTAGAAGGCTCTGTGGCATCTGAGGGCCTCCACAGTGAATGGATGGAATTTAGCTGATTGTAGGGTTGGTCGAGTGTATTTACGTTGAGGGAGCACCAGAACGGCAAGTTCATCAAAGCACAATCCATTGAAGTACTTGTAAAACAAGCACAAAGATGCAACATTGTGGCGATAGGACAGGGGCTGGAGCTTGGTAGATAGTGAAGGACCATTTAAATTAGCGACTCTTTTTTGTACCTTGTCTAAGAGGGAGAGACTAGTGGATGGTGCACCAGACCAGATGTGGCAACAATACTCCATGCATGGACGGATGGTGGCTTTGTACAGATATAGGATGTTGTCAGGTATGTGACGTTTTCTTTGCGGCAGCCTGTGAATGTTAGGCCTAGGAATTTGAACGTTAGACTTTCCTTGACTTTGTGTCTAATCTTCCCACCGTTGGAGGGAGATAAATAAAAACTGTATTAGAAATACCCAAGAAACTTTTCTTGTAATGTGTTGTAAACTTTTTAGTGGCACTGTGTATGCTTAATGTGCTTGTAATTAAAAAAAAAACATACCTATGCTAAACAGTAATACATCAGTAGTATATGTGCAGTTACATTGAAAACAGACATCTCGTAGAGCCAATTGAAACATTTGTTTTTTTTTGTATATTTTTCTATTTAATATATATATAGTCATAGACAGGCTGTTTCTCTGCATCACGGTTACTCAGTGTGGCTAGATATGGGAATGATTCAGGCTGAGATTGAAATGCTTATTTTTAATGTCCCAGCTTGTACCCACTGCATCATTGGCACAAAGGATAAATTTAATTCTTACTGCTTATATAAACAATATAGCTCTTGAGTGTGGCTAGATATGCAAATGCTTCAGACTGACATTGAAGCATGGTTGTTTTTGAAACAGTATAGGCTTTTTTCCAGTACACTCTTGGCCCCAGCAAGAAATTGAAATTTTACTGTTTATATAAACAATATCAGCAGTCAGAGAACTGTTCGTTTGAAATCAATTCTTCCTTCTGTTATTTATATGGTGATTTACCCTATTCCATCAGTGTATGGACTCTTCCTGACTCTATGAATAGAGTCGTTATGACCAATCAGCAGAAGTTAGAAGAGAAGCAAAGTGATGAAGCAGGCTCTGTCAATTTATTACTTCTGTACTTAATGTTAATCCAATTTCTTCTTAATTATATTCTGTTAGTGTTATTTGTTTTCGACCTTTTAAGGCAGGGACGGGCAACCTTTTCAGAGTGAGGGCCAGATGAGACTTTTGGAAGGAGATCGCGGGCCGGAGTGAAAAACGAAATCTCAGAATTACTATATTTTATTTACATGAATAAATTGTACAAAAATTGCATTGAACACTCTACTAATCTGATATTTTTTCTCAGGAGACTTCTGTATGTGATGTTATTAAAGGCACCGACGAAGAGCCATTTTGGAATCATAAAAAATAATGACGGGAGAAGTAGCAAGTTGATCCAGCATTCGTTTTGACACATCACATAAGTTCTCTGTTTTATGCCCTTTCCCCGTCTCTCGTTTCCTCTTTGCCTCTCTCTTTCTCTTTTTCTATTTTTATCTTTTTATCCTTTTTATCCTTCACCTGCCAAGGATTTGAAATTAATAGTTAAAGAAAAATGAAATATACATGCATCATCGCTCGCTGATATTTATACATTTTTATCCCACTGTAAATCTTAATTGAAACCTACTTTTACGTCTATGTCACAAAATGAGATGACTTTTACTGTGAGGTCTGCAGGCCGGATTGCAATATTAAAGCATAGCAGGATGGCGGGCCCGACCGCTAAGCCTTCACGGGCCGGATATGGCCCGCGGGCCGGAGGTTGCCGCCCCTGCTTTAAGGCCACGGCAGTTATGATGAACAAATTTTCATCAACCTCTTTCATTCCACTTCTTAATATTTGAACTAATGCAGGTCTGTTGTTGTAAATTACTTATTCCAGTGGAAATTTCTTCAAACTATATTATGTCAATAGAGATTTTGGCCATCTGACCGTTCGTCATAATTTTCTTAAACATAGTAAATTGCAGAATTTGTCTCATTTCGAAATATTAGAGATCTTAACTACTTTTAGAAATGGAAAATATTGCATTAATAATAAATAATAAATTCCCAACAAAAACCAGAATCGAAACCTTGAGATCCTTAGTTTTATGTTATACTAACTTTGACTACTATTTTGACTTTCTTATGAATAGAGGTTAAAACATTACCTTAACAAAATAATCATAGCTTTGGCGTGACGCCATAGATTTATGATTTATGTTATGCTTCAAAACATGAATTCAAACATAAGTGATAATAAAAAATAAATAAATGAATGGGTAAACATTATCAATAGCGTTGGAAATTATTATAATAGTTCAAAACAATTTTTTTTTTACTACGTATTGTATGTAGTTCTTTCACAATTATATCATTCTCCCAGCCCAGAAAAAATAGGCGACCGGAAGGAGCATATATTTGCTAGTGGATAAAATCGCAACTTTTGTTCAATGAATATTATACAATGAATAGGTCTTTCAACATTAAACAGCCTGAAAATGTTGATATGCTGTAAAGCAGTCAAGCCAAACGATAAATATTTTAAACCTTTTTTCACAAAGTTATACTGCACTGTATCTGTCAAAATGTTAAGCAATGTAAATTAATAGACTCTGATTGTGTCATAATATCCCATGATTTTTCAGTGGTTTAATAAATGGTCAACATTATCACTTTGCAATTCTAATCAAATTTGCATTTATGATATAATATAATAATAATATAATATGACCAGTGAGGGTTGAGGACATGCATTGCATCAATGAGATAATATGAGAATGATACGATGACTGTGTAATGTGAGTCTAAAAGACAGGCTTAGATCTGATTACCTCAGAGGAAGATTACATTTAGACAGTATAGGAAGATGAGAGTGCTTGGGTTAGCCAATGTAAATTAAGAGACTAGGATATTGTCATAATAGCTTATGATTCTTCAATGGTTTAATAAATGGTCAACATTTTCTTGGCCTTTTGGCTAGGAAAAAAGTGTAGTATCTGTTCTGATGAATACTGCAACCTATAGACCGCTGTCGTCTTGTCCTTCGGGGCTTGATTCTGCCGGTCTGTGGGTTTGTCCTGTGCAGTTTTAGGAGGTCCACACTCCCAGGCTTTTCCTCCCTTCTTTGGGGAGGAGTAAGTTTATTGCTTACTGCCTGAGGCGCCCCTACCGGGGAATGCCGACGGGGCTGTCCAGGCAATTTTTAATGGTCAGAGTGCTCACCTTCTCGGGTGCTGGCTTTTCAAGTCCCACTTTCCCGACCCGACCTTGGGTCACATCTTACCTTGTGGGAGTAAGATAAAACTGGCCTTGTGCCTAACCTCCTGGGGAGGTAAATAAATTATTGCTTGACAATCATTGTCAAATTTACATGCATAATATCATTAAGAAACCTTTTTCTTTGGTTTAGATTTGTATATATTTCCAACGATTAAAATTATCATAATTGTTTCCTTTACATATCTTCATCACTTTAACTCTCCTTTTTTTAAAATACCATTTCTGCTCATTTTCTCCTTCTCAGGCGTGTCAATGCAAATCTACATATTTTCCTGATCATTGCGAATAGCAGTCGTCATTACCAAAGATTGTGTCGGCAGTTTCCATCTCTGGTGAAAAACACCAACTTTGTTTGGATTTGCCATTGGACCCAAAAACAATTAATCCAGAACGCTATGCACCACATTCAAGGTAAGTTTAACTACAATTTGTTCATGTAAGCATTTGTGGCTATTTAAAATTCTTATAGAAATTTTTGGCAACATTTGAAAAATTCATGTAAATTAACACGAAATGTAACAGTGTCAAATCCATATGATAAAAGTGAACGTACGTGTGTCCGGATCACTTCAGTAATTTCGTATGCTAATCTTAATAATTACTGATAATAATGAAAAGGAAAGGAAATAATGATTACTTATGCAAATTTAAATTTATGATAAAAGAAGGAAAGTCTTAATCTACATAATATCTGATACTAATGAAATAGAAAGGAAAGAATTTCTTTCACTTATAATATATACACAAAATATTCCTTTATTATTATTATTATTATTATTATTATTATTATTATTATTATTATTATTATTATTATTATTATTATTATTATTATTATTCAAACAGAACGAAGGGAGAGAGAGAGGGAGAGGGGGGAGAGAGAATTTTGTCTTCTTGTCCTTATCGATTAGTTGTGTCTTTTTTTCTTATCGATAGAGTGTAACAGAGAGAGAGAGCGAGTTTCGTTTTCTTTCTCTTGTTGATTAGTTTCGTTTCAATGATTTCAAGTAATGAATAGAAATTAAATTGTGAATCGCAAGGCTTGTTGTAACATTACTAAGACTAGCCAATATTCTTTCCATCTCAGTGTTTAGAGGCAATTTGTATTAAAAACCTTAAGTCATCGTTGTGTAAGCAGAAGGAATTCGTTTTTAATGATGAAGTTATTCAACTGATATGTAAGTTTTCTTTTCTTTTTCTTATTTAATGTTAAAAACCTTAACACTTTTTAATAAGAATTCCTATTCCTCTGCAACTATCGTCGCATTTTCATTATTTTTATGTCAAAAAGCGTAACATTTTTTTTTAATAAAAAGTACAATTCTTTTAAGTTTTCTTCTGAAAAAAAATGAAAGTTACTGATGCAAGGGAAATAACTCTGTTTGACCTTAGTCAAACAGAGTTATTTCCCTTGCATCAGTAACTTTTTATACAAAAGCGTCTTAACATCTATAAATGAAAGTAGTGCTATAAACCTAACTGGATTCGAACTTGGTCAATCCACGTCGGTATCCACCTCATGACTGCCACCTCCTCGTTGTTACGTTAAGAGAGCTGCTTAGGAATATGCTTTTTTTTTTAAAATATTATTTTCAATTAGAAAATATTTTTTATCTAACTCTCATGACGTATCTGAATATTAAAACAATTTAAAAGATGTATACCATTAAAAAAACTTAAAGCCCATCCACTTAAAAAAAATAATGCCATGTTTTTTTTAACTTCGATCCCTTCGATCAGGTTGAGGGACAATAATGCTGGGAAGCTTCGAATAGGATAGTTTCAGTCAGGCTTCTGAGAGATCCTTAATTAAAATATAATGTAGTATCACTTTAACAGTATTGTATTGGCATCCGTCAGTCGCAACGACTATGGATCAGCGCCGTATTGGGATGTTGTTTGTGTGCATCTTTTTGTGTGACTGTAGAGACCAATTCTTGATTTGCATGGTCGACTACTGCCTTGACATACGAAAGCTGCTGCGCAATGTGTCACCTCGGCTTGTTGGTCTGCCTGTAGGTTCGCTCTTCTCCTAGTTCTCTTCGCAGTGTTTTCATCGTGATGATCATTTCTTGGCGTATCTGTTTCCTCCAGACAGGACTGTCAGCTGCAGAGGCTTCCCATGTATTAATGTCAATTGAGCAAGCCTTCATATCTTGCTTGCAGACATCCTTGAAGCGGAGATAGGGACGACCCCTTTTTCTTGAGCCTAAGGCAAGCTCGCCGTAGAGAAGGTCTTTAGGGATGCGCCCATCATCCATCCTGCACACATGGCCCAGCCAGCGAAGACGTCGCTCACGCAGTAGGGAGTAGATGGATGGAATGCCTGCTCCTTGCAGAACATCATTTAACAGTAACAACATATTAAAAAAGAAGGAAAACGTTACTGTGCATTATGTTTCAAAAGTTTTGAGATAGTGATTGATGATTTGTATTATTTGGATCATTCAGACTACTGTTCTCATCTTGGACCCATGGCACAACCGATATAAGAGCTAAGTAATCAGTTCTAAATGACAGTCTTTTAAAGGTTGAAGGTTCAATCCTCAGTACGGGCGATACTAAGAATAAAATTACAAATTACTTAAGACTTCTACCCGGTCATAGCTGATGGAATGAGAGCTACCTACTCCCGTGGATTGAATAAAGGGTTTCGTTTGAAATCCCGAACAGAGTCCTGAGTTCGACATAACGCCAGAAACGTTGTAAACATAACAACCAAGAAGTAGTCGAAATAATCCAAATGAATACAAGTTTCTGTGCGTGTTAATCTAACCCAAATTTAAATACCTTCAAACTTCCATTTGTTAAAAATCGGCTTTAAAGCCAAATTTGAAAATTCGTATTCCTTTTAAATTATTGAATACATCCTGAACATTTCATTACAATTAGACATTTTTTGATGATTAAATAAGATTTGGTTTGGTTGTGATGAGTAGTCTCTCCTTGTGACATATTGTGCTAAAACTGATAGACTTCGTATCTGCTGATACTACACTTCATCTCGTTCTATTTATCTTTCTCCCACAAGGTAAGATGTGACACAAGGTCGGGAAAGTGGGATTTGAAAAGCCAGCGCCCGAGAAGGTGAGCACTCTGACCTACAAAAAAATGCCTGGGCAGCCCCGTCGGCATTCCCCGGTAGGGGCGCCTCAAGCAGTAAGCGATAAACTTACTCCACCCCAAACAGGGGAGGCAAAGCCTGGGAGGGTGGACCTCCTAGAACTGCACAGGACAAACCCACAGACTGGCGTAATCCTTCTAGACTGAAGCAATTTTAATTTTTGTCCCAATCAAAAGTGCTCCGTTTGAGGAAGCTGGATTTTTTTCCACATTAAAAACCTAGCTAATGTATAATTCTTTCCTCGTGGGGAGACAACTAAATAGGAACTTTTTCGGAATTTTCCAGATGAGGATAATTTGTATTTTGATAATTCGAACTACAATTCTCATCTTGGTTGTTATTTTCACATGTTTTAGCCGATTCATTCAGGTGCATCTTTTCGAACTTGGGAATAACTGTTCGGTGAAGATCACCTTTTCTATTACACGTTTTAGGGTTAGGTCCCCCTGCTTATGTTTCACAACTGATATAATGTTGATATTGGTATTTTGTGAATTTTCCAGCGGTAAAATCGGCTTATACAAGTTCTAAAAACATAGAATCCATACGTGAGTCATTTCCCTTGGAAAGCAATACTGATTAACAAAAGTTACTCCCCTTTAGATTCTTTTTCTTGCAAAAACATTTATTTATGAAAATCATCCTCTTTTTAGTTAAGACCAGCCTATAGTCTATTAATCTATAGTCCGGCACCTTGTAAATACTAAACTTCTTTCTGACCACGAGTATGGATTTAGGCAAGCTAGGTCTACTGTGGATATCCTATCGGTCATCTCCGAACGCATATACCATACACTGGACAAGGCAGGTTAAGCTAAGGCGGTAGCGCTTGATATATCCAAAGCTTTTGATAAGGTCTGTCATAAAAGGTTTCTCATAAAAATTAATCTATATGGTATTACTGGACGAATATTTAATATAATTTGATCCTTCCTATCCAACAGAAAGACCTAGGTTGTCCTCAATGGCCGTTCATTCAAACAACATGACATACATACAGGTGTACCCCAGGGATCAATCCCTGATAACATTGTGTCTGAGATGGGTATATTTGCTGACGACATTATTCTCTACTCTCGTCATGTGGGTAAAACGGACGCGCATATATCCGAGGCAATGGCTGAATCCTTAGAAAGTGACCTCCACTCTGTAGTGGAATGATTCCATAAATAGATGGTAACATTTAATGCTGCTAAGACAAAGCTCTTTCCTTCAACAACTACAAGAAATCTCTTCAACCACCGATTGATATGGCAAATAACGCCCTACCTGAGAGTCAAACGTTCAAACACCTCGGCCTAACATTCACAGATAGCATGAATTGGAACAAATACATACAAGACATTGCCAAAGATGCTGCAAAGAAGGCGGGCTCCCTTTACTGTGCAAAAGACCTTCTGACACCTGACAGTATCCTATATCTGTACAAAGCCACCATCCGTCCATGCATGGAGTATTGTTGCCACATCTGTGCTGGTGCACCATCCACTAGTCTCTCCCTCTTAGACAGAGTCTCTAATCTAATAGGTCCCTCACTATCCACCAAGCTTCAGCCCCTGTCTCTTCGACGCAATGTTGGATCCTTGTGCTTGTTTTGCAAGTACTTCAATGGAATGTGCTCCAATGAACTTGCTGCTCTGGTGCCCCTAAACGTAAATACACTCGACCAACCTACAATCAGCTAAATTCCATCCATTCACTGTGGAGGTCCCCAGATGCCGGAGAGCCTTCTACTCCAATAGCTTCTGCCCTCGAGCTGCTGGCCTTTGGAACTCCCTACCTGCTCCTTGTTTCCCGAACTGTACTGACATACAGAAATTTAAAACTAATGTGAACAAACATCTAGTTGCACAGCTCTTAATTTAGGATGATCCCCCCTCCCCAAACTTTCACCTTAATCCTCACGTCTACAGTGACAACTTGCCTTGTTTGGGGTGAACTCATTTTAAAAAAAAAAAAGCAATATAAAAACAAATGTTTTATCACTATGAGTTGAAAATTCTGATTAATAACAGATGAAGCCAAACACAGCACCTCACCTTAATGACCCTATGAACAGCGTCTCATTTTGCACACTGCTTTGTCCTGTTTTACCCATACATGCTTGTTCACAAGGCTTCCATAACACACGCTGCCAGGCTTAAGTAAGTCAAACTGATGAATCTATTACCATAGCCCACAGAAATATCTATCAGAATGCTAATTCTTGTTTGACAAATCTGTACCATTTTCGTTATAAACACGATAACAGCAAAACTATAAAAATAGATCAAAATAAATAAATTTCGAATATATACCTGTTTCTGATGTACATAGCTGAACTAAACGATGCCAAATGTTGCCACCAACGAGATACCACGTAATCTCTTGATCAGACTCCTCGTGGAAGAGCTCTCTTTTTCTCTCTCTCTCTCCCTCTCTCTCTCCCTCTCTCTCTCTCTCTCTTTCAGTTATCTTTGGTGTCTCGTTTTACCCCGCTATCTGGTTTTACCTCAGGTTCCCCTAATGTGAGTCTTAAAGATAGGCTTAGGTCTGATAACCTTAGCGGAAGATTAAATCTGAAGAGTATAGGGAGCTGTGTGCAGAACAGGAGACTTCGTTGATATGGTCACATTGAAAGAATGGATGAGATTTCTTTCGTTAGTAGATGTAGAAGAGTTGAAGTAGCAGGGTCAGTTGGCAGGAGAAGATGAAGGAAAACATGAGAGGAAATGATAATGATGGATTTGAGATAAAAAGGGATAAATAAAGACCTGGCGAAAGATAGGTTATTTTGGAATTCAATTTCTAAAAGCTGTCCAACATATGCCAGCATGTAAAACGGACGTTAAACCGAATGATGATGATTATCATAATCATGATGATCATGAGGAAGAGGAGGAGAGGGAAAAGATACCTGTGATATAAATCCAAGGGAGTGAACTCGAAAATAAATCCAAGGGAAATAACTCTGATAATTCTGCCTCAATAATGCTAACCAGTCGAATAGGCCATTGTTGAAGTGGCGTGTTCTCTGTCGGCCTGAGGTATGAGTGCAGTGTTAGGAGGTCCACCCTCCCAGGCTTTACCTTCTCGCTCTTTGAGAAGGTGTTAGTTTATTGCTAATTGCTTGAGCCGCTCCTACCGGGGAATGCCCAAGCATTTTTTTGTTAGCCTGAGTACTCTTCCTCTAGGGCAGGGGCGGTCAACCTCTGGCCCGCAGGCCACATTCGACCCACGAAGGCTTAGCGTCCAGCCCGCCACCCTGCTATGCTTTATTATTGCAATCCGGCCCGTGGACCTCCCAGTAAAACTCATCTCATTTTGTGACATAAACGTAAAAGTAGGTTTTGATTAAGATTTACAGTGGGATAAAAATGTATAAATATCAGCGAGCGATGATGCATGTATATTTCATTTTTCTTTAACTATTAATTTCAAATCCTTGGCCTGTGATAAAAAAATAGAAAAAGAGAAAGAGAGAGGCAAAGAGGAAACGCGAGACGAGGAAAGGGCATAAAACGGAGAACTTATGTGAGGTGTGTCAAAATGAATGCTGGATCAACTTGCTACTTCCCCCGTCATTATTTTTTATGATTGCAAAATGGCTCTTCGTCAACGCCTTTTATAATATCACATACAGAAGTCTCTTGAGAAAAAATATCAGATTTGTAGAGTGTTCAATGAAATTTTTGTACAATTTATTCATGTAAACAAAATATAGTAATTCTGAGATTTCGTTTTTCACTCCGGCCCGCGATCTCCTTCCAAAAGTCTCATCTGACCCTCACTCTGAAAAGGTTGCCCACCCCTGCTCTAGGGCGCTGGCTTCAAATCCCACTTTTCCCACCCTGTATCACATCTTCACGCCGTTGGAGCGAGATAAATATCAAGTCGAATCCTTATCATTTCTCATTAACAGGTTTAATGGTTTCCGGTCAAACATATTCTGACAATATTTCTATTGTGTCAGTTGAAAGGAGTTCTTCTTAGGATACAATTTTACTAACATGAATCTGTTTTAATCTGTTTGAATCTGTTTGAATCTGTTTCTGTTAACAATTTTAATGTTTTGTATCTAACAACATCTTATGGTTTTTACTTTCTAAAACTTCCCAGATCTAAAATGGATGCCCGAGAAACAGCAGGAGAACACGTGTCACTTGTTGGCTTCTATGCACAAATCATTGGGACAAATCTGTTCCAAAGAGAAAGGATCACTGTTCAAATATTGTAACAACACGACATACCAGGCCTTTGTCCAAAGGTAAAACACAGCTTTCTTTTACCATCTCTACTTCTTATTTTAGTATCCTTATTTTAATTTTGTGCTTTAATATTTTCGGATTTCTGATCAGTTAAAGGTAAAATAGCAACTTGTGTTCAATTAACCATACAGAATTCAAAGTGTTTGGTAGAATTCGCTTCAAAGGCACCCTGGCTCCGGTGGAAAACACTCAACCGCCTGAGAACGGGAAGGAGGCGATCAAAAGTTGCTATGAGTATATGGGGCTACAAAACTGACCCTGCCATCTGTTAATGTGGATAGGAGGACCATACGATGCAACACTGCCTTGTCTGCCCTCTACTGCCGAACCGGTGCAGCTTGAAAGATCTTGCAGAGTAAAACAATAATGTAAAGGACTGCGTAAAAAAGTGGGAAACTGTTGTAATACCACATGCTTCAAAAACACGCAAAGAAGAAAAATTATATACAATTAGTGTTTCAGCTTTTTGTATTTTGGTGTCTTGCAGATTTCTTTGTTCATGGAGTTTTTACTGAAATCAAATTCTTATTCGATTTCAAGACTAAAAAGCATTTCAGGCTTCTCTTCATTAATTATACTAGCTGAAGTAACCGTCAATGCCGGCTTTCTTAAATCACACCTTTGTTTTCTGCACGTCAGTTCAAATTAAACAGTTTTGTTTACACTTTAAATCACAATAAAATATATTATTTTAAAAGTGCATTATTCAGGAAACAACTGGAATACTATATAAAAAAAACAACAACTGTTTAGTGTGAGATTCGAATCCTGAAAGATGGCATAAAATATTGGAATTGAAGGCGAGCACTGTAAACAGAGACACCAAAAGCGACACACATACATGCATACAGACAACTTTGCTTTATATATATGGATTGGTGAAATCCTATTTCTGTCACCCGAATTATTTAAAGTGAAATCTATACTGAGGATTCAAAGAAAGAATTTCCTCGTAAAATACCTTGTGGTAGGCCTGCAAGGCGGTGGACTTATCATATCCGGTGGATAGATTGGCAAAACATAAGGATTGTGTACAAAGGTACTTTGAAGATTTTGTAATTAAGTCAAGTTAGTTTCTCTCTTTCTTTGTTATGTAAGAGTGAAGTTTTTTACCTTGCCTCATTTCACTACATTAAATCATTTTTCTAAATATGATCTATTTTTTAAAGTTCGTTTTAATACTTTACGTTATTGACTTTTTGATTTCAATGAATAATCGATTAATAGTAAAAATAAAAATAATAATTTATAAGTCAAGTAGTGGCGAGAAACGCACTCACACACAAAGACACACAAGAAGTGGTCACACAATTTTATGAATATAGAGATAGATTCTCTTTTTCTGATTTTATTTAGATTCGTTTATTTTGCTGGGCTTCGTTACCAATCTGTGATGTCTGAACATAAGATGGCATTGGATACTTATGAATATACTCAGCAAGTCGAAGAGGAAGCCAGGCAAGTCACTCAAAGAATCGAACATGAAACCCTTCTGATGGAACAGAACAAAATTGTAAGTCACAAGTAAATAAATATTAATAAGTAAATAAATATTAATAAGTAAATAAATATTAATAAGTAAATAGATATTAATAAGTAAATAGATATTAATAAGTAAATAGATATTAATAAGTAAATAGATATTAATAAGTAAATAAATATTAATAAGTAAATAAATATTAATAAGTAAATAGATATTAATAAGTAAATAGATATTAATAAGTAAATAGATATTAATAAGTAAATAGATATTAATAAGTAAATAAATATTAATAAGTAAATAAATATTAATAAGTAAATAGATATTAATAAGTAAATAGATATTAATAAGTAAATAGATATTAATAAGTAAATAAATAGTAATAAGTAAATTAATATTAATAAGTAAATAGATATTAATAAGTAAATAGATATTAATAAGTAAATAAATATTAATAAGTAAATAGATATTAATAAGTAAATAGATATTAATAAGTAAATAGATATTAATAAGTAAATAGATATTAATAAGTAAATAAATATTAATAAGTAAATAAATATTAATAAGTAAATAGATATTAATAAGTAAATAGATATTAATAAGTAAATAGATATTAATAAGTAAATAGATATTAATAAGTAAATTAATATTAATAAGTAAATAGATATTAGTAAGTAAATAGATATTAATAAGTAAATAGATATTAATAAGTAAATAGATATTAATAAGTAAATAGATATTAATAAGTAAATAGATATTAATAAGTAAATAAATATTAATAAGTAAATAGATATTAACAAGTAAATAGATATTAATAAATCTTATATAAATAGAGATTTTCTCTGTACGGCCGTCTGTCAGTCACAATTTTTTAAAACATAATAAACACATCGCTGAATTCTCTCATTTCGAAATATAGGAGATCTTAACTACTTTTAGAAATGGAAAATATTGCGTTAATAGTAAATAATAAATTCCCATCAAATATAGTGGATGTCATGATCAGAAATCGAAACCGAATCTTTGAGATCTTCAGTCTGAGGTTCTACGTATAAGTCTAAGTATCAGGGGGTATCAACCAGGGGTTTTTACCCCGCCTAATAAACCAGTATTGTCCGGGCCTTTGGGTCTGGGTTTACGCCGGTCTATCGGTTGTCCGTCCTGTGCAGTTCTAGGAGGTGCACCCTCCCAGGTTTTGCCTTCTCACCCTTTGAGAAGGGGTTAGTTTATTGCTAATCACCTGAGGCGCCCCTATTGGATAATGCCGACGGGGCTGCCCAGGCAATTTTTAAACAGCCAGAGTGCTCAAATTCTCGAGCGCTGGTTTTTTCCCACTTCCCGACCTTGTGTCACATCTTACCTTGTGGGAGAAAGATAAATAGATTCAGTCTGAGGTTCTACCAACTTAACTATTTGGATTTCTTATAAATAGAGGTTAAAACATTATCTTAACAAAATAATTATAGCTTTGGCAAGACGTCATAGATTGATGATTTACGTCATTGTTCAAAACATGAATTCAATTAAATCGATAATAAAAATAAATAAATGAATGGGTAAAAATTAATAGTGTTGGAAATTATTTTAATAGTCTCAAGCAATTTATTTTGCTTTAATTACGTATTGGCGGTAAAAATAATTTAATATTTAATATATAATAAGAAATAATTTGCGTTTACAATGGTTGCCAGCATAGTGATTCTTTGCTTGCACATGATTACAGACTGTGTGCAGGAGCTAGAATTTGGGCTCATTAATTCCAGGAGATTAGATTAAAATTATTGGTCCATTAATTCTAGTAGATTAAATTAAAATTATTTGGCCCATTAATTCTAGTAGATTAAATTAAAATTATTTGCCCCATTAATTCTAGTAGATTAAATTAAAATTATTTGACCCATTAATTCTAGCAGATTAAATTAAAATTATTTGGCTCATTAATTCTAGTAGATTAAATTAAAATTATTTGGCCCATTAATTCTAGTTGCCTAAATTAAAATTATTTGCCCCATTAATTCTAGTAGATTAAATTAAAATTATTTGGCCCATTAATTCTAGTAGATTAAATTAAAATTATTTGGCCCATTAATTATAATAGATTAAATTAAAATTATTTGGCCTATTTATTCTAGTAGATTAAATTAAAATTATTTGGCCCATTAATTCTAGTAGATTAAATTAAAATTATTTGGCCCATTAATTCTAGCAGATTAAATTAAAATTATTTGGCCCATTAATTCTAGTAGATTAAATTAAAATTATTTGGCTCATTAATTCTAGCAGATTAAATTAAAATTATTTGGCCCATTAATTCTAGTAGATTAAATTAAAATTATTTGGCCCATTAATTCTAGTAGATTAAATTAAAATTATTTGGCCCATTAATTCTAGTAGATTAAATTTAAATTATTTGGCTCATTAATTCTAGTAGATTAAATTAAAATTATCTGGCTCATTAATTATAATAGATTAAATTAAAATTATTTGGCCCATTTATTCTAGTAGATTAAATTAAAATTATTTGGCTCATTAATTCTAGTAGATTAAATTAAAATTATTTGGCCCATTAATTCTAGTTGCCTAAATTAAAATTATTTGGCCCATTAATTCTAGTAGATTAAATTAAAATTATTTGGCCCATTAATTCTTGTAGATTAAATTAAAATTATTTGGCCCATTAATTATAATAGATTAAATTAAAATTATTTGGCCCATTTATTCTAGTAGATTAAATTAAAATTATTTGGCCCATTAATTCTAGCAGATTAAATTAAAATTATTTGGCCCATTAATTCTAGTAGATTAAATTAAAATTATTTGGCCCATTAATTTTAGTAGACTAAATTAAAATTATTTGGCCCATTTATTCTAGTAGATTAAATTAAAATTATTTGGCTCATCAATTCTAGTAGATTAAGTTAAAATTATTTGGCCCATTAATTCTAGTAGATTAAATTAAAATTATTTGGCCCATTAATTCTAGTAGATTAAATTAAAATTATTTGGCCCATTAATTCTAGTAGATTAAATTAAAATTATTTGGCCCATTAATTTAAGTAGATTAAGTTAAAATTATTTGGCCCATTAATTCTAGTAGATAAAATTAAAATTATTTGGCCCATTAATTCTAGTAGACTAAATTAAAATTATTTGGCCCATTTATTCTAGTAGATAAAATTAAAATTATTTGGCCCATTAATTCTAGCAGATTAAATTAAAATTATTTGGCCCATTAATTCTAGTAGATTAAATTAAAATTATTTGGCCCATTAATTCTAGCAGATTAAATTAAAATTATTTGGCCCATTAATTCTAGTAGATTAAATTAAAATTATTTGGCCCATTAATTCTAGTAGATTAAATTTTAATAAATAGCAATTACTAAATAAAATAGTAATACAGGTATAACCCCGATTTTTCGGCAACTGAGTGTTCAACATAAGTTTTTTTGCTTACAGAGTAATATGTTTTTGGAATAAGTTGCCAGATCAGATTAAGAACAGCAATAGCGTGGATCAGTTTAAGATGAGGTTGGATGAATTCAGAGAAAGTGGTACGAGAGAGAAATTGCGGGGGCACTTTTGGGAGTTATCAAATGAAATATTTAACAGAATTTGATCTGGATATCGATACTGTACTAAGAGTTTACATTTTTTTTTTTTTTTTAACAGTTGAATTGAGGAGATAGTTAAAGGGGAGATGCCCAAGGAGGCATAACAAACAAATAAATAAATAAATAAATAAATAATCGAAACAAAATCACGATACATAACTTGATAATCCTCCTGCCACCAGAATAGTTTACTGGGCAGCCAACAGATGGCTCTGGTTGATGCGTGCCATCAACTTGCTGGTGGTTATCTCCCTTTAATTTGAAATTATATCTTACTTTGCTTAAATTTAACCCTAGTTTTGGCTTCACAGGCAAATTCAAGTGACAGCTATGGTGTTAAACGTAAACACTGGTTTATTTTCATCAAAGAAAACATTGAACTAGAGAAAGGTTTCTAGGAATCCCTGGTGGTTTAGAGACATACTAGATGTATGATTAGTTTGTTAGGGATTAGTTGATGTATTATTATTACGGTAAAATCGGATACTTTGGTAAAACGGTTAATCCAGCTATGCTCTGGAACCAATGGTGCCAGAAAAAGGCTCACAGAATGCGTTGTATCTTATGTGTGCCAGGAAAAATGCTATTTACTTATTACATTTAATTTTAATATATGGAATTAAAGATTTAACGAACGATCTTTAAGGATATTTTCTTTGGGATAGTTATATTGTTCTGATATTTATTATTACAGGGGAAAGAAAACAATTTCTTATTCTTCACAGGAAATAAATTTTACAGGTGTTGTGATAAATGGATACTTATATATAAGATGCATAACACCCGCACACACAAGAGCTTGATAAGATGGAGCACTGTTGCCACATCAGGGGAGGTGCTACTCAGAGCACTTATGGCAGATCAATAGATCGATGAGACGAACAGGCATTGAAGGAAAGTGCTAGCCTGCTTCGTTACTCAGTTTTCGTTTTAGGTTCGTTCGGTTTACTCTTCTTTCCTCTTCTTCCTCTTCTTTTCATTTCTTTCTTTCTTCTTGAAGGGAGGATCACCTTGCGGTCAGTTGCTCGTTAAATAAGTACTAACAGATGTGGCTAATGTTTGAAATCAGTGAAAAGTGTTCACACAACGCCTGCCTTGAGTGCGAAGCCCAACATCCACCTTTTTAAGTGCGGCTGCAGTCTTCCCAATAACAGCTTAACCCTAGTATGTAAACACCACACACACATGCATGCACACTGAACTTTAAAAACAGATTTAACGCTCGTGTCGTTTTCATATGCAAAAACTTTTCCAACCTTCAACAAACTTTATTGTTATACTTTAGACCTTTGTAAAATTGTTGCTACATAAAAGTTTTATTTTTACTTTACAGTTTCTCCTTTTTATTAACAATATTCTATTGTTAAAAGTTAGTATTTGCTAACTGGTGATCCATGCCAAACATGTTTTTATCGAATCAATCCAGTCCCAATTTAGCTACACAAATATTGATTGTTTAGTGTGGTGCTTGGCAATCCCTAAAGACGCGACCGTCGTCTAAAATACCCGATTCAAAACCGGGAAGCAAGACACCACACACATTCTTTCCTGCCTTGACAGAGTACAAAATCGATTTTCAAATCTGGTGGGGAATAATATCTTCTTTTCCCCACAGCCTCTTTCTCACAGAAGAGACGTTGCTAGTCTTTCTCTACTCTATCGTTATTTTTATGGTAAATGCTCAGGCTTATGGTGATGATGAATATCGGCTAGGAAATAACTGAAATGCTATCGAAAAAGAATAAAAACAATTGTCTAGTGTGAGATTCGAACCCTGGAAGCTGGCATAACATATTGGAATTGAAGGCAACGTGGTTAACTGTGATGCCGCAGCAAACACACACACTAATACACACTTACAGACAACATTGCTTTATATATATTTTCTACAGAGTTCGAAACTTCTTCTGCATCAAATTGGTCAAGACAGCACAATTGCAAAGCAGCAGGAGAATTATGTGAAGCAGCAAAAGAAAATGATCAGCCGATTGCGAAAGGTAATTATATTCACTTGCTCTTTTGACAAATATCCTCATCTCTTATTTCATTAGCTGGAGTGTACAGAGGTTTGGTCATATCCAGGGCTAATCTTAATTGTATGCCCTCATAAGACATAAAATATAAGGCCTAAAATACTGTGAAATATATGACCTAAAATAATATTAGAAAAAAAAGAATTCACATACATCATATGAAATTGTGTGTGTATGAAAGGGCAGGGTTTTCAGATAGAAATACTTCTGGTAAAGGTGGTGGAACCAACCGGGCCTCAAAATTAGCAGATTTTAACCAATAGTAGCCTAAATTACCACCACTTCAAGTACTGCTACTACTAATAATAATAATAATATATATATATATATATATATATATATATATATATATATATATATATATATGATTAGATTTATTTACACAGACATGTACAAAATCTGTGACACTGGCATGTCGATGTTATCGATCAACAACTGTTATAAACTGAGATCTCATCAGGCAAGGTTAAGTTCCCATTTTTACCTTAGATCATATTTAGAAAGATATATATATATATATATATATATATATATATATATATATATATATATATATATATATATATATATATAGTCTAAAGAAGCTTTGAGTCATTTTAACAAAAAAAAAAGAAGTAAAATGCAGTTTAAATTTCCAGAGAAACTAACTAAATCCAAGATATTGCAGACTTAACATTCGTTGGGAAATTCATAAATAAATTAAATTAAAAAAGAAGGGGGGGTTAAGTATCTAAGAGTGAAACAAAAACAGGAGACCTTAAGCGTCTAATAATAACACGGGGATCATCAGCTGTTTACCATGTAACTGTTTCGGAGATTCAAAAACAGGACAGTTATAATATTCATGGCTCTCCAATGGTACTGATTAAACTATCATTTCCCCAATAATTAAGTGTCGAAATAATTCAGCTTAAAATTTCACTAATATATACATAAATAAATAATAATAATAATAAAATAATAATAATAATAATAATAATAATAATAATAATAATAATAATAATAATAATATAATACCCTTAAGACTACCGTATGATATGGTAATTTGCATATCAAATAACATTAATTATAACAATAATAATAAAAAATAATAATAATAATAATACTATCTAAACACTATATCCAAGAACCATTCTGCAACATGGTAGCTAGCAATAACATTATGTAGAAATTAAAGTTGCATTAAAAAAAAATGAATAAATAAAAAAAAAAATTTTTTAATAAAAAATAAAGCTTAAGTACCTTAGTTATCAGAAATGTAAGTAGATAAGAGGAAGGAAACCTAGCCATACAGATCTAAATACCCAATATATAGTCTAAAGAAGCTTTGAGTCATTTTAACAAAAAAAAGAAAGTAAAATGCAGTTTAAATTCCCAGAGAAACTAACTAAATCCAAGATATTGCAGACTTAACATTCGTTGGAAAATTCATAAATAAATTTAAAAGCTTTTTATATATATATATATATATAAATATTTATTATTTGTAGTCAAACTTTCAAGGTTAAGCTTAATAGATATTAATATTTAATTACAGAGCATGTATAAATAAACAATATAATTAAGATTCCAGTGAGTGTATCATTATTTTTTTGATATCTTCTATATACCTTATTTGTCTGAGTGGATGAAGAAACGACTGTAAAGAAATGTACCTCTTTATTGATAAATAAAGATATAATAACTGGAATCTGAATTCTATTGGTTTATATATATATATATATATATATATATATATATATATATATATATATATATACGAGGCCTGTCTAAAACGTATCCGACCGTAGGCCAGAAAAAATATTTCAAATACCTGATGGGGTTGGGACCTTAATTCTCTCGAAAGTAGGCCCTTTGTGCTTGCACACACTTAGCCCACCGATCCATCCACTGCCGGAAACACCTCTGGAAGTCTTCTTTTGGAATGGTGTTCATATCAGCCATCGCGGTTCCACATTATCTCTTCTCTAGTCTCAAAACAGGAACCTTTCAATGACGTCTTCAATTTTCGAAACAACCAGAAGTCGCAAGGAATCATGTCTGGAGAGTAGGGAGGTTGGTGAACGACTGGAATTCCATGTTTGGCCAAGAAATGTTGGATCAATTGGGATGAATGTGCGTGGTATTTTCATGATGCAGTTACCAGTTTTTCGCCATTCACATGTCTGGTCTTTTGCACCAAACTGCATCATGGAGACACCAGAGAACATCCTGATAGTACTCCTTTGTTGCTGTTTGTCCTTCTGGTGTGTATTTGTGATGCACAATTCCACGGATATCAAAGAAGACAGTCAGCATCACCTTGATTTTGCTTCACAACTTTTGCACTTCTTTGGCCTTGGAGACTTGGGATGCTTCCATTGCGACGAATGTCTTTTTGTTTCTGAGTCATACCCATACACCTATGACTCATCTCCAGTAATCACGGTGTTCAGAAACCCAGGATCAGTTTTAGCGGTTTCCAGAAGGTCCTGTGCAACTTGAAAACGGAGGTCCTTTTGTTCCTACGACAACAACTTGGGCACAAATTTCTCAGCCACTTTGTGCATGTTCAAATCATCATGCAAAATTGCATGTGCAGAATCTTTACTCACTCTGACCTCTTCGGCGATCTCCTGCATGGTTGAACGACGATCTTCCATCACCAAATTTTGTACCCTCTCAACAACAGCTGCACTCCGAGCAGTTTTGGCCTTCCAGAACGCTGGTCACTCTCCGCTGATGTGCGACCATTTTTGAATCCGTTCAACCACTCCTTAATTTGTGTTACACCCATCACATTTTCTTCAAATATCTGCTGAGGAGCCTGCTTCATCATAAACCTCTTGAGACCTACGCCTAATAACTAGTAACTACAACTAACATGCCAAGTTTGCAATTTGGTAAGTATGTCACATGCTGGCTTGATGAATAACCAACAGGTGCATGTGAAGCAGAATCAAGTGCAGGCATCAATTATTGCATTCCATCAGAGCATCACAACACCTGCCACATCTGTGGTATGGTCTTTAAAAGTCTAGTGAGCCGAAAAAGCCATATATCCGCGCCTCTGACTGAGAGGTTTTACACTAGTATCACATTAATAGGCAAAAAGTGATCATACTCGAAACTAGTATATGAGGACTAAAGAGTTAACTATCAGGTAAGTGATCAAAATAGGCTGGTCTTATTGACAGATTTGTATTCCAAGCGATCACTATGGAGACAAGTAAAGTGATTTTCATGCGGGACTTTCTCAACAGCCTTGGTCTATTAATGAAGCGCCACACTGGAGAGAATCATGAATTGGAGCATAGGGTGGAGGGGTGCTAGTGGAATTGCAAGTGTTAGGAGTGGATGGAGTAAGTTCAGAAAAATGCTGCCATTACTAAGCAGTAGAGTATTACCACTGTCGACCAAGGGAAGAGTCTATCAGACATGAGTACACAGTGTGAGGTATGGAAGTGAAACCTGGCCAGTGAAGGTTATGAACATGTGCTGCATGGAGATGAATGATATGAGAATGATACAATGGGTGTCTAATGTGAGTCTTAAAGGCAGGCTTAGTTTTGATTAGCTTAGAAGAAAACTAAATCTGAACAGGATAGAACATTGCAGAACAGATTGTATAGCCATGTTGTAAGAATGGATGAGAGTTCTTGGATTAGTAGATGTAGAACAGTTAAGGTAGCAGATTTTGTTAACAGGGGAGGGCCAAGGTAAGCATGGGAAGAAGTGATAAAAATAGACTTGAGAGAAAGGTTAGTTTGGAAGTCAATTTCTTAAAGCCATCCAACACATGCCAGCATGTAAAATGGACGTTAAATCGATGATGATGGTTGAAAAAGATTTTCATGAACTTTTGAATTTAAATCATATTTTGCCAAATGCTGAATTATGTATTTATTGAATAAATTTTGTATTAAGATTAGATCAGGTGAGGAAGGGCTGTATACTTACATTGTGACATCTGTTTTTTTTATCCAACTAAAAACTATTCGTTGTATTTACTAACATAGAATCATTAATTATTATTATTATTATTTGATTGTTTGTCTTTTTGTCTCATGCTTGAGATTAAACGTTTCCAGACTGACTTCCAATTCACAATTCTTTTTTAAATCAACAATAAGTCTATCAATGCACAAAGTACTCAGGTTCTCCTGGGATTGCATTCAAATCTCATTGGGTTTACCAAATGGCCCCCCAAAGTAATTTAATTTGTTTCATTATGGTTCTCTTTTCCTACTTATTGGTGTAATTCCTTTTCAGTTGGCACATCTATTCTCCACTGGAAGATATGCTGCCTGAAGACTGTTATCAGTCGAATTTTCTTAATTGCTTACTTCCTTCACTGCGACACTGTTTTAACTTTCAACAACCTACACCCAACAGTGTAGGTCACTGAGATAAATATATTATTGGTTATTTATAGAAGGGCTTCTTTTTTTCTCCTTTCATTTGACAATTCTTTTGTTGCAAAATATTATAGGAGTTTGTTTTACAGTCCATGCAAAAACCAAGCCTCTATAACTTTGCCACTATTTTTTTTCTGTTTGCAGCTTCTTCCTGATTATCAAGTTGCTCACCAGAGGGCAGTGTATAAGACTGTTCACACTGTGACCAACACAAAGAAGCTGCTTCAGAAAATAGACTTTGAGGATTTGGCCATTCTTCGATCAATGCAGAAACCCATCTTGGAAGTTGAAGATGTGCTTGCTGCAGTGATTATCATTGGTAAACGTTCAAATATTATCTCTTTATTAGGTTGACTGAAATCTTTATGTGACTTGGATACTTATCAACTAGTTTATCGTAGACTCGATCAAGTTGCTTGAAGTAAGGTTCAGCATTGATGCCATGACCATTCGGCACAAGTTCAAAAATGCAAGATTAAACGTTCAAATATTATCTCTTCATTAGGTTGACTGAAATCTTTATGTGACTTGGATACTTTTCAACCAGCTTATCGTAGACTCGATCAAGTTGCTTGAAGTAAGGTTCAGCATTGATGCCATGACCATTCGGCACAAGTTCAAAAATGCAAGATTAAACGTTCAAATATTATCTCTTCATTAGGTTGACTGAAATCTTTATGTGACTTGGATACTTTTCAACCAGCTTATCGTAGACTCGATCAAGTTGCTTGAAGTAAGGTTCAGCATTGATGCCATGCCCATTCGGCACAAGTTCAAAAATGCAAGATTAAACGTTCAAATATTATCTCTTCATTAGGTTGACGGAAATCTTTATGTGACTTGGATACTTTTCAACCAGCTTATTGTAGACTCGATCAAGTTGCTTGAAGTAAGGTTCAGCATTGATGCCATGACCATTCGGCACAAGTTCAAAAATGCAAGATTCATTCGAAGTTTCACTAAACGGAAATCATGATCTCATTTCCAAATTATTTTAATACGGAAAATAAACTTTTTCCTCAAAATTGTACTTACATTGATTTTTATCAGACTATTATCCTCATCAAAGTTTATATTTCTGTTTTCTATGATAAAGTGATCCCCCCCCCAAAAAAAAATGCCCCCCATGGGATCGTTAATAAAATTCAATCGTTCCTGTAATCCAACCATATTTAATACAAATAAACTTCCGTCTATGCCTGACTTGTGCAACAAGTTTTAGTCATAAATGTCCAATGCTCTTTTTTTTATTGCTGTTTAATGATATGCAGGGACACTTTGGTTATCATCTCATCAGTAGGAGGTGTGATTCTGAATGAGAACACACTCACCAGACCTTTACTCCCCTCTCCATCCTTATTTTTATCTGTGGGGTTATCGCAATAAAAATGTCTATCAAAGCAATCTCCAGATTATTTCCGAACTGAAGAAGACAATCACAGTCAAAATCACAGCGGAGCCAAGAAAGGAGTGTGTCAGACTTATTGACAATTTTGCACGTCGTATCAAAGACTGTTGGACATTCATGACTGAAACTTGGTGGACAAGTCAGACAGGTGTTCCTATCATTGAACGGTGATAAAACAAAGACTGTGAGAATTTCATGACTGAATCTTAGTGGTGAAGTCAGCCATAGACTGGAGTTTATTTATACCAAATATGGTTGGTGTAACAGCAAGCAAACTGGAGCAAAGATTTCGGACACGAATTATACTGATGAATATGTATTTATTTGCATGCACGTGGCCAACGCTGAACTATAACATCTTTTCACTGTAAAACTGGAAATACATGAAAATAAACAAGTCTTACGAACATGTTCTAAGACAAAACAAAGCAAATTATCAACGAGTAAATATTCAAATAGGTTTAGAAAACTATGCGTTGCTTACCTCTATTTTTGCCGAGCTACTTGTCCCAGAGCCAACGTCCATCACAAGCGGAACAAACGTCCGACTCCCATGTTGACTGATTCAAAAAGACCGCCTCTGGGCAAGCAGGCGGTGTAGAGGCACGATAGTTACCCCGTGCGCATGTCTTCCGGAAGAGGACGGTGCTGAATACAAAATGCACCCTTCCTGAATTATGACCGGCTACCATGTGAAACTCCTACGTTTACAGTTCGCTTGCAGAAAGGATTGTGAATGTTACTAACGATTCTATGTGTGTTAATTTTGAGGGGGAGAGGGGTACCCTGTACGTTTTGTGTGTGTGTATTATTCATTTACGATAATGTTTGTCCTCCATTTACATATGATTGTTGTGGATGTTGACGTTTTTTATTCACTTAAATCTGACCCACACATGATTTTGATATTTATTTTAAAATTATGAACACTCTGGTACAGGCAAAAGTGTGGCGTGAATATTATTATAAACTGTTGTATAAACCGCATCTAAATTTGTAAAAATCATCAATATACATAAACAATGAACAAAATTCATATTTAAATGTGGAAAAATCAAAAGTGGAAGATACGTTGACCAAAACCAATGTTGAATTTCACAACAGTCGGAGGTATATGAATTTTCCCAAAGGGCTTTCACCCTCACTTTACCTCCTTTGCATAAAACTAAATTGAACTAAATATCACCCAAATTATCCACCCATACCTCTAGCAGTTGTGTTCCAAAATTCATAATGATCTGTTAATTAGTTTAAGAGTGAATCCTATATATAGAAACATAAACATATACCGAAATTTATATAAATAGAGATATATAGCAGTGTGAAGTCTCTGTAAAGGGATTTCAAGATGATTGTAATTTATTCAAATTTATTCAGCTTTTTAGTTTTGCAATAATGACCCGTTAAGTACTCACCAACAGACACATACTTTGTGATTACGAATAATGCCACTACTAGTATATCTTCTGTTTAGAATATTTATTTATTAATGTTACAGAAGTTCAGATCAAAATGGTACCATAGGTTTCAAGCTAGGAGAGCGGACCAAGGAAAAAAATACAGGGTTTTCTTGAGTATTTTTCGTCTGGGTTTGCTACCCCAGCTTAAAACCTTAGGTACTCTGTTGATCTGAACATTTGTAGCATGATACGTAAATAAATAAATATTACGCTCTAATTATTAAATAATCGAGCACTCTAATAGATTTCTTTCTACCCAATTAAACCAAAAATTCTTTTTTAAAATAGATATTTAAAAAATGTATTTCAGTAAAATCACCATCAGCTGATCTGACATGGCACAAAGGAGCTAAGCGAATAATGGCTAACATTGAAAGGTAAGCAGTTTGTTCAAGAATAACGAATTTGATAAACATTGGAGAGTTGACTATTTAAGGATTAGCATATTTAAGACATGTCAGTGCCTCTCTTCTATTTTATCAGAATCGGGAATGAATGAGGAACCTTATGTTCTTTTGCACCCAGCATATAAGGTTACAAGTCAAAACGTCACCAAGTCAAAACGTCACCAAATTCTTTAAGTGATATTTATCGTCAAATAATATGTTACTTGTTGTCGGAATTTTCGTGTCGTTAACGAAAAACCGCTCTAAACGATGGGCATGTTATCTAGGAAAATTATCATAAAAAACTTATAACAAGAGATAAGGAAAGGAGTAAATACAAGATGCTCGTAAAAGTTAAAATACAGTTTTATTTACAAAAAAAGATAGCCTGGACTGCTTTTTTTTCCAAAGCTGGAATAAATAAATTATTCCTGGGTAACATGCAAAAAAAATAAGAATCAAAAAAATATAACATCAGTATCTCTGAACATTAAGGTAGATACAACAAAAATTTGACACAATCTAAGTTAAGGAATAAATCCTTTTAAAACATGAACTTACTATAAAGTCCGTATTCTTACAAATCAATCAAAAGTCTCTTTTTTTTCTTTTCACCAAATTTACAATCAAAAGAAATAAAATTAACAAACCGTGTCGAAGTCCAACATAATTTCCACGATAAAATGACTCTTTTTTTATTTTATCAACGTCTGTCAGAAAGTTCTTTTCTTCCTCTTTTTCTTCAATATTTTCTTTTAGCGACTCCGATGCAATATGTATGGCACAAGAACAGTACACATTTCAAATAAACACAATACTCACTATTTTCCATCGTTCGTCTTGAATGGTGAACACGCGCGTATGTGACTGATTCAACTGGCACAGTTGAATATCATCTCAAATCGATCTGTGTGCAAAGACGATCAATCTCAATGATTCTTAATCTCTGATTAGAATCTTCTCGACAGCAAAGTATTTCACTTCTCGGGAGCTAATCTCTTCAACATAGGCAATTTCGTTCCCGGAGTCATCTTGTTCAACATCTTCTCCTTATTTCAAGTCTCTGGCTTGAAACAACTCCCAAGGATATATTCTTGACCGAGGGGAAAATATTACCTACACAACATGTAATTCATCCAAGAGATATCATATCTCTTAACTTTCTTCACGTAGAATTCTTGCAAATTTAACGTCCCCTCGTGGACGGAGAAACAGTTTTAACATGTGTCGACTTCAACGACCAACTCTGTTCTGATTAAATTTCGCGCCGATATATCCAGACACGACAAATTGCATCATTGCTAAAAATAGAAATCACGTGACACATGGCCTTCACAGCATAACACCTACGCAATATCCTTATGACCTTCGACCTGCACGTAAGCCCCCCCTACCCTTTCAACAAAGGGAAGTAACCGTTGACTTACTTAGAAAAACGTCTAGAAATTTCCACACTTGTACCAGTGTTCTACTTTTGTAATAATGAAAAGGTTTTCCAAAATATGAAGCTTTTATTAATAATAAAATATAAAAAATATATTTTTAAATAGCCGGCATTGTAGATCCGAGATGCTTTTCGAAGCAAACGGTTAATACTTAAATAACTATTGTTATCATATTCGACCCACATTGCAAACAATATTCTTATTATAATATTTTATAAGTTTGGTGACGAGTGGAAACACCCCCAGAAGTGGTGCGGCTAGCCGTCGAGACCCCCGTCCGACGCCGGAACGGGGGCCAAAAAATTTGGTGACGTTTTGACTTGGTGACGTTTTGACCTGTTCCCGCTCATAACGCCATGTTTCTTTTGGCTTTTGTTTTACTCTCGAGTAGCAAATTTTTATATCAAGGGAGATAATAAATCTCAACCTACTTTTAGATTTTTTTTCAACAATTGATTTTAACAAATGTTTTTTTCATGTTAAGAAACAAGAAAAAATTTTAAAATCTGTAGAAAAAATGAAACGGCAATAATATTAATGAACACTAACCTGAAAAATATGTGAAGTAACAATGTAAATTAACAAAAGAATATTGTTCTTGAATACATTGAATTATATGCAGAAATACTTCTCCCATTTCTCGTCGCCGCTACATAAAAAAAGTTTTTTTTTAATTTCTGATGTAACCGTGTCGGTTATTGAAGTGATGTGAGACATAGGACGAATATGGTAAAATGAATTTCGATGAAAAATCTTAGGTATAGATCAGAAATAATATTTATTAATATATTTACAACTGAAAAAAGAATTTACTTTTATAATGAGGACATTAATTGAAGAGCGCTGTGAAACACTTCCATTGAAATCGGCTCTCTGAAAATTAATGCAAGAGACGCAACTCTTCTCAAAATATCTTTGAGGCAAGCAAAATAAGTACAAGAGTTACGTCCCTTTAGAATACAAAAATGTGTCCATATTTATTTATTTAGATGAATTTGTTTTCATCTAACAATTTCTATTTCAAACAAAGAAACAAATCTTTGTTGTTTTGTAAATAAAATCAATTGTTGCAAAAATCTTTGTAAAAATCAATTGTTGAAAAAAAAAAATTCTAAACATAAGTTGAGATGAAAAATAAACATAGACTAAATACTTTGTTAAAATAAATTGTTGGAAAATTCTTTTTAAATAAGTTGAGATAATTTATCTACCTTGCTTTGACAATTTGCCCTCAAAATAACATATATTGACATATTTTTGTTTGTAAATTTATAGCATTTAACCTCCTCAAGACGCACCCAACGTTTCACAGGAAAAAGTGCTTCAAGACCTGAACCCCATATTACTATTTCTATTTCTTAATTTCGATAATTTAAAAATTATGAATAAAATAAAGTAAAAAGTCTTATTTCGTTTATATAGACGTCTAGCATGAACGAAGACCTTGTAGTGAAGTGAGATGCGATTCAACAAACGCCAAAAAGCTACTGGCTTGAATAGCTACCTTTTTCCGTTCTCCATTTCGTTTGGATACTCCTCTTTGCTTCCAAAAGAAAGTAAGAGTGTTCACATATACGTGTTAACTCAACATTCTTCAACCAATGAAAATGAATTTGAAATAAAATGTAACAAACCAAATGAAAGTTGGAAATCCCAATAAAAACAAAAAAACTGAACAAACGAAAGCAGATTCAGCCCTGTGGACATCGGAAAAGAACCAGAACATATGCCCCCGTCCTTCACCAGAGGAAGGCGAAAAGGAACACTTAAAACTCACGTACAAGCTTCTTCATATCGTGCGCACCTATTTCCACACTAACGAATCTGATAAACAACAAGAGTCAGACGAACAGAAGCGAATTACTACTCTCTCTCTCTCTCTCTCTCTCTCTCTCTCTCTCTCTATATATATATATATATATATATATATATATATCTTTCTCACACACACACACACACTGACAGAACAAAGGTAGGCCCACACATATACAGTGCCACACTGCCTATTACCCACATATGCATATTACTCTCACTATGAACATATTGACATACACATCTTTAACTTACTGATCTTTCTTTACCAAATACGAATTTGCATAAACTTTTACTAAATGAACATTTACTAGTTGAATGAAGCCCTCCCGTACTCTTTCTCTCAGCCCTGAACTCCATATTACCAGTTACCATTTTATTCCCTTTTTTTTATTTTCTAAATAAAATAAAATTCTGTTGATGGATGTCTGACGCGAAAGAAGACACCACTATATTTTTGTACACAACCATCAAATAGAAAATAAATACCACCATTGGATTCCTCGTCAAATTTTACTTGATAGAAGTCGTTTTCGATCTTGATATAGGACTTTGTTTTCAATTGTATCCCCGTACAGAAAAAAAGACAAATACATCACATTTATATTATAGATTTATGAAATCTTTATATTTCGAAATAAATAAATGCAAAAGTAAAATGCTTTAGAAAAATATATTCAGCATTACAAGGGACATAACTCTAACAAGTAGATCAAAGGGGAATAATCTTTACGTCTCCAGGAAGTGTCATTATTTCCACATTTATATTTGACGAGATTAACAGAGTAAATTCCACGACTGCGTTCTTCATCTAGCTGTATAATAATAATAATAATAATAATAATAATAATAATAATAATAATAATAATAATAATAATAATAATAATTCTTCTTCTTCTTCTTCTTCTTCTTCTTCTTCTTCTTCTTCTTGTTTTGAAATAATAACTGTCTGCCAAAGTTAATAATATTAAGAAATTAGAAGAAAAAAAACATAACTCGTTGGGTCACCTATTGAACTCGGGTTAAATTGTTTGAATCAAGAAAAAGTGAGTTTGCAAAGACAGTACAATTTTTTTAAATTCTCTTTCTGCTTGCTATTTCTCTCTCTCTTTCTCTCTGGTTACGTGTTAAATAGTATAACTACTTGTAGTGATATTTATCTTTGTTTATAATTCCAATCTTGAGTGTTATTGCTAGTTTTATTAGATTTGATTGATAATAAAGACAAAGAGAGAGAAGGAGAGAGAGAGAGAGAGAGAGAGAGAGAGAAAGATAGGGGGGCGAGAATAATAGGCACTATATAAAATCAGAGCGACGGGAGTGTCAAACAACTTATAGTGAGAGAGGGTAAAAGTGATATACTGAAACTTTGTAAGCGATGGCTAACTTGGTGAGTTATTTGCGAGTTACACCTAATTAGATCAATTAAAAACGAATTTTAACCATAACTAAATACCAAAACTAAGAATATTTTATCATGTATTTTGTATGATTAAATATATAGTAAAAATGCTCTAAGAAAACAAACGTTGATTAACTTGTATATCAATGTGCTTGTTAATACAGTAATTAGCATAGCCTGGCTTTATCGCCTATAACTAGCCTGTATACAAAAATTCAACACTCCTGCTAAGTGAACCACATACTTTGAACATCAAAAAATAAAAGATGAAAAATCGCAATGAACTTAAGTTATTTACAATCTCTAACAACTTCTCGTATTTTTTTTGTTTTAGATTTGTCGGCGAACTGATGACGTTTGATGATTATGCACTCGCAGTTTCAGCCATGGAGTTGGTTGAGGAATATGTTAATAAGCCAACATTCAAGCCTGATCATGTGACACAAGTTTCAGAGAATTCCGCATGTGGGATTCTCTGTGAATGGGTCATCAATGTCTTAAGGTGAGTAATGTACAGAAACCACAGTAAATGAACAGCAAATAAAAGAATTTCTAACCTAATAGGTCCCGCACTGTCCACGAATCCCCAGCCTCTGTCACATCACCACATTGTTGCATTCCTGTGCTTGTTTTACTAGTACTTCCACTGAACGTGCTATAATGAACTTACTGTACTTGTACCCCTCCTGAACGAAAATATCCCCAACCCACCAAATTGGCAACAAAATCTCAACTCTTCACTGTAGAGGTCCCTAGATACCGGAAGATTTTCTACTAGTCTGATAGCGTCTTTCCTCGAACCACTTGCTTTTGGAATTCCTTTCTTGCTCCCTGTTACCCTTCCTGCTCCCTGTAACCCTTTACTGTAGAGGTTCCTAGATGCAGGAAGATTTTCTACTCTAATAGCATCTTTCCTCGAACCACTTACCTTTGAAATCCCCTTCCTGCTTTCTGTAACCCCAACTGTACCAACATGCAGAAATTTAAATGTAATGTGAACAAAAATCTTCTTGCTGACCAACTACTCACCCAGGTTGCTGCATATAAATCTGGACCCTATTACACTAGTTCTGTGCGCTTCAGTGGCTTATGCCTTGTTTGGGTCGAACTAAAGTTAAAAATAACAACAAAAAACGTATGAGTATATGTCATGTATGCCATAAAATTACTAGACAATTAAATTATGAACTGAATTTTCATAGCTATGATATTAAACTGAAACGGGGTTGTGAGGCCCTAAATTGGGAGCTTTGAGAAGTGAGGTGTTAACCCTTAGTTAGATTACTCTCAAATAAACTAATGATCTGAAGTCGTTTTATCTATCTTCCTCCCACAAGGTAAGATGTGACACAAGGTCGGGAAAGTGGGATTTGAAAAGCCAGCGCCCGAGAAGGTGAGCACTCTGGCCTACAAAAAATGCCTGGGCAGCCACGTCGGCATTCCCCGGTAGGAGCGCCTCAGGCAGTAAGCAATAAACTTACTCCTCCCCAAAGAGGGGAGACAAAGCCTAGAACTCATAGAACTACACAGGACAAACCTACAAATCAAGACCGAAGGCCAAGACGACACCGGTCTATAGGGTACAGTATCCATTGGAACAGATACTACACTTTGATCTTGGCCAAAAGGCCAAGAAGCCGTTTTCAGACGGCTAAAGTCGTAGTCTATGGGTTAAATAGTTTGCCCTGAAATAAAACTGCATAAATTTACGTCATGAATAGTTTAAGAAAACACAATAAATAAATATTTTTAGATATTAAGAAGTTGAAGCATAAAAACTTTTACCAAAATATTGAGATTCAGCATTAAATAACATGAAAATTAAAACATAACATCTTCTTTCGTGTGAATCAGATGATTCTAGTGTTGGCATTAGTTTCCCTGATGTTTTTCTAGTTAGAAATCTTTCTGGAAAGACATTGGGTACTTACGGGAAGGACCATGAGAAGGTTGTTAACATCCCTAAGAGACAGTGGTGGTGTGGAACCGACTGGATTCGAACTTGAAAACCCCACGTCTTCAGTCCGTGCCGTTATCCACTTAACCACCGTCACCTCCCAACAAAACAGCTAATAATCAATCAGACAACTTTTTGAAATTTGTTTGCAAATTCTCTAATTATAAAGAAAATAACTTCCTGAACAATGTTTTGAAACTCCAAAAATTGAACAAATGTATATGTTGATAAATTTCATACTAATGCCATATGATGATCATAGAGATGAAAAATTAGAATATTTGATATTCTATCAACACGTGTGTAAAGAAATTACATTTATTGTTGACCCATGTGGGGATTGCTAAGAATTTTTGTGTATTAGCTAACAATAACACACATTTTATAATGTAAAATATGGTTTAAAAGGCTGTGGTGGACAAGGACATTTCATTTATTAATAGTTGGGCTACAGCAAACAAGTAAGACATAAGATTACATACAGAATACATTGTTCCCATACACAGAAAAATACACAAATTATTTATGTAAGTAGATAATGTGAAAACTTACATATCCTTGTGACATTTGGGGTGGGGGTGATTATCTACTTGTAAACAAAGTTATTGTAGAATTTTCTTTCTGCGTTTTCAGTTTGTGTTAAAGATAATATATAAATATATAAAGATATTTACATAGTGCATTATTATTATGGTGCTTCTCCATATTAGGACCCGAGCTAACTTTGACCCCATCATTAGGGTTAGGGTCGAATTTAGCTTGGGTCCTACTCTGAGGAAGTAGCATTATTATTGTTATTATCATCATTTACTAAGTATGAGTTTTCTCACAAGGCATTATCAGTGATTTCTCACTAGCAATAACAAGTGGTGTCTGAATGAAAACATGTCTATTCAGAATTCAACACTAGGCTTCTTTCGATAACCACTGTAAATCATTTTGCGTTATCGCAACAATCGTTCATACTTGATTTCTCACTGATAACGATCGTTGGATTTCTCTAAGGTTTAAGTTTCAAAAAAACTCCCCAAGATTTCAGTACTCTCCATGCCCTTCCAGTGGAAGTGCTCTCCCTTCTCTGTGTTTCCATGTTGCTTCAGCCTCCATAATCTTTTTGTGTGGTACCATTCGAAGCAGGTGCCGTCACTATTTGCTAATAGTTTTGTCAGATTATGACATTTCTAGAAGTTTTAGTTCCCTTGGTCTCGCGTAGTGTTCTTTCTATCCCAACTTTCTCCTTTGATTCCAATTTCTCCTAATCTTTTTTTCCTTGTGTTCTTACAATTATAGATATTACATTAATTTTCTTTGTGTTCCATATTCCCTCAACTCTTTAGCAAGCTCCACATATTTGCTTAGTTTTTGCCTCCTTCATCTTCACCCTGTGACTTGCTGGAACGGCGAAATCTATGATTTGGCAGGTTCTTTTCTTCATGTTGATTATCATCACGTCCAGTCTCCTTACTTTATTATCATTATTAGTATTTGCTCATTAGAAGATTTCTCATGAGTTATTACCAGTGATTGCTCATTGGCAATAACAAATGGTGTTCCCAGGAGTCTGAGTGACAACAAGTCTCCCGTGATTTCCAGCATTCCACCTCTTTTGATGTTTGTTGCAAATCAATTTTCTTCATTGAAACAGCCGTTTACCATTGATTTCTCACTGACAATAGCAAACAAGTAAGACATAAGATTGCATACAGAATACATTGTTCCCATAGACAGAAAAATGCACAAATTATTTATATAAATAGATAATGTGAACACTTACATATTCTAGTGGCATTTTGGGCGGGGGGGGGGGGGGTTAATTCTGTACTCTGGAATTTGAGTTGCAATAATCCTCCACAAGGTTCCAATATCCTTCGCAAGTTTCCAGAATGTCTAGTTGGTGCTCTTCTTCCTCGATCTTTCCATTCTTCTTGACTCACTCATGACCATTTTGTGTGGTTCCAGCTGAGGCTGGTGCCACTACATGTGTGTGTGTTTGTGTTTATTGGAGAGGTGATAGATCATGGGATTTCTGGCAGTTTCAGTTCATTTGGATTTGTGTAGTGTTATTTCCATAACGTTTGTCTTATTTCTATTTCAACATACCTGTGGTTGGTTCGCATTTACTTATTATGTGAGTATGTTTTCACATTCGCGCATTTTTATCAGTGCCGTGTGATTTGTGGTAATTCCAATTTCTCCTATCCTTTTTTTCAGGCTTTTCAGAACTGTTTCTAGTGCTATTATTATTATTATTATTATTATTATTATTATTATTATTATTATTATTATTATTATTATTATTATTGTTGTTATTGTTGTTTTTGGTGGTAGTGGTGGTGGTGGTAGCTAGATAGTGCATTAACCTCTGCTCGACTGCACAGTTCATTTTTACTTGAATTATGATTTATTTGCTTTCAGATATCATCGTATCATGAGCACCAAAGTAAAGCCCCTTCATGAAAAAGTGAACATTACAATTGCCTCGATCGGTAAAGCAGAGAATCAACTGGGTGTGCTAAAAGAAAGATCAAAGGTCAATCATTAAGAAACAATATTTAAACCTGGTCACAGCACCAAATTAATTTATGTAATATGGTCGGATGTTTTGTGGAAAAACAAAATTGATTCCATTGTTTTTTTATTATAATTAATATAAAAAAAATAGATCTGCATTTTTATTTCATTAGTTATCAGGTATTCTTTCTTTAGGTGTATTTAAACACCTGCTAAACAACGTAGAAAATTATATGAAAATTGAAGGCAAAAACATTTTATATAGCAGTTTATGAATTTTACTTTATTTACTTATTTATTTATTTAACTTATTTGTTTGATTTTACTTACATGTTGATCTTAATCAAATAATTATTCATGGGACCATATGTAAACTCAACATCTCAGTCATAGCAACCTCTGAAAGGAACATGTTTAGCATGACACCGTATCTGATATCACTCAGATGTTACATTTTTCTAAACATAAAACAAGCACATATTTTGAAATTACCTTTTTTCAATTAAAAGATCACACATAATTTATATATTATATATTATGCTAGCTGACATTCCTGGTATTGCCAGGAATTCATTAGAGAGAAAGAGGGATAAATAAAGACCTATCCAGAGATAAGCTAGTTTGGGAGTTGAAGTGATGTGTGGTATTTATGAGATATGAGACGAATATAAAGAATGAATTGAATACAAATTCTTCTGTATAGATAAAAAAAATAATATTTATTATATATTTACAACTGAAGAAAATTACTTTATAATTAAGACATATTAATTGAAAATTGCTGTGCGACATGTCCAATCCCAAATGTCGGCTGGTCTGGAATGCAAGAGACATAACTCTTTGTTGTGGTCCTGTAAAGGGGCCGGAATGATAACACGAACTCAGAGTTTAGGGAAAACAAGTATATTGAAGAAAAAATATAATACAACAGAGAGACAAGAGTGGTTGTACGTCAGTCTTGACTGCCAGTATAGACTGGGGTTGATTCAGGTATTTAATTCCCTCGCACAGCAGGAATATGTGACACAAGGTCGGAAAGCGGAGGAAGAGTTTAGCTAGCACCCCTAAAGAAGGCAGCCCCGTCGGCATTCCCCGGTCAGGGCACCTCAGGCAGTAAGCGATAAACTTACTCCACCTTAAAGAGGGAAGGCAAGGCCTGGGAAAGTGTACCTTCTTAGGACAACCCAGGACAGTATACCTCAGCCTAAAGATAAAAGGCCACCGAAATTGCCCAGTTCCTGCCGGACTGATTGTCGAGAACGAATCCTTGGCTGGTATTACCCATCCGACGTCCTCATTCAACCGAAGTTAATGAGAGACTGAATAGGATGGGGCGGATCCAGGTATTTAACTCCCTCCCACAGCAGGAATATGTGACACAAGGTCGGAAAGTGGGAAGATCAAGCCAGCGCCCCTAAAGAAGGAGCACTCTGGCCTAACAAAAATAGCCTGGGCAACCCCGTCGGCATTCCCCGGTAAGGGCACCTCAGGCAGCAAGCAATAAACTTACTCCTCCCCAAAGAGGGAAGGCAAGGCCTGGGAGGGTGCGCCTCCTAGGAAAACCCAGGACAATATACCTCAGCCCGGCAGATAAAAGGCCACCGAAATGGCCCAGTTCCTGCTGGACTGATTGTCGAGAACGAATCCTCGACTGGTATTACCTCATCCCGACGTCCTCAATCAACCGAAGTTAATGAGAGACTGAACGGGCTGGGGCGAGGCCCAGGTATTTAATCGCTTCCCACAAAGCAATATGTGACACAAGGTCGGAAAGTGGGGAGATCAAGCCAGCCAACGCCCCTAAAGAAGGAGCACTCTGGCCTATCAAAAATAGCCTGGGCAACCCCGTCGGCATTCCCCGGTAAGGGAGCCTCAGGCAGCAAGCAATAAACTTACCCCTCCCCAAAGAGGGAAGGCAAGGCCTGGGAGGGTGCACCTCCTAGGAAAACCCAGGACAATATACCTCAGCCCGGCAGATAAAAGGCCACGTAAATGGCCCAGTTCCTGCCGGACTGATTGTCGAGAACGAATCCTCGACTGGTATTACCCCATCCCGACGTCCTCAATCAACCGAAGTTAATGAGAGACTGAACAGGATGGAGCGAGGCCCGACTCTGAGGAGCAGGTGCTCCTAGTATTTATGGTGAATGGAAGAGTCCAAAGTAAGTTATAGGTAAGTTACCATAACACTCTTCTCAAAATCTCTTTGAGGCAAAGGAGACAACTTTTGGGTACAAAGTTAATTGCTATTTTTATTACAATTTCTAGATGAAATCTGTTTCATCTAACAGAAGTCAATTTATAAAAGCCGTCCAACACATGCGGCATGTAAACTGTTACGTTAAAACTGATGATGATGATAACGATGATGATGATGATTTGGGAAAAGTATTAGCCTATCATGACGTTAAACTGATGATGATGATGATGATGATGATGATGATGATGATGATGATGATGATTGGAGAAAAGTATTAACCTATCATGATTTCTTCTAAAGATTGTAGCAATAATTTTCTGACGCTCAGCCATTAATAACATTTGGATAAGAAAAAGGGGATTATTGGTTAGAATTATGAATCCCTAAAAAGGCATAATAATAAATAAATAAATAAATAAATAAATAAATAAAGTATTTTGCATAAATAACAAAGTGTTATTATTGTATAATTCATGCAATCTTCCAGCCATGACTTTTTATTTTTCATTTTTGCGTCCCTTACTCTATAGAGTATAATTAAAGCTGTAATTGTTTTCTCTGGCAGGAATTGTCGAAACGCATTGCCAAACTGTCTAAAAATTTTGAAGAAGCGTCCATGTCCACCAGAAGACATGAAATCTTTTTGAATAACACGGAAAAATATTTTGCAGTGTCAACCGAAGTACAGCACGTAAGAGTTTTTTTTTCTTTCTCATCCATTCTTTCAACATGGCCATAGCCTTGAAGTCTCCTGTTTTGAACACATCTCCCTATATTGACAAGATGTAATCTACCTCTGAGGTCATGCGATGTGTCCGTCTTTAAGACTCACATTACACATCCATCGTATCATTCTCATATCATTTCACTCCATGTCAACGCATGTCATCAACCGTCACTGGCCAGAGTTCACTTGCATACATCATCACACTGACATGTAATTTCACACAGGATCAGTGAATCTATTGACAAGGGGCTTTACTTCTAAAGCAATAGCTCTTGACATATCAAAGGCCTTTGATAGGGTTTGGCATAAAGGTCTACTTCACAAGCTTGCTAGTTACGACGGTGTTCCCCAACGATCCATTATGGGCCCAACCCTCTTCCTGATCTTCATCAACGATCTCCCAAAACACATCCTAAGATCATTTGTTGACATTCATTAGGCAAATTCTGTCCAGTCTTAACTATCATACCAATCATCATGTGGTCTCTCTGTCAACATGACAACCTCTATAACCTTTTGGGCCTTGTTAAGTGGTGACTCATTAGTAAGAAAACAAAACACGCCTGCTAGACTCTTCTCTTTGTTGATAAATGTTAAAAAATCTGAGTCATAATGAAGTTTTATCCAGTTTGTGTTTTCACAATTTCAGATGATGAAACATGACAAAGAAATGTTAAACAATGCCATCAATCTGCTTGACCATCGGCTTGAAGCCGTGAGAGGAATTTCTGCGATCACTGCTGGTTTGATCACTTATTTGGGTCCTTGTCAACACTCGTTACGCCAACTCGTCCTGACTGTAATTTGGCCAAACTTCCTTAATGAGAAAGGAATAAATTTAATCTATGACCAAATTCATCATCACAAAGGTTAGTAGTTTTCTACCTATTTTTTTTTTTTAAGTCACACGTAATCGACGGAAAAACTGAAATGTGGAAAAATACCATAATTTAATTACAGAATATAATTAATCCAATGTATAAAATTATGTTGGCCGGATTTTAAAAGTTAGACCTAAATAGTATTTAAGCTGATAAAAAAAGCTTTGATTCTGACTAGCTCATTTTAATGTGTTATTATTGTATAATGTTATTAGCAATACACCAACATACTTAGCTACTATATATTAAAAAAAAATACTTAATCTGGTTTGGCAGTTTGCTTATATGGAGACAATTTTAAATAAACACCTAAAAATCAGTTAAGGCGAATAACTCTTGTATTTTAGATAGAATTAGTGTTCCTTATTTTCTTTTTTTTAACTTAAATATTGAACCTAACAAAAAAGTGGTGTTATAGAACATAGAAATATTCACAAAACAAATTTGAATATAATGCTAATCGGGCAATGCTAGGTCGGTACAGCTAGTATACAATATACAACAAAAAGTCAAATTCAACGAAATTTATATTAATTAACAAGCCGCGCATGCGTGGTCCCCCTCTGTATGTGACGAGTGTAAAATGTTATAAATTTGGGCAATTTGGGGCATTTTTGACCCCCCTTTGACCCCCTTGGGGCGCGAAACAGAATTTTTCTGATGTCAAGGATGCTCATTTTATATCCAGAACAATTGCCTCTACATTTTGGCCAAGTTTCAGAAAAATTAAATGGATGGATCAAATGTTATGGGAGAAAAGGGTCATTTTTTGCCATTTATGGGGGCTTTTGACCCCCTGGGGGCGCGAACCAGATTTTTTCCAATGTCAGCGATACTTATTTTCTATTAGGAACAATTGCCTCCACATTTTGGCCAAGTTTCAGATAAATTGAATGGATGGATGAAAAGTTATGGGTCAAAAAATGTCATTTTCGGCAATTTCGGGGCCTTTTTACCCCCTGGGGGGGCAAACCAGATTTTTTTTTAAAAATCGGAGAATGTCACTTTCTAACCTGACCAAAGTTACAACTTCATACAAAATGTCAGAGAAATTTCAGAAAAATTGAATGTATGGATCAAACGTTATGGGAGGAAAGGGTCATTTTTTGCCATTTTAGGAGCACTGTGACCCCCCTGGGGGCGCGAACCGGATTTTTTCCAAGGTCAGCGATACTTATTTTCTATTAGGAACAATTGCCTCCACATTTTGGTCAAGTTTCAGAGAAATTGAATGGATGGATGAAAAGTTATAGGGCAGAAAATGTTATTTTTTGCCATTTCGGGGTCTTTTGACCCCCTAGGGGGATTACCAGAATTTTTTTCAAAAATCGGAGAATGTCACTTTCTAACCTGACAAAAGTTACAACTTCATGCAAAATTTCAGAGAAATTCAATGGATGGTTGCGGAGAAAAATCCGGACGGACACACACACAAACGGAAATGACTCAAAACATAGGTCTCCCAATTTTTTAAATCGGGGGACCAATTATTCATAAATACAAGCTTGGCATAGCACAACTATAGAATACTCAATTGTATTGACCAGGTCGGCATAAAACTTAATCTGGATTAAACAGTAGTCACCTGGTAATTAACACTAATGTAAGTCACACGTACCTCTGTTTATCTCAAACTAACTGGTTTCGCAAAGTTCACTATCGCTTCGTAATGTTTGCTACTTGAAATACTTGACACCAAAAATTTTTCATAATAAACATTTCATTCATAACTTCCTTGCAAACACAAGACTAAAACTTTCACATTCATTCATATAAATAGATAAACACGAAAATGCTAATAATTTTGATGCAAATTTATTTAGCTTTTAAATAAGATCGTGTGACATTTTTAAAACTTACAATTTAGTTGTTGAAAATCAAGTCAGTCTCCTTAAAGTCTGGAAACGAACTTTTAAATGCAAATGCGAAACGTTTTGCCTATGGGACGGCATCATTAATGGGAGAGAGGAAGGGAGAGGGAGAGAGAGAGAGAGAGAGAGAGAGAGAGAGAGAGAAAGCGAGTAAGGTGGCCTTTCCCCCTTTTATATCCACTTGCCTGTTAGTAAGAATTCTAGTGAACGGTGTTAGTTTTATTTTAAACTAACAGGACCCATGTGCCGACATTGCCCGGAGTGGGGAGATATATAAAACAAGATTTAACGTGAAAAAAATATCAGCAGAAAAGGAATTTCGAAAAATAATAATTTGTTTGTCTTTTAAGAGTGAGTTTCCAAAATTAATTGAATTAAAATGAGCGCCCATTTCCGGGCCATATAGAAGTAATATAGTTTGATGCTGGATGTATGTATGTGTGTGTTAACTAAGCATATATTATCATAATATTTCAATTTTGTGGTGTTTTTTAGAGGGGAAAGGGAATTTTTTTCCTACATGAAAATGAAGTGCGGAAACAATATTTCTATTTTTTTTTGTATATTCTGTTAACCATACTATACATGAATGCCACTACCCTACCAATAACTCTAGTCCGTGGGGTGTTGCCAGTCGAACTTAGGGTTAGTGGTAAGCCATTTTTTAAACACCAATAGCAACTCATGGATCGCCCATTTTGGATTTGTACTGTCTCCAGAGTAGTGGATATCGACGAAATCTTATATTGAAATAAAAAACAAACTTTAAAACACTTTCAGAAGTTTAAAACTATGCAGATCAGTAGAAAAGTACATTTTTATTGCGTTTTGAAGCACTTATTTGTTGTAACATTAAAAAGCAGTGAAACCACAAGAAATGTCGCTGACAATTTTGTTGATTAAAAAATGTTTGGTAAAATAATGCCAAAATCTACTTCACTCTAAATAATTTACATGACTGAAATAAGATTTAACAAAACAATTCTTTCTTTGCTCCTAAACCAAAGAAACACCGTATCATTCCTGATATGTTATTGACGATGGGCATTTGTTATCCCTATTGATATTAAAAAGTCCGTGATTGTCTGCCCTTGTTGCGAATGTAATTGATCAAAAATGAAAACAAATAAATTTGCTCGAATTGCTAAACTGCAATAGTGGCAAAGTCTTTTAGGGGGTAAACTATGACGGTGTGATAGTAAATATTTACTGTAAATGTATTTAAATAAATGGTATTTCAGTCTTCCGAAATATTTTTAATGTTCACATGTAATCGCAGAATCTTCAGTTTTACGAAAATAAATTCGCCGAAATCGGAAGAAAACGAAAACATTAATACCCCCACCAATTAGACTGAATCTTCAACTGATCTAAATAATGTTTAGAGTATGAAAAGATTTATTGCTTATTTTTATGAATCTTACTTTAACTGACCCAAATTACATGGTTCAATGTTTTAAAATCGTTCATGAAGTAGTTGATATTAAGATACCCCCAAACTAAGAAGACGTTGAAACATTACATTGATATTTTGACATTACATTATTAGTATCCCATGTGCTAACGTGAAAAATGAAGTCATTATGCACATGAATTGGAGAAAGAAATAAAATCTTCTGTTTCGTATTTTCCGTAATGAAAGAAGAAATTATTAGAATAAGTATTTTGACGATGTAAATAAGCATTACGTTAAAATGATCATTTAAAAACGTGGAAAAATACCTTACGATGTCTTGATTATCATAGCAATGTTGTCAACATTGATTATGCTTGTCTGTGTGTTCGTTTAAAACTATTTCTGTGTATCGTAATGTAGCAATAGAATGGATTAAGAATGAAAGAATAGTATATGTTATTCTTTAATTTACTGGTGACTTGTGAAAATTTTAGTTGTGTAAAGAAATCACACAGTGTTGGAGGTGGAAGGATTAGTAGAACAATTAGAGTGGGTAAAAAGGCTAGCTACTTCCTCTTTGTAACTTATTTTTGTGTGAGTAAATTTTCCAGGATAAAATGTAATAATTAGAGAATGGATTTGTAGTAAGTATATCTTTTGTAAAAGCACACAGGGGGAACCGGATAGTTTGCAGAGCAGACTAGTTTAGCCTGTGATGCAGTTGATTATTGTGCTAGTGTATTCAAAGTTATAGGGAAAAAACAAGTCTACTTTATATAGAAGAAAAATAAGTTATTCACTTTTTAAATTTAATATCTTTTAATTAATTACTGTTAATATAGAGGAAACTATTGCATATATCTAGACAAAATAATACAATAAAATTACTAATGAATAACATCAAACATTAATTTATTATGAACTGTTTAAAAAATAGATATGAAAATTAGGCATTCAAATAAGTGTTTTTGCATAGTTCATCTGTAGACACACTTTTTTTTATAAAAATACATTTGATATCATATGTAAAATATATTTACATTCATCAAGATAAATCTTTAATGATGTTGTCCTGACGTCATAAAATGTATTGTTTTCTTGTTTTCAACATAAAACACATTCGGCCAGGTTACCCAGCTTGAATTGATAAAAACACATGCTGTTCTTTCAGGTAGTCTTTTCAATTGTTGGCATTTTCGACTTTTACCTGTTCGACCATTATACCATCTGCTAATGAAATAACTACATTTGAATTCTTTTTCTACATAATGCTATATGAATCCTAGATGAATTATGAATCCTAAATTTCACATTTCGTGATAAGTTTTATTATTTTCCTACTTCCATTTTACGCTATGATATTTAATGTTAAAAATCTTTAAAAAATATGAGAAAAATATTTTTTTTTTTGGATTTTTCAAATTTATCATGTTTTATTAATTAAAGCAAACATGTGTATACTATTGCATGTAAAATTATATGAAGTATAAATAAGATGAAAGACATACCGTTAAAACAATACCAATTTAGAATGATTTTAATAAGGAGTTTCTTAATACCTCTTCTATATAACAATGTAAAGTTAGTCAGTTTGTCGATTTTCGTCATCATTAGCTTTGATTCTGACAAATAAATATTTGATTCTAACTAGCCAATTTATTTTTGATCGTTGGCCAATATTGTTAAGAACAATAAAATGCAATTCGAATTAATTCATCCCAGTAAATAATTTATCCGGGTTTGATAAGCCACCATTTAAAAAAATATTTTTAAGGAGAGTAGAAAGTTGACCTTGGTTTTACTTTCGACAACCTCGTAACTCTCGTTTCCCTTATTTTTTCCTTTAGTCTTCACATTCCATGAGCGATGTTTCTGACAAAGGGAGAAGAATTACTGTTTTCTGTGTCGGAATCTATCCATCTCACACTTATTGTTGGCTAGTTTTTGACCTTGAAGTAGTATTTTGTTTAGCTCCTTACATCAAGTGTCTTCATACCTTGTCTGGGGCGATTTGCATAAAAATTGGAGGTAACTCCACATAGACAAACTTCCCTTTGTTTTGAACAGAAAAATCATTTGGAAAAAAAAAGACATAACTCCTTATTTTTCAAACAGACTTACTTCCCTTTTTTTGGAACAAAAAAAATAAAATTAATGACAAAAACAAAACAAATTGCAAGTAAATACATTACCAGGAAACGCCGGGGAGGTGCAGCTATTTTTATATAAAATTCAATTAATTTTTGTAATTCTTTTGTTTCAGGGTATGTTGTGGAATGGTCTTTTGATTTCCTTCGAGAAGCAACCAGCCAATACTTAAATACAAATGAAATAGGCAAACTTACTTCTGATCTAACAAATGTAAGTGAACTTCATTTTAAAAGTTTTCCATCTTTTCCATACTAATACGAGAAACTTGAAAGACACGGATTATAAGTACCAATGGTACCTTGTCCTTTATCAGACAGTATAATAAACAGTAATTGGCAGTGAGTAATGCCCTTAAATAAACAACAAGCCGCGCATGCATGGTTCCCCTCTGTATGTGACTTGATGTGGCGAGTGTAAAATGCAATAAATTTGGGCAATTTGGGGCATTTTTGACCCCTCTTTGACCCCCTGGGGACACGAACCAGAATTTTTCTGAGGTCAAGGATGCTCATTTCATATCTAGAACAATTGTCTCTACATTTTGGCCAAGTTTAAGAAAAATTGAGTGGATGGATCAAACGTTATGGGAGACAAGGGTCATTTTTTGCCATTTATGGGGGCTTTTGACCCACTGGGGGCGCGAAGCAGATTTTTCCAAGGTCAGCGATACTTATTTTCTATTAGGAACAATTGCCTCCACATTTTGGCCAAGTTTCAGAAAAATTGAATGGATGGATGAAAAGTTATGGGGCAAAAAATGTCAGTTTTTGCCATTTCGGGGCCTTTTGACCCCCTGGGGGCCTAACCAGATTTTATTTTCAAAAATCGGAGAATGTCACTTTCTAACCTGACCAAAGTTACAACTTCATGCAAAATTTCAGAGAAATTCAATGGATGGTTGCGGAGAAAAACTAGGACGGACACACACACGGACGGACATGCCTCAAAACATAAATCGGGGGACCAATTAATTTATCCCACGGTGCTGGGAATAAACATAGTAATAAGACTTATACAGGATTCAAACCTGTGTTTCTGAGTGAAGGACCTCTTTTCGCACGTGTCACCATTATCACTTGGTTAACAAGTCCAATATGTAGTGAAATCTGAATGTGTATAAATAACTCATCTCCATGTTTATGTTTTTATTGTAAACCACAATCTCCAATCTGATATCATTCTCCAAGGTATTACCTCCTCTTTTGAGGGGGGCGAAGTAATGTAGCATCTGTTCTGTCGCCATTATACCATCCTCCCGGATATTACTTACTTCTTGGGGTGGGGAGGTAGTGTAGTATCTATTCTGTTGTCCTGAGACCATCCTCCCAGACATTACTTACTCCTTGGGGGTGGGGAGGTAGTGTAGTATATATTCTGTTGTCATGAAACAATTTTTCAAGGTATTATCTCCTCCTTAGTAGTATAGTATAGGTTGTTCGTCATGATAGCATCCTCAAAGGCATTACCTTTTTCTTTGGGTTAGTATAGTATATGTTCATTCTTCATGATACAATCCTCCCATGCATTACCTCATCCTTTGGAGGGGCAATGTAGTATATGTTCGTTCGTCATATCATCCTCCCAAGCATTATTTCCTCTGTTTGTGGGTGGGGGTAGTGTAATATCTACTCTGCAGTAATGATATAATCCTCCCAGGGATTACCGTCTTCTTTTTTGGGGGGGGAGTAGTAATATACTAGCCAAAATATACATTGATATGTAAAATGTTCAGACTCACGTCTGTAAGGATTCTATTTTGACTATTTTTTAGTAAAATAAGGTTTTAGTTTTGGTTACATAAATTTTATCCAGCATCTGTTGGATGTTTTGCTGTGAAGATCTAGGTCTTTCATCTGGACACATATGTAACAATATAGCCCTCTTGAAATTAATTTCTCATAACTGAAAAGTGACTGAGGATTGATAGAAACACCTGGATAGTGGTAATGCTCTGCTGGTTAGTAATATGCATGAGATTAGCACATGGATATTTGGCAATTTTATGCATATTACTAACCAGCAGAGCATTACCACTGTCGACAAAGGGAAGAGTCTACTAAGCATCTGTACACAGTGTGATGATGTATGAAAGTGAAACCTGGCCAGTGAGGGTTGAGGACATCAGTTACATTGAGAGAAATGATATGGAAATGATACAATGAATGTGTAATGTGACGCTTAGAGACAGGTTTAGATCTAATGACCTCAGAGGAGGTGACGGTGGTTAAGTGGATAACGACATGTGCCAAGTTCCAATCCAGTCGATTCCATAATATCACTTACACTTAGAGATGTTGGCAACCATTACGTGGTCCTTCCTGCAAGAATGTCGACAACAGAATCAAGCCGGTCAACAAAGTTGTACCATGTTGATTCATACGAATTTACTTAGAGCAAGATTAAATCTGAACAGTATAGAGAGATGTGCGCAGAACAGTTTGAGAATTCTTGTGTTAGGAAATGTAGAACAGTTGAGGTAGCAGGTTCAATTCATAGGGGAAGGCCAAATGAAAATATTGAAAGAAGTGATAAGAATTAATTCGAGAGAAAGAGAGTTAAATAAAGACATAAAGAGATAGTCTGAAAGTCAGTTTCTTAAAACCGTTCAACACACGGATGTTAAACCGAATATAATGATATGAATGATGATGATGATCACCAGTTTCATTAGCTGGGTCATTATTTACTGAATTGACATCTATGAACTTTCCATTAACATCTCTTTTCTGAGTTGATCATGAGGACATACACCGGAAGGGTTCCGTATGGCACCACTCCTAATTATTTCATAATTAATGGAATAAATTGCTTAAAATAACTCTATGACAGGACACTAGTTTTTCTCCAATTATCCTCCAAACAATTTATTTATACACCTTGATGGAGTATTTGCTTATGCCACTTGGTATTTCCAAAGGGTCACTCACCTGATTACTAATCAGGCTTAATGTTGCTTAACTGCTTGAACTCTATTTCAAACATTCTAAATCTCATAAGATGCGATCTAACTCAATCAATTAGAGCCTTAGACATCTCTCAGACCCCATTCTTTATGCAAGACTGTAGTGTTTTAGGGGTAGTTTTGCTTATTTGTTCACCATAGCATCGTCTTTTTGATTGATTTTATTGAAGTATTTCATAGTTAAACATCATACAATTATAAAAGAGCTGTAGAGACCAGGGTTATCTCCCTTTGCGAGAATTTTTTTCTATGTCAGAGTTATGCCCCTTGGTAAAATAGCTTATGGATATAAACTTGGTGAAAAAGGTAGACCCCACATCTCGTGTCGAATATTAGATCTTGTGGAAGCACACTCATACCAACGCTTCATTGAGAATTAAGACCAGATTTCTTCCCCATTTGTTGGCCAGACATGCCACAGGCAACATCAGCTTCCAATAAGAGAAAAAACGCCATGAGAAAATGCCAGTCTTCACATTATCTCTTTACATGAATAACTTGTGCATTCATATTTTATGAGAAAACTGTGTTTCCGTATGTACTTTTATGCCTTACTTATTTCATTTTACTTTCTTTATAGTTTGCTGTAGACATGAAATGTCTTTTTACATTGTTACTTTCACATGTGTATGTAGCCGATGTAAAACACTGTTGAATATTACCAACACCCTACATGCCAGAGAATTAATTTCAATTCCTTAATCACGCATTTCTAATCTTGATAAAATCGAATATCAAATATTCCAATTTTACACAGCATAAAGGTGTCTCATTATTATTAACCCATCTTAGGGTGGGTAAGCCAAGCTAGTAACCAATGAAATGGAGTTGATAGGTCATAAAACTGACAAACAAAACTGTTTGTTTTCTTCTGGCAGGAAATTATCCCAGAGGAGGGTGAAGATGAAGAGGATGAGAATCTGAATACTTTTTCAAACCCTGAGAACCAAAGTTTGGAACTGGACAAATTCAACAACAAGAATGCAATGGACATAATTTCACAAACTGTCACTAAAAACAGCACATGTGAATTACCTCCGAACATACCTGTAGACAGTACTACTGAATTAGAATCTTTCGATTCTATGACAAATTGCAGAAATGAGTCATTGGAGGACAGAGAACTTGGGTGGATACAGACTGAAGAAAAACAAGGAGAAACGTTTGGTAAGACTTTTTTGAAAACCGTTAAGGGAGACAAAATGAGTAATTTATATTATTTAGATTATTTCGACTGCTATTGTTATCTTGATTTTATTTTCACAGCGTTTCGACCAATGTGACCTCTGACCTTCTTCAGATGCATCTTTTCGAACTTGGTATTCTTTATGTCGAACTCAGGAACCTATATGGAATTACAAACTGATTTTTTTATTTAATCAACAGTTAATAGTGTTGAATAACACTTAGTTTTAAGGAGAGTATTTTCAGCAGACTCGTAACTCTCGCTTCCCTTATTTTGTCCTTTAGTCCTCACATTCCATGAGCAATGTTTCTGACAAAAGGGAAAGAATTGCTGTTTTCTGGGTCGGAATCTATCCATCTTACATTTATCGTTGGCTAGTTTTTAATCTTAAAATAGTATTTTTTTTTTTGCTCTTTAAATCAAGTGGCTTCATGCCTTGTCTGGAGCGATTCCCATTTAAGAAAAATGATAGTCTTCCAGAGGTTGAAGTTTCAATCCTTAGTTGAAGCGATAATAATTAATAATAATATAATAATTCACGCTTCTCCACAGTGTATAATTCTTGAAATGGTTCAGCATAGTAAATTATTTTTTAAATAGTAAATTCAGATAATAGAAGAAGCAATACAAGAAGCAATGTTGCACTGGCATCAGATTCCCGAAGTTAAGCAATGTTGAGGCTAATCAGTGTTTTAAATGGGTAACAATTTGAGAATACCACATGTCATAAACATCGAAGTGGCAGTAGCAGTAGCTGTAAAGTAACTTTTGTCATACCTTTGAGCGCAATTCTACTGCAAATAACCAACACATAAGAATCTACGATAAATAACTTTTCATGGCATTAAATGACCTCATAGGATCGATATGCCGTCAAAAAACAACCAACCAGCCATACCTTTGGGTAAGGTATTAACCCATCTCTTCTTAGCTATTATCTAAAATGTAGAGTAAACTAGACTCACAAGTTTTGGCAAGGAAAATAGTCTAGGAATAAAGAATCTGAAATAACATCAGTCCTATTCCACTGATGCTATCATTGCTTCCTTTAATCTTGGATTCATCCTTGTCTTAGGCAATCACAGCCCTTTCTTCATCATGACCTGTTTTTGAAGACACACTTTCAAAGAATATTCATTGTGTCTCGAGACAAAAGGAATCCAGTAAGTCATACAAAACAAATCTATATCCTATTAAAAAGTTATGATGTTCTTGCAGTTTGTCTGTTCCTACGCAAATAGAAACATATCATTGGTTGATAAAGCAGGAATAGGCAGAGTGCACATTACTAAGGCAGTAGGTTTTATGATGCCAATACATGAGTTTGAATCTCACATAAATCTATAGGATTTTTATTTAACTACATACATATTTTATAAATTTACGGAAATTAACATTACATAATAATATAAAAAAAACATTATATAAATATTATTTTTTACTAAGTGACCATTTTTTGCATAATTCGCAAAAACATTGACATACAGGATATTCGGCATTAGTTTTAAGCAAATAATTTGTAGAATTTGGTATATTCGGACTACTGTTCTCATCTTGGGTATTTTTATCACAACGTTTCGGCCGATGTAACCTCATGGACCCATGACGCAGTGGATATAGTACTAAGAAAAATTCAGTTCTAAGTGACAGTTATCTGATCGTTGAAGTTTCAATCCTCAGTGCGGGCGATACGAAGAATTGCGAATTACTGAAAACTTCTTCCCAGACATGGCAGATGGAACGAGAGCATGTTATCTCCGTGGATTTAATAAAAGGTTCAGTTCGAAATTCCGTCTAAATTCCCGAGTTCGACAGAAAGATTCCTGAGTTCGACAAGGTACACCTCAAGAAGGTTGGAGGTTACATTGGCCGAAACGTTGTGATAAAAAACACCCAAGATGAGAACAGTAGTCCGAATCTACCACAAATCTTTTTCTAAAACTATGATACCACCTACATACCAAACACACAGAGTTCCCCCTTCCCTCCTCTTTCCCTAGCCCCTCAAAATCCATGCCACACCTCACCACGACAAAAACCTCAGCCCCCCTCTCCTCTTTCCCACCCTAAGGCAAATTCACTAACACTCTCACCCCTCCCCTTTTTCACTGCTGCCTTAATGTACCAACTCAAAGCTTTCCATATTCATTTCACTCTTTGCTACTGACTGACTTCTCGCAACCTGGACCCTCGTCCAGCGCTCTTAGTAGCCACGGCTACTACTTTTCCTTATCAACCTATCATGTCAACCAAATATTTCGATGTACTTGCATGACATTTTTCTTAAAATTATCATCCTGAGGAAGTCTTACAATAAAGACGAAACGTTGATGAATATATAAAAAAATGTCTCTTGGTTTTTCCTTTTTCATTTCCCATAATTTTTTATGTTTTGAATCAATACAAAACAATACATAAATGTATTCATTGTAGTTTCTTACTCTCTAATACTAAAGAAGCATATTTTCCCGTGAAATTTCAGAAATATTTTTCTTCATACTTGCTATTAAGTGGTAGAAACTAGGTAAAGAAGGAAATTAACATATGCAGGTAGTGTAGCTTAAGGAACGGGTATAAACTAGTTAATATTGAAAATAATAAAGGCCTGAAATACTTCTACAAGAGAGTTGGTTAAATAACTAGCATCTATACCTGCTAAGACTGAGTCAGAGGTATAGATAAAAAGTAACTACTTCATCTGAACAAAAATTTCACCAGCGTTCCGATAGATAATTCATAAATGCCTATATTATTTTGGTACTACTCCAGATAAAGCGCCTAATTTCCGTGACTGCCCGAGAGCTGTCGAGACGAAAACGAGGCTGAAGCAGAGCTGACCAATCAGGTTGCTGCCAATCATCTGCGCTCAGCACAACAAAACAAGCGGTAGGAAGACCTTTCGAACCGGCCGCAAACGTATCCGTAAACCCTGATCTTCGACGAGAAAATATATGAAATCCCCCCCCCCCAAAAAAAATATATACAAAAAAAACTTGCCTAAATATCTGAAGAAAAATAACATACTTCTTTGTTTTATGTAAAAACAAAAGACAAAAAAAAAATTCCCTAAATATCGTAAAATAAATAGCATTTACTTCTTTGATTTATGTAAAAAAAGACAAAAAAAAATTAAAATGGTACATTTGGCCCACGAAAAAAAAAAAAAGAAGTTTATTTATAGTTCTTCAGCTATGGTTTGTTCATATTTTTTTTTCATCTTTTTTTTCATTTTTTTTCAAATATATGTATTTTTTTCTTTTGTATTCTTCGTCTTATACTATTGTCTGCCACTCTTCCATTTTACGACTTTCAGTTTTGCTTCAGCCTCGTTTTCGTTTCGGCAGCTCTCGGGCACTTCCACGACCTGCCCGATCATTGCCGCCGAGCAGTCACGGAAATTAGGCGCTTCATCTGGAGTAGTACCATTATTTTTACCATCAAGCATCAGAATGACACGATCCTGACTGCAGTGCGTCGGGTGGAGGAAATTGTCAGTCTCACTCTACCAGCCTCAATGAGAAAGTACGTCGCACAACGATGTCTCAACTGGTTTGGGCACGTCGCCTGCTATCAGTCATCTGAAATGCTCCAAAATGCGCCCCACATTGACGTTGATGGCCCAAAGCCATGTGGTAAGCGGCTTAAAACATGGAGGGAATCAATTGATTATGACCTGATCCTGGCAGGCGGTACAAGCTAAATGACAACAGAAAAGAAAAGTTGGAAGTCATTCACGAAACGCCTGACCTCAAGCTTGAGACAAGAAGACGAAAAATGAAAATAATAATAATAATAACAATATAAATTATTTATTTATTCCTACTTGATTATTTAAAAAAAACAAACAGTTATACAAAGAAGGAAAAAATCTTCTTCTGTGTACAAGCAAAGCTTCGTTCAAAATGCCCATATCACCGTGGGTGGTTGCTATCTGGGTACCTTCAGCCTCAATAACTGGAAGTCAGAATTAGCCATGTCATCAAAGCACACACCACAAATCCACCGAATCATAGACTTGTCGTTCTGCTACATCATCAGAAAGACCAAATTAGCAGCAGCCGAGCATTCATTCGCATGTAACATTAAACTACAGACATAGATGTTGTAAATATGTCTTGTCCTCAATCATCCCCATAAGTATTCAAATTTTATCCATTCCATTCATTATTTTCAATCGTCTTATAATATTCTTCATCATTCAACTGACAATCCACCCATCTCATTAACCTTATCCTCGATTCACTTTTGACCTTCACAAGTGGTGACTCATTAGTAATAAAATATGTTTATACTTTTTCTTTCTTGTTACATTTTTATAACTTTCACTGAATTCTAATTCTTTTAAAAATCTCATCTGAAAGCTCTCAATACTGTCCATTCAATCCATTCATGATAACGAATTCGGCTGATATTATTTCAAAAATATATTTATATTAGTTACATTCTCGGTCTGATCCGGCAACTTTTCTGTAAAGAAATCATAATGCTTATTTAATCAAATTGATTGTTCTCTTTGAAATAGTTAAATAAAAAAATGTCTATCATTTTTATATCTGTTTAAAATTTTAATGCTTGATCATCCAGTGGTTTCATGCCTTGTCTGGAGCGACTTCCATAAAAAAAATGTAACTATTATTATTTTGATTTTATTGATGCAACTGTCTACTCAGAAATGAAATACATTTAATCTTTTACCATTTCAGAAGAACAGGAAGAACCAGAAAAGAAAGCGATAGGAGATGAGTATTTAAAGGAAACCGATTCTTGGTCAGATTTTGAAGACAATAGTTTCAGGACGAATTTTCAAGGATGGCAACCGACTCTGAGCTCAGAAGACTACAAAAGCTATCTTCATACTTTGCTCAAAATGCTGGTTGGACAAGATATACTTAATAAATGGATCAGAGATGGTCAGTATTTGACAATATTTTTTAGATAGAATACTATTATTCCTATTTACTTACCTCCAGATATGGGCAGAATGTGTGGAAAAATCTAGCTCTACAAAAAGGGACACTCTAAATTAAAACAAAAATGAAAATTGCTTCAGTCAAGAAGGATTTCTCCTTGACTGACCAAGGACAAAATAAATCAAGTGTAGTATCAAAACAGATACTAAAGTTTGCTTTTCCTAGCCAAAAAGCCAAGATACTCTGTTAGAATACTATGCTAGAATACTATTATACTGTTGTATTGCATACTATTCTATTGTTCTATTGTATACTATTGTATTATTGTATTGTATACTATTGTATTATTGTATACTATTATATTGTTATATTGTATACTATTGTATTATTATATTGTATACTATTGTATTGTATAATATTGTATTGTTGTATTGTAAACTATGGTATTTTATTGACCTCTTCTCCAGGAGATTAGACACAAGGTCAGGTGTGGGTTTTGATGAAAATGTTTCTGTGGAACAAACTGGATTCAGAACCCGGTACACCCAGTTCCCCAGTCTATGTCGTTAACCACTTAGCCACAGTGATTGTTGTATTGTATACAATTGTATTGTATTTTATACTATTGTATTGTATACTATTGTATTGTTGTATTTATCCTATTGTGTTGTTGTATTGTATACTATTGTATTGTATACTATTGTATTATTGTATTTTATACTATTGTATTATTGTATTTTATACTATTGTATTATTGTATTGGTGTATTGTGTCCAATTGTATTGTTGTATTTTATACTATTGTATTGTTGTATTCATCCTATTGTGTTGTTGTATTGTATACTATTGTATTATTGTATTTTATACTATTGTATAGTATTGTATACTATTGTATTGTATTTATCCTATTGTGTTGTTGTATTGTATACTATTGAAGTGTTCTATTATATACTATTATATTATTGTATTGTATACTATTGTATTGTTGTATTCTATATTATTGTATCGTTGTATTGTATCCTATTGTATTGTTGTATTGTATACTATTGTATTGTTGTATTTATCCTATTGTGTTGTTGTATTGTATACTATTGTAGTGTTGTATTGTATACTATTGTATTGTTGTATTGTATATTATTGTATTATTGTATTGTATCCTATTGTATTGTTGTATTGTATCCTATTGTATTATTGTATTGTATACTATTGTATTGTTGTATTGCATACTATTGCATTGTCGTATTGTATTGTATACTATTGTATTATTGTATTGCATACTATTGTATCTTTGGATACTCTGTTGGAATACTATTGTTATTTTCATTGTTTACATGATTTCAGGCTGGCTGTTTTCATATTCACAGCATTTTGGACATTTATTTTCTGATATATCTCTTAGAATTTCCCACTTAATCCACTTACTTGACTTCCTCTATATATTCGATGCTCAATTTAGATGTTTCAGTGTCTTACATTAGGTTTTCCCAATTATCGTACAAATTGTTTATTTAATAAGAGTTTAAAAATGATTTTGTTTTTCAGATATCAATGTACAACACTTAGAAAATGCAGCCATTTTGTGGGCAAGTCAAGACAACAATATCTTTCTTATTGATCCTTACAAATATGGAGAGAATTGGTTTGAAGAACTCACACTATATAGACAGCAAGAAGCTGTACAAAGACTAGACTTGAATCAGTAAGGAAAACTATTTATATACACATAGCTTCTCCAATGTAATAAAGTAAAGCCGAACTATTTCTTGAAGTTTGTCATCGATACATATGAATCTGACAAATTTGATCTTGACTAGCCAAGTTTATTTTTATACTTGCACCATGTTTTCTACAAGAAATAGATGTATTTCTATTCAGTTTCTTTAAAAAATACCTACACCATCTAGATTTTTAAAATGGAGAGATCTTTCAATAATAACCTAAACAGAAGCATCAGCTTACAGCATTAATGAAAGATCTATATTGCTCTACCTATGTCAGATTTCAGATAAACAATTAGATTTGTTTTACAGAAGTATTAAATTATTTATTTCTAAAAATTAGTTGTATATCGTAAGAGTAGGTAAAATTTATTTAAGACAACCAATTAAAATGTTTCAATGTCATGATACAAGCAGTCTTCATTAACTTCGGTGTCATTAACCACATTGACGTATTCATCATGAAGAGGGATGCCTTTAACGGAAGTTTATTATTATCTATTTAACACATTTATTAAAAATGTTCTAATGGGTGAGTCTTTCTTTGATATATGTTTTAATAAAATACAATTGAAAAACTCATTTACTGCAAACATATTTTTTTCTTAACAACATTAACAAGACGGTATTTTCAAGTTTCGATTTCATCAGATAGTACAAATGCGAAAAACCTTAATGTACAAAAGGCTGTTTACTATTTGCAGAGAAAAATGACATAAATTTATTTAAGCAAAGTCAAAGAAAATTACTTCGAAAATGTTAATTGACATTCATATTTATTCTTTCTTAGAATATGAGGGATGTGAGATCTTCACCTTTTAGCAGCATACTGTTTTTTTGTAAATCACAGAAACGAAAATTCCGCCTTTTCTTTAAATTTGAAAAAGCAGAGTTTTTGAATCAAAGACTTAATTTTTGCCTAATCGATAGAGCTTTATGTTTTTACTTTTTCGTCATTTGACTCGATTGTTTTTTCTCTCTACCTCTTGATTTATCTTGTTTGCTTCAAGCCATACTTAAAACAGTTTACAATGCAGGTAGAAAACTTTTTTTTCATTAAAGAATGACTTTGTGTCTCCTATCCCACGCATACGCTTTTGGGGTCTTTCTCTTGCTAACGGCCATGTTTATTTCTTGGACCAAACATATTTTTAATCTTTTAAACTTTTATTACACACAAAATAACTTTTTGACACACAAAATAAACTGTGGACATTCTTTTTACGCAAAAAGATCATTTTAAAAGAAATTTAACGAATTTAAAAGCAAAAATGAAGTTAAAAATATCAGTCAATACTTTCAGTATGAATAGAAAACATACTGTAGATAAACACTTATTGCTACCCCCCTAAAAATGAGATTCTACTTTTTATGTGAGAACACCCTGAAAAACTTGCCAGAGAGAAAAAGAAAAAGAAATTATTTTAGAATTTACAGTGAGGGATTAGTTTCGCATATGTATTTAAGGTAAAATGATCCCCATTTCTGGGCTATTCTAGCGTTTTAGGGCATTAACCAATATTTATTTTTTGTTATGGGAAATAAATTATCGACATTTTTTTTTGGGGGGGGGGGGGTACTTTTTTAGGCAATTACGTGAGGTTTTGCGAGTTTTTTTTTGTTTGGAGTAGGTTGCCACTCGAACTTAGGGTTAGTGGAGAGGTTAAATAAGTTTTTTTAGGGACGGTCTTGCTTAGGATTAGTGGTAGGGTTAACAAAAGTTTTTTAGGGGTTTTACAACTCGGACCTAGGGTAGTGGTATGGTAAGTAATAATAATAATAATTTTAAACATGACCCCCTAAAAAAACGCACAGAATTTATCTCCCATAGCATAAGATTTTTGGTTAACTGACCTGTAAAGCTAGAATGGTCTGAAAATGAGATATGATTTTACATTAAATTTCACAGGAGGGCAGGTTGGGAAATTGGAAGCGTGGCATGACTCCTGGTTGGGAATTTGTTTTTTCTAACATAGTTCATCCCAAACAAGGGAAGTTACCATTGTAAGCGTAAGGGGCTTCTGAGAATTAGGGTGAAAGTTTTGGGGGTCATCCTAAATTAGGAGCTGTGCAGCGAGATGCTTGTTCACATTAGTTTTAAATTTCTGAATGTCAGTACAGTCGGGGAAACAGAGAGCAGGGAGGAAGTTCCAAAGGCCGGCAGCACGAGGAAAGAAGCTATTGGAGTAGAAGGCTCTCCGACAGCAAGTTCATCGGAGAACATCTAATTGAAGTACTTGTAAAACAAACACAAGGATGCAAAATTGCAGCAATGGGACAAGGGCTGGAGCTTGGTGGATAGTGAGGGGCCTATTAGATTAGCGACTCTTTTTTATACCTTGTCTAAGAAGAAGAGACTAGTGGATGGTGCACCAGTCCAGATGTGACAGCAATACTCCATGCATGAGCAGATGGTTGGTGGTGGTGGGGGTCTGTGGCCCTCATTGATTGGGAAATATATTAAGATTTAAGATTTTTTACAATTGGTCATTCACACATGAAATATGCGTTGTGTCACAAAAATTGTTTCACTTTTTTGTACTTTTCAAATTGTTTTAGGTATGTCTATAATGTACAGACCCAAACAGCAGCATAAGCTTAATGCATTAATAAAATATTCCTACATTTCTCTATTTATTTCAACTTTTTAAATAAAAAGATATATGTTTAAAAGAACTATTAAACCATTTATTTGTCCAAATTTAGTTGTATATTATAAGTATAGGTAAAACAAATTCATTTAGAACAACTAGTTAAAATTGTTTTAATGAAATGATACAAGCGGCCATCCTTAACTTAGGTGTCATTTAACACATGGACTTATTCATCATGGATACTTGATTAAGTTTATTATTATCATCTATCTATTAATAATGGAGATTATGTATCTGTCTGTCTGAAGCCAAACCTATACTCCTACTTCTATTGCAAATCATCTATCTATTAATAATGGAGATTATGTATCTCTGAAGCCAAAACTATACTCCCAGGCATTACCTCCTCCTTTTTTGAGAGGTGTGGAGGTAGTGTAGTATCTGCTCTGTTGTCATCATACCATCCTCTCAGGCATTACCTCCTCCTTTTTTTAGAGATGTGGAGGTAGTATAGTATCTGCTCTGTTGTCACGATACCATCCTCTCAGACATTCCCTCTTCTTTTTTGGGGAGAGGGGTGTAGTATCTGTTCTGTGGTCATGATACTACCCTCCCAGGGATTACCTTCTCCTTTACTTTTTTTAGGGGGATGTAGTGTACTATCTGTTTTGTTGTTATGATCCAACCCTCCCAGGTAATACCTCCTCCTTTTCTTGAGTGGGGGGTTAATGTAGTATATGTCTTACCCGCCATCTGATTATTAAGTTTAACGTTCTATTTCGAATGCACAGAAAGTTCTATTTCAAGAAAGAGAGAGAGAGAGAGAGAGAGAGAGAGAGAAAAGGGAGAGAGAGAGACACGCACAAGACGGGTATGTTATTTGATTAATAACATGTAAACACATTCTCTGAGATTTATCGTACGAGTCACTAAAAAAATAATATATTTACTTTTATTTTTTTATTAAAACGTTTTGGGTTTGTTTTTGTTTTAAAATCTTTTTAGAAATTATGTTCTAAAGCTCAAATTTATTGAATCAAATTGTATAAATTTAAAAATAATTGATTTAAAAATTACTATTTTTTGTAAAAAAAACAAACACATTTTACTGAGCAATTGAATAACTGAATCTAGAATAGTGTTCTCTGTATTTTATTTTTTAATTGTTGATTTTATTTTAGGTACACCTTTTTTCCCGATTTGAAAAACTTCAAATATTATTATCTTTTTACGACCTTAGTGAGTTTAGGATTTTTTGCTTTACATTTTACGCCGTAAAGGGTACATTTTGTTTAAAATCTATGTTTTTATCATTCCGTGTTTTTAAAATAAAAGATGGGGTGATTTTATTTCCTTTTTTTGTAAAAAAAACAAACATATTTTACTGAGCAATTAAATAAAAGAAATAGCAAAAATATGCTCCCTCAGGTCACATATTTTTGCTACTTGAACTAATTTATTCAAAACAAATTTTTACTGTTATTTTCTTTTATGTGTGTTTTAAAGAAAGACACATTGGCAAACACATTTACGACAAGCATAGTTTACTTAAAAATAATCAAACTAAGATATTTTCAAGTGTCGATTTTTCAAAGTAGTAACATACAAATCACTAAATTATAAAAAGTCGCCTACTACTTACAAAGACAAATGATTTAAAGTTACTTAAGCAAAGTCAAATCTTAGTTGGCATCACATTTATGCTTTTGCAAGTTTAAAAAAATTGATAAAAATGTTTAGATTAAATAAAAATAAATTTGGATAAATAAATTTGGAAAATTAAATTAATGAGCAAATGTATCTTTATATTCATCAGTTGTTAACTTTGTATATTTTTATTTCCTTTTTTATCCCTTTAGTTAGAATAAATATCAGTGTAAAATAATAAGTTGTTTCCCTTTTTTTCATTGGTTTCAAATTGTGTTTGGTCTGTGTATATATTGGCATTTATTTTACTAATGAATCACCACTTTTAGTCTAAAAGCCACTCGAGGATAAGAATTAATGAGATAGATAGATTGACAGTTGAATGATGATTAATATTATTAAAAGATTGAAAATGATAGATAGAAAGTACAAGATTTGGTTAATCATGCGAACGCTTTGTTGATATTGTATTTGAAGACGACCGTGTTGTAGCCCGCAGGGAAACAATCTCGTGGTAACGTTTTCCACGGATGAAAAGTTCTTGAAAATAAACTCTTTTCAGGGAAATTCCGTGTTATGTTAGACATACGGAGGAAGGAAGAAAAGTTCTTTGTAATAGTGTTAGGAAGATGAGTTCTTGCTGTGAATGTCTTACAAGGAGGAACCAAAGATTAGAGCTCAGGCGAGCACCTTCCATGGAAATAACGATAGAGTAGAGAAAGACAAGCAACGTCTCTTCTGTAAGAAGCGGCTGTCGAGAAACTGTATGCTTAATTATTCAATGTTTTGTCAGACCATCTTAAAAACACGTCCTCTCTTCCAAGTTTCTAGAGAGAGTCGTAGAAATTGGCAATTGCCACGCTTTCAACTGGATGTCTCACATAATTTCCGCCTAATTTTTATCATTTCCTCTTCTCACGAACTCCCAGCTTAATTCCAGGCAGAGTCAACCCCGTAACCTCTTCATGCCCATGTCTAGAACACATCCTGTTTACAACATCACGCCAGATCCATGTGAACAATTATAGTTTTACTAGTATTTATACAATAAGATACCCAACAACATTTAACAATAGATCGGTTGTACAGTTGAGACAGTAAAAGGAAATGATATCATTTGTCATAGGTGTATCAGCCCATATAAGAAAGAAACCAAGTTGAAAGAAAAGGTTTTCAAAAATAAAAAATCTCAAGTTAGCTGTCAACAATCACATATTATCAGTGCTGCCAGAGAAGCAGACGTTCATCAGCTTTCTCACTATATTCCTTTGTGCCATTCTCTCCTTTCACATCACTTGAAGTAAAAACTTTAATGCAATTCAACATTTATTTATGTGTTAATTTCTATATATTTTATCGATTTCAGTTTTGATAACAATTCGAGAGAAAGTCTTCTGAAATGCATGGAGCAAGGTAAAAGTGTTCTCATGAATAATTATTCCGGTTTTCTGGATTACAACATAGAATTTTTGCTTCATCACAAACCGTCAGAAGGTTCACACACTGGTGAGTTGATTTGGAACTTCTATTATGTATTTAATCACTTGAGTGCTAAATTATTGAACAATTATATTCACTCAACAAAACCTTTTTAAGACATCCAGAAAAGCTTCTGTAACCAATCCAGGCCAAAGAACAGATGAAGTCAACTACAGAGTTGACCATCCTTTTCTATTAGTTAAACAAAACTCATCAACGCTTTTATAAGATGCTAGCTCTACCTACCCGGCGTTGTCCGGGTGGGATGCAGTTCAGTTCGTTTAGTTTTTAATTTTTTTTATTTGTTTGCACATGTTAAAAATAAAGGTAGGCAACTCATATTATATGAATTTTAATTTAAGATGAGTTATTCCCTCTTGCTGATTTTTATTTTTAGGTGATTATTTAAAAATGTTTCATATTAGCAATCGTCTGGGTAAGACTAAGTAATATTTTGAATAAATTATCCCTAAGTACGTTATTATATTGCCAATAACACAATTCTCACAATTTACAAGATTGCCAATACTACAATTCCCCCGCTATCCAACCACAATGATGTTATTCGCACGGCAACTGACAAGGCGGAAGTATTCGTCCAGCATTTCACTCCACTTTGGACTTCACAAACTACTCTCTCCCAAATTTCCGATTGTGGACTAAAGCCACACTTGATGACCTGACCATCACCCCATCTCATGTCCGGGACATCATGAAAAACCTTGACACCTCCAAAGCATGTGGGCTTGATCTTATACCAGTAATAGTAATAAAGAAATGCTCTGCTGAACTGGCCACTGTCTTTCCAAACTCTACAACAAATGCTTTATTGAATCTTGCTTCCCTGATAACTGGAAAATTGCCTATGTGCTACCAGTCTTCAAGAATTCTGGAGATAGAACTGACCCTCAGAATTATCGCCCCATCAGACTACTCCAGCTTTTCGCTAATATCTTTGAATCCTTAATCAATCTAGCAATAGTCCGTCACCTCGTTAATGCTAAACTTCTTTCTGACAATCAGTATAGATTTAAGCAAGCACGGTCTACTGCGGATATTCTAACAGTCATCTCTGAATGCATATACAATACATTGGACAAGCAGGTGAAGCTAGGCGGTAGCGCTTGATATATCCAAAGTCTTTGACAAGGTCTGGCTTAAAGGTCTTCTCATAAAAATTAATACATATAGTATTAATGGATGAATATTTAATATAATTAGACCATTCCTATCCAACAGAAAGATATCTGGTCACATAGTTATAACTGTAGTCTCTTAACTTTTAATGAAATTACCGTTTTAAACGTTACTTTTAACGCCAGCCTCTAAACTTGCTACACCCTCTGTCGGTAGAGATAATAAATGAAAGCTCAAATGAGTTCTCTTTTATAAAGAAAAAATTATGTGAAAAGTGGTTCCTACTCAACCAATCACTTCTGCCCTAATTACGATAAAGCTTTCCATTATGACCAAATTCAGTTTTCATTCAGTGTGCAATGCACATGTGTTAGAGATTAACCTCATGAAGTTTGACTTTGCAGAGATTGACCTTGTAGTGTTAAACCTTGTGGTATTGATATTTATTAATTTCAAGATACATGTTCGAGAGTGTGTGTGTGTGAGAAAGAAACTTAACTATTAGCAGCCTTTTAAGAACTTACATTTTTTATGTCTGTTCTTATCCGTCCCCTAACAAAACTTTTCCTTAACACACTTGTTAAAAACCCCAGTACAATAAATCTACCAGGATGCTATGTGATCACATGTTTTCTTCCACTTCCGGGCCCAGCCATTCATATATGTATCACATTTGAACTCTGTGAAAACCAAAGCCTAAAACCCTAACCCTACCTAACCATAGCCCTAACCTTAATCTTTACCCTAACCCTTCACTACAATCGTCTCAGTAGCTTTATCTGAACCCTCTACGTTGTGACTGAGACTGAGTCTTCTTCCTTTTAGTAGCAGAACTGTATGGTTTAGAATAAATTAATAAATATGGACAACATAGATTATTTATATTATGATTTTATTCTATTCCAGAATATAAGTAATGTCGTTTGTAGATTGCACTAATTTATTCCTAGGACTTTCCAATTTCCATTTCCAGATTCGCCAATGAGGGGACTTTTTTCAATGAAATGTGCTGCTTTTACTGTTTCTCACAAAATCACCTGAACCAAACTACTGACTATTCTAAAATGTCCCTCTTACATAACATGTGATCTTGTTTGACTAATCAAAGCCTTTGTCTTGTGGAGCTGATAGGAGCAATTAATTGCTCACTGCCCCTGATGATAACGGCTGCCTATACCAGTGAAACCTGTGTGCTGTCTCTATGGTGGAAAAAAGACAGTGGCTATCAAAAACAAGCAGTTGTAGACTGACATCCAGGAAAACGAAATGAGCTGTGTTTGGTTATGCAAATGATTTGTTTTGCTGGCATTTTGGTCTCGATATAAGCAGGTGCATTTCACATATTGAGCCAGTTAGCTCAGTTCTAATTACTTTCCATTGTCAGCTCATTCCCACCTTTTGCAATAATTGGTGTTTATTCTAGATGCTGTTTGTTGAAGGTGGTGTTCGTTAAAGACTTTTATCCGTTGGTCAGTTCATCCATTCAAGTTTAGGTCAGTTAAAGGTTGGTCGACTTTTGTAGAAGTGAAAGTTGAAACAAAAAAACGCTCACACAAAAAAAAAAAAAAAAGTCTGACACCCGAATTCTATTAACATTCTCCATAACACGACGACACCAACTCTAAAAAAATCCGACTTTTGAATTGTAATTAACAATTCTCTAAAACACGACTCTCGTCAATTTAGTAAATATACACAAAACGCCAATTCAGTTTTTTTCTCCTTTTTGTCATCGCTGAACACTCGACGTGGTACCAACTCATCACGTTAATTTTGATGACACACTGGGATGAAAGTTTCTACTCTTTTTTTTTCTTGCAATCGGAAAACTCTGAGTTCAATCCCCAATGAAAAACACACGCAGCTACCCTCACTCTTTCACCCCGTGGACCCGCATAATGGCTGCTACACTCTAGGTCTCATTTACTAGCTCGTGAGAGGCAGCATACAAGCAGTACACTGATCCAGTTCTATTTAGTATACTTTAGTATCTGCCATTCTCTCTTAATTATCTGAGTCTGAATAAGCTAAATACTAAATATTTTTTAATCTTTGTATCTTTTTAACATTTCAAAGAATTAACTTAACACTTATATCTTTCTTTTCAGTTATCAAAGAGAATTGTTTAGACAATGGCTGCTTCTCCATCAACAACCATTTCCGCCTGTGTATAACATCTTCATCTGATAAAATCGATCTTCCAGTAGACGTCGGTTCCTTGACTACCATACTGAACTACGGTTGCTGTATGAATGTCTTAAACGAAAGTCTGTTGACCAGAATCTTCCAGAAGTTACGTCCAGCATTGAACTTGGAACTTGTACAAGCACAAAAGAGTCTGGAATCTATTCGAAACCAGATGGGCCAAATAAAGATGTCTGTAATTAAATTCATGGATTCGAATCCTCCAAGTGAAAATACGATAAAAGATTCCATGTCAACCCTTTTAAAATGGTTCCAACTGAGAAACAAGGTTGTTATACGATTTCTACTCCCTATTGTTTGCTTAGCTATATTCACGCTCATATCTTTGTAGTTAGAAACTTTTAACAATATACTGCTCTGTGACAATAAAGAGGAATACCTACCGGCTGAGAACAGAATGCGATGCTTTGCATGTCGGGACTTCCCATCCATCAGAGCATTTTTTAGAATAGTCAGTAGTTCGGTTCAGGGCTTCTCTTTGCATATGTAGACTTTTGTAGTTGCAACTAATTAGCATATGTGGGGATCAGCTGAGGTTAATGGAAGGTGGCAGTTGATTTTGGGACAGCCGAGAGAGAACATTGGAGTTGAGATTTGTTGGTGTCGTTGCAGTGTTGTTGAAGAAGAGATCTTTTAATTTCATTACAGGATTACAAGATTCTCGTATTCTGATTTCTGGATTTTCACTTTACGTTACTCATGTTTTACTTGTCCAATAACCAAAAGCTGAATGCCTCTCAATGACACCGCTTCGAAAAAACAAAACAAAAAACGACTGTTATCGTTAAATCTCCATCAACCCAATGAGCTGGATGCTACAGACGTTCTGAGCTCTTTTCCCAAACAGGCAAATCATTCCCCTTATATGGAGCTACAAATGACGAATCATTTGTAACCCTAAGGTTGGCAGTTCGAATCAGCCTGACTGCACCTCACTTTTTGTTTGAGGCTTTTATGTATTGCAAAAGCAATTCTTTGCCGTTTATTTTGGGGATATCTTCTTTGTTCATTACAATCTTCAAACCATTTATTTAGTGCTAAAATTGTCTTCTTGTCTGTTTGTGTCCTGAAAACAATGCTTGATTAAACTAGCATTTAGATATCTAAAATACAACTTCAGTCTTAATGTAATAATATTTAGTGTGCTAAAATAGGGTTGGAATAGGAAATTTCCAAGATAAGGTTTGAATTAAGTTGAGTGGAATTTTCCATTAAAAGTCGAGTGAGAGCTACGTGTTCATGCAGTGACGTCACAAACAGGAACGCGCTAATGTGAAGTGGCGAATGCTCAGTTCAGATCTTACTCTTTTCACTGAATCAGCACAGAGAGTGGTAGTGTTCTTATATAGCTACCCCCCCCCTCATGGGGATAGGTCATATTATATGTGTATACATGCATACTGTAAAAAAAAAATAAAACTCCAAAGAGATTGTTCAACCCCAAGTGAATTTGTGGTGTTGTTTTTAAATAACGTTTATGAAAGATGTTAGAAAAAGAAGACGTCTACACAGAAAGAGAGAGAGAGAGAGAGAAAGAGAGAAAGAAAGAGAGAGAAAGAGAGAGAGAGAGAGAGAGATAGAGATAGAGAGAGAGAGAGAGAACAGATGAAGTGAATCACTGCTGCATGTCTCCTACCAACAATACTCAAGAGGTCTATGTGATGAGTTACCATCTGAATAACCGCGGGGATTGAAAAACTTAAATGTGACACACCAACAAAAAACATGACAGGTGAAGTCTCATAAAGAGATGTTTAGAGTCATCTAAAAAAAATAGATTTATTTTTTCATGGGTCACCACTTATCAAGGTTAAAAGCTGCTCGATGGTAAATGTTGAATAGATGGATAGATTGTCAGGTGAATGATGATAAATATTATGAGAGGATTGAAAATAATGAATGGAATGAGCACAATTTGATGACCTATAAGGAATATTTATTTATTTATTTGTTTGTTATGCCTCCTTGGGTATCTCCCCTTTAACTACCTTCTCAATTCAACTGTTAAAAAAAAAATAAAAAAATTAAACTCTTAGTACAGTATCGATGTCCAGATCAAATTCTGTTAAATATTTCATTTGATAACTCCCAAAGTGCCCCCTCAATTTCTCCCTCCTACCGCTTTCTCTGAATTCATCCAACCTCATCTCAAACTGATCAACGCTATTGTTGTTCTTAATCTGATCTGGCAACTTATTCCAAAAACATATTACTCTGTGATCAAAAAAAACTCAACTGGTTAACAGATCTAGTTTTTGAAAACTGCCTTGACAATACCCTTCCAGATCTAGGAGAAATACTAAAAAAATGCCCACCATAGTTAGAAATGCCATTCATTATCTTGAAAGTCTCAATCATATCACCTCTCATTCTTCTCTCCATCAAAGTAGTCAATCCCAATTTGTTAAATCTCTCCCTGCAACTGCACTCCTTTACTTTACTTATTAGTTTTGTCACCCTTCTTTGTACGCCTTCCAGTTTCAATATTACATTCCAATTTCCATGTCTAATCGCCGGAGCCCAGGCCTGGGTGCAGTATTCTATATTAGGTTTTATTAGAGCTTTATATATCCTTAACACAACATTTGTCTCCCTCGAAATAATATTCCTAACCATCCACCCGATCATTCTATTTGCCCTCGATACAATGGTTAACATATGATTATTTGCCCTAAATGTATTATCAGACCCCACTCCTAAATCGCACTCTCCATCTACTTCTTTGATTTTTCTGCTGTTTAGTACATATTCAACTCCAACATTCCTGGATCCTACATGTAGTACTTTACATTTGTCTAGGTTAAATCACAATTTTCAAATGTCCTCCCAATATGATAATTTATTTAGATCCATCTGTGTTATTTCCTTTGATAAAGGTCTCACAAGTAGTTTAACATCATCAGCAAACAGTTCTATTTCTGAATTTATATTATTAGGTAAGTCATTTATGAATATCAAAAACAACAAAGGACCCAATACTGAACCCTGCAGAATAATTGTTTCGAACCTTTACCTTCATAGTTCTATCCTTCAAAAACTCCCTCACAATATTTACCATTTTGTCAGAAATACCAACATTTTTCATTTTCACTAGTAAACGATAATGAGATAGCGTATCAAATGCCTTGCTAAAATCCAAATATATGATATCCGCACTATGTCAAGTATTTGTTGACATTGGATTTGAAGATGGCTCAGGCTACACATATATTTGCCTTTGAGCATAATAAGAGGACTTTAAAAGATAATCTAATATATAAAGTTATCTTGTCGTTCGTTTTCATGTTGACATGCATTGGACGACTTTAAGGAATTTACTTCCAAACTTACCTATCTTTGATCTGGACTTTATTTATTCCTCTTTCCGTCAGGTTCATTTCTATAACTTCCTCCCATGTTTTCCTTGGCCTTCTCCTGCGAACTGAAACGGCTACCTCAACTGTTCTAATCTACTAATCCAAGAACTTTCATTCATTCTTTTAATGCGGCCATACCAACAAAGTCTCCTGTTCTGAACACATCTCCCTATACTGCCCAGATTTAATCTTCCTCTGAGGTCATCAGAATAAAGCCTATCTTTTAGACTCACATAACACATTAACCGTATCATTCTCATATAATTTCTCTCCATGCAACGCATGTCCTCAACCCGTTACTGACTAGGTTTCACTTCCATGCATAATCATACTGCGTACACATGCCTAATAGACTCTTCCCTTGCTTGAGAGTGGTAATGATCTGCTGGTTAACAATGGCAGAAGTTCCCTGAACTTACTCTATATACTCCAAATTCTTGCAATCACATTAGAACCTGCTCCACCCTGTGCTCCAATGCTATCATCAAGGTAGCAACACTTTTTGACAACCTCAATAGCTTCGCCATCCAGATATACTTTATCCACAACAGAGTTCTCATCCATCTCCATTGTCTTACACTTCTTGGACACTAATTGGTTATCCTCTTTCAACCTACTACTAATTCCATATCACTTCTTGTGCTGAATGACCCAAATAATAGAAAGAAGCTCTAATGATCTTAATCTTAAAAAGCATATGTATGTAGAATATTTGTGTGGTCAATTACAATTGTTAGATTTTCGCTTACCTTTGGGTATTGCTTTTCATTCGCCATTGCAACAACACACATGGGTGCCTGTCTGGCCCACCGTGATCGCTGCTGTCATCATCACCATCGCTGTCATGAACGCTGTGGATGGGTTTCAACAGAATTTCTGTCTAGAGTAAGGAAGGGGAAATTTGAGAAAAATACTATATCACTTTGTTCACCTGTGTTCATTGTCCGGCTGACCCCTCGGACGACCACTTTTTACGCCCAACTCTGCTGGTGATAGGAACATGAACAGATCGACAAAGCCTCCCACCGCAATAACGTCACTTCCGACTTCCATTTTAACTCCTACTCTCTTTTTGGAGGCCTCCTACTCTCTGCAACTTTCACTATCTAACACAATCTGTTTATAGTATATATACATTAGTGCTTTGTGGCCAAAATCTAGTGAGAAATAATAATAATAATAATCATTTGTACAAATCCATAGTTGTAAACCTTGCATGAATATTACATATTTTCAAATATTTCAAGTATATGATTTAAATGAAAATAAATAAATAAACAAAACTCTTAATTTTGTATTTCAGGAATCTGAAATCCAAGAAAAGATTGCTCCAGTGATTAAGATCTTGACCGAAAAGAAATTGGAACTACAGGAATTGGCCAATCGCGCGACCATTTTGTACCAACTTATGCATTCATTTAAAAACATTCAGCCTCATTACCATTTCACTTTGTCAGAATTTTTAAAAACATTGGATGATATTTTAGCTGAGGATGAGCAAATACTGAGTGCAACCTTTAACATTGTAAGCTAAATTACTTCTTTTTCAATTTACATTGGATTTTTGTGCCAACATTTAGCTGAGAATGAGCAAATACTGAGTGCAACCTTTAACATTGTAAGCTAAATTACTTCTTTTTCAATTTACATTGGATTTTTGTGCCAACATTTAGCTGAGAATGAGCAAATACTGAGTGCAACCTTTAACATTGTAAGCTAAATTACTTCTTTTTCAATTTACATTGGATTTTTGTGCCAACATTTAGCTGAGAATGAGCAAATACTGAGTGCAACCTTTAACATTGTAAGCTAAATTACTTCTTTTTCAATTTACATTGGATTTTTTGTGCCAACATTTAGCTGAGGATGAGCAAATACTGAGTGCAACCTTTAACATTGTAAGCTAAATTACTTCTTTTTCAATTTACATTGGATTTTTGTGCCAACATTTAGCTGAGAATGAGCAAATACTGAGTGCAACCTTTAACATTGTAAGCTAAATTACTTCTTTTTCAATTTACATTGGATTTTTGTGCCAACATTTAGCTGAGAATGAGCAAATACTGAGTGCAACCTTTAACATTGTAAGCTAAATTACTTCTTTTTCAATTTACATTGGATTTTTTGTGCCAACATTTAGCTGAGGATGAGCAAATACTGAGTGCAACCTTTAACATTGTAAGCTAAATTACTTCTTTTTCAATTTACATTGGATTTTTGTGCCAACATTTAGCTGAGAATGAGCAAATACTGAGTGCAACCTTTAACATTGTAAGCTAAATTACTTCTTTTTCAATTTACATTGGATTTTTTGTGCCAACATTTAGCTGAGGATGAGCAAATACTGAGTGCAACCTTTAACATTGTAAGCTAAATTACTTCTTTTTCAATTTACATTGGATTTTTGTGCCAACATTTAGCTGAGAATGAGCAAATACTGAGTGCAACCTTTAACATTGTAAGCTAAATTACTTCTTTTTCAATTTACATTGGATTTTTGTGCCAACATTTAGCTGAGAATGAGCAAATACTGAGTGCAACCTTTAACATTGTAAGCTAAATTACTTCTTTTTCAATTTACATTGGATTTTTTGTGCCAACATTTAGCTGAGGATGAGCAAATACTGAGTGCAACCTTTAACATTGTAAGCTAAATTACTTCTTTTTCAATTTACATTGGATTTTTGTGCCAACATTTAGCTGAGAATGAGCAAATACTGAGTGCAACCTTTAACATTGTAAGCTAAATTACTTCTTTTTCAATTTACATTGGATTTTTTGTGCCAACATTTAGCTGAGGATGAGCAAATACTGAGTGCAACCTTTAACATTGTAAGCTAAATTACTTCTTTTTCAATTTACATTGGATTTTTGTGCCAACATTTAGCTGAGAATGAGCAAATACTGAGTGCAACCTTTAACATTGTAAGCTAAATTACTTCTTTTTCAATTTACATTGGATTTTTGTGCCAACATTTAGCTGAGAATGAGCAAATACTGAGTGCAACCTTTAACATTGTAAGCTAAATTACTTCTTTTTCAATTTACATTGGATTTTTTGTGCCAACATTTAGCTGAGGATGAGCAAATACTGAGTGCAACCTTTAACATTGTAAGCTAAATTACTTCTTTTTCAATTTACATTGGATTTTTGTGCCAACATTTAGCTGAGAATGAGCAAATACTGAGTGCAACCTTTAACATTGTAAGCTAAATTACTTCTTTTTCAATTTACATTGGATTTTTTGTGCCAACATTTAGCTGAGGATGAGCAAATACTCAGTGCAACCTTTAACATTGTAAGCTAAATTACTTCTTTTTCAATTTACATTGGATTTTTGTGCCAACATTTAGCTGAGAATGAGCAAATACTGAGTGCAACCTTTAACATTGTAAGCTAAATTACTTCTTTTTCAATTTACATTGGATTTTTGTGCCAACATTTAGCTGAGAATGAGCAAATACTGAGTGCAACCTTTAACATTGTAAGCTAAATTACTTCTTTTTCAATTTACATTGGATTTTTGTGCCAACATTTAGATGTGGATGTGTAATAATAAAATTAAAGACGGTATTTCCCACATAAGGTTAGATTAAGCAGAAAGTGGAAAATTCCATTCAAAGATTAGAATAAGGGATACGTTTCAGGATATTGTGTCATAGACAGTATCCCAAGAATGTAGGAGATAAGCTGAGAAAATATTTCTTAATTTTCTCAACCTCGAAAGAGGGCAGCAGTGTTTTGTACGGCGGCTTCCATAACCCTATAGGAGATGGGTTGGGGTCTTATGTATATATATTGTATAATGGAGAAGAAAAATAAAATCCCCCAAAGCATTGTAAACCCCCCAGTGATTTTGTGTTGTCATTATTTACAACCGCTACTGTTAATCAACACACAACACAACAGAACAACAAAAAAGAAGAGGAGATTATGAACTGCTGTTACATGTCATCAACACAACAAAATTCCAGCTACCTCCGTGATGATTCACTGTCCGAATAATCTGTGTTGGTATCAAATAATTGGTCCCCATAGTGCTAAATTTTGAGAATTCTGTATCCTGTAAAGATTTAGGTTTAAAGGATAATCATAAAGGCATATGAAAATAGAGATGAGGTACAAGCAGTTTCATGTTTATTTGCATGTACTATAAAATCGGAAAACGTGGTTCAAATCCTGCCAGCCTTATTATGTTTTAATTGACCTGCACGATTAGGAAGGTATAGTGTCACAGTGGTTACACAATCTCCAGTTGCATCTTCTGATTCGTATTGCTTAAATACGGTGTCATGGAGAAGTGAAAATGACCAGAATAAACGTTGGGATAAGCAGAGAAAGACTGGCGTTATTTGTGAGTTTTTCTTTTTTTAGACTAGTTACTCTACCAAAGTTTGGCAGTCTAGTCTGCCCTACTATTTCAACCTTAGCTGGGGGAAGGAGATTTGGATTCACACCTTGCCGAATTAGAGTAAATAACGTTACAATCCCTTTTACTTCCAAACTTGAAGAACATGATATTCCCACCCAGTTAATCATTACTGTTCTGTAACTTTGTTGATTCGATCAGAAACGGTATTTCAATGCCACATAACAATAAGCCTATATTATGTTAATTAACATACTATACAATTGGAAAAAGAATGAACTCCTAATCCCTTCCAGTTGTTCGAAAAGTGGTCGGTCAATAAATTTATTACAATAGGGATTCGGTTTTTATATTAAATAATCCACGAGAGGGACTGTAAACAGGGAGCACATTAGCATAATCGATACTATACAGACTATGGAATTTGCTTAGCTTAGTTTAATTTAATTAGATATATTGCATTAGCTTCCATTGTTATTATTTAATTGGCTTCCCATTGCAACAAAACATGGTACAAAGCTAGAAGGTGGGGAAAACCAACTCCCCACTCTGGTTGGATACAAAACTAGCTACTTAAGTGGTCAGCAATAAACCAATTTCCTGGGAGGTAATGACCGGGAGGGTACACTTACTAGGATAGAGCTGAACCATCCCTCATTCTGACAAGCAAGGTAGTCCTTATTGCCAGAATGATGCCAAAGACATATTCCCGCCTGGTATGAGAACAGCCGGATGACCAGTAATTCTGAATGCTGAGAAACCGGCCCTAGTTTACACTGTAATACTATTGAGAAAGGCATGAACACCTATGTCCCTAGATATGGGTAAAATATCAACTTGTGTTAAGTGAATCATTTACAATAATAAATCAAATAAACCAACCTGATTTGCAGTCAGTAAAGCAGAAAAATCAAAAATAATTTTTTTGTTTGTTGATGCTTTCAATATCATATCTTTGAGTAATCTAACATTATCGTAAATTACTCATAGTCTGGCGTCCCTTGTATTTTCAACCATCATAATCAATGGCTGATTGTGATCCCCCGTTTAAGCTTATCTTATCCTTTAAAATACTTTAACCAGCTGTTGGTGGTGAAGTATTAGACAATTTAATGTTAGCAATACGTATGCAGGCTGTTAAGAATCGTTGTATATTGGTTTACAATACTGCATGTGTCAGTAATAAAACTGTTGGAGGAAAAATACATTTCATTTATTAATAGTTTGTCTACAAAAAACTATAAAGACAGTAAATGAAACAAATAAGAAATAAGATCACGTACAAAATACATTGTTCCCATACAATAAGTATGCACAAATTGTTACTGTAAAAGGTAATGTGATGACTTCTATTTTCCTGTGTTGTCATTTCTGTTAGAGGACGTAGTAGAAAGTATGTGCTGTCTGTAGTGCGTTTGACGAGAAAATGAGGATTAATCTTGTCTTATTTCTCGATCACGTGTATGATGCAAGATTTACCAATCAAAATCTCGTGTTGAGGATCTAAACCCTTTTTTATATGGGGAATAACTCTGACCTAAAACCAATTTCTCCCCAAGGGAGATAAGTCTCGCTCGGACATTGATATAATTACTTTTTTTAATTTCCCTTCAGAATTTTACAAACAGCTATTAATGGCCTTGAAGCAGAATTCAAATAAAAAAAATCAATTGATAGAATGAACATGTGTTCTAATAAATATAATGAAATGTCTGTCTTTTTTATGCTTTGAACTCAGAAACGACTGACTAGATTTCAACCAAACTTTGCATGCTGATACACCATTACCCAAGGGGTAAATTTTATAAGCTATATAAAGTTGACCTAGTTCAACCATAAAGGTCATGAAAGGTCAAAATATAGGTCAATGTAGATATTTTAAGAATTGTTCATTTGAAAATTTGGATAAAAAGAATTAAGTCATTATTTTTTCTAAATTTCTTTATGCAGCCTCAAAAATCAGAAATTGATATAACACAAAATGAATGTTCAGGTGAGTAATAGTTTTTTTATTGGAAAATATTTTTCCATTTATACATCTCATGTTAATATGAGTGGATGAGCCTCATGAAGCCAACAGCCATCCATATTGATGTCTTGGGTTTACTTTTGTCCGTGTTGTAACTATTGCCTCGCCTGTTTTGTCTATTTGAACTCACATTGCATGAGCGATGATTTTTTTTAGGAAAAAGGGGTAGAATTGCTGTTTTATAGATCAGCTGTTGTTTTGAGTGGGTGGTATGTGGAGATTTTCAATCCTCTCATAGTATTCACCATCATTCAACTTTCATTTCATTAACAATTAACCTCGAGTGGTTTTTGGCCTTAATACGTAACAACTCATTTGCAAAAAAGAAAAGAATCAGTTTTATTTGTATTTATTGGAAGAAAAAATACAATTTGGTGAAACAATTTAAATTGTAATCTTTCACCAATATTTTATTACCAGTTTCACTAGAAATAGTTTTCTTAAACAACCCCCCCCCCCCCCAAAAAAACCCTGTGCTTACACATATGGAAACAAGTAAGGCCTCATCATGTAATTGTCTTTGTTTTTGTGTATACATTTACCTCCATTGCACGTCACTTCACCTGTAACACGATCGTTTGCCGGGGAGAGTCACTTGGTGTGTGTACACCTTGAGGACTTTTCTGGGAGGGCTCTTTTTGTCCTGGCATGGTACACAGCTCTCTGAGTGGAAAACGATAAGCACAGTCTCTCATTAAGGAGGAGGTAATGCCTGGGAGGATAAACTTACTAAAAGGGTTAATTATACCCGGTTGGGTATTTGACGGCAATTCGGCGGCGACATTAAGTCTGGCTTCATTAATTCTCTCCTGACAATTACTCATCCGGCTGGGACCATGGACTTGCTGGAAATCGCAGGCTTGTAATAAGCGAAGAAACCATCTTATATATAAAAATATATATATTTTATTTATTCCGAAAATACATGAGTAAAACTCGAAAGTCGGCTGGAGTTGGCGAGCGACCGACACGCACAACGTCAAAATCCAAACGGTTTCTTCTCTTGCTGTGATGAGAGAGAGAGAGAGAGAGAGAGAGAGAGAGAGAGAGAGAAAGAAAAATATATATATAGAGAGAGAGAGAGGGAGAGAGAGGCCACAATATACATCACAAAAAGAAAGAGATAGAGATAGAGAGAGAGAGAGAGAGAGGGAGAGAGAGAGAGAGAGAAAGAAATATATATATAGAGAGAGAGAGGGAGAGAGAGGCCACAATATACATCACAAAAAGAAAGAGATAGAGAGACAAAGTATTTTCAGTCCACAGGTCCCATTGCAACAACTAATTTGACCTTTCGAACCCATCTTATGAACCTGTCAACTGGATTGATTTGACACCATGATTATTATATAAACAATTGCCCAATCGAGGCGGCTGACCTTTTGAAGTGCAGCGTTGTCGGTCCTGCGTGTCTCCCTCTGAGGCTAATAGAAAGCCTGGTACAAGGGCTTTTAAATGTGGAAGTCTCTAGCTTCCACAAAAGGGTCACTATCCTTGCCACACACCTCTTTCCGGTTGTCTCTAATACACATCCCCCAATCAGACTCTACAGTCTGGAGAGTCCAGCAGTGTCTTGTTTCAGTCAGTCTGCAAAGTTGTATAGACTCTCAGAAGAAGCCGACATTTACATGCATGGGATATGGACTCTTGAAAGTCATGCTGAACTCCAGATATCTGTCCAGCTTAACTTTACATTTTGATACGGTTTTCACGACTCTGACGTGTTTATCATCATACGTCTTATTTATGGTTCACAACTATCGTTCAGAGAGAGATATTCAATCATGGTCCTTTTAGCCACCTCAGTATGGCCCTTGTCTACTGGTCGCAGATTCGTCTCAAATTAGTTCCCAAGTAATACAAAAGTCGGTGCTTGTATAATAAAAAGCCGAAAAAAAAGTTTTTTTTTGTCTTTTAGTGTTGGAGAGGTAAATAAGGGACAGGTAACTCTTCACAACAACTCTAGCTTTCGAACAATATTTTTCTAACCCTAACCCTAACCCTAAACCCTAACCCTAACCCTAACCCTAACCCTAAACCCTAACCCTAACCCTAACCCTAAACCCTAACCCTAACCCTAACCCTTTTATGTCTAATCGACGTTCTCCTTGCACAGTAGCCACATGTTTTGATTACTGGAAAATCGTGTTTAAAATTCGTTGTAAGAGTTACCTACCCCTTATTTACCTCTCCAACACTAAAAGACATAAAAACTTTTTTATTATACAAGCACCCAAAAGTCATATTTACTTTACATAGATCATGCATGCACTTTATTTACGACTGGAAGATGTGGCACAAGGTCGGAAGATTGGTGGAAAAAGCCAGCGCCCCAGCAGAAGAGCCAGGCTACCATCTAAAAATAGCCTGGGCACCTCCATCAACATTCCCCGGAAGGGGTGCCTCAGGTGATTAGCAATAAACCAACCTCTTCCCGAAGAGGGAAGGCAAGGCCTGGGAGGGTTGACCTCCTAGGACTACCCAAGACATATACCACAGTCCGACAAATAAAGGTCACCGATATGGCCAGTCTCTGTTGGACTGATTGTCGAGAACGTATACTTGACTGGTATTTAGTTGATACAATCATCAGCCGACTTTCGCCGGCTGAATCATTTTGGAATTTGCAATAATCTGTTTAACCTGACAATTATTGTTATTTCGATTATGTGTTGGGACTTTTGACGCCAACTCTTATGTCTGTAACTACGTCTGTATCATGTTTTATTATGTCCCTCTTATGTTCGTCTTTGATAAACCTTCTCTGTGAGCAAATAAATATATGCAAATTCAAGTGACTTTTTATTATTACCATCATCCTCTGTTTTCCCTTTTATATTCCGACCTTCTAGTACCAACGATAACAACACAATATCCAATATGGCGGTCGCAAGTTTGCAAAGGGAGTCTAGCATGCGTGTCACTATGAAAACGTTGAAATTGGAATATCAAATATTTTTATTTTATAACGCATTCAATTCCCACTGAGATGTTTACAAGAATGTTAAGAGATAAAAATGTATTATAAAAATAGTTTGTATGTAAATATATATCTAGATAGATAAAAAAAGATCGAGATAAGAAAAATTAAAATGTTTTACTCATGCATTTATCATTCTCATTCTCAATCTCTTTGCAGCACTTCCTTATTGTGAAAATACACAGAATGAAGACACTTTATTGCTTACAGACGAACAATTCCAGTTGCCTGATTTGCCAATTCTTCCCACCCCCGGAGTTGATTATACAAGTTTATCTACAAATAAGATCAGGCATTTAGTAGACACTCTCACTCATAGAGTTCTGCGACAAATGCAAATGTAAGTTGATCTTTATCTCATCAATTCACATTTTACGTTTTATTCACATTTCTATTTTATTTCAATACTAACTGAAGTAATCCGTTTATGTTGTGTAATATATTATAACTATAATCTAAAGAATGGCATCCTTATGTAGTGTAGGGGACGAACCTTTGCCATGTAAACATATTTCAGCATCCATCGTCACCAATATATGATGTCTGTGTGTTGACTGTAGCAGCAATAATAGTTGCATCTCGTCTTTCTAACCATAGTAGTTCTGTATGTAGAGTTGTCTGCCTCTCTCGTAGTAATGGAAACAATAACACACGTTATCGCTCTGAGTTTTCATAATCTCTTCCGTAGATTTAGTGTTTACAGTATACTTTTCTCTTGAGTATACATTATTAATATGAGTCTTCTTCCCAGACCCTTTTTAGGAAGGGAAAGAAACCTGCAAAAACACTTCTGCTCTATTCCACAGACAAAAACCAAGTGAGTTCACCTTCTGCTCGTTTCGCCACATACTTCCTTTCTTAATACACATGGGTGCTGCTAAGAGTCGTTGTATATTGGTTGACAACACCTCACGTTACGGTAAGTATAATACAGCTAAAAAGCCATCGGGGAAAATACATTGTATTTATTAATAGTTTGTCTACAACAAACTCTATAGAAAGTAAATGAGACAAGTACGACATAAAATCACTTATAGAATACATTGTTTCTATACAATAAGAATGCACAAATTATTCATGTAAAAAGTAATGTGATGACATACATTTTCCTGCTGCATCTTTTTATGTCGAGTAATAGATTATAACAATATAGTTGAACCTCGCCTCTCTCATCACCGTAGTTGAATCCACATTTCATGAGTAAAGTGAGATATATTATTAAATACTAGATGGATTCACAAAGTTCTCTCGTTAAAATACTTGAAACAAACCTTTTAAATAATAATATTTAATTGTTGTAAACACGAAACAAACATTTTCACATTTATTCATAGAGATAGATAAACATTAACATTTTTGTGATTTTGATACACATTTATTTATCCATTAAATATGACCATAAATTAAAGACAAGAAGAAAGCAATGTGCCTGGACGAAGGTAAGTGTGTGGAGCGGATGGATTAAAACTTGTTGAAAATCAAGTCAGTTCCTCCAAATTGGGATCTGTACAATTTCGTAATTATTTTGTCGTTTGCATTTTCTTTAAAATTGAGGGTAAACACTTTTTGGTGTAAAGTTAAGACTTTCTTAGGGTCTCCTTTATAAAAATATCTTTTTGTTTTGAGTCTGCATTTGTGATCAAATCTGTTAGAGAAAATACTGCTTGAAATGCTTGACGAATTCCCCAGCCAAAGAAAAAAAGTAAGTGCTAATTTTCAGTTTCATGTAATATGGCATTCTATACAAGGTAATGGCTTCATGACACATAACCATAAAAAGGAACGTTATGCATAACGATTTGAGGAACATTATAGACTTTCGTATGTGGTACCCATGAAAAAAAATACAAGGGCCACAACGTCACTAGTCAATCAAGAATAGATATTGTATCCTCTTCTCCCTGAAACACTTCTTTGTAAATTTTGCTGTGTAAGGTCATACTAAATAGAAACCTTTTTTCAATGTATCAGATAAAGAAATGATCTAAGACATCCTGATAAAAAAGCGGCATTAATAGATTTTTTCAAGAATAGACTAACATGAAATCCCAAACCATTACATATTAAGGGAACATAATGCAGTTTTACGCTTTTGTCACTATGTCCCTTATCTGGCTTTTTACAGATGCGTCAGTCATGATATCCTGGTTGCATTCATTAATACAATAATCTCTAACCCATATTGAACACTTTTTTTCTGTTTAAATGTAGGGAATGATCTCAAAATCGGTATCCTACTGATGCAGTCTCCGGAATGTTGAGGATCCAGAAACAATTACACCAGCATCATTGCAGACTTTGGAAATTTCACTACAATTGAGAAATCGATTGGAAATAAGGATCCTACTTAGTTAACGTTCATCTCAAGTTGTTGTTTTGGTTTTGGAATTTTATTTGGATCGTTTAGAACAAGTTCGTCTAGTTATTATCGAGATAGACGACTGAGAGCATCCCATCTGAAGAGCTATCTCATTTTCAGTATTGCCAGCTTCCCACAATGCATTAATGATGAATTTTTCTTCCTTCATATCCTTACTTCTTGTCATTTAGCATACTTGACACCAAAAATTGCAATCTTTTTATTCCAACATTTTTACACTTAGAATACTTATTAAGTTAGTTAAAATAATTAAATAAAATATTAATTATCGGGGTGAAATAGCATATTATTTGCATGTATCAAATTGATATATTGTCATGAGTAATCCGTCCAATTTGAAACAAATTCCAGTAAAAATATGAAAGTTAATAATAAAAATCCACTGAATTCGAATAATTAATGTAAAGATAGTTCATTAATTTTGTCTTTAAAAACAGATTTTTTTGCTTGATTTTAGGTGTCTCCATGAAAATGATTGGTTACTTTTTCAAACTATGCTCTACTTAACAATTCAAACAAATGATGCTGGACTTTCGTCTTGGGAAGAATTTTCTCTGCTTGTTCAAGGTAAAACAACCTGTTTAATATATATATATATATACATATATATATATATATATATATATATATATATATATATATATATATATATATATATACTAGCTATACCGACCCAGCCCGAAATCCATTATGTTCAAATTTGTGTTGAAAATATTCCTGTTCTACAACCACTATGTAAGGAAAGGTAAGGAAAGTAAATGGGGAATGCTAACTCACAAAAAGAAAAAGAACTATTTCCCTTAGTTGATTTTTATTTTTAGGTGTTTACTTAAGAATTTCCCCATATTAGCAAACTACCGAACTAACTAAGCATTTTAAATAAATTGTAGCAAATTACGTTGGTTTATTGCCAATAACATAGTACAAAATTAACAAATGAAATTTAGCAAGTCAGAATCAAATTTTGATTTGCCAGCTTAAATAGTATTTGTGTCAAGCTTTTAATTTTAAAATCTGCCCGACATAATTTTCTCTCTGTCTTTCTCTCTCTCTCTTAATTAATTTAATTTAATTTTTTAATTTATTTCATTTCTTTATGTGGCAGAAATTTCTTATGCTATATTTTGTATACATATATTTACATATAATTACAAATGAGTTGTTTCTTTTCAGGAAACCCAGGAATTAGCATCCAGTTGACTTTGCAAGATTTCCAATGTAATGAAGATCCTCCAAGTTGGCTACCTTCTGCTTGCTGGAACAATATTCTGGCTCTTTCTGTCCTAAATGGTCCTCTTGATAGTCTGTGTGTCCAGTTGGTCGAGAATTCTCAGTTGTGGCAATTCTGGTTTGAATCAGAAATGCCTGAAGTTGAATCTTTTCCTCCTGATGCTTCCTCTGGTTAGAAAAAAATTTGTTGCCTTTTTTTATAGATACATTTACACAAATATCTGCTTAAAAATATTTGCTTATTTTTATTTAAGAAAATTAACTCAGCTAGAGACTGGTACTTACTAGAGAACCTATAACGAGTGCATATCTTTTTGATGGATTGTTTTAAAATTGTTACTATCACTTCAGGGTTTCGGAGACTATTTGCATAAAAAAAACTTAAAACTATTATACCTGAGCTTTTTAATGGGTCTATGAAATTTTATGATATTTGATATTCAATTTTTTATAGTGACACACGTGCTGGAGTTCCTACTCCATCACGAGCCCGACCATGTTGAATATGTTATGTTATCTTTGATAACAGGTTGTCAGAATATAAATAGAAAAACGACAATGATAAAGGAAGTGTAATAATAAAGAAACGGTTGAATTTGCATGCATTTATTTTCCACAGAAGTTTTGTCATAATAACACATGATACAAAAATAAGGGGGAAAATAAGCGATATGATAACTAATTTTAGTCCCTAAACACTATTGAAAAGAACATGTATTGCCAGGGCAAACATATAGAGATTGGCTATATAAAGTAAATATAGTTCACATTGTATTATCTGGAAACTATTCTGATACCGAATCACGTGACCAGTAGAAAACATCCATACTCAAAGTGCTAGCTGTCTTGGAGTCCTGTCTAAACTACAACCAGAAGTGAGATATGACAACACAGTGGCAGCAGTGTAAAACAATGTAAAAATGTGAGGCTCGTTCAGAACACATTAGATTAGCTTCAAGCCCAAATCAGAAAGAGGACAAACCTCATTTTAATCTTACACATGTGTAGTGCGAGTCTTCATTTTACTTTATTCTCTTGTCAGTATAATTCAGGGGATATAACTATAAATACTCAGCCAACAGGTCCGTAATCCTGGGAAGGAGGAAGTTTCTCAGAATCCATGATTTACTCATGGACTACTAATGCTATAAAAATGTAGTACACACATAGATCATTCGAAGAAACAATTTTACATTAAAATATGTTGGTAACGTCAGTATTTCTTGGAGACGTCATGAGTTGTATCTAGTTGTATTCAGATTTAGTACTTTTCTGATGTTCAAAATTTTTCACAAGCCAACAAGTCTATGAGCATAAAATCTTGCAGAAGTTCAAAGATATATGTACTATATTGGTAAAACAAATTATAATTATAAAAATACCGGCTCATGTCAGGATGTTTATGATGACGTCATCATTTTTTCCCAAATTTACTCTGATATTACACTAAATTATTTATATTTTGACTATTTTCTATTTATTTAGTACATCTATTTAATATCAAATAGATATCTTTTACGAGTGAGTGAGAGATTTTGTGTGTGTTTTATTGGTTGAAGTCGAAAACGATTGGGAGTGTCTGTTTTGTATATCAAGTGTTTTTGTCTGTTTAGCGTTGAAAAATTATGTACAACTATTTTGATGAATTTGAGTGAGTAGTTGCTATAAAGAAATTGTCTAATAAGTATGTCTGTATTAGTTTATATTCGGTGGTGCTAGATCAAATGGTTTTAGTGCATATGAAAGAGCTAGAAATGACTGACTTCTTGAGATTATTAGGATTATTGAAATTGAAATCTAGATATATATGATATGTGCATTTTTTTAAATTAAAAAATAATTTTATTTAACTATTATGTATCGGCATGTAATTACAGAGAAAAATATATTTCTCTCTATCTCTCTCACTATTTATATATATAAGGAAATTGATAACATCTTTGAAACACCCATGTATCTGAATATTTATATTAAATTTTGAAAAAACAAAACATTATGCAATTTTAAATGATAAAATCATTTATTTCTTTTTTGTTTTGCTAAGACTTTCGATGAATACATCTTTCTCAGAAGCAAGACTTTCTTTTTTTCTTCTTCATTTTGTTGGTATTAACCCCGAGGGGTCGAATCCCCCATAGAAAGACTTCTCTCTCTCTCTCTCTCTCTATATATATATATATATATATAATCATCAACAGAAAGACTGTTTCGCTGTATCACAACTATTAAGTGTGGCTAGACAGTGCCTCAAGCCGGAATCGAAACTCGATGTTCTAGACGAGAGTCGATGCTCCTAACAACTTGACTATCATGTGGCACCTGTTGTGATTAAGCGAAACGTATGATCATTCAGTGATTGTTTGTGTTAATCTATATAATAATACACTAAGGCATTTCATGTTAGTGCGTACGTTATCAGCTTTTAAACCCATTTTAAAATGAATTGTTCCAAAATCAAATTATGTCATCCCATCGACTAAAGCAGTACAATTTTAAATAAATACATTTATAAAAGGGAAATCCTTTTATTGATTTGAAGAATAATAAGTTGACAATTATGTTTACAGTAAGAAAGCACAGAATATTTATTGCTTTCAAAAGAATTATATTGCCTCAATTTTAAGTTAATAAATAAAGAAGGGATATATTCGTTTTTTGTTGATTAATTTAAAGTATATTTAACTGACAATGACAATACTTTTTATGGAGAAGTAATCATTATATTTTAATAGTATTGATCCTAACAAACATTTATTATTTACAAAAGAATATTATTATTTACACTGAGTTATACAGATTAATATATAAATCACCGTGGAATTTCTACGGGGTCCTGCTCGTGAATTAATATTGTGAAAAAGGCATTAGTAGTTATTTTAATTACCTCCTTTCTAGGAGGTTAGATACAAGGTCAGGTGTAGGTTTGATGAAAGTGTTTCTGTGGAACGAACTGGATTCGAAGTTGGCACACCCAGGTTTTCAGTCTGTGTCGCTATCCACTTAGCCACCACCATCACACCCATTAGTAGTATTATTTACTCCTCTCCAGGAGTTAGGCACAAGGCCAGTTTTATCCTACTCCCACAAGTAAGATGTGACCCAAGGTCGGGTCGGAAAGTGGGGGTTGAAAAGCCAGCGCCCGAGAGGTGAGCACTCTGACCATCAAAAATTGCCTGGGCAGCCCCGTCGGCATTCCCCGGTAGGGGCGCCTCAAGCAGTAAGCAATTAACTTACTCCTCCCCAAAGAGGGGAGGCAAAGCCTGGGAGGGTGGACCTCCTAGAACTGCACAGGACAATCCCATAGACCGGCGTAAATCAAGCCCCGAAGGCCAAGACAATACCAGTCTATGGGGTGCAGTATCCATCGGAACAGATACTACACTTTGATCTTGACCAAAAGGCCAAGAACATTACCCATTAGTAGGTATTTACTCTTCCCCAGGAGTTAGGCACAAGGCCAGTTTTATCTTACTCCCACAAGTAAGATGTGACCACAGCTTGGGTCGAGAAAGTGGGGTTAAAAGCCAGCGCTCGAGAGGTGAGCACTCTGGCCATTTAAAAATTGCCTGGGCAGCCCCGTCGGCATTCCCCGGTAGGGGCGCCTCAGACAGTAAGCAATAAACTTACTCCTCCCCAAAGAGGGGAGGCGAAGCCTGGGAGGGTGGACCTCCTAGAACTGCACAGGACAATCCCATAGACCGGCGTAAATCAAGCCCCGAAGGCCAAGACAATACCAGTCTATGGGGTGCAGTATCCATCGGAACAGATACTACACTTTGATCTTGACCAAAAGGCCAAGAACATTACCCATTAGTAGTTATCAATTCATCTCAATTATTATAATATGTGATGCTATTCCCGTCAGCTGGGCAATGCCACATCTTCTTCTCATCTTCTACTGAAATTATAATTTTGTTCAATTTTGCTCTCTACAGAAAATGGAATCTTCAGTGAGTTCCACCAATTGCTGATTATTCGGAATCTGAGGCCAGACCGTTTCCTTAGAGCTATGCAAATCTACTTGAAGAATTACAGTTTCTACTCTGTGGAACCAATCAAATTTTCGGACATCCTTCAAGCTGGTGTTGCATACCATGGTTATTTGGTCAGCATCCCAGTGACAATGCTTGAAGATCCTGCACCATGGTTACGTCAGGTATTGACACCGCAAGAAAGACTTCAACAATTAGCTCAGGTAAAGACTAAATATATTTAGTTATTCAAAAAAAAAAAGTAAACAAAAAGTGACTTTATTTATTACTAGTAAGGATACCCGGCGTTACACAGGGGAGATAAATTTTAATGTAAAATCAAAACAACTAATGGAGGTAAAACTTACAAAAAAAACCCCAAGAAACAAATACACGAGTTAGATCGTACTTAAAGAGCAAATACGTGAGTAAAGTTTTAAATAAAATGTATGTGAGATAAACTTTACTAAAAAAAAAAACTGCTCTCTCTCTCCTCAATATTTAAATGAAGCATCTATTTGCCTATAGATTAATTACTATATTAGTCGCAAGAACAAGGGAATATTTTTATTTTGTATCTATTAAAAATGGAATAAATTATTTCCATTATTTTTTTTTGTACTACTCCAGGGTTTGCGCCTAATTTCTGTGACTGCTCGGCCGCATCGATCCGACAGGTCGCAGAAGCGTCCGACACCTGCCGAGTCGAAAACGAGGCTGTCGAGACGAAAACGACGCTGTATAAACAAAACCGCAAAAATCGTGAAAAAAAAAATGGAAGGTTGGCAGACGACAATATAAGACGATGAATATACGGAAAGAAAAAGAAATGCATATATTTTTATTTAAAAAAATGAAAGAAATGAACAAACCTATAGCTGAAGAACTATAAATAAAAATTTTTTTTTATTGTTTTCGTGGGCAAAATGAAACATTTTATGTTTTTTTTTTTTATGTGTTTCGTGTTACATAAAGCAAAGAAGTCAATTTTACAATTAGGCAAGTTCTTTTTTATATATATATTTTTTTTTTGTGGGGGGGGGGAAATTACGTATATTTTCTCGTAGATGTTCAGGGTTTACTGCTACTTTTGATGCCGCTTGTTTTGTTAGGCTGAGCGAAAGACTGTTATACGCCCTCCAGCAATTGGATACTACCGTCGTCCCAGGTACTGGCTTGATTATTGGAAGATGGGTTTAGGCATTCCTGTCCCTCCTTCTCTGCGGGGTCGTATCCCCCCCAGAGACCCAGAGAGCGGCTGGAGAAAACACGGCCAGCATTGTTTTTTTTCCGGCGGTTGAATAGAGACTCGTCTATTTCCACCGTATGCCCTGGGCCTCGAACTTGCCGGTTAGTGTTGCGTGACAGACATTCTTTTTTTTTGTCCAGTTTTGTTTACAGCCTCGTTTTCGATTCGGCAGATCTCGGACGCTTCCGTGAGCTGTCGGATTGCTGCTGCCGAGCAGTCACGGAAATTAGGCGCAAACCCTAGAGTAGTACCTTTTTTTATTATTAGTTATTAAGATTAAGCCTCCTCTTATTTGCTCATAAAAGTTAAATGTGCATACATGATTATTCTTTTCTTTTTTATTATTATCAGTTATTAAGATTAAAATTAAGTTTCATTTTCTTTGTTCATAAAAATTAATTTATATACGCGATTATTGAAGTCAACTGGACACACATACGTTCACTATTATTATTATGAAGATTATTCTCATATTGGCTGGTGTTATGCTCATTGCATTTCGGTCGTTGTATTTTATGGGCTTTTGGCTAATATGTGAACAACTGTCCGAAAAATGTAAATAATGGAAATACCAATATACCTCATCTCATAAATATCGTTAAATGTTAAAAAGTGACTTATTTAGACATTTTGTTTTTTTGGCTGCATGTAAATTACTTTTAATGGCTTCAAAACAGTCTTGCTAATATTTGTTATTTGTATATACTAACTAAAATGTTAATTATTCTTACCGATTTTTTTCTAATGTTTGAATAAGTTAAACATGAATATATCCAACTTGTTTACTCTCTTGGCTTGGCCTTTTGGCTAAGATCAAAGTGTAGTATCTGTTCCGATGGATACTGCACTTCATAGATCGGTATTGTCTTGCCCTTCGGGGCTTGATTTACGCCAGTCTATGGGTCTGTCCTGTGCAGTTCTAGGAGGTCCACCCTCCCAGGCTTCGCCTCCCCTCTTTGGGGAGGAGTAAGTTTATTGCTTACTGTCTGAGGCGCCCCTACCGGGGAATGCCGACGGGGCTGCCCAGGCAATTTTTAATGGCCACAGTGCTCACCTTCTCGAGCACTGGCTTTTCAACTCCCACTTTCCGACCTTGTGTCACATATTCCTATTGTGGGTAGGGGTTAAATAACGCCTTTTGGCTAAGATCAAAGTGTAGTATCTGTTCCGATGGATACTGCACCCCATAGACTGGTATTGCCCTTCAGGTCTTGATTTACGCCGGTCTCAATGGGTCTGTCCTGTGCAGTTCTGGGAGGTCCACCTTCCCAGGATTTGCCTCCCCTCTTTGGGGAGGAGTAAGTTTATTGCTTACTGCCTGAGGCGTCCCTACCGGGGAATGCCGACGGGGCTGCCCAGGCAATTTTTAAACCCCACTTTCTCGACCCGACCTTGGCCTTGTGCCTAACTCCTGGAGAGGAGTAAATCAATACTCTCTATATGTCTACTTCCATATGTTATACCCCTTAATTTGTATTTTGGGGTAGCCAGAATTTGTATTACCGACTGTTCCTACAAATTAGCATAGCAACACACCCAGGCTTTATTTTTATTAAACGTTTTTCCCGCTAACTGCCGAATATGCACTAACATGACTGATGATCTTGGGCCAAGATGTTAGTTTGGTTTATGTCCATATTTATCCATTCACAAACCTTATCTATATATCTTTTCTTTTATCTACGTTTCGACCAGCTTCCTTGTATTATGCCTTCAATGCATATGTTGCATAGCCCTACACTGGAACACTTAACGTGACCAAACAATCTCAAGAATTTACATTTTATGACAGAGGATATTGATGGGATGCCAGTTAATTTTTGCAACTCTGCGATACTGATGTGATCAGATAGTTTATGGTCAGTAATGAAGCGCATGATGTAGCTTTGGAAAGTTTCTATTTTCTGACGTAATTTTACAGTCCAGTTGACACATTCAAGTCTGTATAAAACTACAGGAAGGACATATGCGTTATAGATTTTCGCTTTGATATTGTATGGCATGCGTTTAGAAATTAGAGCGGATTTGTTTCTTGTAAAGACGAGCCAACCTAAACCGATTCTGTGATTTACAGCTGTTTGCCTGTCGTTAGATGAAGACAGCTTGTGCCCAAGGTAAACAAACTTTATAACTTGTTAAGCTGAACCCAAATATGTGCCATTGTTAAATATAACTTAGTACTAATATGCTATCAAAGTAGACATTATTTGCCAAATTCAACAGGTCTTCTTCATTTTGTATGAATCGTTAACTTTTTTATCTGCTGGTCTGTTAGTGCTTCACAAAATTTTACATGAGGTTATGAAACAGAAATGTAAATACATATAAAGCAGCATGGTCTTACTAAATTGACCGGCTCGATTTTGTTGTTGGCAATGGTTTTCTCTTATTCGTTCTAGAATTAGGTACTCACATCAGAGATTACATGAAGATTGCCAACATTCACAAGTGAAAGTGGTGCTTTGGAACCGACATGATTTGAACTTGGCATGCCAGGTCTTCAATCTATGTCAGTATCGACTTCACCACAGCATCTCCATGTGCCACAGGTTATTAAACATGCCTGACAGGTGATAACTGTTGGAACCAGTTGTCATGCCATATAAGTGTAAATATCGTATTATATATTAGATATTACTTTACTCATGTAATATAGAATAGATTTGGAGTGGAGATTTTCAGTTTCAGATGAAATTATGGTGATGAAAGGAAACAGACTTAGGGGCGCTTGGAAGAAGTTAAAATTTTTACCTTCTTATTCAAGAACATTGTTGAATTAGGGTCATGAGAAAAGTATTCAGAAAACATTTTCAACTCTGGCTTTTTTATTTTATACTAATAAATCACCACTTACCAAGGCCAAAAGCCACTCGAGGATAAGTGTTAATGAGATTGTCAGTTGAATGATGAACAATGCTATGAGAGGATTGACGAAGATGGACGGAATGGACAAAATTTGATTACTTAAGAGGACGGCTCTAAGAAAGGTTAACAACATAAGCCCCCATTAAGAGGATATACATCACCGTTTGTGAAGGCAGACTCTAAGGAAGCTAAGTAAACTCCTCACACCTGACATTATCCTGTATCTCTACAAAGCCACCATCTGCCCATGCATGGAGTATTGTTGTCACATCTTGGCTGGTGCATCATCCAATAGTCTCTCCCTATTAGACAAGGTCCAAAAAAGAGTCACCAACTTAATAAGGCCCTCACTATCCACCAAGCTCCAGCCCCTGTCCCATCGCTGCAATGTTGTATCCTTGTGCTTGTTTTACAAATACTTCAATGGATTGTGCTGTGATGAACTAACTGCTCTAGTGCCCCCTCGATGCAAATATACTAGAATAACCAGCTAGGTCCCATCCATTCCCTGTGGAGGTCCCCAGATGCCGGAGAGCCTTCTACTCTAGCAGCTTTTTTCCTCGTGCATTCGACCTCTGGAACTCTCTCCCCGCTCCCTGTTTCCCTGACGTTACTGACATGCAGAGGTTTAAAACTAATGTAAACAGACATCTCACTGCACAGCTCCCAACTTAGGATGACACCCTAAACCTACTCTCTTATTTTCAGTGCCCCTTACGTCTACAGTGGCGGCCTGCTATGTTTGTGGTGAAGTATCTTAAAAAAAAGAAAAGTCTGCAAATCATATAGACGCTCACACTTATTAAGATACGTGTTATTTTTATTAGTATGCAACATGTCCAATTTGAATAACATTCATACTTATTTTTTCCCAGGAAAACAACATTCGTTCCAAATTGATTAAGATTTCTACAGATGACAACACCAAATATTTGGATAAACTGAAATCTGAAATTAAAGAAGGATTTACTTGGATTATCGTTAATCTTACAGAGAACTGTCCTTTCCAATTCCTTCAAGAATTGTCACAAGATCTAGACAATGGGTCTTGGAATCAACCTCACTTTGGTATGCCATTTTAGCAAATTTCTTTCTTTTAATCTAATAAGTTTACTTTTACTAAAATGACTATCAAGATTGTTAGAATTTAAAAATCCATTTTGCTGATAGTAATAACAAGGAGAAATATACTTGGAGAAAATCCGTTTACAAATGCCAGAATTTCATTCTTAAGTGAGTTGGTTGTATACTCGTCTATCTAGAGTTATCCTTATCTACTTGTCTCCCTATGATGGTAAAATGAGACTCACGGTCGTGTTTTTATGTGAAGAAAATCCAGCTCTCAAAAGGAAGACCTCTGGATAAATACAGAAAGTAAAATTCCCTCAGTTTAAAATCTTCTCCCTCTAGTTATAAATGAAGTAGTAGGGAATACTAGACCCCCAAGCCTTGGAAGAGCAACTGAAATAACACCAGTCTTTCTCAACGTATTCCAGCATTGCTTCTAGTTCATATTCTTTATTTCTCTAAAGACAAGTGGATCTTTTTGTAAATCTGAACAGGCAAAAGTTGTTGGTTTCATGACGTTTTAAAAACGAAAAAACAAATAACAACAACAACCACAGCAACAACGGTGTGGAGTCATATTTGAAATTTTCACTCCACTTTGAAAACAAGGAAGTAAATAGCTACCGGAGACTTCTCCACTTACAGTCTTCTTCATAAATGTTAGTGGTTTGGCTTCAAGCTAGCAACCTGCCCCTGTAAAATAATCTTGATTTTAAAACAGTCAAAAGAATGGCAAATTCAAATTTGTATGAATGCGATGGATCACTTTGACTGCCTCATATATCTCAGAACATGGGAGTACCTAAGTCTAAGTAAGTCAGTTTAAGAGGACTTATCTCTCTAAAGTAATGTATTCATATCTGTCGATCAATAGCACCAGCTCTTCTTTGTTTATCCCAATGTTGCTTCTACATTGGGATACACAAAGAAGAGCTGGTGTTATTGTTGAGTTTTCCTTCTCCCAGATTAGTTGCCCTACTAAGGGTTGAGAATCTAGTTTACTTTACTGGGCCACTCATAGCAAGTGGTGGGAGAGATGCTTTCATGCCATTTCAAAAGGCATTAAAAACTTACAGGCATGTTACACCACGAACTTTGAAAATAGAAAATTTCAGTTCTCCCATATTATGGGCAGTGGAGTTCAATCTTCATTCGATCATACCAAAGGCTAAAAAAAAGGAGCTTGATGATACCCTTGCTAACTCAGCATTATAAGGTAAGGATCAAGTGTAAGTGGAGTAATCCTGGGAAACATCTTGGTGTACCTATTTACTTGCCTATCCACAAGGTCGGTTTTTAATGTGAGGAAAATCCAGCTCCTCAAAAAGGGGCACTCTGGATTGGGACAAAATTGAAAATTGTTACTGTCTAGACGAATTTTCCCTTCACTGTCCCAGGACAGAAAACATGAAGCATAGTATTAGAACAGATACTAAACAGATCTCACCCAAATGAAAAGTCAGCCTTCAGGTCACCCTTGACTATAGTCGATCTATTTATTTAATTTTATTGGCAGTTGTTAAGTAGATACTAGCATGGACTAACCTTGTTGGTTCCACTTTCATTATGAATGAATGGTAACCTTTAAGTGGTACCTCATGTGAGCACCTTATTCATTGCAGATACTCATGTTAACAAAACAGAACTATACTAGTCGAGTATTTTGACTTGCTGATTTGTACGCATTGTGTTGTGCTGCCTATAGATTAACATTCTGCATAGTCACTTTAACCAATACCCTTGAAAAATCTATGAATCCATCTCTTCTCCCTCTAATTATGAATGAAGTAGTAGGGCAGACTAGACTCCCAAGCCTTGAAAGAGCATCTAGTCAAAAACACCGAAATAACACCAGTCCTTCCCAACATTGCTTCCAGTTTATAATTGATGTCTCATTTCCGCTGGATATAAACAATGCTGAATCAGAAGATGTGCAGTTGAAGGTTGTGAAATCGTTGCATTAATACAAACCCTTCTTTGCACTGCACAATGCACAGACACACTTTCAGAAAACATCTATTGTTTCTGAATTAAGTCAACAACACACAATTATTATTCTGCACTTTTTGGTATTTTCAATTTAAAAAAATATTGTTTGTTTAGGGTTAGGTTTATCATAATTCTGATGTCATTATTTCTTTTTTCTTTCAGATGGAAATGGTCTTCTGTCGAGACCTCGTTTGTGGCTAATCCACAAATTATCAGATACTCTACCGGAATCTATTCATAGACATTTTGTAAAAGTCGCCTGGTTCCACATTGAAGGTATTGTTGTGGACCTGGCAAATGACAGTCACAATTTACCAATTCCAGAAGATTATCTATGGACAAGTAAGAATCATTTTTTATCAAGTTGTCTAAATTAACAGTCCATTAAACCATTGTAGCTGTTTTTATTTAACAATTCTCTTTGCTGCTATTGGAATATAAATATGGCTTTAATGAGGAGAATACCCTATTGTTTGGCAGTTTTAGCATTCTGGTTCAAAAATTATAAACGTTTCTGATTTTCAGAGAAAATAAAAGATGCCAATGTCATAAGTAGTGCATTTTATCGCTTATTGAAGTTATCTTCATTACTACTGCCTTAAGTATAAGATTTTAAGACTCTTCATCATCTCCAATGGTTCTAATACTATTGTAAAACTTGTTCAGCTGAAAAGTGGCTTTGTTAATGAGTTCAGCGATTTTGGGTGTCGGTTGACGTAGAATAAGAAGTTTCTATTTTGAGATCATATTATGCTGATGAATTTTCCACTCGAAATTCAGGTTAAGAATTTAGCTAACTTGTTTAAGGAAGTGACGTCATAAACATGTAGTGACATAAGAGCTAGAGACGTGGCAAATAAGGAAGTTTGATCTAACTTCTTGGCTAGTGTCTATACAAACATGTATCTGAGATGCTCTTCCCCTACTCCACATGGTTGGGGATGCTGAGGGGAATATGTAATATTACTGTCAGCTAAGAGCAATTTTAAAGGAAAACAAATCAAAAAGTTAACTGCACATTGTGTACTGCTGAATTTTGCATACCCGCATATAACAACTACTACTAAAGATTCTACTGAGAAAAAAAGAACTCAACTATTACAGCTACTATTACACAAGGAAGAAGAACGACTCTATGCTCACAGTGATAACACCCACACGTCACAAGAAATTGAATTACAACTGCATGTCAACAAAACACAGCTGTCTACGAGAGATGCCGGCAATCTCTTGGAATCAAAGAATTCAAAATGGTAGTGCCAAATCATTATTTGGCACTACCATTTTGAATTCTTTGATGCCACTATATTTGGTTTGTAGAGACAGAATATCCAGCTTATTCTACTTAGTAAGGCTCATGTGTTGAGTTTTCTTCATAGATCTTTCTACAGATTCGAGAAATAGTTTATCCACGACCTCAGACGTCTTCATGTGAGTGTAAGAAGAATCATCTGTTCATTCTCGGTTTCTAAATGCAATCTTCAACTTGTTACATCGTTCATTTATTTATTTATGATCTAAAAGGAGATAACATATATTTGACATGCAACAGGAAAATTTCAACGATCTTTATTCAACGATATAATGGGTTTAAACTAGCAGTACAAATTAACTGAGTAAAACATAAAATATGCTTCAATGGTGTCGCAGACTGTAAATTATTTTCACCTTTTCTCTTTTACTTCTGTCATATTTACATTTTTCAACTTTCTGCTTATTTTTTATATAATCTTACCTTTTTTTTTGGGGGGGGGTATTATTATCAATAGTAGTATTAGTAGTAGTAGGAGTAGTAGTATTTTTAATCCACTTATGACACATCTAATACACCAATGGTGCTTCATATCACATTTTATGTAATTCTGTCGAGTAGTTTTGGAGTCTATAATTTTTATTGTTTTTACTATAAGCAACGGTATTATTATTATTATTATTATTATTAATAGTAGTAGTAGTAGTAGTAGTAATAGTAACATTTTACCCCACCAATTACGTCACATCGGAATCTGAATGATGCTGTATTTGATGCAATTCTATCAAGCAGTTTTGGAGCCTATAAATAACTAACATACACACAGGCAGTTTAAAGATTATAAATTATTAAAATAAACATTAAAAAATAAGTTATTTAATATCATTTTTAACTGCTGTACCTATAAACACTTATCCTTATATTTCTAACATAAATTATGAAATCGAGATTTACTTATGACTATAATAATTTACCCAAGAAAATAGAAGGAGCAGATTGGAGTGTAAATGTTATCAAACAAGTTTATGCACATAATATCATTTAATTTTCTAAGGGAATTTATTTCTTCTCGTATTGTGGACTTCCTCCCTAAATTTTTATAGCTGTCAAAATCTTTTTAGTAGTAAAAATACAAATGCATATGAAAATGTCGTCTCAGTTCGTCTCAGCATTCAATACGACAGACCAGGTTCTGGCACGGCGGCTCCAGGCCCTCCTCTGAGGAAAGGTATGGTCCAACTTAGTAGTAGGAGGTGCACTCTCCCAGTCATTATCTCCTAGCTCTTTGGGAGGGGTTCGGTTATTGCCAATCATCTGAGATGCCCCTACCGGTGAATGCTGACAAATCTGTTCATTGCTATTTTTGTAGAACTAAGCCAAGAGCTTTCAACCTAACTATACCAACGACGTGCAGAACAGAGGACTTGAAAATATGAAGTAATTCGATTAGTAGATCGAAAATGTATAAGTAGCAGGTTGTGAAGGTTGCCAACATCTGTAGTGAAACTGGTGCTATGAAACTGACATGAATCAAACTTTGCAATCCAGGTCGCCAGTCTACGTCTGTATCCACTTCACCCCCGTCACCCCACTTTTAGTAGTGGGGAATAGTAATTTAATAAAAATAATTTTTCAATATTTATTGGCTCTGACTTTATCTCACAGAGGTAATTAACTGTCATAGGACATTATTCTTTAACTTTCATTTTTAGAATAATCATGTAATGAGCAATTTATTTTAATTCGGAGACTAATTTTGCCGATTTTCAAAATAACTGATGAAATATACAAATTTGGCCTCGTTGTAATATACCCTAATGGTCCTTGGCACCGCTACTAAACTACCCCAGACACTCTTGGGCAAGATTTTCATACTCACTCCACCACTTCGAAATCCATCGTTCCAAGCACTTTTCATTTAAAAAAAATGTGCACACCCAAAATTTATTCTGCATATAACCGTAAACTACATCCGGGTGTGAAATCCAATTTGATGGATTTGGGAACCGCATCAACTGATTTCACAAGGAACTTTTCTTTTTCTTTAAATAACACTTATCAAATCTAAAACATCACTTGAGGATAAAGGTTAATGAGATGGATAGATTGACGTTTAGATAATGATAAACACTATGAGAAGATTGAAAATCTGTACGTACCACCCACTCAGAACAATAGCAGACCCAAAAAACAGCAATTCTTCATCCTTAGTCAGAAACATCGATCATGGAATGTGAGGACTAAAGAACAAAATATGTGGAGCAGCCTCGTAACTCTCGTTTCCACATATTTTGTATTTTAGTCCTCACATTCCATTAGCGATGTTTCTGACAAAATATCTGATAATTCATGGATCAACCACAAACAAGGTCTCAACAGAAGATCATTACGATCTGAAATAGGGAAAACAGACAGAATAATTGTGAGCATCATTCTTCAAACTCAAGAAGCAATGTTTTCTTCAATAGAGTATAATATTTTCGGAACAAATTACCTAATCAAGTTTGAAATAGCGCCAATGTAATATAAGACTAAACTAGACAAATCCAGAAATTATGGTAAAATTATTTAATAAGAACAATGTTTTTGGTCTATCTGATGAAATATTTATGATAATTTGATCTGTATCTGGCAAATTATACGAAAAAAAGTAATCCATTGGGTCGTTTATTGAGGTGAGGTTAGATTGTTTGAATCAGTAAAAAATAAGTTTGCAATAAAAAAAAAAAATCCAAAATTAGTCTATTTTTGATCACAATATCTCTTTCTCTCGTTCTCTCCAGCCATAGGTTAAATAGTAATAGTACTTGTTTTGTATATAATGGAGTATTCCAATCTTTTTATTCTTTTCTTTCTCTATTACCTTCGACTATTAATAAACAAAAAGAGTGACAGAAGCGAGAGTTATATATATTGTATAAAATCGAGCAGGGAGATAAAACAACACACAGTGAGAGAGTGTGAGGGAGACATATAGAGATTTAGTAAGAGATGGGTCATTTGGTTAATTAATTGCAAATTATGACTAAATAAAACAATGAAAATGATATTTTTTGAAATTAAAGATTAAAAAAAAAAGTTGTCATGAATTTATTGATTAATACAAGAGATGACTAAAGAAGCATAACAAATAAATATAAATTGACAACAGGCAAATGAACGCTAATTTATTGTTGCTGGCCTAATTCTGTATTGAGAAACAGTGGATATATCTGAAAAATGAGCCTGTACAGTGTGGAGTTTATAGTGAAGCTATCCTTCACTCTATAATGAAGAGCAGCATGTATTTCTTTATATATATATATATATATATATATATATATATATATATATATATATATATATATATATATATATATATATGTGTGTGTGTGTGTGTGTGTCCGTCCTGTCACACAAAATTTAGCTAGTATAAAAGTGCCGGACGAATTAATTTCAAGTATTTAGGGGAATTGATAAAGTAAATAGCAAGTCAGACAACTCCCCACCTTCAATCTATTTCCATAATGAGACGTTTTCTTTCTTTTTTCCTTTCTGCTTTTTATACTGATTTATACGTTTTTTCTTTTTACTTTTTAAAACTTTCCAATTTGGGACGTTTTCTTTCTTTCTTCTTTCCTTTTAAACTTAACTGATTCAGACATTATTTTTTATGAATATGGATATTAGTGCGAACACTGGCGAAATATGATTTTTTTTCCATCATTTATGATGAGGAGAGTATCTAGACTTGTGATTGAATAATTACCAATCGTACATCTCCTGACTAATGGCAAGAAGAAATTTCCGATGGCTGGAAGCAATACTGGAATAAACACAGAAGAATTGGTGTTATTTTTCTTTGTTTCAGCAGAGGATACATGCTAGGGATTTAACATGCACTTATGCTAAGATATAAGTGCATTAAACACTCCCCCCCACCAACGTACCTCAAATATGAGTATAATGGAAGACGGTGTTTAATTAATTGGTTACTACAGGTATTGTAAATTATGTTTGTTAATTTCTTGGGACGACAGTACAAAGAAAAGAACTAACATTGAAAATACAATGAAACAATGAATCCAACACAGTGAAACCAACAAGACATACTGGTAACAAGCTTGTTTTTATTTACATGCCTCCCCATGAGGGCAGAGTTAAACACAAGGTTGGTTTTTAATGTGGGGAAAATTCAGCTCCTCAAAAATGGCACTCAGTCTAAAAGGATGTTTTTCCTTTACTGAACAAGGACAGAAAAGATGAAGTGTAGTATCAAAACAGATACTACACTTTTCTCCTCGCCAAGAGAATAAGACCTGTCTACCAATCAGTATAAATTATTTGTCTTCTTACCAAGACTGGATGTGACACAATGTTGGCTTAACGTGGGGAGTTCAGCTTCTTCAAAAAGGGGAAATCTGGACAGGTATATAATAGACATGTTTGAACTCTTCAGTATTCCCCGGCAAGAGTGCCTTAGGCGACAGGCAATAAATATATCCCTCCTTCCGAATGGAGGAGACAAAGCCTTGGAGAATGGCATTCTGAGCATGAACTGAACATTTTAATAATTACACCCTGAACGCTAGGGTCGTCTTTGAACTAGCTGCTAAGAGCTCAAAGTAATCCTTCAGAAATGACAATTTGCTGCATAGTGAGGGAATTTATTTATCTACCTCCCACAAGGTAAGATGTGACACAAGGCCGGGAAAGTGGGATTAGATATGCCAGCGCTCGAGAGGTGAGCACTCTGGCCATTTAAAAATTACCTGGGCAGCCCCGTCGGCATTCCCCGGTAGGGGCGCCTCAGACAGTAAGCAATAAACTTACTCCTCCCCAAAGAGGGGAGGCAAAGCCTGGGACGGTGCACCTCCTAGAACTGCACCAGCAACCCCCAATAGACCAGCATAAATCCAGACACAAAGGCCCGGACGATACCGGTCTATTAGGTGGGGTAAAAACCCCTGGCTGAACTATAATTTACAGATAAGTCAGTGAATGCTCATTTGAATAATCCAACTAGGATTGTCTTCCTTTCATAGAAATTGCTACTGCCACTGACTTACACACGCAACCTGCAGTACTTTTTCATCTGCAGATGAGCCTGCTTCATCTCAGCAACCATACATTAAATATCTCAAAAAAGGTTGATATGCTGTAAACAGATAAAACAAACCAATCATCAGAAAAGTATGCAGGATAATTGACATGTCGACAAAGGAGAGTGAAACAAGGCTGGTGACATAGGATCTTCATGCAGTCCACCCAACCTAGTCTGTAGCACCAATATCCTATGTCACAGGCCATTTTACACTCTACTGCTGCAAGTGTCATTTACCTAAGTTCAGCTGGATGTCATTATGCCTATGTAATATTGCACTATGCAGGAAGATGGTATCAACAGATATAAATGGATAGTTTTTAGCATTGTCTCAGATTTCTTCGCTTGTCGTCTGGGCATGGTTAACCACATTAGACACCTTCAACGATTAGGAGGACTTATTTTGTTGAATACTCTACTTGTATCTATATCAGGAGGTTTTTTTTTTAATATAATACTGTCTTAAAAGTGTAAGACTCTCAGGATTTTGTTTTGGAATTTTTGAGATGAGGAATGATAATTTGGATTATTCAGACTACTGTTTTCATCTTGGATGTTATTCTCACAACGTTTCGACAGATGTAACCTCCGACCTTCTGATGAACTGAGACCAAGCTTCCCCTATGGATTAAATAAATCAAAATTCCGTACAGATTGTCGAGTTCAGCATAAAGATCCCTGAGTTCGACAAGATGAACCTGAAGAAGGTTGGAGGTTCCATCGACCGAAACGTTGTGAGAATAACATCCAATACAAGAACAGTAGAAAGAGTAGAAAGTGAACCTTGGGTTTACTTTCGGCAGCCGTGTAACTCTCGCTTCACTTATTTTGTCCTTTAGTCCTCACATTCCATGAGCGATGTTTTTGTCAAAGGGGAGAAGAATTGCTATTTTCTGGGTCAGAATCAATCTATCTAACCCTTATCGTTGGTTACTTTTTGACCTTGAAGTAGTATTTATTTAGCTCCTTACATAAAGTGGCTTCGTGCATTGTCTGGAACGATTTCTATTAAAAAAAATAATGCAAATTATCAATATTTTTATCTGTCATAATATCTGAAAACGTAAAGCTGTATGCTTGTGGTGAAGAAAATGTCTTACCCTGGAAAATAATTTTGTGCTCTGTGTGGTATTTGAAGTTAGAGAATTATAACATTGTGTACAGGAAAATGTTTAGAGATGTAGTGGAGAAATAAATCAGAACACTAAGAGATTCTGGGTCAGGTTCATTGGAACAATAGACTCCTTTAAATTTGGACTATGTGTGAACTATTTCAATCAAGAGTTATGTCCCCTTTACTCATTGGGAGATTGGAAAATAAATGGTTTATCACTATATGTGGTGCTGTTACTATTAATCTTTTTATTGCAATAGAAGCACTCATTATTTTGAATGAGAGTGGTGCTTCTTCCTGTAATATTTTAATCAACTATCTTAATTTCACCAGTGCATGGTACTTCTTCACTGTAAAAACCAATCGTAATCAAACTAGTGTAAAGACCAGAGATATATAAGATTGACATTTGTTAGTGATAGTCAGTTTGCATCTGTCTTGCTGGTGTTGAAGAGTGGAGAGCCAAAGACAATTATAAGAGAGGTTGAAGAGAAGGTTAGATAGTTCAACATGCATGATTTTAGGAAACATCTTTGTTTTAGATTTGGAAGAGCAGTACTGATAATTTTCTTTACTTTTACAATGGTATCAATAAACATAGATTTGATAATGGTATTAATTGCACTGATTACAATGGCACATCATATATATTGCTTGCTTAGGTGATAACTTTGTGTTACATAGGCATAAGCTTCATGGCTGCTTGCTTCGTCGGTTTCTTTACTCATAGTTCAACAGTGTCACTTACTTGGCCTAACCTGCGTCTGAAACGTTTACGGTTTTCCAACATAACTCCCAAATATATCTCAGCAATATGCACTAGCTAATATATCTACCAGTGAACGCACCCACCTTAATATTTAACATTTGTCTCAGAAGGAAAAAGACAAATTACTATGTTATGATGATTTTAATTCAGAATTGATTTTAGTTTCACTGTTTCCCATTCTGTTCTGTTCAATTAGCAGAATTTTGGCAAGTGATAACATTTTCATCTTGAAAAAAAATATGAAAAGGTTATAGCACATATTGACATTACAAACTGTACTATTGTATCAATGGTCATTGGTGTCATGGCAACAGTGGAAATTATAAATCTATAATACTGGGAAATTAATTATTAATGTCTGATTTTTAAATTATTACTAGAAGGCCTAAACAACGTTGCCCGCTAATTAATGTGTGTTCTCTTGCTCCAAGCTCTGAAATATTCTTTTGCAATATTATGTTATTTTCAAGTTTGAATTTTCTTCTTCATTTTCGTCATTTATTTATTTACATCGTTCTGTTACTCTCCCCCTCTCTTTTTTCATTTTTCTTCTTTATTTATATCATTTATTTATTCATATCATCCTTTTATTCTCTCGTATGCTACTACTACTACTTCTACTACTACTACTGCTACTACTACTACTACTAATACTACTACTACTACTGCTGCTACTACTACTTCCTCAATTTCTATAGTTCCACCACTTCCCTTTACTCCCCTCTTCTTACCACTTCGCGTCATATTCACTCTCTCTCCTACCATCTAATATATTCAATGTGCAAACAAGAAAGCAAGCAATATTATCAGAGTTTTAGTATTATAAACATCTCATTTACTTTGTTATGTTTCATTTCTATTATTAAATACACATTAAAAATGTCGTTCTAATAATATGTATTAATGAACATCTTTATTGAAATAAGTCTATCTCAAAGCGTATGTAATAATAACGTTGGTATTAATTAAAAAAAGATTATCACTGTTTCAAAATGAAAAAAATATGTGTGAAAATATGATGTAATATCTTTGAGAAATGTAACATAGTCTCGGTTACAAACACCAAATTTCTACTATGATAATATTAGTACATGACGTCATTTTTTCCCATATATTTACTTAGATAATTACTTTATAATTGAAAAAGAAAACATTGTATAGACAACTTGTAAGTGGAGAAGGGTCACAGTTCACCATATTTGTAAGTCTTGAATTCCATACTTCAGATGCTGTCATTGAGCATAAACAATTCGAAATGCTAAAATAGTCATAGAAGCGATTTGCCACAAAGAATTTTTAGAGTTAGATAAAAAATTTCAGAAAGAAAACTTGGAGAATGGCAAGAAAAGGTAGGGAAAATGGTCACTGATAGAATTTGGTGTAAAAAAGTCATTAACTAGTAATAGTTGCACAATTACTGCACAGAGGCAATACTTGATAGCATAAGACTTAAGAAAACTTCTCACACCTGACAGTATCCTGTATCTCTACAAAGCCACCATCCGCCCATGCGTGGAGTATTGTTGCCACATCTGGGTTGGTACATCATCCACTAGTTTCTCCCTCTTAGACAATGTCCCCCAAAAATTTACTAATTTAATAGGTCCCTCACTATCCACCAAGCTCCAGCCCCTGTCCCATCGCCGCAATGTTGCATTCTTGTGCTTGTTTTATAAGTACTTCAATTGAATGTGCTCTGATGAACTTGATGCTCTTGTGCTCCCTCGATGCAAATATACTCGAGCAACCCGGCAATCAGCTAAATCCAATCTATTCACTGTGGAGGTCCCCAGATGCTGGAGAGTTCTCTACCCCAATAGCTTCTTTCTTTTTGCTGCCGGCCTTTGGAACTCCCTCCCTGCTCCCTGTTTCCCCGACTGTACCGACATGCAGAAATTTAAAACTAATGTAAACAGACATCTCGCTACACACCTCCCAACTTAGGATGACACCCAAAACCCACACCCCAATTCTCAGTAGCCCCTTACGTCTGTAGTGGCAACTTGCCATATTTAGGGTGAACTAAGTGTTGTAGACCCGTGCTAGTGGTCACAAAGATAAAAACCACAAATTGTGACAGGTTAAAATATACAATGTATTTATTCATAGCAATACAGTAACGCCACTAAATGTGGTAGGAGATGACCGGATTCCTACCATGCGGTAAAACATGAATAGGAATGTCCTCTGTTTGAGTCTTTGCAACCATGGTATTTATTATAGATGGTTGCTTCCATTAGTTCTTCAATAGGGGTGATTTGTACCCCACAACACCCCCCTCCCGAGCTTTTCATTCCCCTGGAATGATCGTATAGCTCTTTTTCCTGGGATTGATCTCTATGGGATCGATCCTTTTTCTTTTTCTGGAAGACCGGCGTTGTTCGGCTGCTTGTGGTGTTACCAGGTCGAACGTGTCATATATATGGTCCATTACTTCTTGTTCAACAGGAGGTTGTCTGTCGTCATCAGTGACACGTTTCCGAATTTGGTTCAAATGTTTCTTGTGAGTGAATTTTGGACCTTCGATTATGTAAACCATCCGCCCGATCCTCTGCTTGACCGTTCCTAGTTCCCACATCATACTATTATTTTTATGTACCTGGAAAAATACCTTTTCCCCAGGTAAATACATCTTTTTAGGAACTGTAGTATTCGGCGGTTTTACCTGTTTAGGCAAAAGTTTCTCGAAGACCGGCCTAATTTTCCTCGCAAACATTAACTCTGCCGGCGACATCTTTGATGGAGCTCTTTCATTTGGCGTAATTCGGTACACCTGTAAAAACTGTTGTAACGCCTTTCCTGAGGGCGTTCCTTTAGCTTTTTTCAGGGCTCTTTTTAGCGTGTCCACGAACCTCTCTGCCTGATCGTTCGATCGAGGATGATAGGTTGGCGTTGTTATGTGGTTGACCTGGAAATCCTCGCAGAAACTTTTAAAATCTGCTGACGTGAATTGCGTGCCATTGTCCGACACCAAACAATCGACCACACCAAACCTAGCATACAATTCGTGAAGAGCACTGATTGTAAAATCCGTCATTGGACTCTTGCATCTAAATACCTCAGGCCATTTTGAAAAGCTATCAACAACTATTAAGTAATAGTTTCCCTCCAATGGACCTGCAAAGTCCACGTGTATCCTTGACCATGGATGGTCAGCTTTAGGCCACGGGCTAAATTGTATTGGGGGCGCTTTTGCAGCCAATGCGCATCCCTTACACGACTTTACCATGTCTTCAATATCAGTGTCCATGCTCTTCCAGTAAACGTAGGACCTCATGAGGCTCTTCATTCTAGTAGCCCCAAGGTGCCCCGTATGAAAATCCTTTAAAATTTTTTTCCTCAGCGTGGCTGGGATTACCACCCTTTCTCGGTACAACAGTACCTCATTGCACATAGAATAAACTTCCGCCGCCGATTCATCTGATTGCATTTTTTGTTTCGTTTCTTTGATGAAACTACTTCTTCAGCCTCCCTTATTATATCTTTCAAAGTCACTGGTAATTCCCTGATCGTATTGCACAGTATTTGTGTATAGTCCTTTTCACTTTGTAGTGACGCTATTACTGTGTCCTCCAGCGGTTCCCTTGATTTCGGGATTAATCGCGACAATCCGTCAGCGTGACCTAACTTTGCAGATGCAAGAAATTCCATACTGAAATCGTAATTTAGCAGGATGGTCGCCCATCTTTGCAGTCTGTTGGCTGAGTAAGTTGGTATCCCTTTTTTTGAACCGAAAATGGTTATAAGCGGCTACAGTTTGTAGTTTGAATTTTCGACCATGTAAAAAACGGTGGAATTTTGTAACTCCGAATATGATCCCCAGTGCTTCCTTCTCAATTTGGGATTAATTCTTCTCGGCTGGCAGTAAGGTTCTCGACGCATGGGCGATCGGTTTAGTGGACCCATCTGGCATTTTATGTAGAATGCATGCCCCTATTCCATAAGCACTTGCGTCGGTTGCGACAATAATCTCTTGTTCTGGATTGAAATGAATCAGAAATAAATCTGATGTTAGTACATCTTTTAACTGCTTAAATGCCGACTGGCACTCCGGCGTCCAGTTCCATTTTTTGTCCTTTTTTAATAGTTCATTCAAAGGCGCGCGCAATTTATGCATATTCTTAATAAAAGTTTGATAATAGTTAACGAGCCCTAAAAAACTTTGCAATGTAGTTACATTTTGAGGCTCTGGCATGTCTTTTATTGCTGTGGACCTATCCGGGTCGGGTTTTCTCCCGTCCTTATTTAATATATGACCCAGGTATTTTATTTGTTCCAAAAAAATTCACATTTTGCCTCCTTCAAAGTGAAGCCGTATTCTTGTATTCTGTCAAACACTTGAAATACATGATCTCTATGTTGTTCAACATTTTGACTACGTATGAGAATATCGTCCAGATAGCCTATTGAAAAATCCTAACCGCTTAGCAAAGTGTCAATTATCTGTTGGAAAATAGCAGGTGCTATTTTTATCCCAAATGCTAATCTATTGAATTTAAAAAGACCTATGTGTGTTGATATACACAAAAGTTTCGAACTATCGTCTTCTACTGGTATCTGTAGATACGCCTCGCTTAAGTCTATTTTGGAAAAGATTTTTCCGCCATTTAACTTAGCGAATACTTCCTCTGGGTTTGGTAACGGATAGTGGTGGTCCTTGAGCGATGCATTCAATCCGGTAGAGAAATCTGCGCATACTCTGATTTCTTTTGATTTATTTTTATGTATACGGTGGGGGCTGCCCACTCACTATAGTTAATATGGGTCAAAATCCCTGTGTTAACTAGTCTTTCCAATTCTTCTTCAATTTTTTCTCTTGAAGCGAACGGTACGCTACGTGGTTTTTTGAATATTGGTTTTGCTTCATCCAGCAATTCGAATCTCGCTTTTATTTTCGTGCAGCATCCAAGCTCTTCAGAAAAAACACTTGGAAAAGATTTTTTTAGATCTTTTTTTAGTTTGTCGGCTTCGGCCGTTAAATTTTCGTAACGTGTAAGTATTTAGTTCAAATCCTTGTTGAACGTACACTTTTTTTTTTCTTTTACAAAGAATTATTATTTTTTTTTTTTGTGAAAAAAAAACGAGTTCATAGCATTTATTTAAATATTGGCCATAATTTCCGCTTTAAGTGCGTAACAGAATATCATATTTTCTCATTAACACAAAGTGTTATGCCGTACCTGCTTGTCGAAAGTGTTTTTTTTTTCAACGTGCCAGTCAGTCAGAGAAAAATTTATTTTAATCGGAAAAATCCGACGTAACTTTTTAATTTTGTTTTTCAATGCTAATGCTTTTTTAAGACAATCTTTTTAGACGAACAATTTTTTTTTGTACTTACTGAAACTTTGAGTCGTTTTTTTTTTTTTCAGTTGTCGTAAATCCACGCCATTTATGAGTTCCGTTTTAATTCGTAGTTTAGGCTTCTTGTGGCTTTTTTTTCCAACAGCAAGATAAGACTTTTTTGACGACGTCTTTTGTTGTTTGACTTTTTTTTTTCAAGTAAATCCTTGCCCGAATCTTCGTTATTCAGTTTTTTGTCGAATGATCCCGTAACTTTTCTTGAGTAATCCTGGTAGCCAGTTTGTCGTGACTGGTATAAAATCAAAATCCTCACGTATGTTCTTTACTAAATTTCTCGCCGCCAGTGTTGTAGACCCGTGCTAGGGGTCACAAAGATAACAACCACAAATTGTGACAGGTTAAAATATACAATGTATTTATTCATAGCAATACAGTAACGCCACTAAATGTGGTAGGAGATGACCGGATTCCTACCATGCGGTAAAACATGAATAGGAATGTCCTCGATATTTAACACCTACCCACGTTAGGAGTATGTGACACAAGGTCGGAAAGTGGGATTTGAAAAGCCAGCGCCCGAGAACGTGAGCGCTTTAGCCATTAAAAATTGCCTGGACAGCCCCGTCGGCATTCCCCGGTAGGGGCGCCTCAGGCAGTAAGCTATCAACTTACTCCTCCCCAAAGAGGAGAGGCAAAGCCTGGGAGGGTGGACCTCCTAGAACTGCACAGGACAGACCCATAGACCGGCGGAATCATGCCCCGAAGGCCAAGACAACACCGGTCTATAGGGTGTAGTATCCATCGGAACAGATACCACACGTGGACACTCACAAAATAGGAATGTCCTCTGTTTGAGTCTTTGCAACCATGGTATTTATTATAGATGGTTGCTTCCATTAGTTCTTCAATAGAGGTGATTTGTACCCCACAACACTAAGTTAAAAAGATAAAAAAAAAAGACTTTTGTATCTGGAATGCATTTTTGAGAGGAACACCTTCAAAAGAAACATAGACTCTTCGAAACACAAACTCTGCAGAAACACCAGCAAAATACAGGACATCTAAAAAAACACAAATGCACCGACTGTTGATTCAATTTTATATTTCTGACCACAGAAAGAACCCAATTAAGCAGGTAGAAGAGTTTTTCAAAAATCCATGGTATTCTGCCACTGATGAGAAATGCTCTGATGTGCTAACAGTAAGAAAATCTTTATTTAAAAACATGTACCACAGCTTTCTCCTGCTGAAAAGAAAAACATGAGTTTCAGTTATTTCGAATAAAACTTATATGAGAGGTTTCTTATCCGGTATCGTTTTGTTTAGTAAGTCCTTCAAACATTCAGAACTCTGGGCCACTTTTGATATTGTATTGATAAGCTTTCACTACAAAAAATCTAAGCATGTTTTCAACACATGATGCATGCAACATGAGAACAAGTTTTTGCTTAAGTACGTCACCATTTTCCTTGTAACAATAAATTTTCTTTTTTCATTTTGTTTATTTTAGCTATTGTCAAATATCTTCATCAAACAGCAACATTTGTTCAGAAGAGCTTTGGTGAAATCAGCCCTCTACAGAAGTTGCTTGTATTTGGTGTCACTGTTGCTCATTCTGTTCTGTCGGCACTTCAAGATTTTGGCAGCAATTCTGGCCTTGGCCAATGGTACTCTCTTCACCAGCAGCTTCTGCCTTGGGTGTTAGAGGCAGTTCTGCAACATTCATTAAGTCACAAACAAAAAGCCGATGTTTTTGCTTTGTTAAAATCAATTCCAGAGGTAAACCTTTCAAGTGATTCTTTACAAGCGCCTTATTATTTTTGAAATATTCAAATATTTGGTATCAGTATGAGCCTAGGCAGGTTTTCAACGTTTCTTGAATATCAAATATGTCCATGCAGAGAAAGTTGTGCATTGGTCAATGGTGAGGACTGACACCGAAAACTAGATTTCTAACTCGCACGAAGTTTTGAGCAATTAATTTTAAAGATCGTCTCATAAAAATCACTGGAAAAGGAATAATCGTTTTTTCAAAAAAACTTTTTTCAAAATTCTTAGGTATTTCCGATAGAAATTTTAGCCACATATCCATGGCTAGAATAATTTTCAGAATCTTAGCTTTTGTAGTTTCGAAGATATTTACATTTGTACAAAGTATGTAAAATAAAAAATAAAAATTAAGTAAGTCGGAAAAATTACGATTGTGTTTTTTTTTTTAAATAACTCCAACATTTTCGGGTATTTTGAACACAAATTTTAAGCACATGTCAAGACGCAATCGACACACCAATTTTCAGAATGTCAGCCCTTGTAGTTATGAAGATATTTACATTTCTAAAAGAATGTTTCAAACATGAAGATTTTACATCCTTCTTATTAGACGATGTTCAAAACTAATCTTTCAAAAATTAGTGCAAGTTAGAAATCTGTTTTTTGTTGTCAATATTTACCATTGATTTATCTTCAGTTTTTACATTCTTTACATTTATACAAAGTATGATGGGAATTATGGAAATAATATTCCAACGTGATGGAAAATGAAAAAGAAAAAAACAAAATTATTTATGTATTCATCAACTTTATTTCAAGACTTCTCACGTATTTGTTTTTTAAAATAATATATAACTTACATATTTTTTTAAAAAAATATTTTAGTATTAGTTGTTTCGGTTTTTACAGTAAGATTTACTTCGTGTGTGTCAACAGTAGGAAATCAATTGCTATTGATAAATATAAATAACTTACAACGCCAGGTAGTCCTGCAAGTTCTTAATACTTTTGTCTATATTATCTTATGCGTGTGGTCGAATTGTATTGCAATGTTATTCTATTTATTATAAGCATGTCTGCTGTCTTCTCCTTCAACTGTAACACCTAGTGTTGAGTACGAGCCATTATCATTTGAAATTACCATTTCAAGGATTATTTACTGTGCTGGTATACTTGGTACTAATTACAATTTATTTTGTTTTGTCTTTCAATTTTCAGTTCTTTTATAATCATTTTGTGTTAAGCATAAATGACCGTTCATATGTCGAAATGATTTTCAACCAAATTCTACACAGTATTGTGCATAACCCAACCCAAGATATTTTTATTTTTGGTGCCTACCAAATACCCATTCCTCCGGCAAATATTGGTAAGTGATCAAATTTTCTTTAATGTTCTATTTCATTGAAATTTATGAAAAAATCTTTGTTAACTTCTCGATTTTGAAAAACCTTTAAAAGTTATTTGACTATTAAGTGTAACGGTGTGCCATAGAATTGACAAAAACACAACTATGACATAAGCAATAGATTTATACTAACTGAACGTAATAATAATGGTAATTACAGCTTTCACTTTATATCTGATAAGGAAGAACAGCCACCGTTCTCTGAATATGTCTGTGCATCTATTGCTCTGTCCGTTTCTTTCTTCACACAAGCTATCTGCTTTCTTTTGTATCTCTATTTCTCTAATGTTTCACTTTAAAAATAAATCAAAATTAAAATGTTGTATATTATACTTACGTACATATATACTGTATATATATATATATATATATATATATATATATATATATATATTTATTCAAATATTGATAAAAATAACAGAATTCGTCTGTTTAATCATACTTTTTTTATTTTTTCAAGTTTTCTAATAGTCTTATTTTGTATTAAAATAATTTTTAAAAATTTTAGTAAAAAAATAACCATTTGAAAAAATAGAAAGGTATAATTAAACAGACGAATTCTGTTATTTTTTAAAATGTTTGCATAAATGAGAAAATACACACAATTCCTATATATATATATATATATATATATATTTATTTATTTTGGTACAGAAAAATTATGACAACATTCGTACCGTCGGTTTCAAACACGGAAGGACTTAGCCATCCGGCTTTCTTCAGCTTCTGTTGTCATCTCTCTCTCTATATAGCATAGATTTATGTTAACACATTTACATGATCAACTTGAGTTCCAAGAAATCAACAAACAACAGAATTGTGTACGATCGTTTCAGAGACCATGTATTTGTATTATTATTATCTGATTTCATCTTCAGCACAGGGAATAAACACTAAGTTAACGGCATAGAGACAGCATAAATGGAATAACATACCAACATCTTCATTTACACAGCAAATTAGAAAGAAAGAGAGGAGTTGATGTATGTATTCCTCAAATTATCGCAGACTAGGTTGAAACATAGTTTAGGGATGTATATAGCGGTTCAAACTTAAAGAAAGCAGATACTATATTATATGTAGGGAGTAGCACACCATGGGAAACAGCAAACATTTATCAAATTATACAACCTATAAAAGTTATTAAAAGGAAAAAAATCACCTACATATATGATCTTACAATGAAAAAAAGGTTATAAAGCCCTTGAAGTTTATCATCAGTGGTAGAGCAAGTGGTCTAAAGAAGTTGAAGTAAGAAGCCCATTTAAAAACCATTCCAACCTTCCCAACAGTGGTAGAAATATATATGAAATGGGCAGAAACAATGCTATGAACAAAGATGTTTTTTTAAAAGTAAATTTGTAGAATTCAAAATAGTTTCATGTAGTTTACCAAAAAGGACTAACTCTTAATTTGACCACAGAAATGGTTCAAGTTTACCGAAATTTTAAATAGTACTTTCTTTGTCTCTCTCTTTCTTTGCATATATATATATATATATATATATATATATATATATATAACACATCACTCAATAAATCCCGGACCTAACTAATAAAACAACTTTTAGACAAAATTCAACTTTATCGTTGAACATATTCAACATATTCTCTTTTTAGAGTGATAAACTGATGCTTTTTTTTCGTAAGAACGATTTGTGTTTGGCCTTAAAATATGCCTCAGTTTCCAATATCACTTCTTCATTGAGACCAACTCTCTTTCCCTGTAGCATTCTTTTGAGGTCTGCAAACAGCCAGTACTCACTGCAAGGCAGATCTGGAGTATAGGGTGGGTACGGAAGCAATTCAGAAATGCAATTCATATAGTTTTCCATGATTGCAATCAACGTTTCACACAACGCATTGTCTTAGTGAAAAAACACTTTTTCTTCTTCATTTGTTGCCGTTTTCGCTATTTCTTAACTTCAAACGCACCAATAATTTTTCGTAATTTCTTAACTTCAAACGCATCAATAATTTTTCGTAATTTCTTAACTTCAAACGCATCAATAATTTTTCGTAATTTCTTAACTTCAAACGCACCAATAATTTTTCGTAATTTCTTAACTTCAAACGCACCAATAATTTTTCGTAATTTCTTAACTTCAAACGCACCAATAATTTTTCGTAATTTCTTAACTTCAAACGCATCAATAATTTTTCGTAATTTCTTAACTTCAAACGCACCAATAATTTTTCGTAATTTCTTAACTTCAAACGCACCAATAATTTTTCGTAATTTCTTAACTTCAAACGCACCAATAATTTTTCGTAATTTCTTAACTTCAAACGCACCAATAATTTTTCGTAATTTCTTAACTTCAAACGCACCAATAATTTTTCGTAATTTCTTAACTTCAAACGCACCAATAATTTTTCGTAATTTCTTAACTTCAAACGCACCAATAATTTTTCGTAATTTCTTAACTTCAAACGCACCAATAATTTTTCGTAATTTCTTAACTTCAAACGCACCAATAATTTTTCGTAATTTCTTAACTTCAAACGCACCAATAATTTTTCGTAATTTCTTAACTTCAAACGCATCAATAATTTTTCGTAATTTCTTAACTTCAAACGCATCAATAATTTTTCGTAATTTCTTAACTTCAAACGCACCAATAATTTTTCGTAATTTCTTAACTTCAAACGAACCATTAATGCTATATAATATTCGCTATTGGTGGTTCTTCCTTTTTCAAGGTAATCAATGAAAAAAACAAACTTTGCACATCCTAAAATATGAAGGTGAAAATCTTGCATTCTGATGTTTGAATCTTTGGTCGCTTTAGACGGCTTTCACCTGCTGCTGTTGATGTAGATGATTGCTAATTTGACTCCAGAGTAAAGTGGTGAATATATGTTTCATCACTTGTCACATATTGACATAAACAACTCCTTTTTGTTGCATTCAAACAGTTGCAAGCAACGCTCTGAATTGTTAATGCATTGTTGTTTTTGATCGACTCTGAGGAAATGCGGCACCTACTTTCAACATAACTTTCTGATTGACAAATATTTATGAAAAATAGCGAATACACTGACTTCTGATATCTTAAACCCCTCTACTATTTCACAGTTTCATTGAAAAATTTTAATTCAAAATGGTGAATAAATAGGCTTCTCATATCTTTAACTCCTCTGCTATCTCAGCAACTTCAATTTACTATCTTCCAAATCGAGTCTGTGGACTTTTTGTGACAATTGGTGGATTTTGGCAACCTGAGCATTTAGTATTATTTGTATCTTTACGACCGTGTTTACAGTCAGCATACCACATCTTAACAGCTGTTTCCGATGGAGTAGAGTCTGAATAACACTTATCAAGTAATTTCTTGAACAGCAATTTTTCCCATTAGAAAACAATGTTTTATTAACACACGAAATTCAGATTTTCCATTGTTTGAAAATTTGCAACAGTAGCTTAAAATAAATAACTGGAATTTGTAAACTAATAATCTGATTGGGCTCAAATTTTGATACATGTTATTGGAAGGTTAGTACTTTATAAAAATCATATGGATGTTTTTATTAGTGGCACCATCTATATGTCAGTCCCAAGACTTATTGAATGATGTGTTATATGTGTGTATGTGTATAGTTATAGAAAGTTTTCTTGTATTTCAGATTTGGCCGATTATCCTATATGGTTCCAAAGAAAATGTTTAAAATCTGAAATTCCTGATTCTACATCAGTTCTTCAGATTCCTTCATGTGTTTCCAAAAGTACTGATACACGCAGGTAAGCACGTTTTCTGCCATTTCACATTCTGAACTTTAAATGCTTTTCTCAGTTTTACAAAGATTTTAATGTGGTAAATATATGTTTACTAGCAAGGCTACCCTGCGTTGCTCGGGGTCATAAAAACATAAAATAGAAAAAAAATCGTGTGTGTTACAATTTTATATTCAAACTTCTATTTCTCTCCCTCTCTCTATAGTCGTCTCTTTATCTTTCTACTTTTCTCTTCCCTCGTCGCCCCATTTCACCGCATTTTGCCTTTTGTGAAAGCTGTTTCTTCCCCACCATTCCTCTTCCGTTGTCCAGGGCAAAAGTATGACATATTTTTATAAAAAGTAGCACCTCTGTCTGCGCCTTCTATATAGGTACTTATCTCCGCCCGGCATGCATAATATAGGTACTTATCTCCTACCCGGTGTGCATACTATATATATACTTATCGCTGCCCCGGTGCACATACTATATACGTACCTATCGCCGCCCCGGGGTGAATGCTAAATACGTACCTATCGCCGCCCCGGTGCGAATGCTAAATACGTACCTATAGTTGCCCCGGTGCGCATACATTATATGTACCTATTGCCGCTCCCATGCAAATACTATATAAGTACCTATCGCCGCTCCGGTGCACATACTATATACGTACCTATCGCTGCCCCAGTGCGAATACTAAATATGTACATATCGCCGCCCCGGTGCGAATGCTAAATACGTATCTATAGCTGCCCCGGTGCGCATACTATATATGTACCTATTGCCGCTCCCATGCAAATACTATATAAGTACCTATCGCCGCTCCGGTGCACATACTATATACGTACCTATCGCTGCCCCAGTGCGAATACTAAATATGTACATATCGCCGCCCCGGTGCGAATGCTAAATACGTATCTATAGCTGCCCCGGTGCGCATACTATATATGTACCTATTGCTGCCCTCATGCAAATACTATATAAGTACCTATCGCCGCCCCGGTGCACATACTATATACGTACCTATCGCTGCCCCAGTGCGAATACTAAATATGTACATATCACCGTCCCGGTGCGAATGCTAAATACGTACCTATCGCTGCCCTAGTGCGAATGCTGCATACGTACCTATCGTTGCCCCAGTGCGCGTGCTATATACGTACCGATCGCCGCCCCTGTGCACATGATATATACGTACTTATCGCCACCCCTATGCACTACTATATACATACCTATTGTCCACGCCGGTGCACATAATATATATATACCTATCGCCGCCCTGGTGCACATACTATATTCATACCTATCGCTGCCCCAGTGTGCATACTATATATTTACCTATCTCTGCAAGGGTGCGTATACTATACATGTACCTATCTCCAGCCCAGTTCGCATACTTAAGAACTCATATTAATGCTCCCCTGTCGTGTCAAAGAAACAAAATTGTGTTTGTTCATGTTTTGTCACTATTCTAAAAAAATAACTCATATTAATGCGCCCCCTGTCGTATCATTGAACCAAAATGAAGTTCATTCATGTAGCGTCACTATCATAAAAAAGAACTCATATTAATGAGCTAAGTCCAAAAAAAAAATTTCCCCAACAGCCCCCCCAAATTTTTACACTTCAGCCCCCCCCCTCCCTCCCCCCCTCCCCCCAAAATTACTTTTCCCCAACCCTGAGAAATATTTTAGGTTCAAAAATAAAAAAAATTTGGTCCCAACCCCCCAAAAAATTTTCCCCGACCTCCCCAAAATTTTTTACCCTCTACCTCCAACCGACCCAAAAAAATTTTACTCTCCCCAACCATGAAAAAATTAGCCCCACCCCCCAAAAAAATTTCCCCCGACCCCCACCCCAAAAATTCTTTTCCCCTCCACCCCCTCCCCCCAAAAAATTTGTTTTACTCTCCCCCAACCCTGAGAAATATTTTTAGTTAAAAAGAAAAAAAAAAAATTTGCCCGACCCCTTAAAAGTTTGGCCCTACCCCTAAGATTTTCCCCGACCCCCCCCATCTCTCCAGCCCCACACCCTCCAATTTTGTTTTACTCTCCGCAAACCCTGAGAAATATTTTAAGTTAAAAAAAAAAAAATTTGTATAAGAAAACCTCATTTAGAGTTAACTATACAAACCAATTCCAAGTTGTTGTGTGAAAGCTCAATATTCAATATACACTAAATAGAGCTTAGTAATATGTGTTCAAAGATTTAAAATAGCATTTAAATTAAGTTTCAGAATGAAAAGCAAACGAACATGAATTTTATGTATGTTTTAGGAGAATAAAAATAATACATGAATCAGCTTAAAAGTCAAGATACAAAAAAATCATCCTCTCTCTCTTCAAAAACTCATATTTAGTCAGTTTACAATACATAGGAATACAAACATAATTTAGTATAATTAAAAATAGTCAACATTATATGAACAACAATTAACAAATCTTAATCGTTTGGTTAATTTTACTCACTTCTCCATATAGATCGTTGTTTTTCTATCATATCTTTCTAAGTGACACCTCGGACTGTTCTTAACATTCTGGTATAGGTACCATTTAACCTTTTTGCATATTTCATTTACAAAGGTAAACAAACAAACAAAAGCTAAACTCATAACAATATTATGTTACAGAATAATAAAATGATAGCATTAAAATATGAAAAGATAAAGAATCTAATAAGCATAAATTGGAATCAAATCAAAATTCAACAAATTGAATGCAATAATCGATTCAAAATTCCATCATCATCATCATCATCATCATCATCATCATCATCATCATCATCATCATCATCATCATCATCATCATTGGTTTAACGTCTGTTTTACATGTTTGCATGTGTTTGACTTCCAAACAAGCAGATTTCTTCCCAGGTATTTATTTATCCCTCTTTCTCTCAAGTTCATTCTTATCAATTCCTCCCATGTTTTCTGTGAACTGAACCGCTATCTCAACTATTCTACATCTACAAACCCAAGAACACTCATCCATTCTTTAAGACTCTCTAGGACTGTTAGTGCTTCTGTCTTTTCTTGGGGTTGAGTGGGGTGTCAGATTATACTATTTTTCTGATGATGATGGAATTTTTTTTTAACTTGAGAGATTTAAAGAACCTGTAATAATTTCAGATTAATTAGAAATCATGACCAAGTAACAACAGCTGGTGGAGAAATCGACAGGAAGATAGAATGAAAGGCAGAATGAGAGGAGGCACAGATTTAGAACGGGGTAAGAAAGGGAGAGAGAGATAGAGTGTGTGTAAGAAAGAGAGACAGACAGACAGACAGACAGACAGACAGACATACATATAGGAGAAAGAGAATACTTCAATTAATATATAAAATTATCTTTTCAGATTTTTAATGTTAAACGTAAACAGCAACATTTCTAACAAATCGATATTTGATTCTAACTGACGATTTATTCCTTTTATCCTTATAGCATGTTCTTTACACTAAAAAAGTGTAATTCGCTGAACTTTCTTTCCAAAAATAAATTATTCCATCAAAGAAGATTATTACAGAGTAGACAGTTTTAAATAATGACCTAAAAAGCTTGAAATTTAAGTAAGATAATTCCTCCTATTTTAACTTTAAGGTAAGAATGAGTTAACTGTGTTACAGTTTTAGCTTTTTTCATCTCTTTATGGCACACACACATTATTATTATTATTATTATTATTATTATTTGTACTCACTAGGAGTTCTCACACAGATCATCGTCAGTGATTGCTCATTGACAATAACCAGTGGTATTTCCTGGAGTCTGAGTGACAACAAGTCTCCCCAGACTTCCAGTGTTCTTCACCTCTTTTCGATAACGATGCGGTATCGCAACAGTCTCATACCATTGATTTCTCGCCGGTAAGGACAATTGGTCTTCTCTGGGATTTGGGTGGCAACAAGCCTCCCCAAGATCTCAGCACTCTCTGCACTTTTCCAGTGGAGGTCTGGTTTGTGCTGTCCCTCCTCGGTCTTCTCATCCTCCTCGACCCTCTACAAATATGTTGTCTGGTGTCAGCCTAGGCCGGCATCATTTAAAAAAAAAAAAAAAAAAAAATTTTAATTTTAAAATTTTTTCCATTCAATTTTTTTTTTTTTTTTTTCCCTTTCCTTTTCTCTTCCCTTATGGTAAAAAAAAGAATTTTTTAAATTCTTTTTAATTTTTTGGGGGTGGGTGAGGGAGAGGGAGGAGCTTATAGTGTTTCTTGTAATTTCTGTTTCTTGGTTCATTTTTGTGTAGTGATAGCTGAGGCCGGTGTAATTTATTTGGGGGGGGGGGAGATTATGAAGTGCTGTTTCTTGCAGTTTCTGTTCCTTGGCTCTTGTGGTGTTCTTCGTGTGGTTTTGTTTTCTCCATTGTAAATTCCTTGTGACTGGTTAGCCTTTGTAGCTTATGTGTGTTAGTTTCCGCATTCGAGGATTTTCCTTAAGATTGCAGCTGTTTTGATCATTGCCGCCCTTTGTATGGTTTCGATAGTCCCTTTGATTCCAATTTCTCCAAATCTTTTCTCCAGGTTTTTTGGGATTGTTCCTAGTGCTCCTACGATTATTGGTATTATTCTAACTTTCTTCATGCTCCATATTCCTTTCAGTTCTCTGGCTAGTTCTGTGTATTCACTTCGTTTTTCCTTGTCTTTGATTTTCACTCTGTGGTCTGCTGGAACGGCGAAGTCTACGATTTTACAAGATTTTTCCTTTTTGTCTATTATAATAACATCAGGTCTCCTTGCTTGTATGAGTTTATCTGTTTGTATATCCATATCCCAGAGGATTTTGTGTTTTTCGTTTTCCAGTACTGTTTCTGGTTTATGTTTGTACCATTTGTCTGCATATTCGAAATTCAATTGTTTGCACAGTTCCCTGTGTATTACTTTCCCAACACAATCATGTCTGTTCTTGTATTCTTTTTGAGCAAGTTTGCTACATTCACTTATTATATGATTTACTGTTTCATCTCTTTGTCCACACAGTCTGCATTTATTGTTTTCCTGGGTTTTATCTATTTTAGCTTTAATGTAGTTTGTCCTAATCGCATTGTTCTGTGCAGCCATCAGTATAGATTCCGTTTCTCTGTTCAAGTATCCTTTTCTTAGCCATGTCCAGCTATTTACGTTGGTTTCTTCTCTTGTGAGTCTTATGAAGCGTCCATGTAGTTGTTTTTCTTCCAATTTTTCTTTTCTTGTCTGTTTGTGTCCAGTTTCGATGCTTCCTGCGTTGTTCGGTGGGACAGTATCTCTTGCTGTGGTGATCAGCTTTTCTGTGTTCTGGTTTATGTATTTCTCCAGCTCTTTTTTAGTGTCGTCCACACAGTCTTCTATACTTACCAGTCCTCTTCCACCTTCGTTTCTCTTCACGTAGAGTCTGTCTGTATCGTCTTTTGGATGTAGTGCATTGTGCATAGTCATTAATTTTCTAGTCATCTGGTCAAGGTGCCTGAGTTCTTCTTTAGTCCAGTTTATGAATGGTCCAGAATATCTTATTAGTGATACTGCCCAGGTATTTATTCCTTTGATTAGGTTTATGCTATATAATTTTGTTTCTAAGAGCTTTCTTGTTCTTCTCAGGTATTCTTTTCCAATCTTCTCTTTCATTTCTGTTGATTTGATTGTGTCTGCTTCCAAAACACCCAAATATTTATAGCTCTCTTGTTCATCTAGCGCCCTCATCTGCTCTTGGTTGGGTAGTTCCATGCCCTCAGTCGTCTCCAACTTTCCCTTTTTAATCTCTAGCAATGCACACTTTTCCATTCCGAATTCCATTTGAATGTCCTGACTGAAGATTCTGGTCGTATTTATCAGCTTTTCCAATTCCTTTTTGCTTTTTGCAAATAGCTTCAGGTCGTCCATGTACATGAGATGGTTTATTCGTTGTTCTCTGCCTGTGAACTTGTATCCGGCATCACATTTCCTGAGTATGTAGTTGAGTGGCATCATGGCTATGATAAACAGTAGTGGTGATAGGGAGTCTCCTTGGAAAATTCCTCTCTTTATTTTTATCTCCGTCAAGTATTGTCCTCCAGCTGTCAGTTTTAATCTCCATGTTTCCATTGCTTTCTTGATGAAATTAATAATCCTGTTGGGTATCTTGTACATTTTTAAACATTCAATTATCCATGCTTGAGGGATTCTGTCGTACGCTTTCTTGTAGTCAATCCATGCCATAGATATGTTCTTTTTCTTGCTTTTAACTTCTTTCAGGATCTTTTGATCTATGTATAACAGATCATGCGTCCCTCTTTTCCCTTTCTGGCATCCTTTTTGTTCCTCGGGAAGTAGTCCACGACTGTTTAGGGAATGGTAAATTTGCTCTCTAAGTTGTGCCGTTAGGATTTTCCACATTGTCAGTAAACAGGTTATTGGTCTGTAATTGCTTGGGGTCGTTCCCTTCTTGGCATCTTTTTGTATGAGCGTTGTCCTTCCTTTGGTCATCCAATCTGGTACATCTGTTTTATGGATACATACTCTCAGTTTCTGTGCTAGCCTTTCATGTAGGGTCGTGAATCTTTTGAACCAGTACGCATGTATTCCATCGTGACCTGGTGCTTTCCAGTTTGCCATTTTCTTTAGTGTTGTCTTAATAGTTTCTTCATTAATTTCTGTTTCTGTTCCTTCTTCAATTTCTAGAAGTTTATCTTTCATGTCTTTATTATTATTATTATTATTATTATTATTATTATTATTATTATTATTATTATTATTATCATTATTATCATCATCATCATCATCATCATCATCATCATCATCATCATCATCATCATCATCATCATCATCATCATCATCATCATCATCATTATTATTATTATTATTATTATTATTATTATTATTATTATTATTATTATTATTATTATTATTATTATTTTTATTTAAAAATTTAAACAAAAATGACATTAATGAATCCCGGACTACGCCGTGTACGTACAGCTAATTACATTTATAGAGAAGGTTGTAGTTTCTGCCATGAACAAACATAGATTATTATTGATACTGTGATAGACATAATAAATATAATACATTAATATGTAAACTGCTCTTAGCTTTCGCTTCTAGTGTTAAGATCTAAGGTGTGAATCCTGAATGTCCAACTATGTACTAATACTGTTAAGATAGGCATGGACACACAATTTCCTTATAGCTATTGGTAAAATAATAATTTATGTTCAACTAATCGTATACAATTTTTGCAGTTGCAAATAAAATGATACAAAATGATGTTGATATGGTTTAACAGAGAATGACTAAACTATACCTGGTATCCTAAATGAACCGAGGCATGGCAGGTGTTATTACTTACACATTTTTATTAGTGTATAACAGTTCACAGCATTACGTAGGTATTTTTAAAAAAAATAGGAATCGTTCAAAACAAGGCATGAAGCCACTTGATGTAAGGAGCTAAAAAAAACGAAATGTAATTATTACATAGGCAGGAGATTCCTATTGAAAAGACCAAGGAAGGAGGAAATCAGTCAGCAGGAAGAAAGTTCCACAAACCTGCAGTTCTCTACTGGAATAGGAAGCTGTATTATGATGAGGTATTAAAACAGCAAATTGATGAAAACCACTAGACCAACGACTCAAACGAGCTGGAACAAAACAAGCAGGAAATAAGTCAGACAATTTTGAAGAATACATGCCATAATAGTATTATTATGTAAGTATGGGAATAGGAAATTATGTAAATAGTGACAACTATGTAATGACAGTTCTGAGAAATGTATTTTTTAATACTAAAATTAATAAGAATTTTTTTCTTTGATATAAGAGACTGAAACGGATCGTCGCTCAGAAGTAATAATTTCAAGCTTGAATGATTTTATTTATGTTAAGTAGCTCTTATTTTAATCAACAATCCCATTTGAACTGTGAATAAAAAAATTACAATATATAATATGAATATACAGATCAAATTCTGCTAAATATTTCATCTGATAGCTCCCCAAAATGTCCTTGTAGATTCATTTTTTTTATTGTGGCCTTAAAGAGTCGAAAATAAATAAGACAACAAGGAGGTAGTTAACAAGAGTATGTATTTACAGAAAGTACAGAAGTAATGGGTTGCCAGAGATTGCTTTTGGCTTGGTCATAGCCATTCTCTCTCTATCTGTTACCACCACTATTCATAGTGTCGGGAAGAGTCCATTTAGTGATGCAATAGGGTAGATCCCCATAACATTTTTGTACAATTATGTTTTAATTCATCCAGTTTATTTTTAAAACGATTTATATAAGAGCTATTTAAAATTTTATTAGGCAATTTTTTCCAAAAATATTTTACATGAGAGATAGAAACATAGTAAGAGATGGGTAACTTGGTGAGTTAATTGCAAATTACCACTAATAAAAACAATTAAAACTGAGGACTATTTTTGCATGTATTTTGTGTGATTAAAATATATAGGAAAAAAAAACTCATAGAAAAACCGTTGATTAACTCAGCTTGACCTTTTGGCTAGGAGTAAATTGTAGTATCTGTTTTGATACTACACTTCATCTTTTCTATTGTCGGTCAGTGAATGGAGAACTCCTTCTAGACTGAGGAAATTAAAATTTTTGTTCCAATCCAGAGTACCCATATTTGGGAGCTGGATTACCCCACATTAAAAACTGACTTTGTGTCTAACTCTGCTCTCATGGGGAGGCAAGTAATTAGGTACTCAGCTTTAATATAATAATAGATATATGAAATTTGTCATTTACTTGTAGGAACAAGAATTTCTTTGTACTCATGAATACCATCTACGAACACCAAACAATGGAAGACAGCTCGTTAAGTCAGATTCCTGGAACACCCTCAGAAGACCAACTACGATCAGCATTGGAATTATGCACAGATGAGTTGCCGCCTTTGCTGGACTTTGATCATTTAAAGATAGACATTTTGGAATTACCTCAAAATGTTAACACAGAAGGAAAGTCATCAAATGAAAAGTGCAACATATTTAAAAATGTGATAATGCAGGTGAGTGAAATAGATTCTGATTTGCAGTCGGAATTATTCTAGCAGCAGAAAAAACACTCAAAAGATGTAAAATGTATACTATATTTTCGCTCTTTCTGTTCGTCTGTCTAAGAGGCAATTGAAAACAAATCTCTATGTTAAATATTTATGGGTTTATTATTAGTATGAATATCAGTTAAAATATATTTGTTCAGTTGGATCTGGCGTGATGTTATAAACAGGATATGTTTTAGACAAAGATCACATAGAAATAATGCATGGAAATAAGCTGCTAGTTCGTGAGAATAGGAAGTTATACAAATTAGGGAGAAATGATTTCAGACATGCGATAGAGAGCATGGTTGTTGCAAATTTCTAAGAATTTAATTGGAAGCCTCGATAAGTGGGTGTGTTATTTTAAATATTGGTGGGTGTGTTACTAGTTATAATATTAGTTAAAATATATTTTTTTCAGTTAGATCTAGAATGATGTTGCAAACAGGATATGTTTTAGACAAAGATCACAAGGAGATAATGAGTTCGACCTTGCATGAAAATAAGCTAAGATTCATCAGAAAGGAAGTGATAATAATTACTCGGAAATGATTCCAGACATACTATTGAGAGAGTGGCGGTTGCCAATCTCTAGGAGTTTTGTGTAGGAGCTTGGGTCAGCAAGACATGTTTTAAACAAAACGATAATTTGAAGTGTTTCTGGCAGAGAGCGGGTAAATTGTTGCCTACCGAAATTGGTAAGATACTGAAACAAAGTATATAGAAGAAATCACACAAGATTGAGATAAAAGAATATGTATTAAACAAATACAGGAAATGTTTTGCAAAACTAATTGTATTTTGCCCCTTAAAAAGCCCAACTATATAAGAGTTCTTTTAACATCAGAAATAGACGGCCCCCTGAATTGTTCTGATTCAAGTAAGTCTCATTCAAAATAAGGAGAAAATCCCTTACATGTTGACTGGACTGCAATCAGATTCAAAAGAAGACGAACAATGAATTTTTGCATCCAACCTGCTAAAAATAGGTGTTTGTTGATTGGTCAAGGAGAATTGCCTTGAATCAAATTGGAATATTTGATAAGTAAAAAGAAGCTAATTCCTCGTCACGATGAACAAAGAGGGATAATTGTTTAGAAGAACAGAGGAGATAACCTTTCCTTTATACTCTTTATGTCTCTTCTCTTCCCCTCTTTTGACTTTGCTGCTCACTGAACGATCAAGTGTAACAGATATGAATAAATCATTCATCTTCTAAAAGATTATGGGTTGAATTGAATAACTATAGTTAATGTGCGAAGTATGCCCCTACTTTTGTTAACTCAGTCCTCAGAGGATAGCAACACACACGCACTATACCGATGCTGGAGAGAAGAGAAGATATGATTTTGAGTTGATTGAAGAATTTATTTGTTGACGTTTTGTAAATAAATGATTATGTAAGGGTCAACATGAAGACGACCAGTGTTTCTAGCAGAGAGCGGGTAAATTGTCGCCTACCGAAATTGGTAAGATACTGAAACAAAGTATATAGAAGAAATCACACAAAATTGAGATAAAAGAATATGTGTTAGACAAATACAGGAAATGTCTTGCAAAACTAATTGTATTTTGCTACTTAAAAAGTCCAACGATATAAGAGTTCTTTTAACATCAGAAATAGACGGTCTATGTAACATCTATACCAGGATCAAACAGAACTTTTCTCAAATACAATTTGGTGATAGTAATTTCGTATTAGGTTTCGTTTTATTGTAGGGTCGGCATTCGTGCTGAACATTTTCAAACAGCAAAAACGACATTTTATTTTATTTCGTTTTACTTCTCTTTTTTCATAAATATATGAACCTCCCAAGAAAAGTATCAACAGAATGTCATCTACCCCTTGCCCACGAAATGTTGCGAGTATAACACTATACTCATTTAGCTTCAAGCTTTGGTTCCTCCTTGTAAAACTTTCACAACAAGACCTCATCTTCTACCACAGCTGAAAAGAAATTTCCTTTCTTTCTCTGTGTGCCTCATATCAAACGGAATTTCCACGAACAGTTTCCTTCCAAAAACTTCCCATCTGTGGAACACGTTGCCACAAGATTGCTTACCTGAGGACTACAACAGGGTCATCTTAAACACTAGTCCCTATTTACTTACCTTTTCAATGAAGGCAAATTTAGTCACAAGGTCGATTTTAATGTGTGGAAAATCCAGCCTCTCAAAAAGGGGCACTCTGGATTGAGACAAATATAAAAATTGCCTCAGTCTAAACGGATTTCTCCTTCACTAGTCGAGGACAGAAAAGATGAAGTTTAGTATCAGAACAGATACTACACTTTGATCAAAGCCAAAATACACTTTTCATGAACCGTCCTCATAAGTCATCAAATTTTATTCATTCAATTCATTATTTTCAATCCTCTCATAATATTCATAATCATTCAACTGATAATCTATCGATCTCATTAAACCTTATCCTCAAGAGCATTTTAGCCTTCATATGTGGTGACTCATTAGTAAAAAAGGTTTATGTAACACAATTCTATTTTATCAATTAACCATTCTGTTTGCTGAATCAGCTCTTTAATTTATTTTCAGGAATCTTCCGGTTACAACCACTTAATGCAAAGCGTGCATCAGGAGGTCAACAAATTAAAAGGGAAATTGGTGCAGGGAATCAAGGCTGTTAATGGGAGACAACTGAACTTGATTAAGTCACTACAGAAGCTTCAAGTTCCAATTTCATGGCTTCATCAAGGTTGGATTGCAGCATGCTACACACTGCCATCTTGGATAGAAGGTAAAGAATCAGGAAAACAATAAAAAAGTATTTAAAAAAAACTATATAGAATCCAGATATTATGTATTGATTTACTCCTCTCCAGAAGTTAGGCACAAGGCCAGTTTTTATCTTACTCCCACAAGTAAGATGTGACCCAAGGTCGGGTCAGGAAAGTGGGGTTTAAAAATTGCCTGGGCAGCCCCGTCGGCATTCCAGGTAGTAAGCAATAAACTTACTCCCCCCCCCCCCCAAAGAGGGGAGGCGAAGCCTGGGATGGTGACCTCCTAGAACTGCACAGGACAGACCTATAGACAGGCGTAAATCAAGCCCCGAAGGCCAAGACAATACCAGTCTATGGGGTACAGTATCCATCGGAATAGATACTACACTTTGATCTTAGCCAAAAGGCCAAGAATCCAGATATTATGTAGCATCACAGCTAAGGCTCTAGAGCTGATCTTCACATAAATTATACGACTATCTTCTATAGTAATCTGTAAGAAGGCGGATCGCTAAAGAAAGGAAAACAAGGCCCTTTTATAAACAACATTTCATATACATTTATTTATATGGCATATGCAGTTGAGTGTAAGTTGCCAGAAGTTACGAGAGTGAATTTTGTTTTTAATTGTAATAAATTAAAGTAAATAAGTGTCAGTTTTTTCTTGGAGTAATATATCTAGTCGATAGGTGGCAGGTAAGGGTGTCTACGTTTTTCTTCATGGCTGTCTGGGAGCTCTTTGACTGCTTTGCGAACTCCTAAATGTTTATGCATGGAGTCCTTAAAAGGTTCAGTCGAAATTACTATGGTCTTATTGATGATTATGTGACCAAACAACCTAACTAGGGCTTGTCTCTGCCAAAGAAAGCAAATGTCAGTGTTTATGACTGCTACAAGATCAGGGTTAAATACAAGTGTAGCTTCTGTGATGATTCGGCATGGATTCCTTAACTGTCATATTCGTCTAGTGATACTTTAAAAATCAATTCTACACACAACAAAATTGTAGCCGTCAGCAAGTGTATTCTCCCATAGGAACAAGATTCAATGGAAGGCGAGGAAACCTTAGTTGAGGTAACTGTGGTCTTCTTTCCTGGAATGCTTCGTTGTTCTCTCTTTACTAAGTTGTGATGTGGTAAGTAAGAAGAATGGATATCAGTGAGATCAAGAGAATTGAGATTTACCTACTTTCCATTTTAGTAGTTGCAAATAATCATATCATTCTTTTTATGTTCATTGCTCTTATGTGAGTTCCAACGTGTGACTATGTGCATATTCTGAAGCATAGTTGCAGTGTTGACATAGGTGTGTATGTTTGCGGTGTGTTCGTATGTGTCAAACCATTGCAATAAAAAAATTAAATACTCAGTTTCGTAAAGCTATGTGATAAAATGCACATATGTTATATTTAAGATTATAGTTGACTGGAAGGAAACACAGTGTACTAGAATATTGAGGAGGATAATCGGTACTCAGATTCTACGGAAAACACATAGGTAATAGTACTAATTAATTACTATTGATTTAAAATACTGTAGAGATTTATTGAATAAATAGTTATATAGAGTAGATATGATGATAAAAAGACCAGAAAAGCATAAAAAACATCGTTTCGAATCCCCTGATAGTATTGTCCATCATCCAATTGACAATATCATTAACTCTTATCCTCAAGAGACCTCTGGGCCTTGATAAGTGGTGACTCATTTGTATATATAAAAAAAATTCAGTAGTCATTCTTTCTTATGCCATCGACTTGAGAATCGTTGCCTCAATCGATATTAATCTTGTCTTAGTAAGAACGTACATTAAATTAGAAAACTGTAGTAGTTAAATGATGAAAGATCTATTTTCTCTTATATATACTGCAATCTCTTGCGTATTGAGTTGTGATTTGATTAGCGAAAACAGGCACATCTAAACTTGTGCATTGATACACAGGCGATTAGCACATCACTAACCTGCGTACCCATAACCTGTTTATTTCTGCGTAAAGCTGGATACGCACCAAATACGACAGTTCGAGTCGAGACTTTAACATAGACAAACGTGGCATTTCCTCTAACCTTTCTGCATCAACATGTTGATGAGAGGTGGAAATAATCTCAAGACCAACAGGAATTATATTACATTTCTCCTATGATGCCTGCCGACCTAGCGACTCAAATTACATGTTTACATATTCTTTTTCCAGTTAAATAAAATACATATTTATATTATTGTAAAGAAAGCTTTGGTTTTTATCTTTGAACTCTGATGACCATTTTCTTATTATAGTCAGATACGGCCAACTAAGCAAAATGGCTATCTCCTGTTTTGACACTCTCAACAAACACCACCACTTTACAAAACAAAAACATTGAATTCAAATCTCAAATCTTGTAGGGATATGATATTTTCCAAGAGTTTCATTATATATTGTATCTTTATCTTTTAAGTCTTGAAATTTATCATTTTTATTTTCAGCCAGCAAACGCCAATATCAACAACTGAAGACTTTGTGTGAACAGTTCAGTTTGCTGCTATCCCCTTTGGACCAGGGAGGATTATCCTTGTGGCTTGGTGGAATGAGCAACCCGGTGGCTTGCATAACTGCTCTTCAACTGGATGCTGCTCTCAATCAGAAATGCTCACTGGAGAAAGTAAGTCAGAACATTCTCTTTTTTCTACTGTTTTGACTTGTGTTTTAATTAGTAAAAAAAAGAATGTAATTAAAATCTAATTTTAGAGTTATTTTCTTCTGTTACATAACGAGGCCCGTTGTTTGAATGGAAGGTTTGAGTGACACCTTAAGGGTCAGAGGTAACCCCAGAACGGAAGTCAATAAAACCATGTGACTTCCGGGCAAAAGCTGTGAATTAGAGAGCTTAAACAAGTGTTACATAACGAGGGCCGTTGTTTGAATGGAAAGTTTGAGTGACACCTTAAGGGTCAGAGGTGATCCCAGAACAGAAGTCACCAAAACTACATAACTTCCGAACAGAGATTTTCTGTCTCTTAGCTGGCAAGACTTCAAACAGAAAAGAGGTGTCCAGGGTGCAGTCACCAATAATGGGTGGGTGGGGGGTACTGAATATAACTAGGTTTAGTGGAACTAGCTATCTGTCTATCTATATGTGTGTCTTTCCTTCTCTCTGTCTCTCATATGTGTAAAAGTAACCTGCCTCTCTGATGTTTTCTGTGACTGTTCCTCTCTTGGTAATAAACTATTTTTTATTAACATCGGTGTCTGAGGGATTGTATCCAGAAACAAGCTAGAACCTTGGTTCACGACAACGATGACACATGTGCATAATGGTTTATACATGTATCAGTAAGCGAAAATACAACACTGCAAGCCAAATACAAAATCGTTAAATCATCCAAGTGCAGAATTATATGAAATGGGTTTAATGGCCATGATTGTATTACGCTAATTAATTTAATTAACCTTTTTTTTCTTAAAAGATAATTTTTTATTGAATTTTTAATTTATAATAAAAATATTCGAAATAAGACGGACATTTTTTTTTAACAGAAATTAAAATATATAACAAATGAAAAAATTAATATAAAAGAGGAACATTTCGAACGTCAATAACATTTCAGGAATGTAACAACAAATAATAGTTAACTAATAAGCAAGTATCAGGAAGTTTGATGGGATGTCCTGCTGGCTTGGTAGGCCGAGAGCAGGCTCAACGCATTTCCACAAATAGTGGCAATGAAGAGGTGCTCATGAAGCCAAGTCAATTCACGATGGTCCCCAGTGTTGCGTATCATTAACAGACCAAGGCTGTTGAGAACGTGGAGTCTATCACTCCACTCGTCTCCACGGCGATCGGATGGAACACAAATCTGTTGAGAATACCAGCATATTTTGGGTGTTTGCAGTTCTCTGCTGATGCTGATGCATGCCTAGGGTGTTTTTTACCGATTTAATTAACTGAATATCAAAGATATGTGGTCCTGTGTATGACCTTACACTACACTGATAGCGAGACCGCTATTTGGATGATTTGAAGAATGTGGAGTCACTCTTACATTACCATTACTCCTAGCTCAATTCTAACCTTTGAAATCAATCAGTGAAACATTTTGGATAATTTTCCTGTCTTGCTCCCTCCAACAATCTTTGTTAGATATGGTGGTTTTCCCTGGAATCTGTGTAACAATAATTTCCTCAATATTCCAGTCCACTTTTTTCCTCTAGTCATGGTCTGGATGGTGCTATACCTTTGCAGTCTTTCTATCCTCTCACACTTTCTGTGGCCATTTTTTTTTTTAGTGCAAGGCAGTGTGGGGGGTGGTATTATTATTATTATTATTATTATTATTATTATTATTATCATCATCATCATCATCATCATCATCATCATCATCATCATCATCATCATCATCATCATCATCATCATCTATCTATCTATCTATCTATCTATCTATCTATCTATCTATCTATCTATCTATCTATTAATACGATAGCGTGTGTGTTCGTGTGTCACGCTTCCGGCAAAAAGCTCTGCGCATGCGTGCCGCACCTAGATTTTGAAAAACATTCAACTCGCCTAATTTTCGACACATTTTCAAGTATTTCCCTTTGGCGCAACGGTTAACGACGTAGTATTTTTAACTTCGGCCCGACTGGTTTATAGTTCGATCCCAACCAATCTCTAAGATTTTTTTTTCTACATTTCGAGGGGAGGGGGAAGAGAGGTAGGAAGGGGACGACCGGGAAGACACATATTAATACAATAGCGTGTGTGATTTTGTGTGTGATGCTTACATCAAAAGCAACGGCCTTCCGAATCTTTGTATGCTACTCATGAATTGGCTTGGCCTTTTGGCTAAGATCAAAGTGTAGTATCTGTTCCGATGGATACTGCACTCCATAGACTTGTATTGTCTTGGCCTTCGAGGCTTGATTTACGCCGGTCTATGGGTCTGTCCTGTGCAGTTCTAGGAGGTCCACCCTCCCAGTCTTCACCTCCCCTCTCTGGGGAGGAGTAAGTTTATTGCGTACTGCCTGGGGCGCCCCTACCGGGGAATACCAACAGGACTGCCCAGGCAATTTTTAATGGCCAGAGTGCTCACCTTCTCGAGCGCTGGCTTTTCAAACCCCACTTTCCCGACCCGACCTTGAGTCACATCTTACTTGTGGGAGTAAGATTAAACTGGCCTTGTGCCTAACTCCTGGAGAGGAGTAAATAAATATTCATGAATTGGAGCCAAATTTAATTTAATCGAAAACATTTACAAAGTAAGGTTTAGTCGTCGAAATATTACCTTCACTAGAAATATTGTATATAAAAAAGTTTTGTAAATTGTTTCATGCATTGTTCATTTAAAAAAATAAATATTAGTCCAAATCTTATTATATTTTATTCAAACATGTATAGGTTAGGAACAAGATAATTAGTATTGAAAACATCATTTCGTGTAATTTACACGGGTCCCGCTAGTTATTATTATTATTATTATTATTATTATTATTATTATTATTATTATTATTATTATTATTATTATTATTATTATTATTATTATTATTATTATTATTATTATTATTATTATTATTATTATTATTATTATTATTATTATTATTATTATTATTATTATTATTATTATTATTATTATTATTATTATTATTATTATTATTATTATTATTATTATTATTATTATTATTATTATTATTATTATTATTATTATTATTATTATTATTATTATTATTATTATTATTATTATTATTATTATTATTATTATTATTATTATTATTATTATTATTATTATTATTATTATTATTATTATTATTATTATTATTATTATTATTATTATTATTATTATTATTATTATTATTATTATTATTATTATTATTATTATTATTATTATTATTATTATTATTATTATTATTATTATTATTATTATTATTATTATTATTATTATTATTATTATTATTATTATTATTATTATTATTATTATTATTATTATTATTATTATTATTATTATTATTATTATTATTATTATTATTATTATTATTATTATTATTATTATTATTATTATTATTATTATTATTATTATTATTATTATTATTATTATTATTATTATTATTATTATTATTATTATTATTATTATTATTATTATTATTATTATTATTATTATTATTATTATTATTATTATTATTATTATTATTATTATTATTATTATTATTATTATTATTATTATTATTATTATTATTATTATTATTATTATTATTATTATTATTATTATTATTATTATTATTATTATTATTATTATTATTATTATTATTATTATTATTATTATTATTATTATTATTATTAGTAGTAGTAGTAGTAGTAGTAGTAGTATTAGTATTAGTATTATTATTATTATTATTATTATTATTATTTTTTTTTTTTTTTTTTTTTTTTTTTTTTACTCACTAGGAGTTCTCACCCACATCATTCTCAGCAATTTCTCACTGACAATAACAAGTGGTATTCCCTGGAGTCTGAGTGACAACAAATCTTTTAGGATTTCCAGCACTCTGTACCTCTTTTGATAACAATTGCAAATCATTTTACACTATCGCAACAGCTGTTTACCATTGATTCTTTGCTGACAATGACGGTTGGCTTTCTCTTAAATTAGAGAGACAATATGCCCCCCCCCCCGGTTCCAGTAATCTTCGTACCTTTGCAGTAGTGTTCTGGTTAGAGCTCTTCCTTCTCAGTCTTTCCCTTCTTCTTAACTTTTCACAACCATTTCGTGCCACTACCTATTTGTGTGTGTGTGTTTTGAAAAAGATGTCATATTATAGGGTTTATTATTATTATTATTATTATTATTATTATTATTATTATAGCAGTAATTAGGTTAGGTTTGGCTGTTTTATGGCATTTTAACCCTTTTTTGAATTTTTTAATATCAAAACACAATACCTATTAGAAACGATTCATTATAAAAGATTAATTCAAGATAAGTTGCTATCTTACCAAAACCTGGAAGGAAATTGTGGGTACATTCATTTCCCAACGGTAGACACTATCTCAGTCAAACCTTTAAAAGTGAAAACATATAAATAACAAAATCTAAGTTGTTTGAGTCATGGCTCTTATATGCCAAGGCGGATCATATTTAGAAGCACCCTCTAAATGTTAATACAGTTGCCACTACTTTTCAACATTACTTATTATAATGTCTTGACTGAGTTGGGAGACACACGATTGGCCTAATGGTTCTGTAATATGCAAACAACTATAGGATTAGTACATATTTATTTCATATATTTATGAACGAATAGCATAAGCACAAACAAATAAGACACATCAGAAAATGGTGATACCGACATTAACTGCAATTTTAACTTACTTCCTTTCGTACAAAGTTTGATCTTCACCTTGTTTAATATACGCATAAAAAAAAACAATGGCCTCCATAAAATTGTGATATTTCTTAAAATCCATAACTCAACCGATAAAGACGCATAAAATAGAAGATAAAATGCTCTCATTTCATAACTGGTGAACAGTCAACACGCATAACGCTTTAAGCATTAAAAAGTTACTTTTAGAATGCGTATAAGAAAACTGGGTACCATAAATATTAAAATCTCACACCTACTTCTGTCATAGCTTACCCAGTCGAATTGCTTTTCAGACTGACATATTATAATGTGTCTTTTTTCTTTTATGTTTTAAAATAAAACTTCTAGCCAATTACAACATAGAATAAGTAGTTTTATTGCTCACTAGCAGGGCTTGTGTGCTGGCGTTGCCCGGAAAAACAGAGAGTACTAAGAATTGTAACTCCCGGAAGTAAATTGACCGGAAAGGACCCAAAAGACTTTTTTTTATCAAAAATGCTAAGCCTTTATCAACGATATAAAATATATCATAAAAAGCTGACTTGTTTGCTTGGTCGTTGTGGGTGTTTAGTGAAGAAGGTTTTTTTTCTTACAATTCAACAAAAGAATAAAATGGTTGACTTGTTTACAAAAGGACCAAAATGCATTATGGCGGCATTTGATTTTGTAATGAAATAGATTTGTTGGTAGTGGGGTGAAGGATACTCACTGACTTGTTTGTTTGGCTGCAGTATGTGTGTGTGTTTAGGGTGGTGGCTTCGTTTTTAAGTTACAATTTAACAAAGAAATAAAATAATTGATTTGTTTATGAAAGAACTAAAATGCATTATGATGGAATTTAATTTCGTAAGGATGTGTGTATGTGTGTGTTGGGGTGTTTTTCATTTACAATATAGAACTAGATCGCATCCTCCAGAAGTAAATTGACCTGAAAAGACTGGAAAGACTCTTTTAACTCAATATGCTTGAATAAAACTATGTGTTATAATAAAATGACATTAGGACTAAACAATGACATTAGAACTATGTGTTATAATAAAATGACATTAGGACTAAACAATGACATTGGAACTATGTGTTATAATAAAATGACATTAGGACTAAACAATGACATTAGAACTATGTGTTATAATAAAATGACATTAGGACTAAACAATGACATTAGAACTATGTGTTATAATAAAATGACATTAGGACTAAACAATGACATTAGAACTATGTGTTATAATAAAATGACATTAGGACTAAACAATGACATTAGAACTATGTGTTATAATAAAATGACATTAGGACTAAACAATGACATTAGAACTATGTGTTATAATAAAATGACATTAGGACTAAACAAATCTTCATGGAAAGACATCGGGTACTTACGGGAAGGGCCACGAGAAGGTTGCCAACATCTCTAAGTGAAAGTGGTACTGTGGTAGTGACTGGATTCGAACTTGGAACACCCAGGTCTTCAGTCCGTGTCGATATCCACTTAACCACCGTCACCTCCCAAAACTGGGCTGATAATCCTAGAGGTACTGCAATACTAGGCTAACCCGTGGCAAAGGTGGAGCAAGCCCCTAATTCTTCGCCATGTTGCAAAAATCAGTTTAATATCGTAGTCCCCAAATCGGGGACGTATCAGATATTAAGCTGATAAGAACAGATACTACACTTTGATCTCAGCCAAAAGGCTGAGAAGAACGAATAGTGAATTAATGAGATGTCCTTATGCAAAGCAATATGCAAATTAGTAAACCATTGGATGAGGATCGTATATACATGATCAGTATATTAAAACAGTATTGTTCTACTATTTTGAATATGAATTTAGAGTTTTAATCTCAGTGTCAATGCGATAAATAACCCTAAATACAAATGACATTGAATGAAGTGATATTTGAAATGTTTATGAAAAAAATTTGTCTAAATAATGATTTGATTCGTAGCATTTGCCATTTCAGATGACCTTGAGATTGGTGATGTTGGAGCCGAGAGCATTGACCAATACACCTTCTGAACTTTCATTTCATGATGTTTACCTTTCATGTGCCGACTGGGATCATGAACACAACTGTTTTCTAAAATCCTCGTAAGTTATTTCCAATTTTGATTTATTAAAAGTAAGCTTCCATTTCATTATTTTGGTAAAAAAAAACCCAAAATAACAGAATAGGTAAAAAAAACGAAACAAAAATCAAAGTAAAAAGATTCCTGTGCAAAGCTGGGTAGGGACGGCTAGATAAATTATAAATCTAATACAATTAACCTTATGTGAATAATACTTTTTAGCAATTTATGGTAAAAAAGCGCTTTTGTTACTTTTTATTTCTTCAATTTTTTTAAGGCATATAAAAGTTAACTTTGTATATGTACAAATACACTGAATAAAGAAATACTTTTATTTATAATGGAAAATTGAAACTAAAACAATGATGCAATTTAAAATGAATAAAATCATTTTTGTTATTTTTTTTTTAATCTGAGACTTTCGACCCGTAAAAGTGTCCTCGTCATAGAGCAATACTTTTTTTTCCCCCTTTTCCTCATATTTGTTGGTATTAATCACAGGAGGACAAGCCTTCCGCTGAAATACGGTATTATTCAAGTTTGGGCAATGTGATGTGTGCTTGGTAACGTGTGTGTGAATTAAAAAAGAAATGTCACATCTTATGAAGCATCATGCATGTATGAATATTCATAATAGAAAATTGAAACCAAAACAATGATGCAATTTAAAATGAATAAAATCATTTTTATTATTATTTTTTTAATATAATCTGAGACTTTCGACCCGTAAAAGTGTCCTTGTCAGAGAGCAATACTTTTTTTATTCCTTTTCTTCATATTTGTTGGTATTGATACCAGGAGGACAAACCTCTCACTGAGATCCGGTATTAGTCAAATCGGTTATGTTTGTTTCTTTGACAAACTGTCTATTAAACAATTAGTAACCGTTTCATTTAATTATGAACATTATCAAAGCAAGTCAATTCTTCAGCAAGCAACGATATTCGTCAAACCATTATTTTGGTGCCACCGCAAAAGATTTGTTGGATACTGACAAATTGTCAGCTAACTCCTGTCCTATTTGAACCTTTATAGCCCTTCTTCCATGCAACGATACATAATCTATTTTCCATTAATAACTTCTGTTGTATTTTTTTTATCCTTCAGGAATCAGGTTCACCATTTTTCAACAATGGTCTTACAAATCAAACAGTACCACGATGACGAAGATACAACTCCAGCAGCAAATATTTACAGTTGTCCAATTTACACAAATCCAGTAAGGTTATTTACATCTCTCTCTCTCTCTCTCTCTTATATATATATATATATATATATATATATATATATATATATAAATATAGAGGCTAACAAGCCTTCAAAAGCCATGTATTAGATGCGAGTAATTAAATCAAAAGAAAAATAAAAATATTTCGAAACATTTAATAAAATATTTCGAAATACCTTCCGTTTTTTTTTTTCTTCATCTTGATTTTTTTTTTTGGCTAATATTTCGCTTGACAAAAACAAGCTTCATCAGAGCCAAGACAAACAAAGGTATAACCTTTTTTTTTCCATAATTTACTTCCTGGTGTTGGTGAAGTGTCACGTCCGGTGTTGTGGACTATTGTTGAAAATGTCTTGTTTTAAATAGAATAGAACTTGAATGCGCATGGTCGCTGCGAGTAATAAATTAGGAAAGTTCATTTTATAAAGCATCTTATGTAAGTTAATATAAATATAGAGGCTAACAAGCCTTCAATCTATATATATATATATATAATGTGTGTGTGTATATATGGGGAGCATTTTTTCTTTTAAACATATTTCATGAAATATTACGGACAACTTGTGTCTGCACATCTTTCTTTTGATCCTTTCTAAGTTCCTTATTAGTTTTATGGGCTCGAGCTGGAATTTGCCGATTTATTTGCCGTACTTATTTTTGAGCCCTAGTACTTTCAAATCCATCTAAATCCATATTGAAGGAGTGGTTATTAAGTTATGTTTAAATATTTAGTAATAGTTTTAGCGGTAATTGTGGGATTGGTTGTAGTATTTATAACGTATTAATATTAGTATTATAAGTATTTTAGGAGGTTCTCACTATTATCGAAATTAATTTTGTTAATGGATGCCATTTTAGTTTTTAAGTGCAACGCTTCTAATGTCTGTAGTCATAGTGTTATAGTTTTGTGTAATATATATATATATATATATATATATATATACACAATTTATTTTATGTAATTGTTTTTATTGGTGATGATAGCGTTTGTTACGTTGCTTTACTACTATTTCTGCTCCTTTTATTCACTTCCTAAGTGATACATATTAATGCAGAAGACTGCATTATTAGTCGCCCATAACTTTATAGGACGTATTTTTCGTTAATATATATATAGTCTCGGAGGTTTCTCAACCATTAAAACTATTACCCACCCCCCAAAAAAACCCTGAAGTCCCAAGTCGTTCAGTGGAAAATCACTCATGTAAGTCAATTTAGTTTTTACAGTTATTATATTAGTTTGCTTCTAACATTATTTAAGGGATCATCAGTTGTTTACCATGAAAAACTGTTTCGGGAATTTAATATATATATATATATATATATATATATATATATATATATATATATATATATATATATATATATATTAATTTGTTACGTACATAAAAGTAATCCATAGACACGTTTTTCTGGCTCACAACCGTCATGAGCATGGCTAACTTAGACTAGGATCGAACCCCGGAACAAGAGTCAGAATTAACTCCAATTTCGAGCGTGCTAGCCAATGAGACTACAGACGAGATGAGAAATACGCCCTCTATGTGTTAAGGGAGGCGGACAGGTATAGTCGGCTGTCATAACAGTGTTCAAGAGATTAGTTACCGGAAAGTGTTTTACACTTCCCCGTAACTAATTCCTTTCACAAAATATTCAATAAGAATAACTTAAAACTGTTCTACAGTTGCTGCGAAAACTTAGAAATTATAATTATTATTGTGTATAACAAAATAGTAAATGAAAGCAGTAGAGAAAACCATAATACCAAATAGAAATAAGAAAGTTAATAAGAGAAAAACTGTAACTGTAGAACTCGTGGTCTTTGTCAACTAAAGAATAAATACCTCACCAAAAGCATTGTTTACTAAGCCACAATATTCACCAAGTAAAACCCGAATAACAAGAAGTACTACAGATTTTAAAACCAGATATTACAACCATAAAAGCTAATTCAATAACAAAAGAAAACGCTCAATAAAAACAGCAATAGCGACCCATTAGTGTGAACTCAAAGAAAGAAGACGCTCACCAATAATCGAGACGACCCATGCATTTTATGTCTGAATGAGAAATGTGAAATTCTAAACTTTAAAGATCCCCAACACCTGTTAAACTGTAGAAGTGAAATAGTAAGCAACTGTATACAGAGAATACTATAAATGGTTTTGTCGTTATTCTTGGACTGATCTTATATTCAGGAAAGATGGAGACAAATTATAGGATATATTTTACCATACGTAACTATATAAAATTGATTTTAATAAAAAATGCTTGTAGGTATAAGATACAGAAAAAAACACTCTTCTATTTTCTTGATTATTTTTTAATTTATCTAGTTTCTACATGCGTGTGATTTTTCACTTGATAAAACAATCTGCTCAAAAATTATATTGGAAAAATCGATAAAAAAAATTAATTGTTAATTTCGTTTTTCAAATCTATCTTGCCAATAAATTTTCAATTTGAGAAGAGATATTAAAAAAACTGTGTTCAATTTTTAGAAATTCCATTCATTATTTTGAACATCACAATTATTTTTTCTAAACTACCCCGGACACTCTTGGGCAAGGTGTTCATTCTACACTAACTCCATCATCCCAAATGTCACCTTTCTCAGCCATTTCTACCTTTTTTTCTGCCTACCCTACTTCTTAACCCTATCAACTTCTCAAGGTCTGTTGATCCCAACCCTGTCTCCTGGTATGACCTTAAAATACACCCGGTAGTGGAGGTTCAAATTTAGAGAAATTTGGAGAGTGTGGAGTCATAACGTCGACGCCATTACTTACAGTTCCATTCTGACCTTAAGTGGTTGTACCTGTCAGAGTCCAAGTTATGAATTAAATAGAATCTCTCCTGATATGACATGAAAATACGGCCGATGGTCAGGTTCAAATTTAGGAACAAGGAGGTCATGCCACACTCCCCGTGTGGCATCACCCCCTAGTTGCACTAACTTACAGGTCCTCTCTCATCTGGTGTAGTGGTATCTACACAAAAATTATCCTTTGCAAACTATTTATTTACAAACTATATGCCTACAAAACAAATTAATATATAAATTATAGATCCAATATTTCTACATCGAAAAGCACCGTAGAATAGAAAATATAAGAAATCATTTTTAAAACCAAATTCGATGATAGAAGATGTATTTAAATCTTTTTTAATAAATGAAAACAATTTTTTTTCCGATGTAAAAATGTTGGATCTATTACTTATACAGACACGTGACCAGCGTTTTTTTCTACACAAATTCAAAACATTAATCACAATCTCCATTTAACAATAGGAGAAATCGGCTATCGGCAGCGTTCGTCGTTATAGCTTGACAATGAATAAAGAAAAAAAAAAGCAATATCTATAATTCATTAATGAAGGCCTGTGTTGGCCGAAATATTTGATTTATATTGTTTTCATTTATTGGAAAAAAAAATCATCTACCATTGAATTTGGTTTACAAAATGATTTCTTATGATATATAGATATTTGAAGACAGTAAGAATAAGGAACATATAACATTTTTTACCAAAATGATTGAATTCAATCTTAAATGACCTCAAAATAAAACTATGAAATTATGATTTATACTTGAAGATTAATATATTGTCTTGATGTCGTTTGAGGTAATATGCTGCATTTCTGAAACTTGTGTTGAATGGATCTATTTACTACCTCCCCACGAGGACTGTTATGTTAGGAAATTCAGCTCCCCCAAATGGGCACTCTGGATTTTATTTTTTCTTTACATTACATTGTGCATAATGACTTCATGTTTGTTTTAGAAATATAGACATTATATATAGAGGATAGCCTCTAATTAGGGTTGCCAGTCTGGGATCGGTTTGATGCCGTTAGTTTCTGTAGTGAGCGTGTCGTCATCCTTCCATATGCAGCACCTGGTGTTCAAAAATTGTCACTCATTTAATACTGACCAGGCTCAACGTCGTTTACTGCATTTTTTAGTAGTAGTTTGAGTGTTAAAGGAACTTTCAAGGGAACTCACTCTTACAAATTTTTAAGGAATTAATTCCCTTGAAAATATTGCTGGCTAAAATTTACATAGAAAAAATATTTCATAAATCTATTACTAATAGAGATTTGGTATCTGTCTGTCTGAAGCCGACACTATATTATTACTTCTATTAATTGTACTATTGCACTTCTATTACTAATCGAGATTTGGTATCTGTCTGGAGCACAAAACTATACTATTACTTCTATTAATTTTACTAAACTATATTATTAGTTTTGATCGCTCTCTTTTTATATCTACTTATCAGCTCCTATATATACCTATTCGAAAACTTCCCCAAACATCACTCGTCTTTCAAATTTACATAATTAATTTGTTTTAAAGCTTCTAATAAATTAATATTTGCAAATATACACCCATGATTGGATTTTACAGATTTCCAGATGTATTTAAAATATTTTCCTCGATTTTTTGTTCTACATTTTACGCCATAAAAATTAAATTTTGTTTAAAAACTATGTTTTTATTATTCCGTTTTTTATTTATTAAAGAGAACTTTAATATGAACTGTGTCGTTAAACAACATCTATGTTTAATTCCATTGTTTCTCCCAGATGTGCAAGCAAAGCAATTCTAGGAAGTGCCCTTATGGAACCAGCTTTAATGCCAAGAAGGCAAACTTCCCACTGGTAGACACTTTGTTTTCGATAGAGGGGGATTACTACATCGGATCATTTCGCATTATGGTCTTACATTTAGATAAATATATTATGTATATATTAAATATGCACTGTGCAAATATCAAAAATGCGTTATTATATTTGATGGTAGCAGTGAAAAACATTCAGTAAAAGACATAATTTATTTGGGAAGAGGAGTAAATACTCTATCTGTACACAGTGAATTAACTATGGTTCCAGCAACGAAAACTGACATTTTCTTGGCAAATAATTCTAATAAAAATAGACTTATTTAGATGTTTTCTGAATGTTTGGAACGAGCAGGGTGTCGGTGTATCCGCGCCAATGGTGACGCTATCTTATTATTGAAACTGCTGTTAAAATATACACTGTTTCGAAATCTAACCATGGCCCCAGCATATGTTAACATTTACCATTTCTTCATGCCATACTTGGATGTGACACCACTTCATGCTTATCCAATTAAAGATTAAAAAAAGACTTACAGAATTGGGCTGAGATGTTCTGTTAGTGTGAGACATAAAAAGAAAACATTATTGTATCTGAAAAACGCTAGAAAAGAACTAAATAAATTGCGCTACAATCGGTTTTCTCAAAAGATACATAAAAAACATAATCACAGTGGATTAAATATCTTGCCTCCAACAACAGCTGCTGCAAAATTTTGTTCTATGCATTGTACTAATAAGTACAAATATCGTTAGTAACTCGTTTTCTAAATCCCATCAATTGGTGATGACAGGTGATCAATAGTGTCATCATACCAGAAATGACTGATATGCTACTAGTACCAGAAAGTCTTCTTAATTTGATCCGGTGCAACTGCAAAAATATTGCAATAAAGCACGGTGTTCATGTAAAAAGTATGGACTTAATTGTTCACCACCCAGTAGGATAGTGTTGTGGTACAATTTGTGCTAATTTGTAAGTGCCTGCAAATAACATTGCAAAATAATTGAATAACAGAAGCACTCAAAGAGCACAACCCTCCGCCATGGTTTATTGTGTTACTCTACTATGCAGGTGAAACTTGGTAATGTTTTTGAAAATGAGATACTAGGAAAGTTTACACAGATTGACTGAGAAATGCCAGATTGACGGAGATTCATATGAAGTTTTTAAATGGCATGTTCTATGTTTAAATGAAAAATGCTGCCAAATCTTGTATCTGTTTTAGATCTAGGTGAAATTTGATCTGGTCATGGTACCCATGTTTTAAATTTCAATGGAATAGACAAGAAATTGACTGAGATGTGTTTTTTTTTAAACTTTGATAATGATGAAAAATAGGAATTTTCCGAATTTAAAAAAATTCTTGCATTCAGATACTGAACTGGATCACATTCCATGGGTCAAGATACAACTTTTGTAAATAAGGCATTGAAATCTGGTGATTATGTTTTGCACAAAGTTGATAAAAAACGGACAAATAAACTAACAAATAAACGATGATTAAAACATAACCTCCTTGTGTGTGTGTGTGTGGGGGGGGGGTAATTTATGATATATTTATTTATTTTTTTAATTGAAACATAATGATGTAGAAATATATCTAATAAAATAATTCCATGAAATATTCCAATAATTTGATAATGATAGAATATTCTTTGAATGCATACTATAAAACGATGTATTTTAACGAAAATAATTGTCTCAAAACTTAATATTTACCCTAAAAAACATTTTATATAGGTTAATTTTGCTTTAAGATTAAAGAAACGTTCTATATACATCATTTCATATCCTAATGTTTCCCTATCAATTTCAAATAATGCATTGGTGCGATTAGTAGCATACATCATGTACACTGAAAAATACAGGGTACCTGTTGATAAAAATGCCAAATTTGCATATTTCGTATAGGTAGTTCTTTCTAGACTTTTACTATGTTAAAATAGGGACCTTGTAGAAATGCATTATGCAAAAAAAAAACTTGTGTTTCAATTAGTTTGACCTTTTGCCAAAATTGAGGCTTATTTGACTGGACTATTAGGAGTATGCTATTCAGTCGCTAGTAACAGAAAATATTAAACTGGAAAAGACACACTAAAAACGTGAGAAAATTTTTATAACATTATTTTTACATACATTTAATTTTGAATAATGAGTTTTAAAAATGGTTCAAGAACTTCTGATATCGATAAGGTGCTGATTTCAAATCTTTTGTTACTTTGACTTTTAGATCAACCGTTTGACTGCAATGCCAAAACACACACACACACACACACAGACAATTTTGCTTTATATATATATAGATTATTAAAATTCTTGGTTTCCTTCTCTCTTTCAGAGTCGTTTGGTTTGTGTATGCATGGTAGAAATGATCACACCAGTTCCAGTAAAAGAATTGATTCACACTCAAGTTGCAATCTTTTTAAATCCAGGTAATTGAATTTCTTTTATTGAAAACTAAATAAAACATTCTAAATTTTGTTCCTTCTTTATTCTTATTTGCTAAATATTTTTTAAAGTCGGTCAAAAATGCCAATGTCATGTCAATTTCTAAACACAACAACGAGAAAACACAAAGAGGTCAGATCTCCCCCACCTGAGCAGTTATCTAAATGAGTTGATTTTCAAATTTTCTCTACACATCCTTAGTGTTATGCAGGTACAATAGTCGAAGAGTTAAATTTTGCTTTACACAAAATCAGGTTTAAATATGTCTACTATCTTATTTTATATCCAGCTGGAATAGTGTGCATGTACGGACTGCATGGCGCAAGTTTAACTTCTTGTTCATTTCCACATGTTACTCAGGGTTAGTTTACAACAGCTATGTCTGTAGTGAAATGTTACAATACTGGGCTCCCACTAACTCGGTCTTTCTGAGAATACAGAGAAATGACAGGGCTATGGCTCGGTGGATTTATGATGTACGTCTTGATGGCAGAATTAGTTCTGACTCCCTACTATTGAAGCTGAACATGTCCGGAGTGGAGTCAGGTCTGCATTGCAACCACCTATGTTTAATGAAGCTCTGATTGGAGAAATAGATGTACATAAATCTCAATTGTGGATTACTGAGGAAAATGCAGTCTAAATAAGACTTTTAATGATTCCGTCAAAGATGACCTCAAGCTATTGCATATCGAAATCAACGTAAACGATAGACTTTAATGGAGAAAATCACTTTATACCGTCATTGTCAAAGTGCAACCTACATCTGATGTGTCCGGGAAACGTTAAACAAAGCAGAAAAAAAAGAAGAAAAAGAAGAAGAATAGTCATCCCAGGGTTGTTTCATAATGCTGACACATCCTTGAACCATTTAACAAGTTCAAAAGTTTAAGATCCCCAAATACTTAAAAACAATCATAATGGCGAAAACTAAGTGAAAATAGAGTTTATACAAGTTATTGGATTAGAAAAGTTTTGTAGCACTACAGTCTACCAATTATTTGTCTCTATCAGATTAACTGGATGACGTTCTCACACTTAAGTTGATGACTCGTCGTAGGTAGTCAGCTCAATCAGTTGTGCTGCCTCTCCGTAGTAGTGGCAGTGATGACTGTCAGTGTGTAGATTTGATCTGTCTCTCCCTTTCTTTCTCTTCCTTTTCGTTATTGTTAATAGCCATAGTGATTAAAGAACATCATTATATTTGCTTTGCAGCTTTCATGTTCTATTGCTGATTATTTACTAATATACATTACATGCAGTATACTACAGGGTTACATTATTATTACATCAGCTTTTCCTTGTCCACTACACTGGATTTTCTTAAAAATAGAGCTTAAAACATCACCTTAACAAAATAATTATAACTTTGACGTGACCTCATAGATTTATGACTTATCTCATGTTTCAAAACATTAATTTAAACATAAGCGATAATAAAAATAAATAAATGAATGGGTAAACATCATCAATAGTGTTAGAAAGGGTATGACTACATATCATTAAGGGTATGACTACATATCAACCAAACCATTTCATTATCACATTACTACAGTATAAATCTCTATGCATGAGTGGATGAAGTGTGTGAGGTACGTTGAATAAAAATTCCTACCAGTAAAATAAATAGCCCTGTTGTGCTCGCATACCCTTAATGACAATAAAAGTGTAAAGATTTGGGAATTTCCTTGCTTTTGTACATTTAATATATATGAATTTTCATCTTAACCCTATTAAGGGCATATGATTTCCGTATACTGGCATTTATCATGGAATGTCACTACTTTTGTAAAGACTATGCCTCAATACAATGCTTTCTCATAAGTGATATATTTGGTAGTTTGACTAATCAAGGTATATGGTAAACTGAAATTAAAATGCCACCAACTAGACCCTAGAACCTCTATCTCTGCCAAAAATCAGCTGAATCCATCAAATAGTTGATGAGATACAGGGTGGCACATATGTACGTACGTACGTACGTACATACATACACACAGATAACATGATTTCATGATTGAACTTTCTGGATCTCTGGGTTGCCTTGACTAATGATGCTGAAATTCTACACACTTATAGAACCTATCAAATAAAAATTTTGTGCAAAGTTTTAATTAATTTGGTTTATTGGTTTTTGAGTTATGATTAATCAAAGAAATGAGATTTCCAGCATAGCGCATTCGTGAAGTCTATTAAGAGATAGAGTGCTCTCGCGCCTCCCTTGATATATATATATATATGTATATATATATATATATATATATATATATATATATATATATATATATATATAAATAAATTGGTATACACACATATATATATATATATGTATATATATATATATATATATATATACAATAATATTTTTTATAAATATTAAATATTTAAAATATACCTAGAGACATCGATGTTTCATGCTAACGCAATCTTCAGTCTAGGAACTAGTTCCCAACGGTCACCGGGCGCGAACCCCGAACACAAATCGCCACTGATTCGCAGTCGAAGATCTTACCCGAAGGCCACTGGAAACTAATTAGTAAATAAAGGGGAATTTCAACTGTAAATAGTAGAATTACTACTATCCACCAAGTAATTAAGAGTGATCTACGAGTCGGATCATTGCATATAGCTATTTGTACTACTTGTTATTAAAGCTCCTCGAAAAGTGCCCAGCCTCTGTGGGAGGGGGCTGATAAACAATAATATTTTTTATAAATATTAAATATTTAAAATATACCTAGAGACATCGATGTTTCATGCTAACGCAATCTTCAGTCTAGGAACTAGTTCCCAACGGTCACCGGGCGCGAACCCCGAACACAAATCGCCCATATATATATATGTGTATACCAATTTTTATTTTTCGTAAATTATATTAAATTATTTTTACCTACATACCCCAGCGTTTCACGCTTTCACTCTCATCAGTGTAGTGATGATAATCTCAGACGGTCGCACGGTTTGAACCCCTGCCACAGAATCAACCTATACTGTGCAAGCAAGCACCAAAACTATTAGGTCACGAGACATTACCACATTCAAGAAGGGGATTTAAGTTCTAATTATACGAAGGGCGGCATATCTAGAAAGACTTACTAAAGATTCTACGAACGTTGTCGGAATATGCCTTATAGCTACGTGTCAGTATATATATATATATTCTGTTAATATTGTGTGTAAAATTATAAATATTGTTTTTATGTGTCAAATGCTTTACTTAAAATGAAATGTTTAATGTTTTTTCAGGATGTCTTGATGGAAAGGACTTCCACCCAGAAGACGTCTACCCTGAATACCCTGAAGTTGGTCTGATTACTATGATCAATACAAAGCCAAGATCACAACAGTTGACTGAAAATAGAAATAGCGATCAACCAGAGGAAAATGATCACTCTGCTACATCTGATCCTTCCCAGTTGTCTTATCGAGTGTTGACCCCTAAAGCCGATCCTCTACCTCCAACGTTGAGGCTAATGAAAGAATCCGCCTTTGATATGACATCACCTGATCAATCAAGCACAGATGTGGCAATAACAAAGAGTGAAAAAGTCGAAGATGACTTCCGTCCAAATTTAATTAAATCACGAAGTAGCAGCGTGTTGTCCAAGAATCCAAGGCCGGAAACTGAAAATTCCAAATCTGTCACTCCTGAGAGACATTCATCTCGACTGGAAGAACATTTGCAGATTACCCCAAGACAATATGATTCTACTTTATTATTGGATAAACCTATGAAGAAAGCCAGCCCATCGATTGAGTCAGAAAGGCAGCCAATGGGAATAATTGCATCTGCTAGTAGTTCAGAATATTTGGGTCATTTTGAAGACATTCCATCGATGGAAGGGAGATACAGTGCCAGATTTGCTAATTCCGGAAAGATCTTAGAGAATGATAGCGATGATGTTAGGTTTGCCAACTCAGAAACGAGGACTGATGATAACAGTGCAGAGGAACCGGATTTTGGAGTCGTTTTAGATGAGAGGAATGTAGCATATTTGAATGAGTTTGACACAAACAAGAGAAACGCAAGCACACCTGAGATGGCACAGGTTTCTATGTCGTCAAAAT
>OY744524.1:37103921-37173921 GCA_963556195.1 Sepiola atlantica
TGTACAAGTTTAAACATACGAAAATCCTATTAATATGGAAGAACTAGTGTACACTCTCTGTCAAAAATGACAGAAAAAAGTCATGCTCCACCAGTGTTTGCACTAATATTCATATAAAATCATAATTTTTTTTTTTTAAATTTTTTTTTTTAACATAGTTCACTCCAAACAAGGCAAGCCGCCACTGTAGACGTAAGGGGCTACTGAGAAAAGAAAAGGGGAGAAGGAAGGGGGGGGGGGGTCAACCTAACTTCGGATCTGCGCAGCGAGATGTCTGTTTACATTAGTTTTAAACTTCTGCATGTCTGTTCTTTCGGGGAAACAGGGGGCAGGGAGAGAGTTTCAGAGGCCAGCAGTACGAGGAAAGAAGCTATTTGAGTAGAAGGCTCTCCGACATCCGGGGACCTCCACAGTGAATGAATGAGATTTAGTTGATTGTCGAGTTAGTCTAGGGAATTTACGTCGAGGGGGCACCAGAGTAGCCAATTCATCGGAGCATAATCGATTGAAGTATTTGTAAAACAAGCACAAGGATGCCACATTGCGGCGATGGGACAGAGGCTGAAGCTTGGTTGACAGTTAGGGTCCAATTAGGTTGGCGATATTAGCAATTGAATTTTTCATAGATAAATTATTATTATCATTTCTGATGAGCTGGAGAAATAAAATACAATTACCGTTGATATTATATTTAGAGTGGAGGATTTTTTTCTGAATTCATTTCAAACAGTGGCGGTTGTCTTACTAACTATTTAGTTTCTCGCTCCTCTCACTACTTGAAATGGTTTCGTCTCGAGGCTCTAGATAGGCAGGTTTTTACTCACTAACTTCTGTGCTACAAGTCGGATATATTATATTTATTTATATAAAAATATACAAATAAATACACATTGGCTTTTATATTACTAGGGAAAATGGATAAGATCCGCTATTTATTCAATGGAATCATAGTTATATGTGGATTTCGATGAAGTCAGTTCATACTAAAGACTCAAAAAACAGTGCCTCTTTGCTAAACATTCAACATTATAAGGCGAATGATCAAGGACATCTGAAGCCAATCCAGGGAAGGTAGTGTAGTAGCCAATGAAAGGCGAGTTATCGCGTTGCCATCGACTACAATGATCCATATTAGAAAAACTGCCAAGAAGTGATTTTTTTCTTTCTAATTAAAAAAAAAAACAGAATGATCTCCGCCAAACCATTTACTAGAAGGTTAAATGATATATTTTGCAATTTTTTAGATGAGGATTGATAATTTGGATTATTTGGATTATTTGGACTACTCTTCTCATTTTGGGGTTTATTCTTAGAACGTTTTGACTGATGTTTGAGGAAGCAGCACATATGTCGGGAGACAATGGCCTCCTAAGTAGACCTAGTATAGAATTTAATACAATATGGGGACCATTAATTATAAATAGTAGATTAGAACACCATAACAATAAATAAATAATGTATATATATATATTATAAAGTTGTAGATATTGGGTTGCTTATATATATATATATATATATATATATATATATATATATATATATACATATATATATATATATATATATGCTTGAAACCGACGGTACGAATGTTGTACTAAATTTTCTGCACCAAAATAAATAAATAAATATATATATATATATATATATTTCTTAAATATTAAAGTGTTTTATACCAACTATTAAAAATCTTAAATCTTAAAAGGTCATTAAACCATAAATATTTTTTAAATATTAAAGTGTTTTATACCAACTATTAAAAATCTTTAATCTTAAAGGAGCATTAACCATGAATATTTTTAAAAATATTAAAGTGTTTTATACCAACTATTAAAAATCTTTAATCTTAAAGGAGCATTAACCATGAATATTTTTTAAATATTAAAGTGTTTTATACCAACTATTAAAAATCTTTAATCTTAAAAGGTCATTAAACCATAAATATTTTTTAAATATTAAAGTGTTTTATACCAACTATTAAAAATCTTTAATCTTAAAGGAGCATTAACCATGAATATTTTTAAAAATATTAAAGTGTTTTATAACTACTATTAAAAATCTTTAATCTTAAAGGAGCATTAACTATGAATATTTTTTTAAATATTAAAGTGTTTCATACCTACAAACGACGTCGTTTCGGGTTTGATATCCTCATCAGTCAGGAGTAACGGTTGCAAGTGGCCGCATGGACTCAGACCCAGTTCATAGATTAAGCCTAGAATCACGAGCCGCGAGAAATCACCACATACAGTAATTGAAATTAATGTACACTTACACGAGAGGCAGGAAGGAGCAAGCGTTATGTTGTCGATAGTGTTCAATGCGCGAACGGGACTTTACTTAATTGTAGGATAACAACAATCTTGTAATTTCAAACAGGGCTCTACTATTAAGACTATTATATCTTAAATGCGCATTAACTATAAATATTTTTAAAATATTAAAGTGTTTTATACCTATAGACGACGTCGTTTCAGGTTTGATACCCTCATCAGTGCATGAGTGGCGGTTGCATTGCATATATATATATATATATATATATATATATATATATAAGAAATAAGTAGTCTAATGAACGAATAGTTTTAAGGCTCCTTAAATTCATACATTAATAGTCCACATGCCACAATGGATAAAGTTCTTAGTAATAATTAGTTCTTAGTGACAATCTTCTGGAGGTTGAAGGTTCAATCCTCACTACAGTTGATACTAAGAATATAATTCAGTTAATTAAAACTTCTACCCAGTCATGGTTAACAGAACGAGAGCAGTCTAATCCCAGGGGATTGACTAATTAGTTCTGTTCGAAATTCTGTACAGATTCCCGAGTTGGACACAATGATTTCCGAGTTCAACAACACGCACGGAGGTTACATCGGCCGAAACGTTGCAAGAATAACATCCAAGATGAGAACAGTTGAATTGATATATTTTGTCCTTCCAAACAAAGAAAGGAAGACGGATCTAAATCGGGGCTTATCTGCATGAGGTTTTACATAAACAGTTCTATCCTGGCAACATATAAATATTGGCCAATCTATATCAGCATGATGAAATGATGGGTAATTTGCAAGATCGTGGGTGGAACCGTAGTCAGATACGGACAACAAAAATGGCCATGGAAAAAGTTGGCTGGTGTTTGGCCGGGTCAAGAAATATGCCCGCCAGACAGACTGAGTGGGAAGAACAATTGACTCCAGTGACTCATAGCAGGCTGTGATGACACGCAATAAACTAATCTATATTGATATTATATTCTATGTATGTCTGTTTAACTGTCTGCTAACGAATTTTAGGCGATAAGACATGGACATTTTTAATATTGTAGGAATGATAACAAAAAACTAAATTATGACCCTGCTTGGCCTTCAGGCTGGGATCAAAGTGTAATATCTGCTCTCTCCTTTGTCAGAAGAGTTTCATTAAGCTCGACAAAATTTTGGAAGATGTATTTTTGTCATCCTTCTAATAATAATTTGTGTAAGAGTCCGATAGTCCCTATCTGCAAGTTTTGGTTTTCTTCTGGAGTTTTGGTTTGACGACTGTCATTACTTTCGAGAACTGTTTCGAAAGTGATGACAGATTTTACGAAAGAGGGAAAAACTTCCTCATCAAAACAAAACTCTGAAAACACCCAAAGAACTTTCAGATAGAATAAACTTTTTTATAATTCATTTTTCTTTATTTTAAGTCCATAATTACGTGAGTTGCTGGTCCAGGTAACAATCTGCAAGAGCCAGCATTGCTCATAGTCTGTATTTAACGATTGCAGATTATTTAGCTCAAGATTGACAGACTTTTAAAATTTATTTATTTATTTTTTGTTTAACAAGCCCTTTCTATCGCTATTATTTGACAGATTTTTTTTTATCCTAGGATACACAAGATTTTGAATTCACAAATAAATTAATGACCATTTCTTTAAAATACGGCTATGAAGAAAATAGAACTTACTCAATTGTATTTTAGGGACAGAGAAGGGTTTTAATTCTGTGACGATGAGCCTCAAGCACAAAATTTCAATAGGAATCTAATACTTTGCATACATTTTATAATGCTTGTATATCTTTATATACGCATTATCCAATGCCTAGAGTGTTCTATTCTTTTATGAAGAACTATATATCTATATATCTATATTTAGATAAGGTTAAGTATGTTTACATATTCGATATATAGGATTCACTCCTAAACTGGATTATTATTTTATCTTAAATTTATACAGAGAAACTGATTCCCCACTCTAAATTCTAAAATAATTGTTTTTTCTTTGTCATTCCATCAAGTTTTGGAGGTACATCATTATGAATTTGTAACACAGTTACTAGGCCTAAGAGCAGATTATGTGAGCTATATTTAGGTTAATTTAGTTTTATGCAAAAGTGACAAAGCCCTTAAGATACCTCCGATGTTTGCGAAATTTTAGCAATAGGTATCAGACATAAATTAATAAATATTCCCCAAATGCCAATTTTTGGAGTATTTTAAAGGTTCTTTATGGCACATACTATGGGCACAATCTCTCATTTCAAAATCAAATATTTCAGATTTGCATTAAATTTGATCCATACTTATTTGATACCATTAAGCTTAAGCCTTTAATTTCAGACATTTTCTAGAATAAAAATCGTTAAATAGACTTTGATCGAAATTGGAATAAGGATTCTAGACATAAGTTTAGAAGGCTTATATCTTGATTTTCATCTTTGTAAAGAGCATAAAAGTGGTGCAAAACTCTTCTTTTTAGCAAATTAATTTTATTCTAATACTAGCTACCCGGCGATGCCCGGTGCAGAATCAAAAAGCAATGTTTGTATACTCAATTAGTTGGCAAATTAAGTTTTCACTTTGATTACTGTTCTTACATCACTTGTTTTTATACTCTTAAAAACTCGTATCACCTTATATTTGCAATAGTGGAGGTAGTGCACACATAAAAAAGTAGAAGTTTAGTATGTGGGGGATTTTTTATACATGACAATATATATATATATATATATATATATATATATATTTACATGACAATGGCGGACAGGGGCAGGCACTGGCGGGCAGTGTCAACTAAAACGTAAACTCTAATAAATGCTGACTCATTTCCTGTTTTGAAGTATGAGTTGGCTTTTTCTTTATAGAGCTGACATTGGCGGACACTGGCGGACACTTGCGGACACTGGCGGACACTTGCAGACACTGGCAGACACTGGCGAGCAGTGTCTACTAAAATGTTAAATCTAAAAAATGCTGACTGATTTCGTGTTTTGAATTATGAGTTGTCGATTTCTTTATAGGGCTGCCAATGTCGGACACTGGCAGACAGTGGCAGACACTAACGGGCACTCCTGGGATTTAGGAAAAATTCCGGGCTACAATAACACCGATAGTCATCAAACTTCTACTTGAGGCATTTTCCACCAGCCAATCCATGCTAAGAGAGACCGACGATCCTCTCTGTGTTATTGTAATCTAGAATTATTCCTTATTCCTGGATAACCAGACGGACGAAATCTGGGTATCTCAAGCTGACACAATAATGTACAGTATTTGAATAAAATAATTTTCTGACGAAATTGTAGTAGTTATTGAAAAAAAAACATTTTTCATTTTAATAATTTATTATAATGGCTTTCTGTCTGCCCTAATTGTGGGAAGGATTGTACCGAAACATGTATTTAATTTTAATTTGCATGTGGTTTGTTTACTCCTTGTGAAATATCTGGTTACAGGCAAAAGTGGCAAATACATATATATATATATATATATATATATATATAAATATGATAATGTATGCATATAAGCATATATGTACCTTAGAATGATATTTGTACTGTCCGTGTTTTGTGTGGTGCAGAATGTTGAACTTCTTCTTTCGTATAAATCAGATGATTCTGGTGTTGGTATTAGTTTCCCGATGTTTTTCTAGTTAGAAATCTTTCTGGAAAAACATTGGGTACTTACGGGAAGGACCACGAGAAGGTTGGCAACATCCCTAAGTGAAAGTGGTACTGTGGAACCGACTGGATTCAAACTTGGAACACCCAGGTCTTCAGTCCGTGTCGATATCCACTTAACCACCTTCACCAATGCTGAACTGACTATCAGGCAGTCATTGCTAAAATAAAGTTTGTAATAAAAGCATATATCAAAGACTAATAATATGACAATCTCAAAATGGCTGCATTTTGCTCGCTTGAAGGATGATAACATTAAAATAGAACTGATACAAAATGGGAATAATTGATTATGCAAACAACGGGGGAACATATAAGTTTTGCCTTTTTGTCTGTAACGGCCCCCCCCCCCCGCAAAGCAAAGGAGCTAACACTCTTTTCCATTGCAAATGAGACAATGTTGAATTTGTAATTATCGAAACAATTTAAGCACCTGCCCACTCGTCTCATCGATAAAATACCATTATCATTCGCATTCAACAAGCAGGAGTGAACGCAGCATACTCCAACCAGTTTCCTACTGCCTGCGGTTATTAACCTGATAACCTTACTTTTGATTTCGAATGAAGATTGTATAACCATGTTTTTCATAACTCTCCTTCTCTGTGCCCAGATTCACTTTTACTTTGCCTATTGACTCTTAGTCATTTCACCGGCATTCTCATACTGAGAAAAATTCATTACATTTTGAACTATTTAACTCTTATATAGATTATTTCTAAATTGCCCACCAGTATACAGTAAGTCGAAACCCTTATTGTATTGTGAGACTTCCGTAGCTTAGCGGTAAAGCTCCTGAGTGCAGCCTCTGCGATCGTGGTTTCAAATCTCGCCGTAGTCAGCCAACCAATGAGCCGTAGTTACAGCAGAACACATATGTGCGAATAACTATATTTTATTCATAAATAAATATATATGCTTCTAAAATGGAGTGACGAAGTGTAAAGGGAATAATTTTCTCAGACATTTAAGAAAATGCCTCACTGTAAGATCCCCGATATTTGGCTTTCATAATCGCCCCAAACAAAAAAATAGCTATACATATATATGCATGTTTATATTGTATGTCATTAGCGATTAACAGAATATATATATATATATATATATATATATATATATATATATATATATATATATATATGTGTGTGTGAGTGTGTGTGTGTGTATGTATATGATGATGTACATACAATGTGTGGTAGCATATGCGATACCTTGTACTCATTAGCCAACCAATGTTGCTAACAGTTTCGCTGCCTAAGATGATACTTTCAATACTGGCGCTATTAGCAAAGACTGGTAGTCGTCTAGTTAAAATATGGATATTTAATACGTTACTTTTTTTTTCAATTTTCTTGTCTTTTCGTTTTTGCTGGGCATGGGATATCCAAGCGGATGCCATAAATTCATCTGCTATTGCAGAGACTCCAGCCGAGAGATCTTGTTATGATTCTAACCGTCCCTTTAAGTGTAATTGTTTGTATCTTTCTTGCACTTTGTTCATCAGGTATAATCGTCAGGTAGTTTTTTAAATATTTTTCATGAGACTGATTGCTCCTAAACTTACTGGAATGATGGAGATCTTCCAAAGATTCCAGTTTTTTTTATGTCGAACATAAGACCTGGGTATTTCGTTATCTTCTCCTGCTCAGATCGGTTTAAGCCAGCATCATTAGTAACACTGACTTTAACTAGGATTGCTACTTTATCCGTTTTGTCCTATATCACTATGTCAAGTTTAATATCTCCGTTTTCTAAGTATATACGGGTAGGGATTGCATAGTCATAGTGGATGGTGTATGACTTATTTCCAACTGTTCTTCTGGTATATGTTCCCATGACTTTCTGCTACACTGGATATTCAATTTTTTACAGATGGTCCAGTGGAGTTATTTACACACTCCATTGTGTCACATTTTATAGTAGTCATCTCTCAGCAGAACCTTACAACTCGATGTCAGGTGGCTCACACTCTACTTCTGTGTGGCAAAACCTGCACTTGTCGTTGCTGAGACTACTCATCTTCTTAAAAGCATTGTTCATCAAGCCTTGATCTTGGGCAGCCATTATCATTCTCTCCTGATCATAGTGGAGCGATACAGATCCTTCTTTACGTATATATTCTTGGGATAGTTCATCCAGAAAATATTTGGCATGTTGTTGGTTGGTCCATTCTTCCAGTTTTTTGCAATGGCAGCTCTTTTGGTCTTTTTCTGTGGCAGGCTTGCTTTGTGTTTCTGTCTCATTTGTAAGACAGTCTTGTCCAAAATTTTGGACAGTTTTGTGATAGAGGTCGTTCTACTGGCTTTTGTTTCTTCAAGTTGATGTACAATCATAATATTTGGGTTCTGAGAGCTCATCGGATATTGGCTAGTGCTCACAATATTTGCTCGATGTTGATGGTCAATTTCTGAGAGACCCATACGTCCTGCTTCTCTAGGCAGATACAGCCTTGGTAGACACTGGTTTCTCTACATTACTCTGTACAGTGTCAACATTTTTCTCGTTTTAGTGTCTAGTCTGTTAATATCTTTTTGTGGCCTGTCAATAGTGCCAAAGCTATATGTTATCATTGGCATTGGCATGCGAAATTTTAGCAATAGTTATCAGACATAAATAAATAAATGTTCCCCAAATTCCAATTTGTTTGGAGTATTTTAAAGGTTCTTTAGGGCACATACTATGGGCACAATCTCCATAATTATTTGATACCATTAAGCTTAAGCCTTTAATTTCAGACATTTTCTAGAATAAAAATCGTTAAATAGACTTTGATCAAAATTGGAATAAGGATTCTAGACATAAGTTTAGAAGGCTTATATCTTGATTTTCATCTTCGTAAAGAGCATAAAAGTGGTGCAAAACTCTTCTTTTTAGCAAATTAATTTTATTCTAATACTAGCAGGGCTACCCGGCGATGCCCGGTGCAGAATCAAAAAGCAATGCTTGTATACTCAATTGGATGGCAGATTAAGTTATCACTTTGATTACTGTTCTCACATCACTTGTTTCTATACTCTTAATAGACAGTTAATTTGTTTTTGTTGGTGAGCTGTGTTTTGCAAATTATTCTTACACGGCATACAATTTGGTCTCTTATTATGGCATATTGATTTAATCGTTTTCTTCTATACAAGGTATTTGTATTGTTTATGCTCTTCTAAGTCTTTGATGTCAGTCTCTTCATCAAGCTGTGTTTTCCGTTTGCATCTTATTCCCAGCTCCGAGGGAGCACTTGGCACATTTGCCCAGGCCAAACTTCATTCCAATATCTTTGAGAAAGGTATCTATAACCTGCAAGAGTCGACTTAAGTCAGCGTCTGAGTAGCATACAACTTCAGGTCATCCATGAAGAGCAGGTGGTCGACGCTTTTTGTTTGGGTCTTGTTGGCGGCTCTGGCTTTTATTCTGTAGCTTACTTAGGTGATCTATTACCAGACAAAAGAGTAAAGGAGATGAGCTATCTCTTTGATGGGTTTCTCTTCGGATATTGACTTCAAGGATTGTTATTGTTCGATTAGTGTTGCTTAATGACATGGTTGTTTGCCACATCTTCATATGGACAGCCATTGTCTAGAAAATTGAAGAATTTTCTATGAAGTTAGTGACCACGTGACATTAATGGGAATTCTGTTGACAAAGGAAAGATTTGTGACTATTGCGTGTTTCCATGATGTAAACTTATGTGAATTCATAAATAATTTTATTGGGGAGGGGGGGGGGCGATTTTTTTGCCAATGGTCCGACTATACAACATGTATAATTATGGAAATAAGACGATCGTTTTAATTCAAAAAGAGATGTAATTCAAATAGTATATTTACGAAAGAAAATGACAGGGGCATTTTACAGAACAATCCAGTGGTTACACTTGTTATTGGAGTGAGAAAACAGAAGGCTATAAGAGAGAAGTAGGAGCGCTCCTTGCTTTTAATACTTCTATAGTTTTAAGGCTTGGAGACATTTCCTATGAAGTTAGTGACCACGTTATATTAATGCAAATGTTTGAACACTGGTTATTGGAATATTTGGATGATTATAGATTCCAAGATATTGAAATGCGCCATGAAAAGATATCAGCATTTGTGGCAAAGGAGTTTCGAAATTACAACATGACTGCATTATCTGAAACGGGTCTTGCTGAAGAGAGTCACTTTACGCTAATTATACTTTTTATTAGAGTAGGATAGCAGAAGGTTGAAAGGAAAAAAACAGGTTTATTCTTTGCTTTGAAAACTACTTTTATCTAGAAGATTGACGAATTTCCTATAAAGTTAGTGACCACGTGATATTGATATGATTCAAAGAAACGATTTTGTACTATTGCGCGAGTAAATGCTTCAACTATGCGCTCCTATGAATATGAAAAACTATCATTCTATCATTTTCTGAAAGCGTGTGTCCAAAATATTGCTCGAGGAGATAAGATCGTTTTTCTTCGTCGATTTTAATGCAAGATTTGTAAAACTCATGAGACTAGGAATAAACTTAGAAGTTATGAAGCTGGAAAATGTAATTGTAACAGATTATTATTGTTACAGATATGTGAGAAGCTGAGTTTATTTCTTGGAAATAAAATGTTTTAGCAAAAGAATGCATTTAAATAAACTTGGATTAACCCAAGCCCTAAACAGTTGTATCTAATTACTTCCGTCAAAGAAGTTATTATTTCAGTCGAGTTTGTTTGTTGGTTTGTTTGCCACTATATTTGTTTGTACATACCGCTTGACCAATAATCACCTTACTTGGTCAAAATATCAGACATGGTCTAAAATTAGATCTAATTTTGTAGATATCTAGGTCAAAGGTCACGTCGAAGTCAAAGAATAGATGAAATTAAAAAAATGTGGCGAGAACTTCGGTTTTATTCACCGTAAAAACTCGTTACTTAGCCAATATTGTAGCCAATGAAAGCCGCATTTTATATTGACCTTTGACATTGATCTTGAATCAGCGTCGAAATTTTGACAGAATATCCAGTTCTGATTTTTCTAAATTTGATATATCGATCTGATGCTCTTTGATACCAGTAATGATAAATGTTATTAGATAAATAGTTTGTGAGTTATCAACATTTCCATGGCATAACTTCGGGAATACTTCATGCAATATGGAATAGTAAGGCTTAGATAAGACTTTCGCCTATCCTTACGTTGTCAGGCAGGGCTATGCAGTTGAACTGCTGGCTTATGTTCTCGTTGATTAAGTCTTTATTAAAAAACGTGATATGCATGATATTTGTAGTGCCCATGTTTTGTGTGGTGCAGAATGCTGGCCTGACAATCGGATAGTCAATGTTACAATAAAATTTGTAATAAAACCATATGTAATAATATGACAATTCCAAAATGGCTTAATGTTTCTCGCCTGAATGATGAATAATAACATTAAAATAGAACTGGTACCAAATGGGAATAATTGATTATGTAAACAATTGGAAACTTTGTGCTGATGTTCAGAAAACATCAGGATTCGTTCGATAGAAAACGAACTAGAGGTTCAATGAGTATTGGACAAAAAGAGCAAAGCACATGCATATCTGTTGAAAAGAAACATTGAGACGATTTAGTATGAAATATTTTATCAATACGTGAAGTCACATGTGTAGGGGAACAAGGGAGAATTACACCGGTTTTTAAGGCCATCGGTGGGTATTCGCCCTTGATTAGAATGCCCCAGCTGTTTTTTAAAAAATGATATTTCACCCCTAACAAGGCAGTTCGCCACTGTAGACATAAAAGACTACTGAGAATTAGGGAGTAGGTTTATGGTGTCATTCTAAGTTGGGAGCTGTGCAGCGAGATGTCTGTTTACATTAGTTTTAAACCTCTGCATGTCGGTACTGTCGGGGAAACAGAGAGCAGAGAGGGAGTTCCAGAGGCCAGCAGCACGAGGAAAGAAACTATTGGAGTAGAAGGCTCTCCGGCATCTGGGGACCTCCACAGTGAATGGATGAGATTTAGCTGATTGTCGAGTTGGTATAGTGAATTTACGTCGAGAGGGCAGCAGAGAAGCCAGTTCATCGGAGCATAATCCATTGAAGTATTTGTAAAACAAGCACAAGGATGCTACATTGCGGCGATGAGACAGGGGCTGGAGCTTGGCTGTGGACGAGAGGAATGGGTGTTCACCATACTGGACAGGATCCCACATGGGTGAATATAAAGAGACCCTATCTTAGATTCGAAACCTACCATGTATGGTAAAGACCATCAGAGTGGTGAGAAACAATTCCTCTTATTGTATGTTATTTTATGTTGTGTTGCAAGGCAATATGCAAATAAAATGTGTATATTTTATTTGGTCGTATTTTCCATATTCTGTGTGCCCCATAGCATTGAGTTTATTATATATACTTTCCCTTACAGAGTGGTGAGGGTAATGAAAATATATATTAACAGCTGTATAGAATACATATCAAATTATTCAAGTTAGGTTCTGGAGCAAAAACACAGATGGAATTCAATCAGCATCTGGGTCTAAGGAAACAACGTTATTTTGCAACCCTTGTTCTTCCGCTCTGAAGATAGCAAATAATTACTTCATACTCTAAAATACATCATTGTTAGGTGGAAAAGATTTTGATGGGCTTTTAAATAGACCATGGAAGATCAATGGAGAATTAATCAGTTCTTTCTTCCAAGCCAAGAAAAGGTTTCATGATAGAGGCTACTTCTCTTGAGGAAGTCAATACCAATGTTTAGAAGTTGAATAATATAAACTGCCCTTAAGTTCAGAAATCTTGAAATGTGGAAAAGACATATTAAGGCAACGTCTAAAACATTCACAGCAAGAACTCGTCTAGCTACAATCACAGCAAAGAACTTTCCTCTCTCTCTCTCTCTCTCTCTTTAAGATACTAAGAGTATGCTTCCCAACCGACTACAGCATGGTCGTCTTCAAGTCTAATGTGAACAAATACTTGTTGAGTAGTCCTCTTGGATGATCAATTCCTCTTAGTAACCTTCTGCATATCCCATCCGTTATTTCCGGCCCTCTCGTGGAAGTGCTCATCGTCAAACTAACGATCTCTTTAACCTTTATCCTCGAGTGGCTCCGAGCCTTGATAACTGGGTACCCATTATTAAAAAAACACTATTCTGCTCACAAATTACTGGAAGCACAAATGTGTCTAACAGGATGAAAAGATTCCCTCATGGTCTTACTTTAGAAAAAAAAATGGTAGCATGTATGACTGTGGAATATCTGTGCTTTTTTTCCAGGAAATGTTTAGGCTAGAATTAAGCATGACAGACTTTTACTTTACATTGTAAATGATACCCTTGCAGAAACACAGTATACTTTTAGAAATGAAAGAGAAAGTGAAGATATAATATTTTTTATCAGACAGCTAGAATATAAAATTATTGAAAGTAGAATAGACAACTATCAGATATTTGTTGTCTTGACAAACTCTTTTGATGCCGTGAACAAGAATGTTCTATTGTAGATCGTAAAGAAACCTAGTTTTTCTTAGAAGTTTAGTTCTCTATTGAAAACCTTTTATAATAACAGGAATACATGAAAATTAATATCGGTGGTAAGCTATCTGATCCTGCTTTTTAGTAAGGAATGCTGTTAAGCAAGTTGATATAACTGCACCAATATTGTTCGCATTGTATTTCACTATCAGTTTTCACATAGCTTTAGAGATATGCTTGAGGGTGTAGATTATGCGAGGGGAGTTGATTCTTTCATACAACATCATTAATGGGAATCTGAATCTATCTTTTGAGAAGATTTTCACCCCGCAAAAAATGTACGATCATCGCTTTCGTCTCAATAGAAGAAAGACAGCATTTTCACCCGTGTTTCTAGCCTGCCAGAAGAGGTGGTGACTGTGCCTACAATATCCAGGTGTAAAGAGGCACTTGACAAACATTAAAACTGTATGTGGATGTAAATATCTTCTACCCGTCTTTTTACATGGCTTATTGCACTTTTCAATTTGTTTGATGTGATTCGATACATTAGATATGGAGCGACTGGTCAAATGTTTAATATCAGGTGACTTAATGTCGATACACAAGTATTCAAGTCTTTGATTAAGTGGTTTATTTATGCTGATGAATGCATTTTCGTAGCTCACTCACAAGTTGGCATATAGTATTTCAAGAATTCTTTCTCAAAAGCATGTAATAATTTGTGCTTTTGTACCAACTTTGGCATCATTTTAAAGAGCATTAACGATCAAGATCATTCAGATTCTCTCTCTCTCTCTTTCGATCTGGAGGACGTCGTGCAATAGGAGAAAAGGTGGCTGGTTACTTTTAATACGTCTAAAACCAAGCTTGTCTCCTTGAGGAAGACCCCTGATAAGCTTCTAGAACTGACATTCACTCCAGTCTGGAAATGGAAGACTTACAACAAATCCGTTGCTTAGGTCACTGGAAAAATGGTTGGATTATTCTGACGCCCCAGAAAGTATCTCTTCTTGACGCAATTTCATACCCGTATAACAGTCAAATATGTCCTAAGATGGAGTACTGTTGCTACATATGCTCAATGAACCACTTCCTGCTTTGCGAGAGTAGAACACCAACTTGAAAATATAGTGGAGGATATCCTCTTCTCTTTCATACAGTCTCTTTCTCAAAGAGTAGATCTAGCTAGACTTTCTCTAGTTTATCATTATTTTCATGTTAGGTGCTTGACTGAGCTCCAATCTATAGTTCACCCTGTAAGGCATTCACAACAAGAACTCGTCTAGCTACAACCACTGTAAATACTTTTTCTTTCTTTCTATGTGTACCTAAAAGTAAACGGAACTTCCATGATGAAAATTTATTTCCAAGAACTACCCGTCTGTGGAACACAATACAACGGACTGCTTCCCGGCTGACTACAACATGGTTGTTTTAAAGTCCAATGTTAACACATTTCTGTTGAGCCGTCCTCTTAAACAATTAAATTCTGCCCAGTTTCAACAATCGTCATCAATCCTCACAGAGTTTCTCACTGTCTACCTGACAAACTCATTAAACCTTATCCTCTAGTGTGTTTTCGTTTTGGATAGGCGGTGACCCGTTAGTACATAAAACACTCCAAAAACTTGCACAATAGGTTTATTCGGAGACAACCATACACGTAAAATAATGCGTCGTCCACTTCAACAACTTAGAAGGATTTATAATGGAATATAAGGTTGACATAAAGGGCATCCATGTTTATTAAAATGAACGTTTGGTTTTGATCGACGCTCCATCTGACTGCATGTTCATAACAATTAAATAGAATGTCCATCTGTTATATAGACACAATAAGTAGACAACCACATTAAAGGTTAACAGAAAATACATTTTATTTCTGTAGTGCTGAAAACGAAAATTAAAAATGGCTAAAAGTCAATATTTACAAAAAGGGGAGCGCCATGCTTGTTTGTAGATTCTATCCTGTGATGATGAGTTGGAACACTCAGTAACATGAACGCCTTGTCCGTACGACTTTGGCATCAAACTAGTAAAGCGGGAAACAACTTGCATGGGCGCTAGAAGTAGTCAAACAAATTGTATTCCTATGCCAAGACATCCCATTGATCGATGGTCCAATTACTCAGTTGTACATGTCTATTTAGATCAAGAGAAAGTAGCACATCAAAATATCTGATTGCTAAAGATTCCTAAGCTTGAAAAACGGATGCATCATCAGATCTGTATACAATTCATAAGACATTCAGTTTTTAATTTTTTTATGGAAATCGCTCCAGACAAGGCATGAAGCCACTTGATGTAAGCAGTTAACAAGAACGAAATATGATTATCGCAAAGACAGAATATGCTTATTGGCCTTAGTCTTTAAAAGACTAAGCAATAGGTAGGAGAAAAACAGTCAGCATTAAGAGAGTTTTACAAGTCTTGGAAAGAAGCTACTGGAGTAGGAAGCTGTATTACAATGAGGTATCAAAACAACGAATTGCTGGAGACCACTAGACCAACAAGTCAAACCAGTTGGAACAAAACAAGCAGGGAATTGATCATTTAGTTCTGAAGAACACATGCCATAATAGTATTTATAAAAAAGACTGAGACTAGCAACATCACATCTATGAAAGAGAGGGCGCAGAGAAGAAGAAAGGGCGTAGACAATTAAATAAGAGATACATTTTATTACTTATATTCACCCCAAACAAGGTACATTGCCACTGAGATGCTAGGAGCTACTGTGAATTAAGGACAAGATTTATAGAGGTTGTGCAGCGAGATGTACATTTAAATTTCCGCATGTTGGTACAGTCGAGGAAACAGGGAACAGGGAAGAAATTCCAAAGACAAGTAGTTCGAGGAAAGAAGCTATTAGTGTGGAAAGCTTTCCGGCGTCTGGGGATTTCTACGGTAAAGGTGTGGGATTTTGCTGATTGCGGATTTGGTTGGGGGCATTTACGTTGAGTGGGCACAAATGCAGCAAGTTCGTCTGAGAACATTCCATTAAAATACTTGTAGAATAAGCACAAGGACGTCAAATTGCTGCGATTTTCCAAGTTGTTGAAGGTAAGGATGAACACTTGTATGGTTTGAGGAAAGCTTCATTGCCAAATCTGTAACTGATATTATAGGGTTGTCTTTAAGTGATGCCACAAGTATTTCTTCAGCAAACTCTACTAGGCGTCCTGATCGGTATTCATCTTCCCGGGAAAAATTTCCATTTATGAATTTTGGAAATTATCTTTAGCATGCTCTTTTATTCAGGCATTCTTGTCTATAAGCTTGCTGAATCGTTTGAGTCGCTTTGTTCCTTGTTTAAAAACGGATAAAGCATTATGCGCCTCAAATGTTCCTTGGATAGTTTCATGTTTTATTAATTTTTCCTATAAAATAACATTTTATTAAGTTAAATATTTCAAAATAAGCATATATATGATATGTAAAGATTATTCAGTTTCCTTAGACATTCTCACTTTCTAATAATCTTGTGAGAATTTAAACCTGGACAGGAAATTATGGGATGACCAAATATAATCAGATATGTATATAGATATAACCATATATATCTATAATCATATATATTTGTATATATACTCATATTTGTGTATATATAATAATATATATATATATATATATATATATATATATATATGTATACAGATATATAATCATATATATATGCATATAAATACTCATATCTCTCTCTCTATATATAAAGTGGGGTATGTCTCGCCGCCTTTAAATGTGTTAAAATTATCATTGTTTATAAGCTGTTCAGAACTGGCCTATCGGTTAGCGTTTCGAATCGTGTGACCGGTAGTGAATAGTCGTACTTCTATGCTGATGAGTCTTGATTGAAAAGAGACTAAACGTATATGTCCATAGATAACTAAACAATAACAAATATATATATATATATATATATATATATATATATATTCTCTATACATATAAAGTTGAGTTATTTATCAGAACTGAAATTGTTACTAAAAGCATATTTAAAAAGTAGGGACAAATTCTTAATATACTGAGTCGTGTAGATGCAAACAACTTCAAAAAATGATAATTTGCATATTTCTTGAAGAAACGAATTCTATTAATTCTCTATTCGTTTTTTTCTGTTTTCTTGTTGGATGATCGGTTTCACTCAACGATTACGCACAGCTCTATTTGTGAATATTTTCTACATTGTGTATAATTGCGTCGCATTTAGGGGGAGTTCTAGCCCACACATGTGTACATATATATATATATATATATATATATATATATATATATATATATATAATCAATTATAAAATATTTGTTTTATCTACATAACGGAAATCGTCAGATGATTATTCATACAGGTCGAAGGACTCGAACCCCGGAACACGAGTCATGTTTTTAACTCTATTTTAAAATAAGTAAGATACAAAACATTTAATAGAGAAAATAATTGCTCTACATGAAATTCTTAATTATATCCAGTAATACATTTGGAAAAGGATCGGTGTGCGCATGTGAGCGTCAATAATATGTACGTGCCAAATAAATTCCTCAACTATTATGAATTATGGAATATGAATACTTGGCGACAGTGTCAAGAGCGGTGACATTATATTTTTGCAATATATATATATATATATATATATATATATATATATATATATATATATATATATATATATATATATATATATATATATATATAAATCACCGAAGTTAAGCGGCGTCGAGCCTGGCCAGTACAAAATGGGTGACCATTTTGGGAATACCAGGTGCTGTATGTGCTCTCTGCTTATCTCGGCATTGTTTCCAGTCGTCTTGAACTATTTGCCATTGGAATCAAGCAGTGTCGACTCAGGAGAGGTGTTGTTGTTGATTGTGCAACACTTGCATTATCTTATCATCAGGTGGGGCACTCATACGTCGAAATCGACGAGAAGTCCCTCATATATATATATATATATATATATATATATATATATATATATATATATATATATATATATATATATATTAACCAGAAATATAGCAAAGAAAGAAAACTCCGTGGTCTTCAATGACACATGTATAAAAAATGACTTGCTGCCGATATATATATATATATATATATATATATATATATATATATATATATATATATATATATATATATATATATATATAGGCAGCAAATCTTTATTTGTGCAGGCCTGATTAAAGACGACGGAGTTTCCTCTTGTGTTATTTTCCTTGTTAGCCTAAACGACGCAAACGCTATTCAACGACATATCATCTCACTCAAAAATCTATACAATCAGCCGAAATAAGGAAAATACTGAAATCATCCATAAAAAATAATTGTACACGTAGATTTAAAATCCTCGAAGCCCTATACATTAAAAAAACTGCAACCCAACATTAATAAAATATCATTTAATACTGGCACTAACGCCCTATACGTATTCCATAATTAAAATAAAATCCAATCAAAAATTAAAATAAAGTAAAAAACACAATAAAAAGGTTATAACACAATGACGAAAAATAAGACACAACTCCTGATGACGATCGCGAGATCGAAAGCGCTCGAGAGATAGCTGACAAAACAACGCTCGGTGCCATAATGTTTAAACTAATACCTGAAATCAGAAAAATCGCGCGCCGCGTCGAGATGCTAACAAGGAAAATAACAAGAGAAAACTCCGTCGTCTTCAGTGACGCTTGCACACACACACATAACACACACAAACACACACACGCACACACACACACACACACACATATATATATATATATATATATATATATATATATATATATATATATATATATATATATATTACTATGTACAGACTAATCTTACAAACTAATGACAGGATCATTATGGATTTTGGAATATCTATTCTAGACAACACGGTGAGTAGCATAGGCACATTATTATTTATTGTATATAAACTTTAACGTGTAAGGATTGCATGTATATAACGTTAGGTATGTTTATATGTTTATATATATATTCCGTTGCACGGACTAAACTCCTAAACAAATTAACGTATCATTATGAAATTTTTCAAACAGAGCTGCTAGGCGTAAGTTTAGGCAATATAGGCTATATTTATTTTAATTTAGCTTCATACAAAGCGGTCAAAAAGGGGGTGCAATGCCCTTTGTGAAAATTTAGATACCTCCAACTTGTGTGAAATTTTAACAATAAGTATCAGACATCAATTAATACATATTCCCCAAATTTTTTTGGAGTATTTTAAAGTATTTTAGAGGCATAATTTTATTTTCGTAATTAGTCGGGTCTGTTCTTCGTGATGTTGTATCATCCTACATCGTTCAATAACACCTGGACGTCACTTCAACAACATAACCGAGAAAAGACCCTACTAATTACGAAAAAAAAGTAAAACCATTAATTTTGTTGTGAAACAATCTTTCTCCGAGAATAGACATGTTACTGTCCGAAATTAATAATAAAAAGTCAAGATAAAAAAATTTAATGATTTTTAATAAAAATAATTCGCATCTTACACGTGGATTACAAAGGTATTATGTCTGTTTTTCAAAGTTTAAAATTTCTTCTAATAACTTCTGCCAATTTTATTATATATATATATATATATATATATATATATATATATATATATATATATATATATATATATACAGGGTGGGCAAAAATAAGTGTCCTATTTTTAAAAATTCATAACTTTTTTATTTATTGATTTAAAAAAAATTTTTTTTTAGAATAAGTAAAGGACCCCTTCCGAAGCAAGCATGAGCCGTATTAACCCTAAGGAACGTACCCTCATTTAGAAAACATTATTTTTGCTTAAAAAACTCAAAACAGTGTAAAAAACAATACTTTAGTTTTTGTAAGTTTTAAGAAGTGTTTTTCAGCTAAAATTTGTTTTGTTTATTTCAAAAAATCTCGGAAGGGTCAGTCTACACACACATAAAGTTTGGTGTGTTTAACTTTTATTTTGTGGAAGTTATTCAAATTCAAGTTATTCAAATTTAAAGATAGGACCCTTATTTTGGCCCACCCTGTACCTGCTGCAAATAAAAATGTTGATTGAGGGAGAGAGGGCTCAATCACTATACTGGACACATGACATTTCATAAAATAAACTTAGATAAGTCGATTATTTATCAACTATCACTGATACTACCAGATCAGGCTGTCTGAAAATACTGGCTTCCTGACCTAAAATGCACCAAACATTGATATTATTGTTTTTTCTTTTCCATTTTCAAAACTCAATCATATTCTGTAAAAACAACAATAACAATTTTCCTCTACAAAATAACCAAACCAAACACCATAAATAAATACTTGAACATATAAAGAACTTGAAGCATAAAAACTTTTACCAAAATGACCAGATTTGGCATTAAATAACTCGAAAAGGGTTGAATTGTTGTAAAACAAAACAACCTAACCAAACAACATATATATATATATACGATTCAAATCTGGCTTTGCCTTTCATTGATACAATACTGCTTGTTTGACTAAGCCTTGTTTAGATTCATTCAGTCAGCGCGGCCGTTTTACAACAATGAATGGGAAATATCAGACATTGTCAGCTCTTCGGCCAATCACTCGCCTCTCAATATTCTTTATGTCTTGTCTTTCATTCATTCAACTATATTTCATTTTCTTCATTCATTAATCCATTCTTTACAAAAAAGTACTTTTGAATCCACATAATACTTTATAATGAGGTAATTAACATCATTTAATAACAAAATAAATATTTAATAGCTCCTTTCGGTATTTTGATTCATGTCTAGGTAACTGTAAACTATTTTCGTTGTAAGGGACAACCCCCCCCCCCCCCCCCCTTAGTTTCGCATTTAATAGAAACTTACTACTTGAGTGAAGAATTCTGGGTAATTAATCTTATATTAGTATTGATTTAAACGATTCATAAATAAATACTAAACATCTTCCACAAAAACACAGAAGTATAACAATGAAACTGGCTCTAAACTGTTGAACTTAAAAGAGACCAGCTCCGTTGTTAGATTCGTGTCCAAATGACCTAAATAGACATCTGAAGGCTAATTGATGTAACTTTAGAAAGTAAAAAATTACCCTCAAGTGAATTAGAATTTTTATAAATAAATTATAGAACTTATTAACTATTTTAAGAAAAATGGCGGCTTAGTGGGTTCCCCACGTGTGAGTTTGCCCTTTTCTTTGTTTTTTTGTTTGGTTTTAGCCAAAAATGAATCATAGTATAGTGTAGGTTTTTTCAAGACACTTTAATCCAAGAACTTTTAACTCTTTGTGAATTTTTCTGATGATCTTGTAATGTTGCAGAGACGATATTGACATAAAAATGTTGTTTGGCACAAGACAAATGAATCGGACCGTAAAAATATATCTCACAGAAATGTTATATTTTTTGGAAATGTGAAAAAATAAAAATGAAAATAATAAAATAAAAACATGGTTATTGGAATATAATATGAACCTGACTTATATTTGCTCTGTTGTCACTAATTGACAATCATCGAGCTGAATCTTTTAAGGAGACTTCAAAGTAAAAGGACGCTGTTAGTATATGCTAATACATATATTGTCATTAATAATAATATATATATATATATATATATATATATCAATTTTATTTATACAAACATTTTTGCTACATGTTTCAACTATAGCCTTATCAAAGCCAAGCCTCATTAATCCAGTTCGACAGTGATGAACATGATAAGAGGAATAAATTGGAATATATTATACTATAGCTGAGTTAATCAAAGTTTGTTTTATTAAATTTTTCTTTATATATTTTAAGTTTTTTTCCTAATGCACACTAATATTTTTTGTCAGTTTTGAGTTATGTTTAAAATAAATGCCCTCCTCAAAGCGAGACTTGTGTATAAAGAAGGTTTGTCACATCTGAAGAAACATTATTTTCGTATCCTATTTTTACATTTTACTGATATGACCCTTAGAAGGGATAACTCTCCTGTGGAAACAAAAAAAATATATGTCCCGTATTGCCCACGAGAGTTTTAAAGTTAAAAAAATATTATGCGAAAATAATGTTTTATAAGATGTGACAAACTTTTTTATTAAAAGAAAAGCGCCAACCACACTCACACATCCATACAATACCTTACTAAAAAACTTTCGTCAGCAACACCAGGCGTATGTTTATTCTGTTTCCATGGGAAGGTTATATATATATATATATATATATATATATATATATATATATATATATATACAAGAGTTTGGTTATTACTATGGCTAGTGTTTATATTTTTGTTCTTTTTAGTTTTACTTTTATTGACAACTTTTTTACGCATTTTGTTATTATTTTTCCTTTAGTATTTTTAATTTAAAAAATCCGTAAAAAAGTGATCACTATAGCAACAATAAAAATAGAAATTACACTAAGAAGAACAAAAATATAACAACTAGAAATAGTAATAACCCAAACCCTAATAGCAATTACCCAAATAGAAATAAGAAAGTAAATAATGAAGAGAAAAGCCGTAACTGTAGAAATCGTACATTTTGCCCACTACAAAATAACTGCCTAACCAAAAGCATTGTTTACCAAGCCACACTATTTGCCATGCAAAGCCCGATTGGCAATAAGTACTGCGTGGGTATACCATCTCTAGGTTTTACAATCAGGTATTACAACCATAAAAGCACATTCAATAACAAAAACCGTCGACTCAAAACAGAACTAGCAACACATTACTGGGAACTCAAAGGAAGCGGACGCTCGCCAATAATCGAGTGGAAAATAATATGATGGGCCAGTAATGTAGATATTTAGACGATTCGTGTCGTCTAAGTTTAAATGAAAAGTTTGAAATTTTAAACCTTAACGATCCCCAAACTCTTTTAAACTGTAGATGTGAAATAGCAAACAACTGTATACACAGACTAAACTTTACTTTAGAATAACAATACATAATAAAAATAAAATTAAAAAAAAACATAAACGAAACAAACACCTAAAATATGAATGAATAACAAACCAAATAGAAATAAAACTATTCACGTGTTAACATTAGGTCAATTGTTAATTAAACACATTCACAAAATGAGTGCGTCGCACCCATACAAAAGAAAAGAAAAGATTTCAAGTGAAGATCAGCCGAATTTTTGTTTGAGAGAAGCTCAACTATTGGCTAATGAAAACATTAACTTGTGGAAGGGAATAACAACGATTCTGATTGGTTACCTTGCTAGACAAATCATCACATGAATATAAAAACAATAAGTAAAACGAATTCCATGCACTAAGCCTGACGATTCCCTACGGACGCTTCTGTGTAGCTTAATTGCCATGAATATATTTTCATACCTTACTACCTAGTTCTACTCATGGTTTGAGCACTGTTGAAGTAAATACTGAAAATCTATACATAATATATTATATCTCCTTATAATATTATGTTTATACATGAAATGATAATATGAATATAACAAATTATGTGTGTCTCTCTCTCTCTCTCTCTCTCTCTCTCTCTCTCTCTATATATATATATATATATATATATATATATGAGCTTATGTGTGAAAAAAGACAAAAGGAAAAACAAGTTAAACACGGGAATAAATCATCAACAACGAGAGCTTTACCGGTATCGTTCGGATCTACGAACGTCTTCAGTAAAAGAGATCCAAACGAAACCGGTAAAGTTCTCGTTTTTGGTGATTTATTCCTGTGTTTAATTTGTTTTTTCTTTTGTCTTTTCCCACACATTCTGTCTCCACGGCATTTGATTTTATGATATATCGTGTATTTTATCCTCATATGTGTGTATGTAACGGTTTCGGAATTCATGTCTGAAATACTTTTTTAGAGAAGTCAATTTTGATTTTATAACACACACACAGGCACACATATACCCCCCATATATATATATATATATATATATATATATATATATATATATATATATATATATATATAGGGTATGCTTATCTCTACCGTTTAGTGTGCATGTGTAATTACAAAATCTGTCATACATCCATAAAAAGATTGGAACTTCTCTTTCTCTTTCTCTCTCTCTCTCTCTCTCTTTCTCTCTCTCTCTCTCTCTCTCTCTCTCTCTATATATATATATATATATATATATGTGTGTGTGTGTGTGTGTGTGTGTGTCAGTCTGTATTTATGTGTGCATGGGTAGGTGTGCGTGTTATGAGTATCGATTTTATCCTCAAGAGTGGAAACTCCCCGAGATGACATTTGTTTTCTGCTCTGTTGTTGTGGTTGGATCATAAGCACGCCTCATAAGACACGAACAATAACCAACACCCACACTTAAGCAAACAGCGACAAGAGGTCTGCTCCCTTGCTGGAGGTTTTCATTCATAAATTGCTTCTTGTAAAAAAAAGTAATAAGAAATACAAACAAAAGAACCCATAGAATATTGAATGTATTTTCTTATGCAATATCTTTGACACTGGTTAACAATGTCTTAATACTTTCTGCGAACGAGCGAATTGGATTTTTACCCACGCAAATAAAATACGCCACGTATCGATCGGGAGATGCACATCCGTTGCCTTTCCTTATCCAATTCTATATTATATATGAAAATGATATGTTCTTATGCTGTCTCAAGTCATAAGCATAATGGACAGTTGCCAAGGGCTTTCTAATTCTAGGGGAAGCCTTTTTCTAAGTCAGCATCATGTCACATAGAAAAAATAATTTCCTTCAAGAAGTAACGTCCTATAACATAGAATACCCCCCACCAAAAAAAAAACACTCAAGAAATCTAATATATAAAGTAAAGACGATATTTCCCCTGTACCTTCTCGGAGTATAGGAAAATAACCACATGCATCACAGGCTACTAAACTCACCACTATACTACACTTATTCACTCGAGCGTGTTTTAGTAAATTTGTTATTATCTTCTTCTACTTAACACTAAACATTACATTTGGCCCACCATAAACGTCTCTCCGAAAAACCAACTCCATATAGGTGGTAGCAAAAACTTTTCTCCCTAACAATTCTGTACTGTCACTCTACTCATCGACACCGGGAACTAATACACACAGATTAATTTTCACAAAACACCGGTTCTTATTTATTATTCTATTCTGGTATTAATTTAACACGCATGGCAATAATCAAGCTTAGGTAAAAAGACCTATTTTCACATGTATTTTTAACCCGGAAGCGTTGTGCAGGCGGTAAGAAAGCAGGTTTCATGATCGCAAGTTTAACGTTCGATCCCATTCTACTCTACCAAATTTTTTCTTTTTTTTAAAATTATAAACATTCGCCAACACGGTAGACGGGGGAGAAAAAACAATAGGCCGTATCTTTTTTTATTCGACGTCATGCAATAGGTAGTACTTTCTCCCGTGCAACGCCGGACGACGGGTTCCGCTAGTAGTTAATAAAATTCACAATCCTTTCCAACAACATTTAGTAAAAATAAGCTTTATTTTCTGCTTCAGTTATCCACCAAGTTTCTGCCATGAATCCCCAACAGTCTTTGATTAATCGCTTTTCAATGATATGTGGATACACTTTGGTGATCGTCCATTCAGTAGGAAGTGTGATCCAGAATGGACTTCAAACTCTCCTAACCCTAACCCCCTCCTCCAGAAAAGAAACTATTATCCATAGGGTTATTTCAAAGATAATGTCTATCTAAACAACCCCCAGACTGTTCATGAACTAAAAAGGGTCATCACAGTCCAAACCAAGACAGCACCAAAAGCGGAGTGTGTGAGAGATATTGACACTTTTGCACGTACTATTCAGGTGGGCTTATCATTGACCGGCGATAAAAGAAAAACTGTTGGATATTCATGATTGAAACTTGGTGGATAAAATTAGCATACACTGCAGTTTATTTTTATAAAATATGGTTTGATTGCAGTAAGGATTATAGATTTTTCAAACGATTATGAATGTGGTATTTTTTGTGTCACCCTCTAGTATATAAAACGGATAATGTTTAAAAGTAGATAGTTTATTAAAAGACTAATACAGGAATGTTTTACTGATGGATCACCGCTTTAGCCTAACGATTCCCTACTGAGATGAAATACGGAAGCCTCTGCGTAGCTTAATTGCCATAAATATATCTTCATAACTTACTACCTAGCTGTACTCACATATTGAGCATTGTGTATGTCAATTCCGAAAACTGATACATAAAATATCAAATCTTCTTATAACATTTCATGTGGATACATGAAATAATAATAACAATAATAATAATAATAATATATATATATATATATATATATATATATATAGTAAGTTATAAAAATATATTTATGGCAATTAATAAACACAGATGCTCCCGCGTTTCATTCCCGGGGAAATTTTCAGGCTAAAATGCATGGAGTTAGTTTTGCCGGGTCTTTTTATATACACGGCTTGCTAGTTAACCAATCAGATTCTTTGTTGTTCTCTTAGCCAATCGTTAGGCTTCTCAGGAAACAAATGTCCGTTTAGTTTTAGTTGCTATTTCCTGTTCTATTGTTCTATTTTATATAGAGTGACATATATCCTGTTTCTTTGTTGTGTAATGGGTAAACTTATTTTAACACGTAGTTTCTTGTATTTCTATTTTAGGTTTTAGTTTTTAAGTTGTTACGTTTTAGTTTAGTTTAGTTTTCTTTTCACTTATTTATTTGTTGTAAGCCTAAAGTAAATTCTATTCTGCGCAGGCAGCGGTTTGCTACCTCACTTCTGCAGTTTAATAGATTTTAGGGGTCTTTAAAGTTTAGGGGCAAGATGATAAACAAAATAATAAATGATACTTATATGATTAAAATTCATTTAAAAATCAATCAAATCTTTATAGTAACTAATCTCTTGTCTAGATTTTTGCATAAACACACACACATGTGTGTGTGCTTATGCAAACATCTAGACAAGAGATTAGTTACTATAAAGATTTGATTTATTTTTAACAGAATTTTAATCATGTAAGTATCATTTATTATTTTGTTTATCATCTTGCCGAGATAACATGCCTTAAGCAATTCTGAGAAATATGTGGTTTCAACAGGATTGAGGCGCCATCACATTTTGCAAATGAGGTCTGCAGTTTTTTGAAAAAACATATTTACAGGAAAATGGATTGAACGTCGAAGGTCGCCTTAATGACCAGCAACATCTCTGTATTTGATTTATTTTTCATAAGGACATCTTAAATCAATTAGTCATGCTAGCAAATCAAGAATTATACACACACTAGAAGAAAGAATCACACAATGAAATGTAAACAAAAAATAATTAAGACTATTAAATTAGAAAAAACATATAAGAAATGAAAATATGTTCAAATATAATATGCCCCACGATTAAGAACACTTATTAAAACATGCATGTAGTAAATTATTTATGGATTCAGATTTTGCTTCTCTTTCTCTCTCTCTAATATATATATATATATATATATATATATATATATATATATATATATATATATATATATATATATATATATATGAATGATAGTTTTTATTTACACAGGCATGTACAAAATCTGCGACACTGGCATGTCGATGTTATCGATCAACAGTTATTATAAACTGAGATCTCATCAGGCAGAGTTACAATCCGATCTTAACCTCAGATCATATTTGGAGAGGACTAAATAAAAACTAAATAAAAACTATCATATATAAAGCTCTATTTTGATATTGAGCACTTTCTATAAACCCGGTTGAAATTCTCTGAATTACCACCCTGTGGATATTTTGTTACCTGGATTTTTACCATTATTATATATATATATATATATATATATATATATATATATATATATATATATATATATATATATATATATATAAAGATTTTAATCAGACATGGACCAGTGGTTTCTGATAAGAAACGGGTTTAATTCCCGATTCCGTCTTCTTCAGCATAGTCTGAAATAGTAAATGATGGAATTTCTTCAAAACACACTTATAACCGTTATGAAACGCTATGTACACAGAATTTTGAAATTGAGGGCCGACGAGACGCTTAGATCAGAGAAAGCCGTTAAGTAAGAGATTCTATATTTAGAAGTGAAGAACGAGAAGGAAGAAAGAAAGAAAGAAAGAAAAAAAAGAAAAGAGAGAAAGAAAGAAAGAAATGAGGTTTTTAAGGGCTGTATACATCGTACACAAGCACTCCTTATTTATTGGATGGATCGAGTGACTTAAGCCTTCCTAGAGCCCTACATACATTTTTCAGACACTTATATACTTCCACTGCAGACTTCTCGTTCTACGAACCTGATCACAACCCTTTTTTCCGTTCTCCATTTCCCCCCTTTCTTATTTAATTTTTAAATTTTTAAATTTTATTTTTCGAATTTTTATTTATTTATATATTGATTTTTATTTATATATTGATTTTTTATTTATATATTGATTTTTTTATTTACACATGCATACGTGTGTATATATATGTGTATATGTGTATATATATATGTATATATATATATATATATATATATATATGTATGTGTGTGTGTATGTATATGTGTATATGTACGTGTGTATGTGTATATTTATTTTTTGATTTTTTATTTATATATTGATTTTTTATTCATATATTGATTTTTGATTTTTTATTTATATATATATATATTTTTATTTATATATGAATTTTTATTTTTTTTATTTTTATATTTTTTTATTTATATATTTATATATGAATTTTTATTTTTTATTTATATATTGATTTTTTATTTATATATTGATTTATTTATATTTTGATTTTTGATTTTTATTTATATATTTATATTTTATTTATATTTTTATTTACATTTTGATTTTTGATTCTTTATTTACATATTATATTTTTTATTTATATATTGATTTTATTTATATATCGAATTTTTTATTTATATATTGATTTTTTTATTTTATTTTATTTATATATAGATTTTTTATTTTTTATTTATATAATGATTTTTTATTTATATATTGATTATTTATTAATATATTGATTTTTTATATATATATTGATTTTTCATTTATATATTGATATTTTAATTATATATTGATTGATTTTTTATTATTAATTGAAACAATCGGAAATTTATATATACATATATATATTTTATATAATAATAAATAGTTACCTCCCCTTTTTTAGATACTTTAATTAATTAGAGTTGCGTACCCTTAATTATGTTCTATATATAAAAATAATATATATAAATATAAAAATAATATTTTATTATTATAAATTTAATTTAATTTTATTTATTTTATTTTTCCCCTCCTTTCTTTCTTTCTTTCTTTCTTTCTTTCTCTCTTTTCTTTTTTCTTTTTTCTTTCTTTCTTTCTTTCTTCCTTCCTTCTCGTTCTTCACTTCTAAATATAGAATCTCTTACTTAACGGCTTTTTCTGATCTAAGCGTCTCGTCGGCCCTCAATTTCAAAATTCTATGTACATAGCGTTTTATAACGGTTATAAGTGTTTTTTGAAGAAATTCCATCATTTACTATTTCAGACTATGCTGAAGAAGACGGAATCGGGAATTAAACCCGTTTCTTGTCAGAAACCACTGGTCCATGTCTGATTAAAATCTGTATTTAAAAATAAAAATATTACGCTCTTAATTTAATTTAATTGAGCACTCTACTGGTATTTCCCTTTTATTCTTTTTTGAGTATACGTTTATACTTATATATATATATATATGTATATCTATATATATAATGTCATAGTAAGCCACGGCGAAACACGTGGATAACTATTTCATCAATAAGTAAATAATAAAAATATATGTGTAGAAACACGTCCTTAAAAGTGGGCGTCTTTGCATATATGCGTATATAAAGAGAGGCAACTCCGTAATGCAAATGTACTAGTAGTACAATTATCGCTAAAGAATCCCCCTAAAACCAACGATAACAACAGCAACATATATATATATATATATATATATATATATATATATATATATATATATATATATATATATATATATATATATATATATAAATATATATTTATATACATATATATATATATATATACATACATAGATATATATATATATATATATATATATATATATATATACATACATACATACATACATACATATATATACATACATACATACATATATGCATACATAGATATATATGTATACACATACATATATATATGTATATACTTACATATATATACATATATATATATACATATATATACATATATATATACATATATATATATACACACATACATATATATAGTCATCCACATACACACTGTTTCGCTGCTCACAGCTCTTAAGTGTGGCTAGACCAGCAAATGCCTCAAGCCGGGATTGAAACTTAACCATCGAGCTGCGCTATCATACGACACCGACTGAATGTAAGTCATATCTCAATGTAAACATTGTCAAGTGCCGGGAGCTCGAATTAGTTTTACCCAATGAGCTATATATATATTTATATATATATATATATATATATATATAATCCTTGTAGAACATAATTAAAACTACTAAATGTAGCGACAACTTATACACACAGTACCACTAACTTATTCTCACACAAGTCCACACGTATACGAACAAAACAACCGTTTCTTTTTTCAATCCTTTGTTGTTCTAAAAATTCGTATATAAAGTTAATATAAGTATGTATGGATAGACTTTGTGATTACTTTTGGTAATCGCTTATCCTTTTTAAATCTCTCCGAATATTCGGAAAATAGTTTCATCAACCGCCCCCTTTGATGATTTTGTACCAAATATTAGGCGTTAGGATGTGTGGTTTCCTCAGCCTGTGCTAAATGTAACTATCTTCATTGCTTCCTTGTCTATCGTCAGCTAGTTGTATTCAACTTCAAGTCTATCTTGCTGAATACTTCACATCTCGTTCGATGGTATGTGAAGTCTCCGATTACTGGAATCTGTACACAAGATTCCCTTGATAAAAAAATGTTCGGTCACTTTGAATACATCCTTGGAGTCTCTGTTATTCATTTTATCCGGACTTCAGTTACTTGTTTGCAATGATAAGGTGCAGAAACGTATTTGTAATTTGATTGGCCCTACCCCTTCTTCTTCCTCGCACCCTGTCTCTCACAGACGTGATGTCGCTAGTCTCAGTCTTTTCTACAAATACTATTATGGCATGAGTTCTTTAGAATCGTGTGATCTAATTCCTTGCTTCGTTTGTTCCAGCGCGTTTGACTCGTTGGTCTAGTGGTCTCCACCAATTCCCTTTTGTGATACCTAATTGTAATACACCTTCATAGTCCAGTAGCTTCTTTCCAAGAACTGCAGGCTTGTTGAACTCTCTTCTTGCTGACTGTTTTCCTCCTTCCTATAGCCTTGGTCTTATCAAGACTAAGGCCAATAGGCATCTCCTATTTTTACCTCAAGTGGTTTCATATCTTGTCAGGAGCAATTTCCATTAAAAAATGATTCGGAGGGCTCATTTATTTACACGCTGAACTCATGAAGTGTATGTCTGTAAATCAGCGGTGGTGTGTCTATGTATCTCTTGGTTACTATAAATTTTTTCTTTTTTACACGAGTTTGATTTCCCAATATGGTGCTTAGTTTTCCCTTGACTTTCAATTCGCCCTGGGTTAGATTGTTTTATGTATTGAGTTTTAATTTGTTGATATTCTGAGAGTATCGTCAATGATGTTGGCTATTCTGATGAGTCCTTATTATTAAAAAAAAATGAAACGTACACGTACATAGATAATAAACAGATGCTGTGAATTGTTCCTTCGTTCTAAACGAATGGTTGTATTCTCAGGATCTGCACCGTTTTAGTGTTATTCGTTCAGGTTTTTAGATACGTTCTTCATGCAGTTCTTTATCCGGGTTATATCTTTGGTGATTTCAATCTCTATTTGAAGATTGTTTCTCTGGTTGGTCTTTTCTAGGAATCTCTGTAAGTCTAATATTTTTCTAGGTTGTTCTGATAATTATCAGAACAGTCCAGAATAAAAATCATGCAAACTATACAATTTAACTTAATATGATTCATATAAAAGCTATCAATTTTATTGGAAACAGTGAAACTTATAGCCTTCTTAAACGAATCGAGTATCAAAAAATAAGCCAATACATGGAATAATTATCGATTTCAAAAGCAAGAAACCATGAACTGATTGGGCAAAACTGACTTTATATTTTAATTCAGCGGCTTCAAGTTACCCAGAAACACTTACTTTTTCCAGCCACCAGAGAAAAAAAAATGTTGACCAGTTTAATGAGCCCATCATCTCCGATCGTCTGCGTGTCGTTTTCTTCTTTCTGGAAATGAAATCATCGTCAGGTTTCATTCTTTGTTTTATTCTCTGTTTCTTCCCCCAACCCTCAGTCTTTATTATATGCTTCACCAATTGTCCAATAAACTTGCCTCCATATCACCAGAGATTAATTATTCTATCCTTCACGTCATTTACTTTCCATAGTTGAAGTTTTTCTTTAAATTATTCAAGCCATTCTTCCCAAACTAATCGATGTAAATGGTAACATTTGTAACAGTATGCCTATGGTAATTTATTGTACACGTTACGCCATTTTTCCTGCAACGAAAAGTTCAAACGTGTAGAAACCGTTGGTTTTTCAATAAAATGTATGATGTTATAGCACAATGTGTCGATCATGAACAGAGTCGCGTCCCATTTTTTTGTCACGTTACGATAAAATAAATCACAAAAATCCGAGAACTCAGCAACTAGACAGGAATGACAACAGGGAATTAGTTAAAAATAAACTTAAAATGTAACCAGTGTTACACAATGTCCTGGTACGAGTATGAAAGGCAGGAAAAAAATCGTGACATACATTAACATAGTTCATCCCAAACAAGGCAGGCCGCCACTGTAGACGTAAGGGGCTACTGAGAAGAAAGAAAAGGGGAGAAGGTTGGGGAGGGGCTCAAACTAAATTGGGATTTGCGAAGGACATGTTTGTTTTGATTATAGAGTGGGTTGGCCAAGGTGGGTACTTATTTGGTGCCAATAAGCTCACACAACCAGTCCATTAGTCACGACCTGGTCCATGGGGGTTGTGGCCTCGGGAATGCCCACCGGAGACAATTGCAGGGTCTCTTTCCATGCGCGACATGGCACATACAACTACCCACGGTATTATTCAACTGATGATGGAGCAACCGTTCTTGGCGCTACGCAAGAGTTTGGGCTCCTTGCTGTCAGTCAGAAACAGCAGCCAGACAAGCTGTCTAACCTGTACCCTCAACCTGTCGGAACAAGAGAGACCCAGACTGGTCATGTAAGACTTAGTAACGAAAAACTTTCCCCAAGTTGCCCAAATAGAGAGAAAGAGAACCGCGTTCATTATCTTAGTAAAGAAACAAGGCTAGGTACTGAGTGTTTAGAGGCGTCCCAGCGCTGTTACCTTTGCGCCTGACTAATAAACAAAGAAGGAGTGCAAGGGCCGGCGATAGGCAGAACCTATCCACTCCTTAAAAGCCATGTCCTATTATTATGTGCTCTATTCTTAGAAAGTAAATACGTTTGTTAACTTATGAAAAACAAGTAATTGTGTCTTTATTTCTGAAGAGGAAATAGAGAGAAGACTAGTGAATCTATTTATTTATGGAGTGAGAATCAGATTATTCCCTTTACATTAACTGGTAAAAGCTAAACTTACAATTTACTATTTCACTATACAGGAATATCTGTTCAGTCTCATTTTAATTTGTGAATTGTTCACTTACTTTGCTTTTTCTTTTTCTTTTCATTCTTCATCGCTAATACTATATTTTGGGAATACAACTGACACATTCCGAGATTTACCTGAGATTAACTTTTATTACAAGAAAATGCAGTATACGCATGGAAAAAGGAATTATAGACTGTTTTGAAGATAAGGCAATATCAAATATCAAATGACAAAGTCTAACCATAAAAAAATACATCAATTTTATTGATATCTTGTTCGAACAACCAACAGTAAAAAGTTAGGAGTAAATGAAAATTCGAAGTGTCCTGGAACGATCCAAGTTAAGAAGGAGTTATTTAGTCTGCAAGAAGTTATGTATGCTTCCCTGTGTGAAAGTATGTGCGTGAACTTGTGCACGAGTTAATTTGTTAATTTTCTTGTTGCGTGCGACACGTGCTTCGTCCTTGAGACCGAGGATGTTTTTTACAGTCGTTTTCACATGTGTCGAGTCTGAAAAAAAAAACAAACAGAAAGAGGAAGAGAACTCTAGTGTTTGAGATTTTATATTACGCGCAAAATTCGGAGGTAAATATTGTTGCGCCTGTGATCGATTGAAAGAAGCTACTGATTGAAAATTTGTCCAATCGAGAGTCGATACCTTTTAACATTCGCTGCTGTTGCTTCCTATAGATGACATACTTTACAGAATTCAATGTATATATTAACATTGTATTAATAGTGTAAAAATTTTGCGCAATAATTAAAAGAAACAAATTGGTTTCGAAGGGTTGAGTTGCAGAGATAGTTAATAAAGAGCCACATTAAATCGCCATATAGCAAACATATGCCTCACAAACAATACTACTCCGAACGATCGCCAACATTTAGTGTAATTAAATACCATATTCCATCTAAATAATATTCCGAGTTTTGGTTACAAACATACACACACTAATTCACCATTATAGTAAGGATATATAACCTATTATATAGTCTACTTAAGCATTGGATAGAACGTTTGGTATTTTGACTAAACATCCTTTGAATTCAAAACTACTGTCCTGTCCTGTGCTAGTGCGTCACGCATCCTGGGTGGGTTGAGTCTACTTCCTCCGAAAGAGGAAGTTTCTAGGGAATATAAAATTCACAAGTGGTCCATAGTCGCATGTACATTCCGCTTAGACGAGATGATTTTAACAACGTTAATTTTTACAGTTTTTTGTAAGAAGATGCCACTGCCCTCCCACATATAGCACCTGATATACTCACATGGTAACTCATCTTCTACTGACCAGGTGCAACGTCGCTTAATTCCGGTGTGTCAACGTGATAATGCCGCATACCATAAACATACTGTGCTACGTTTAAAGTTGCATATGTGCTCTTGTAACAGTAGAAGCTACAAACGGCAACAACAATAACAGTAGCGGCGACAAGCCGCCATTAACGATCATTTGAAAATCAACTTGACTTGTAAGCTGCGCAAACATTTAACTTCATTTCTGATTTGCCCAATCAGAAACAATCTCTCATATGAACTGCGATAGGTTCTGGAGGTTATAAAAGACAGTGCTCACGACTGCCCTTCCTCTTTTAACCTTGAGACGGCACAGCTATATTTCTATTCCACAGCGCTTCTTTTCAACCCTGCCGAGCCACCAGCTTCGGCATCGACGAGTAGACTCCCAAATTCAACATTGCGACAGCCACACACACGTTAACTTAACATTGTAACGCACACATACTTACATACTCACATGAACTCGGCCTGCCTTGAACTTAACAAACGTACGTACGAATACTCCTAGTATGAACTCTCTGCTGTTCCATATAAACAGGACATTTATTTATACTACACATAACTCTCTAAAGTTTTCCTTGTAAATATTACTAGCCTGGATCTATATCTAAGTTTTGTTAGTATAGTATTATCTTGCTGATTAAAGGAGTTACATTGTAGAAAACATTACTTTGTTTAATTGTGTTACAGTTTATAATGAGTGCTATTTCAAGACATCTTTGACGGGATTTTAAAAAATGAATTTTAAGAGTCTAGATTGTTTAAAGTTTAAGGGACGGTCATGTAGTGATATATCTGAGAATAGTTAATTAAGGGAATTGTTATTTTCATGCCAATCTTATATTCATTAAGTCTTTTCTTAAGTTCGGGTTGAGTTTCACCAATATGTGATTGCCATTATTGCATGGGTCAGTATATATCTCTACTTTAGATGTTCGTGCTTTAGGAAAATACTCTTTTGTTTGTTTCATGGTATATGATGTAAATGGTGTTATTGGAATTCCTAGCTTATTTAAGGAGTTGTAAATTATTGTATTATTGTATTATAAGATGTCTGTTCATATGAAAAGTGTTCGGTGTATATGATCTTTTTAATTGCGTTTGGAAAAATTTGTAGGGACTTTTTCTTTGTATTTAATGTAAAATATGTCTTTTAAGTAGTCCTCAAAATCTAAAAATTAATCCAGATACATTATAATACCCCATATAGTTCATATTAAATGCAAAAAAACATCATAATTTTTTTAATTCCCGATAAAACTATGTACATAACATCGATATTAAAACAAATTGATTCAACTTCATAAATGCACATATTTCGAATTTTAACTCCTATTTTTTTGAAAACAAAACAACACATTCTTTTCACATAATAGATGCACACTTATTCTATGTTTTTGTTCAAATCAGTGATGTTAACAACACTAAAGATATAACGTCGATGACCATATAAATACTTTTCGGTTTTCCGCTTTTAATTTTCCATTACGTTGGATTATTAATTCCATAACTATCACTCAATTAGTTCCTGCCCTAACTAATAAAACAACAGCTGTTAGAAAAATTCGTCTTTATTCATCAACATCGTCTCATTCTAGAGTGATACAGTGATTCCAACGCTTCATTAACAATTCGATGCCCTTTTTGTAGAACGATTTGTGTTTTGCCTCAATTTCTGATATCACTTTTTCATGTTAAATCGCTTTCCCTGGAACATTTTTTTGAAGTCTGCAAACAGCTTATATTCGCTAGGGGGGCAGATCTAGAAAGTAGCGTGGGTGCAGAAGCAATCTGAGGTGGAATTCATATCATTTAGCCATCGTTGTGATCGACTTGTGACACGGTTCTTCTTTATTCGGGGCGATCTATTTTTTCAAACGCAACAATAATGCTATACAATATTCACTATTGATAGTTTCTTCTTTTAGCAAGCCGATCATTGAATGAAATACATTTTGCATCTCAAAATACGCTGCTGATATTTGCGTCTTTAGTCGCTTTGTACGGCTCTCACCTTCTGCTAAACACTCAGTTGACTACTGATTTGAGCCGGACCGAAGTGATGGATCAATGTCTCATTCATTGTCACATATGAAGTCAGAACCCCTTTTGGTTGTATTGAAACAGTTACAAACAACGCTCTGAATTGCCGACGTGTTGTTGTTTCTGATCGACTGTGAGCAAACGCGGCACTCACTTCGAACACAGCGTTCTCATTGACAAATATTCATCAAAATGGTGAATACGTTGCCATTCTGATATCTTCAACACCTCTGCTATGTCACGAAACTTTAATTTACGATCGACAAAACAAGTTCGATGACCTTTTTGATGTTTTTGGGCGACATGAGCATTCAACATCATTTGTGTTTGTACCACCGCTTTTAAAGTCAGTATACCACCCCTTGATCGTTGTTTCTTATCGAGCAAAGTCCGAATTACACATGCTTAGCTTGAATACTATTTCTTCTCGTAAACAAAAATGCTTTATCAACACACGAAAGTAAGATTTTTCCATTATTTTGAAAATTTGCAACAGTAACTTACGAGGGACGTTCAATAAGTAATGCCCCTGACCCTTTTCCCATAGCAGTAAATTAATGAAACTTGCACAGTTATTAATCTTTCTCTACATAGGAACCACCCAGAGTTATGCATTTCTCCCATCGTTTGATGCAGCTCTGGACACCGTTTTTGTAGAACATCCCAGGTTGGTCCTCCAACCACATCGTAACTTCAGAAATTAAAGCTGCATCATTTGGGAAACGCTTTCCTTTCAAAAGCAATTTCATGACTGGAAAGAGATGAAAGTCAGAGGGTGCAAGGTCAGAAGAGTAAGGGGGTGGGGGTAGGTGATTTCATAGCCACACGCCCGTGCTTCTGATCTGGCGACATGCGAGTTGTGGACCGGAGCGTTGTCCTGCAGGAGGAGGATACGTTTGCTGATCTTGCCCCGTCCTCTTGATTTTGATAGCTTCTCTTAATTTCATCAAAAGTGAAGCGTAATAGGCTCCTGTAATTATGGTACCATTTGCCAGGATATATGTCATCACTACTCCGCCATGGTCCCCGAAGACTGTGAGCATGACCTTGCCAGCGGCGGGCTGCACCCTTGCCTTCTTTGGGAGGTGGTGAATCCAAGTGCTTCCACTGTATTGATGGGCTTTGGTCTCTGGATTATAGTGATGGACCCAAGTTTCATCTAGTGTAATCAGTCTTTTGAAAAACTTTGACTCATCTTCTTGGCACATCTCCAAATTCATCCGCGAGCACTCGACGTGTTCTTGCTTCTGGAAAGGTGTGAGCAACCTGGGAATCCATCTGGCAGACACCTTATGAATATGCAAATGGTCATGAATGATAGTTTCCACATACCCTGTACTAATCTTGACCTCTTGGGCTATTTGGCGAACAGTGATGCGTCGATCTTCCAAGATGGCAGCCTCAACTTGACGGACAGATTCCTCATCAATGGCAGAAGAGGGACGACCAGGTCTGGGAGATATTTCCACAGACTTCCGGCCATGTTTTAATTCACAGTGCCAGCCTTTTACAAGGTCATATAATGGGGCATCATCACCATAAGTTTCTTTCATTTCATCAAAAGTCTCCTTTGGTGTGCGTCCTTTCTAATACAAAAACCGGATCACTGCGCGACACTCAACTGGCTCCATTTCACACCTGACTCAGTTCAAACACCTGTAAATCAGAAACCACATATAGTTCAGAGCTGTTTTTTGCAACATACCCCATACATATATAAATCATTACACATGCAAAATTTCATCTCGATCAGATAACTGGAAGTGGGTCAGGGGCATTACTTATTGAACGCCCCTCGTAACTATAAGTTGTAAATTGGTAATTCGATTGCGCTCAGATTTTGATACGCGTCATCCGAAGGTTACTATTTTATAAAAAAAATCACATAGCTTTTATTAAATGTCGCCATCTATATGTTAGGTCCAGGCCCTATTGAGTGATATGTAAGCACTTGTAAATAATTATATTTCTATCTGTACATGATGAGAGAGAAATCTATGCTTTTTTACTGTAGTATACAAGTGAGGGTTTTTGACAGTATTAGTACATAAATGAACGAAATAGAACCAACAGGATTGGAACTTCGCTTGCTGGCAACTTGGACCTCGTCAATAGTTAAAGCGTTTATGTACAATCTTTACATTTCACCCCTATTTGCATTTGATCCGGATATATACGAGTAGATAGCCATTTCTATGTATTGTGAGCTGAAAATTTAGCTGAAAATATTTACAAATATTTACATAAGTAATTTTCTGCGCGTGCCTTGTTTATTCTAAACTGGCATTTTCGTTAAGAAAAAAACTATACTTGCATTGTAATTAAGAAAAACAGCCATCACAACAGGTGTTGCATATTCTATGCCAGTCGTATACGTTTGAAGTAAAGTTCACGAGGTGCAATTGTAATTATTGTAGAATTTTTCGCAGTCTTTCTTATCAGTTTTTTTTATAAATTCAAAATGCTACAATCATCATCATCATCATCATCATCATCATCATCAGCAGCAGCAGCAGCAGCAGCAGCAGCAGCAGCAGCAGCAGCAGCAGAAAAGTCGCATATCAAAACGAGACTTTTGATTAGTTAAGCAATAATTGTTATTTAGACGCTGCTCTGTCAGAAACAATGGTTAAGAACTGGTATTCTTACTTAAATACGGTCGTAATGATACAAATAATGCTGAACTCGTATGCCAACCAAATCCAGCACTTGCCCAAGAAAACATTTTAAAATGTACACAAACTCGTTTTGACCGATCGTAAATCGAACATGCGTGAGATAGCAAGGGAGTTGAATATATCAGAAGGCACTTATGTAGGAGAGACAATGATTGAATTGAGTTGTTGCCAGAATTCTAGCGAAGCCACACGTAATGTAAGGTATGAATATAGGAAGTGTATAACAGTCCTATGTTCCTCCTATGAAAACAATCTAGAATCTACTACTTGTGTAGGAACTAGAGATCGATTTAGTTAAGCTAATACTGTATAGTTTAAAGTATATCTCCAAGAATATAAAACTCTCTCGAAAGGTATAAAGAGAAGATCTTCACCCCAACCCTCAAAACGCACCATATAACACATGTATTATTGTGAAATCCATTTGACAAAAAATATATTAAGAAATCATAAATATTATTTTCTCTCATTGACGCATGAAATGCGATATCACACTATGACAGAGTTCAGGCTAATTTCGCATGTTTATAGAGGGGGAGGCGATGTTCATAAGACCTGTAAGGTTTATGAGATTTTAATTCTTGGCTCCTCCCCTCGAATCGTTGGTCAGGCGAAACGAATTTGACAAAGGTCTGGTTTTGAGAAGGTCTTTCTATGAAGACAGACTTCGATGTAGGTAGCAAATAGATGATGTGGAAAGGGCAACGTGCGTGAAGAGTGGACAATAGATGGACAGAAAAGGAATGAGTGACTTTGAAAATGGAGCAGAAGAAAAAGGGGAGGGAAACATTGGAGAAAGAGAGGGCAAAGGAAATGAAAGAAGAAAAAGAGTAAAGGTAGAATACATCAAGAGGAATAATGAAAAAGTCGTAGAAAAATTAGAAGTTCAAAGATTAAGAAAAATAGCAAAATTAAAGAATAACACAAGGAACATTAGTATAATAATAATACAAATAATAATAATAATAACAAGTAATAATAATAACAAGTAATAATAAAGAAAACAAGTAATAATAATAATAATAATAATAATAACAAGTAATAATAATAACAAGTAATAATAATGATAACAAGTAATAATAATAATAATAATAATAATAATAATAATAATAATAATAATAATAATAATAATAATAATAATAATAATAATAATGCCGACTATGTAATGAAAGGGAAGACATCTTGGCGCATATTGTAGCTGAGTTCCCAATGCTGGCACAACATCAGTATAAAAATGGAGACACGACAGAGTCGCTCAGGTACTACACTGGAATATATGCAAATTTTACGAATTGGACCACAATGAAAAGTGGTATGAACATAAGCCAGAAGTGGTACAAGAAAATGACAATGTCAAACTTCTTTGGGGCATGCGCATACAAACTGACAAGGTTCTTGAGCATTCTAAACCCGACTTAGTCTTTCTGAACAAAAACAAGAGATCTTGCTTAATCATTGATATAGCCTGCCCCTTCGATACCAGAGTGCACTAGAAAGAACACGAACAAATCAATAAATATCAAGATCTAAAATGAGAACTAGTTAGACTATAGAAATTTAAAGAAGTAAAGATGATCCCCGTTGTAATTGGAGCGCTTGGAACCATAACGAAAAGCCACCATAAATGGCTTAGAAAGATTGACGAGACAATTTCTTTTCCAATTCTGCAAAAGGTGTTTCTATTAGGAGCGGCGAAAGTGTTAAGGTACAGCTTGAATATCTAAGGTCAAGGGAATTGATTTGATGTTCAAAAAAACAAAAAACAAAACCCCAACTAAAAACATCCAAAAATTGAGACTACTATGAATAATAATAATAATAATAATAATAATAATAATAATAATAATAATAATAATAATAATAATAATAATAATAATAATAATAATAATAATAATGTATTACTAATAGAGATTTGGTATCTGCCTGAAGCCGAAACTATAACAATACTTCTATTAATGTACTATATTTCAAATTATCACAATCGGCTGCTCATTAGAAAACTCAACACTTATATATACTATACTAGCAAAATATGCGACTGGAGGGAACATATTATTGTTGCTGCTAAAATGCTCCTACTACTACTACTACTACTACTACTACTACTAATAATAATAATTGTAGGTGCATTTTGAATTGTTAAAATATGGTAAAAAGACTACGAGAAATCAGATTTCAATTGAGGATTTACACCATGCAACGCATAACACTGACAAAAAGAGTTGAACTGTTAAGAAAAATCCTCGAGTGTGTAGACCAGGCCATAACACCAGGTCATATCGAGGAACAACGTGTAAGTTGAAATAGAACTACAGCAAATATATAGAAAGAAAATTACACGAATCTAAAGGCACTGAAACTACCAGAAATCTCCCCCCCCCCAAAAAAAAAGATGTCACCATCTTCGGTTGATACCACACAATATGCTCGTGAAGGGTCAAGGAAAATGGAAAAACCGAGGACTGAGAACGCTGGATCCATTGGAGAGTGCGGAAAGTACTGAGAGATTGTGGAGGCTTAGTGTTAGTCTAATTTTAAAGAAAACCAACAGTCGTTCTCAGCGAGACATCCATTATGAACTACTGTTGCGATAACGCAAAGTGATTTGCAACCGTTATTGAAAGAGGCGGAGAATTCTCGAAATCTGGGGGACCTTGTTGTCACTCACACTCCAGAGAACATTGTTTTGTATTGCCAGTGAACGATCGCTGATTATAACTTGTCTGAACACTCTTAGTGAGTAAATAATAATAATAGCACTGCCACTTCCTGGATAGATATATAAGAATATTTTATACCCCCCCCCTACAAGAAAACGTCGCAAACGCACCGGTAATATTAATTTTTCATCAGAAATAGGCTCGTAAATCTTTCCTCAATAAAATAATATTTATACGACTGTATGATTTTTGTTTTGAAATTACATAAATACTTCAGAGTGTTATTACATCTTAAATGTAGCCTGATATTGGGTGAATTAAGATTAGTTCGTGGTAGTAAGCCCCAAAGAAATAATTAAAATGTAGTTAATCTAACGAAGTTTATTATTTAATTATTTTAAATAGAGTTACAAAAAAAAAGCGTTCGTTACTTCTAAGTTTTTTGTTGACTAGAGTTGAATAACATAAAGAGTAACCTTCCTCTCCTCTTTTGGTCGTGCGGATGGAAACACATATATCACTTTATATTGTAACTTACTCTGCCTGGAGACACCGTTTACCAAGTGCGAGTACGTGAATAGAATGGAATATGAAAGATTGTTAGTTAGCACAGCAGATCCTATCAAAATAATAATTTGATTTTTTTTTATTAGTTATGTATGAGCAATTAAAGAAGGAAATATATTAGTATTACCAATTTTATTAATATGGAAATTTGCTGCTGATAGCAAAATTGGTTTCGTATTTTTAACATTTTTATTTTGTTATCATAGTTCACCCCAAACAAGGCAGGCCGCCACTGTAGACGTAAGGGGCTACTGAGAAAAAAGGGTGAAGGTTGGGGGGGGGGTACCTAAATTAGGAGCTGCGTAGCGAGATGTCTGTTTAGATTAGTTTTACATTTCTGCATGTCAGTAACTTCAGGAAAGCAGGGAGCAGGGAGGGAGTTCCAGAGGCCAGCAGCACGAAGAAAGAAGCTTTTGGAGTAGAAAACTGTTCGGCATCTGGGGACCCCTACAGTGTATGGATGGGACTTGGCAGATTGTCGGATTGGTCTAGTGAATGTACGTCGTGGGGGTACCAGAGCAGCAAGCTCATCAGAGCACAATCCATTGAAGTACTTGTAAAACAGGCACAAGGATACAACATTGTGACGATGGGACAGAGACTGGAGCTTAGTGGATAGTGGATGACCTATCAAGTTGCAACTCTTTTTTGGACCCTGTCTAAGAGGGAGAGACTAGCGACTGATGCACCAGCTCAGATGTGGCAACACTACTCCATGCATGGGCGGATGGTCGTTTTGTAGAGATATAGGATAATGCCAGGTGTGAGAAGTTTACTGGCACGGTAGAGAGAGTCCACCTTCTTTGCAGCAGCCCTGGCAATGTTTTCAATGTACTTATTCCAATCTATGTTATCTGTGAAAGTTAGGCCGAAGAGTTTGAATGATGAACTCTCAGGCAGGGTGCTATTTGCCATGACAATCGGTGGTTGGAGAGGTTTCTTGTAGTTATTGAAGGAAAGTAGCTTTGTCTTTGCAGCATTAAAAGTTACCATCCATTTTTGTACCCCATTCCACTACAGACTGGAGGTCATTTTCTAAGGATTTAGCCATTGCCTCAGATATGTGTGCGTCGGTTTTGCCCACATGATGAGAGTAGAGCGTAGTGTTGTCAGCAACTATTCCTATCTCAGTCTCAATGGCATCAGAGAGGTAATTTATGAAAATCAGGAACAGTAGAGGTCCAAAGATAGATCCCCGGGGTACACCAGCATTTATGCCATGCTGCTTACATTGAGTACAAACTGGATCTTCCGTTTTGTTAGGAAGGATCTAATTATATTAAATATTTGTTCAGTAATACCATATGAGTGCAGTTTTATGAGAAGCCCTTCATGCCAGACCTTGTCAAATGCCATGGATATATCAAGCGCTACCTTCCTAGCTTTACCTGCCTTGTCCAGTGTATGATATATGCGTTCAGAGATGACCGTTAGGATATCTGCAATAGATCGTGCTTGTCTGAATCCGTATTGATGATCAAAAAGAAGTTTAGCATTAACTAAGTGCCTGACTATCGCTAGATTGATTAATGATTCAAAAATTTTAGCAAAGATCGGGAGTAGACTGATTAGGCGGTAGTTTAGAGGATCGGTTCTATTTCCAGAATTCTTGAAGACTGATACCACAGAGGCAATTCTCCAACTATCAGGGAAACAAGATTCAGTAAGGCATTTGTTGTATAGTTTGGAGAGGACAGGAGTTAGCTCAGCAGAACATTTCTTTATTACTATTACTGGTATAAGATCAGGCCCACAGGCTTTGGAGGTGTCAAGGTTTTTTATGATGTCTCTCACTTGAGACGGAGTGATGACCAGGTTCACAAGTGTGGCTTCAGTTCGCAATGGGAATTTAGGGAGGAGGTTGTTTGCCGAGTCCAGAGTGGAGTTTAAGGCGAACGCTGGGCAAGTAGTTCAGCTGTATCAGTTGCCGTGCAAACAACATCGTTGTGATTAGATAGCGGGAGAATTATTGAATGTCCATTGTTCATCACACTATTGTAAATTTTCCAGAAATCACGAGTACATAGTTTCTGTGAGTGAATGCGTTTTTTGGTCATCTCTGTATAACTTCTCTTTGCTTCATCTATCTCTACTTTGCAATCATTTCTTGCCTCTACAACTTTGTGTCTGGTCGCAGTTGACTTATGGTGGCCGAATTTTCGGAATGCCTTCTGCCTCTCAGCAATAGCAGCTGCACATTCTGAGGTGAACTATTGAGAAGAGTGGGGTTTGCTGAAGAAATTTCGCGTAGGGACATAAGCATCAATGCCTGCTTTGACCCATTCAGTTAGCTCATTTGCACACTGATCAGCAGGGAGTTAGAAGGTTACACCCCATGGGGCGTTGCTGATGTGATCCCTGAGGGATTCAAAATCAGCCTGCTCATAGTTTCTCGTCGTTTTAAGCAACGGCTCTTCAGCTTTTGGACAAGTTTTTAAGGTGATATGTATCATTACCACAACGTGATAAGAGTTTCCGAGCGGGCTATGAGCATTCGCCACACAAGCCTCAGGTATTAAGGTCAAGTACAGGTCGAGAAGTGAGTCTTGCTGGTCCGCACAATCAGGAAAGCGGGTCGGAAAAGTGACAGCTTCTGAGAAATCGTGAGCTGACGAGAAATTAAACGTAGAGTTCTCAGTTGCATCAGTATCCCAACCAGTGTGCACTAAAATCCCCAAATACATGTATTTGGGCATTCGAGTAAGAGTGCTCTATCTAAGCTTTCAGAGACTGCGTCAAGTAGTGAACAGTCCTGGGTCGAAGGAAAACGATATAAAAAATATAAGTAACTAACTCTGTAATTTACGGTCAATCTAAAACACATGTAGGCTTGGCATCTGATTCTAACCTATTTTCTCTAGTCAAGGGGAGAGGGGTTCCGAGCATTAACTCCTGGCCCATGCATATGTTTGTCAGAGTCCTTACGGTAGAGTGGAAGGTAATCAGTCATGTCAAAGTGGTGAGAGGAAATTGAGGATTAAAGGTTCGTTTCACTTAGAGCTAGGATATCCGGGGGGTTTGTCAAGAGAAAAGTTTCTACGTCGTTTATACTGGTTCTAAGTCGCCGGATATTTGTGAATGCGAGCCTCAAGGGAGGAGGCCCATATGTTTTTTGTTGGGTGTCTGGTTTAGTTTTTTTTATTTTCTAAATTCATGTTTGTTTTGAGTTAGAATGGAAGGATCAAAGTCGGTGTTTGATTGGTGCCAATAAGCTCACACAACCAGTCTATTAGTCGTGACTTGGTCCATGGGGGTTGTGGCTTCGGGTAAGCCCACCGGGGATAACTGTAGGATCTCTTTCCATACGCGACATGGCACGTAAAGTTACCCACGATATTATGCAGCTGTTGACGGAGCAGCCGTTCTTAGCTCATAACTACCAGTTGGAAACAGCAGCCAAACAAGCTGTATAACCTGACCCTCAACCTGTCGGAACAAGAGCGACCCAGACTAGTCATGTAAGACTTAGTGCCCAAAACCTTTCCCCAAGTTGCCCGGATAAAGAGAACAAGAGACGGCATTCATTGCCATAGTCAGGAAACAAGGCCAAATACCAGGCGTCTTTAGAGGCGTTCCAGTGCTTGTACCCCTATGCCTTGCTAATAGACAAAGAAGGAGTGCGTAGGCCGGGTGATAGGCAGAGCCCATCTACTCCTTAAGCAATTATAGGTTTGCAAACCGGATACTTTGTTCGAGATTCCAGCTCTAGGAAGGTTGTCGATCAAGATTAAGGAGGCCTCCCTCCCAAACGGTTTGCTTCCAAGACGTAAATGGTTAGTAGCAAGGTTTTATTGTCAGAGTTTTCCTTCTCTTAGATAGATGACCTGACAAGGTCTACGAGCCCTACACTCCGAGAGAGGATAGCCTGCGCCCGTCTATTAGTCGGGTATTTCCGAGCCCACGCAGGTAAAAAAATAAGTTTTTTTTCTTTTTTTTCCAATCACATATGCACACATCTATATATATATATATATATATATATATATATATATATATATATATATAGATTAAGTCTAGTCACCGGCTTCTAAATATAATGAAGGACTAAAGATACATTTCTCTCACACTATTATATGTAAAATTTGTTGTAGGGACATTTCACCGGCCATTATGGTGTGTGGGAGGGTTTAATCTACCATTGAGTAGGTCCAACGAAGAGGCACTTTAGCTATTACGTTACAGTATAAAGGTAATTTTGTGGTTGATCTATGTGGAAAAATATTGTTTAACTAACTAGTCATAGCAACGAAAATATATGCAATTATTTAAGATAGAGACAGTTCAGAAATAAGAAATTAAGAACTTAGCTGTTTTTTCCTTTCTATATTTGCTGCTGAAATGAAAAGATTTGTTTTCCCCGAAAAATATTTCGAGAATGGTGAGTTGTGGCTTCAAAACAAAACTATAATTACAATTTATTGTACAAAATAACATGTACCAACGTTCAGCGAATGCCGCTAAGACAAAGCTCCTTTCCTTCAATAACTACAAGGAACATATCACACCACCGATTGTCATGGCAAATAACACCCATGCATGGAGTATTGTTGTCACATCTGGGCTGGTGCATCATCTACTAGTCTCTCTCTCTCTCTTTGACAAGGTCCAAAAAAGAATCGCCAACCTAATAGGTCACTCACTGTCAACCAAACTCCAGTCCCTGTCCAATCGCCGCAATGTAGCATCCTTGGGCTTGTTTTACAAATACTTCAATGGATTATGCTCCGATGAATTGGCTACTCTGGTACCCCCTCGACGTAAATTCACTAGACTAACTCGACAATCAATTAAATCTCATTCGTTCAGTGTGGAGGTCCCCAGATGTCGGAGAGCCTTCTGCTCAAATAGCTTCTTTCTCGTGCTGCTGACCTCTGGAACTCCCTCCCTGCCCCCTGTTTCTCCGACAGTACAGACATACAGAAATTTAAAACTATTGTAAACAGACATCTCGTTGCGCAGATCCCAATTTAGGTTGACCCCCCCCCCCAACCTTCTCTTTTCTTTTTTCTCAGTAGCCCCTTACGTCTACAGTGACGGCCTGTCTTGTTTGGGGTGAACTATGTTAAAAAAAAGAAGCAAGCAAGGCATAATCATATATCAACTTTTATATTTAGGTGTTAAGTAGGAAATCCGATCCAATTAATTTTATATTTTAAAATATAATTCTCGAAACATAGCAGATCGTATTGGGAGAAAAATTAAAAAAAAAACGATTATTTTCTCTGCTTGAGAATCTATCTATCTATATATCTATTATATAAATATACATATATTTACAAACATTATACTAACACACACACACACACACATATATATATATATATATATATATATATATATATATATATATTATACACACATACATATATTCGTTTCGCTTTATCACAGCTCTTCAGTTGGTAAGACAGTCTAATGCCTCGTTCAGATCATCTAGAAGACAGTTGGTTCTTTTACCAATTCAGCTATCAATGTTTGTATAAAACTGCCGAAAAGTGCTCCATTTGTTTACACAAAGTGCATTGTATTTATACTGAAGCAGTTCGCAATAGACATCTAGGTCCTTGAGAAGTTTGGCAACATCCCGGACAGTTATTCGGATTTCACCTAGAGTTTTTCGATTATGGAAGAGACTTCTGGGTGTAGGTGGCCTTGATCGCAAAGTTCTTTGAGAACATGTCTGCTTTATCAGATGCCGAGGAGATCACCTTTGGTCCATTAATGTTTGTATAGAGGTGTTAGATCTGTTCAGCACCCTGTTTGTTATTCCCTATAGCTCCGATCGGCCACTCTTGATTAAACAGATTGAGCATTAGACTCTTTAGCGTTTTCTATGAACCTTTTGCAGTGGTTTCGGCCAGTTTTCAAAGAAGGTTTGGTTTCTGAGCATCTATTCCTTTAAAACCAATTGAACTAGTAGTTACTGTGAGAAATAGGGCTGGCAACTTCAGGAGTGTACCATGGCTAGACGTTTCGTCTGTTGGAATCATTTGGGGGGTATAAAGCTCTTAATACCAACGGTCAACCACTAAGTTATATCGGATACGATATAGGACATATTCGTTTTGAAAATAGATTTCGGAGAGATTTCAGATATCAATGATATTAAGCTGCCCCTAACCAGCCCTTCAATATCGATAAACTCTGCAGTGGAAATGGACCTTAACTTAGTTTCGTTTCTAATTGATACAAGTGAGTGATCGGAAGACCCCAGAGGAAACAAGATAGTAGATGTGGACTGTTCAGGGCAAGTTTTCATAAAAAAGATCAAAAAGGCTTACAATATGTCCAGCAGCATTGGGTACGTGTGTGGGTTGGTCAATAATTTAAATAAGTTCATATCCGAGGGAAAGGTAGTGACTAAACTTCCCTTCATCATCAGTGTTGTTTGAGTGGACTAGCCCCCTTTCACTTAAAATTAAAGTCACCACATACATGAATACTTGCAAAAGGGTAAATGTCATCAGAAACTCGCTCAATATCAGTAACCCCATCGGTGAGGAAACGATAGAGGTCAAAGAAGATGAAAGCAGTGATGTTAGTAATTGCAGCACAGAAGCACATTTAAAGAAAATTAAGGTCTTCACGGGAAACAACGTCTATGGCGATCTTGAGAGTCGTGATTTTAGGTCATGTTTTACTAATCTGTGATCTTGAAGTCATCTGTAGAAACTGACGGGCAGAAACAGCAGACGGCGTTTAATCTCCTGTAGTAGTGCATTTCAACCTCTGAAAGGTTGGAACATGATGCACACACATGCATATATATATATATGATTCGAAATTTAGTTATTTAATTGCTCAGTAAAATGTGTTTTTTAAGTAGTAATTTTTAAATCAATTATTTTTTAAATGAAACAATTTAATTAAATAAATTTGTGCTTTAAAAGATAACTTGTAATTAGATTAAAAAACAAACAAACCCCAAAACGTTTTAATAAACAAATCAAAGTAAATATATCATTTTTGAGCGACTCGTACGATAAATCTCAGAGAATGTGTTGTTTACATGTTATTAATCAAATAACGCGCCCCTGTCTTGTGCCCATCTCTATCTTTTCTCATCTCTTTCTCTCTCTCTCTAACTTTCTTTATTTTTCTCCCTTTTTCTCTCTCTCTCTCTCTAATCTGACGCAATGTTAACACCTGTGGATCTCTTGAAATAGAACTTTCTGTGTGTTCGAAATAGAACGTTTTACTTAATAACTAGAAGGCGGTAACCAAATGTTGGAGTGGACGCCGGCTGTTTCCTCATATTCCATAACAATCTAATTTAATTACGTAACTCAATTATATAGATAAAAAACAATGTCTTTTATTAATTCTATCTATAATTTGTATTAAGATTATTATCGAGGAACATATTTTAAATACATCTGGAAATCTGAAAAAACAATCACGAGTGTATATTTGCGAATATTAATTTAATAGAAGATTTAAAGCAAATTAATTATGTAAATTAGAAAGATGCGTGATGTTTGGGGAAGTTTTGGAATGGGTATATATAGGAGCTGATAAGTAGATATAAAAAGAGAGCGATCAAAGCTAATAATATATTCGACTTCAGACAGATACATACTCTCCATTATTAATAGATTTCGCTATCTTATCAATAAACTCATTCATTTTAATGAAGTGCTTCGTGAAATAAAAAAATTGTTTTGAAAAAAAATCATTTCTAAAAATAATCCCTCTGTACGCATGTTTATGCGAGGATTTTCGTTTTTAGTTATGAAATAATACGAACGTTTACATTTATGACGATTAATCATAGTCGGAATTGGAAATCTAAAACATCTGAACTTTTTGGGATATCGAAATCGGGGGAAAAAATAGCCTAATTTCCGATAAAAAAATGAATCTTTAAATTTTTTTGTCTTTAAAATTTAATTTTCCATTGCTGGTAAAAAGATACATATTTATTGTTTTTCAGCTACCAGGAAAATTGACATTTAGAGATCATAATAACGAATTTAGATAAAAGTCGCAACGGAAAAAATGGCACAGTGAAAATAGCACGAGTTGATAAACAGGAAAATTGGCACGAAAAAGTATAAATGAAAATCTCGCAATAAGTTTATAAAAATCTTGGATACAATACATAAAAAGTAAAACATTAAGAATTGTGTCAAATTAAAAAGAAAATTATATCTACATATATGAAGACTCTCCGCTAAATCCTCTCCCCAAAAAAAGATTTTTATTTTTGAACACTATGAAAAAAGTGGGGGAAGTAAACCCAATGTTTTTAGAATTTAGAATGGGGGATCAGTTTTGCACATGAATGTAACGTAAAATAATTACCTATTTCCGGGCCAGTGTCTAACTAAATAGCGTTTTAAGGGCATATAATCAAATTCTTGTTATGGGGGTGGGTTACGAAAAATAAATGTTGTGTGATTTTGGTGGGGAAGATTAGAAAAACAAAGCTTCCTTAACCCTACCACTAACCCCAAATCTGGATGGCAACAGCCCCCCTCTAAAAAAAACAACAAGCCGCCCACAACCGTACCATTAACCCTAATTCAGGGTGTTCCCCCCAAAAGCCCTAAGTCTGGGTGATGACAGCCCTCTCCCTAACAAACCTTCCTTTACCCTATCACTAACCTTAAGACCGGGTGGCAACAGAATCTCCTCACACCATCAAAAAAGAACAAAACATGGTTACATATGAGATTTTACATGATAAAAAAAGAAGAAACTTTAATGGTTTCGGTTCAATATTGCGTGGGGGCTTATTCCCTATTGAAAACTAAATTAGAAAACAACAGAAAAATGCTTATGTAAAAATATATATTTAAAAATATGGTGGGGGTTTAGCCATTATTTACCTAAGGGGAAACCTAGCCCCCCCCCTCCAAAAAAACTCTTAGAAAAATCGATTTTTTTTTGCTTTTAAACAACAGAATAAATTATAAAAATGTATTCTAAAATATTGGAGAGAGGGCTTAGATTGCAGAAGAGGGATCGAATCTTACAGTAATCGATTTTATTTACTTGAAAGCAAGATTATTATTTGCATTATTCGGACTACTGTTCTCATCTTGAATGTCATTATTACGACGTTTCGGCCGATGTAACCTCCGACTTTATTTATATATGTCTTATCGAATTCGGGAATCTTATACAAACCCTTTTTCCTATTCATTCACTTGTGTCATTTTTACCTTTGCCATTTTCTCGGTGCTATTTATATCCCTGCCATTTTTACCGTAAACCATTATTATGATAACAGAAAAATATGATGTGAATTTATTTTACTCGTATAAAAAAATGAAATTTTGCATAAATTCGCTGGATGCATTTTTGGAAGACCCTTTTTAGGGTTCCAGTTTTCGGGGGAAGATTATGGGAGAGCATGGTTTCATAGAAACATTTTAAAGAAACACGTTTTAAGTAATATTCAAATGTGTGCGCGAGCGAGAGAAATGTTATATGATAAACAAACAAAATAAAGAGTACAGAAGCCTAAATTCACAAAAGAGATATTTTATATATGTTTAAAATGGAAGTCTACATAAATAGGAACACATAGAATAATTGTTCAGTATTTGAGCGTTCTTGCCGAACAAGGGGGATTCATTAGTTAAGATATCGAGGAAGCCTGAGTCGATAATTTAAGGGCTGTGAATAATCCACGGGTCTGAAAAATCGTAATCAAAACTTCCCCATTCAATTATATGAATTACATTTCATTGAAAGTTATTAAATAGAGTCAATAATCATTTGCTTTCATAGTAGAAAGTTCAGTGAGAAATGTATGAAGTATTAAAATGGTTAAGGTTATAAGTTTGTTAAAAATATGCAGACGACATAGAAAGGTGATTTAAACAGTGTGTCTCGCTATTAGTGTGCGCATGCGTAAGACAGTGAAAGAGTTAATGCATTGTACCTGTCTGTGCGTTGATGTCAGTGTGGCTGTGTGCGTGTGTTTAGAAAAGACGTTTTTCAGCATTCCCAAGGCCCTACAGAGTGGCGACGGGGGCTGTAGAAACGTCGATGTTAGCTCATTCGTGGATTAGGACTAAACATACTTGTTGAAGGAAAAATCTGGGTTTATATGGGGTGTTATTATTTGCTTTTATTAATTCTGGCGGATTCGCGCGCAAAGCGGTGTGCGCAGAAATGAATTTAAGCACTTTTATTTTTGGCACCGAATTGTAAACTTCGCTGCTACACATTTACAAGATTCCAAAAATGTTTAAAAATTAACTAAACCATTTTTGTCAAGAACAAAATACTGATAACATCATTGGTAATTAAATTATAAAAATGTTAAATGTAAAAAATATTTGTAATTGTTTTACATTCATTTATTTTATGCTGTTCGGCTTTTGTCCGTATTTTAATTTTATGGTGGGCTTTTGTCGGGTGGGCTTTTGTCTGGTGTCCTAACATTGACCAATCTTACAAGTGCTCAAATCTTTATTTGAACATTTTTTTTAACATTTTGAACGGTTTAGTGTGGAATTTAATTAGGTATAGAGTAATTAGTGAATTTAAGGATTGTGACGTTTATCTTTGAACATACTTTTCATACAAAAAGAAACCCGTTTCAACGTAATTCCAGTCCCTATTAACATGCCTCCATACGAGGTCAGAGTTAGCCACAGAAAACCCAGTTACCAAGACATGGGCACTCTTGATTGGGACACAAATTTAAATTGCCTCAGTCTAGAAGGATTTCTCTTTCACTGCTGGAGGATAGAACAGATAAAGTGTAGTATCAGAACAGGTGTCGATGGTAGGCATAGAAGATCAATTTTATATACGTTTAAAAAATAAATTAGAATTTTATATTAGGACAAACAAAACGTTTATGTTATGCATAATATTTAAAACATAATATTTAAAATGTTAAGCAAAGCAAGCAAGTATTTGTTTGTATTTCAGATTTTGCCAGACAGATTTTGGCATCCATCTTGAACTTTAGTCTCAACGAGTTGTAAATAGTTTACTTTCAAATAACTAGTAGATTTCCACCTGCAAAACGACATGAACAAAAACCATCAGTATTCCTTTTTTAAAATCCCAAACAATTACAAGTTAAAAGATGAAATAATGTCAAACAGAAATGCCCACCGTCATATGCCAATATGCAGCGTGAAACCATTCCCTTTGGGGCGTCTTGTTTATCTGCTTAGCCCCCAACTACTGTGACGTCAGCAGAAAAAGCGAGACTAAATGGAATGGTCTTCTCTTTACGAATGCCATGGTTCGAGCATCAATGGTGTATTTCATCTAAAACAAAAAAAACAGCGTATTTCTAGAGAGAATAATATTCGCACATTTTTCAGTTGTGGACACTTAACCACTTTATCCAGAGTTTCAAAAACAGTATTAGTACTTCTTTCCACTGAGTGAGTGTATATTTTTAGTGTTTTTGTACACGTATGTTACTTCTTTATTTATTTCTAACATAAAATTAGAATGAGAATTGTATTTATAGTTTTAGTGTAAAATCATTTGAATGATTCAATTGCGATCCTCCAATTCATAGTTACCGAATTCGGAATTATCCTACCTTGTAAAAATTAGAATGAGAATTGTATTTATAGTTTTAGTGTAAAATCATTTGAATGATTCAATTGCGATCCTCCAATTAGTAGTTACCGAATTCGGAATTATCCTACCTTGTCAAAATTAGAATGAGAATTGTATTTATAGTTTTAGTGTAAAATCATTTGAATGATTCAATTGCGATCCTCCAATTAGTAGTTACCGAATTCGGAATTATCCTACCTTGTCAAAATTAGAATGAGAATTGTATTTATAGTTTTAGTGTAAAATCATTTGAATGATTCAATTGCGATCCTCCAATTAGTAGTTACCGAATTCGGAATTATCCTACCTTGTCAAAATTAGAATGAGAATTGTATTTATAGTTTTAGTGTAAAATCATTTGAATGATTCAATTGCGATCCTCCAATTAGTAGTTACCGAATTCGGAATTATCCTACCTTGTCAAAATTAGAATGAGAATTGTATTTATAGTTTTAGTGTAAAATCATTTGAATGATTCAATTGCGATCCTCCAATTAGTAGTTACCGAATTCGGAATTATCCTACCTTGTCAAAATTAGAATGAGAATTGTATTTATAGTTTTAGTGTAAAATCATTTGAATGATTCAATTGCGATCCTCCAATTCATAGTTACCGAATTCGGAATTATCCTACCTTGTCAAAATTAGAATGAGAATTGTATTTATAGTTTTAGTGTAAAATCATTTGAATGATTCAATTGCGATCCTCCAATTAGTAGTTACCGAATTCGGAATTATCCTACCTTGTCAAAATTAGAATGAGAATTGTATTTATAGTTTTAGTGTAAAATCGTTTGAATGATTCAATTGCGATCCTCCAATTCATAGTTACCGAATTCGGAATTATCCTACCTTGTAAAAATTAGAATGAGAATTGTATTTATAGTTTTAGTGTAAAATCATTTGAATGATTCAATTGCGATCCTCCAATTCATAGTTACCGAATTCGGAATTATCCTACCTTGTAAAAATTAGAATGAGAATTGTATTTATAGTTTTAGTGTAAAATCATTTGAATGATTCAATTGCGATCCTCCAATTAGTAGTTACCAAATTCGGAATTATCCTACCTTATCAAAATTAGCGAATTTTCCAGACACCACAAATGTTAAGATTATAAAAAAATGAAAAGACTTACCAGTTTCATATTTAGATTAGGGGGAGAGGTTAGTTCGCTATATAAGTTTGACGTAAATTAACGCGCAGGTTGTATGAGATGGTATTATATCGTGTAAGTCGTCAATTTATGTTAAACTAACATAGAAAACTGAACCAACCACGTTATCTAAAAAATTAACAGGTTAGTCTTTCCAAAAAAGTGTTTTATAATCTTAAAAGTTTTTGCTGTAAATACTCCTGTAATCTGTACACCTATGTAATGTGTGTAGATGATTTTCAGGTATAAAATTAGTTAACAAAGCGTTTACCCATGTAAAATTCACACCTAAACATTTCAGAATTGCCCGACGAAAGTAAGTGATTTACATTTTAGTTGCATTCAGCATAATTTCACTTGTTTACGAACTTACCATTATTCATTCATTAACCTAGTAAGCGTAACAGTTCAATTTAATTTAGTGAGACACACATTTAAATATTTCGTTAGAAGGCATGACACCGAATTTGCAGGTTAGTGATGTCGGTAATCTGGGCAAAACATAACCTCCACAAGTTCTTTGTTAGAAATTAAGATCAAACCGGTCTACTTTGTAATCTTCGACGAAAAAAGAAATTAAAATAGGATAGATTTCTGTCCCTTTTTTCTTCTTCTTTTTCGTATTTTTAGAATAAGCTAATTACTAGTCCATTAAGAATGAATTCCTAAAAAGGGGCCTGATCGACTATATTCAATTGTTTATGAAGATTTTCTCAACTTATAGCGAACTACTGCAATTCGGCTTTGTTTAAAAAGAGAAATACAGTTTTAGTTGCCTCACTATTTTCCATCAATTATGGGGAAAACATTTGAGAAAAAATAGTTAGAAAAAACTACTCATGTTATGTACGGCCCCTCCCCAAGTGTATTTTACTTTTGCGAACATATATGCACACATTACATGGGTTTCTACGGTAACTAAAAAAATGAAGAAAGAAAAAGTAAAAACAACTCTATAATTAAATATTTAGAAATTTCAAAAGAATCGGAGTCGAAATCGATAATTGTATCGGAATCTGGAATTTAAGACAGAATCGGTCATTGTATCGGACTCGGAAAAAATAATTCAATCGTCCCATCACTAGTTTAAATGCACAATTTTATTTATATATTTAATTTGTACGTCTCATTGTAATTTAAAAAATAAATTTCATTTATTATTCAAATCCAGGGCCGGAATTTGCACAAAATATTTGTTGAAATGCTGATCTTATTGAACATACTATTCAGAAAAATATTTAATTTACAATGCATGTAATCCTATGAAATAGTATCTTCTTTCCAGCTTTTGTGCATAGACAAAAATGTATACCACACAAATACCATCGCCTCTACGTAAGTACGTTGTTGCGAGGATACTCTTAATTAGGCATAGAATGACACGAACATTTAAATGTTTATTATTATTATTATTTATGAATTTAATAATTAAAGAACACAATAATTAATAATTATAGATATTTAAACATTCGATTAAAATACTTATATGAGGTTCAAGAGTTGATGTAAGATATATATATATATATATATTTTTATATATATATATATATATATATATATTTTTATATATATATATATATATATATATATATATATATATATCAGGTAGTTATGTGTATATGTTTTAATATTTGTATTTACAAGATCAACTTTTGAAGTAATTAATCAATCATTATGAATGTTTAAATACATATGCTATGCTTAAAGGGTTGTAATGTACGCTATGTTTAGTTTAATTTAGTTTTATGCAAAGGAGGGAAATGGAAATCTTGATGAAAATTTAGATAGGTCCAATTTTTGTGAATTTAAAAAAAATTTAGATTTTAATTAAATGTCATTCATTGTCATTATACCCTAATTAAACAAGCTTCAATAAATGTCAATTTCTGTTTTGGACCCATTAACTTTAAGCCTTCAATGTTAGACATTTTCTAGAATCAAAATCATATAATGGATTTTGATAAAAAATAGGAATAAGGATTCTAGACATACGGTTTAGTAGAATTATATCTTGGTTTTAATGTTCGTAAACGGGGCATAACATGGTGCAAAACTTTTCTGTTCGGGGAATTAAATTTACCCGTTATGGAGCGGGTATTCTTCTAGTAATATATATATATATATATATATATAATATATATATATAATATATATATATAATATATATATATAATATATATAATATATATATAATATATATATATACATATATATATATAGTCTAATGTAAGAATGGAAAAAGAAAATAGAATAAAAATGGGAAACAAGAAGTTGTTCTCCTCTCCCCTCCACTAAATAAGACATATATTATGAACAGAACAAGTAACATAAGCCTAAGCAAAGACATGCATAAATATTTAGACAAACATACAAAAGAAACACACATGAAGAGGTTAAAAGGAAAAAGTCATGGAAGTAAACACGTCTACAGATTCCCCGCAATATAATTTGCAAACAATAATATGAAAAAGCTTGCCACCCCCGGTTCTAATAACTATGCTTACTAATGAGATTGTTGTAGTTCAACAACAAAGGGTCTTGACCCTATCATCAAGTACCCGATCCATACACAATGTATTGCCCCAAACCTCACCCACCAACGCTGGTACTGTTATTTTTTTTTTTTCAATTTTACTTACGCCTACCTGACTCTGTGACAAGCAAGCTTCGACCCTTATTGTCAATAATAGTTAAACATGTCGATACAACAATTTGGGAAACGGGTGGAAAACCATTACCCTTACTCGAACTTTTCTTCTTTTTATTTCATGTTGTTGCTTTTGTAGGTTTGTTTAACGGTTCTTTTTCTGAAATTCAATCACACTAGAAGAGACTTTCACGGACACACAAAATCGAAAACGAACGTAACTAATGAAGTGGTCGACCGTAATCGAGACGAAGGCTCCCTTTTTCACTGACTACTACACCGAGATGTAGGGGAGGGCGCCACTCTTTTCTCATGATTACTTCACACATCCTGTATCCTCACCTTATAATGCTGAGTGTTTTAGCAAGGGGCATCAAGTACCCTTTTTGAGCCTTTGGTATGCCTCGAGTGAGCATTGAACTCTAATTTCCTGTGTACTTTTGTTTTTGTATTTTTATTCATTGTTTTCTTTTCTGAAATTCAATAACATTAGAATAACCTTCACACACACACACACACACACACACACACACACACACACACATCACGCACACACACACACAAGACACAACAAACACACAAACAAAACCGAACGTAAAAAATAAAGTAGTCGAATGCAGTCGAGGGCAACCCTAAGACTAACTTTTCATTAACTACTACACCCAGATGTAGGGGAGGACGCGACTCTTTTCCAATTATTAATCCACATTCTTTTTTATCTTCACCTTATAATGCTCAGTGTATAAACAAGTACCATTTCTGAGCCTATGGTATGACTCGACTGAGGATTGAACCCGGTTCCCCGTCAAATAAGCGAACACAAATAAACCGGTAAAATAAATGTAAAATACGAATAAAGACAGAAACGAATTCATGTCATATTCCAGGTTTATAAATGTGAGATCTTGGGTTTAACAAACTATAACATGGTCGTGTTCAAGTCCAATATAAACAAATATTTGTCGAGTCGTCCTTCGAATTAACCAAACATCGTTCACAATCGTTTCATAGTACTGTTCCATCATCTACCTGCCAATCTTAATGAAATTGGCAGGTAGATGATGGACTAGTTTTTGTCCCTGGTATGTGGTGAACCATTGGTATTAAAAAATCAAAGAAAAATACACATCCAATGTTAAAATTCAATTGGTAATTACTCATCAATTTCCAAAATCGCTGAGGGACTGAAATGTCAACCTCTGAAATGCTGCATCTGAAATGACAACCTCTGAAATGCTGCCTCTGAAATGTCCACCTCTGAAATCCTGCCTCTGAAATGACAACCTCTGAAATGCTGCCTCTGAAATGACAACCTCTGAAATGCTGCCTCTGAAATGTCCACCTCTGAAATGCTGCCTCTGAAATGGCAACCTCTGAAATGTTGCCTCTGAAATGAAGACCTCTGAAATGCTGCCTCTGAAATGACAACCTCTTAAATGCTGCCTCTGAAATGAAAACCTCTGAAATGCTGCTTCTGAAATGGCAACCTCTGAAATGCTGCCTCTGAAATGTTAATCTCTGAAATGCTGCCTCTGAAATGACAACCTCTGAAATGCTGCCTCTGAAATGTTAATCTCTGAAATGTTGCCTCTGAAATGACAACCTCTGAAATGCTCCCTCTGAAATGAAAACCTCTGAAATGCTGCCTCTGAAATGTAAACCTCTGAAATGCTGCTTCTGAAATGACCACTTCTGAAATGACAACCTCTGAAATGACAACCTCTGAAATGCTGCTTCTGAAATTACAACTTCTGAAACGCTGCCTCTGAAATGACAACCTCTTAAATGCTACTTCTCAAATGACAACCTCTGAAATGCTGCCTCTGAAATGTTAATCTCTGAAATACTGCCTCTGAAATGACTACCTCTGAAATGCTGCTTCTGAAATGGCAACCTCTGAAATGCTACCTCTGAAATGACAACCTCTAAAATGCTGCCTCTGAAATGCTGCCTCTGTAATGACAACCTCTGAAATTCTGCCTCTGAAATGCTGCCTCTGAAATGACAACCTCTGAAATGCTGCCTCTGAAATGACAACCTCTGAAATGCTGCCTCTGAAATGACACCCTCTGAAATGCTGGTCTGAAATGACACCGTCTGAAATGTAGGTCTGAAATGACACCCTCTGAAATGCTAATCTGAAATGACAACCTCTGAAATGCTCCCTCTGAAATGGAAACCTCTGAAATTCTGCCTGCACGTGAGGTGCATTTCGGCGTCTCTTCATATCACTCGATCATCGGTTCTCGACAATCAAACCAACTGAATACGAGCCACCGTAGCAACATCAATCATTGTTCTTTAGGAGTGAGGTATGGTCGAGTTGGGGCTTAACTTTCTCTCTTTGAGAATGTATTTGTTTATTGCCAATCGTCCGAGGCGCGCCTACCGTGTATTGCCGGCGGGGATGACTAGGCTATTATTTGTATGGCCATAATGCGCCCCCTCTAGTGAACTGGCTTTTCATTTTCCAACCTTCTGGTCTTATGCCACTTCTTCCTCCGGTGGGAAGGAGGTAAATAGTTAGAAGTTAACAGTGAGGCAATCGTTGTGCAATTTGTAGACATACTGCAGTAGAAACCGATATTGCTCAAATACAATTGAAGGAAAATAATCCCAGACGTTTGGAAGCATCGTCAAGATAAACGAAATTCGAATGCTAAATAAAGCAATGTGAACGTTCTGCCACACGCCAATTATCGGCCTAATGCATGCGTCACCTCACACTAGGGAACACATTGTTTATTAGTAAGATTTTACCTTTATTTATAGCTAACTTGTTTCGTATGCATCCAAAAAGACGACCCTATGTATTCTGTCTATAAGCAAAGTGTAGTATCTGCTCTGATACTGCACTTCATCTGGGTGGGGGGCTGGATTTTCCTCACATTGAACACCGACATTGTGTCATGGGATGCCAGGTCAAAAAAGGAACATCAGCTTTTTAACTATAGTATAATCTCGCTTTGTCTCAATAATCACAGAATTCCCGCATCTAACAAATTTGCGCTTTTTAACAATTCAGTTTCTCGGCTAGGAACGAAGTGTATTATCTACTCTGATACTATACTTTATCTTTTAATGAAGAATACATCCTACTAAACTGTGGCAATTTTAATTTTTATTTCAATCCAGATTGCCCCATTTTAGGGAGCTGGGTCTTCCTCACATTAAAAATAATATCTTATGTCTAAATCTGCCCTGGTTGAAAGCAAGTAAATAGGAAAAAAAAATGTTTTTATTTTATAGAATTAAAACCAAAATGTAACATACAATGGAAAAATAAAACATTTTATTTCAAAGAATTTTGTTATCCTGTCAAATTTTGTGTGAATCATGAAGGAAAACATCTACATTTATAGGTTTATCTGGTGATGTTTCATTTGTTGATGATTTCACTTTATGCTCAGCCTCGCCCGACAACATGACAACAAAATAGAAGAGTGGAACAGTGTATATAACATCTTTCTTTTACAACTTATCTCTCCCTATCTTTCTCTATCACCTCAGCCTCTCCCCACTCTAATCACCTCTTACTAGCACCGCTCCCAATTTATCACCCTCTCTGTCTATCACCCTCTCCCTCTATCACCCTCTCTATTTCCCTTTCTCTGGCAACTGGAAAATCGCTCTGAATGTCGACACCCTCTTCTGACTAATTTTGTACTTGTTGACACACCTAATCATGGATATTACAAAAATGTGTCTATGTTCTGTCCGAGGCAATGCTGAAAAAGAATATCTTAGCTTTGTGGGTGTGTATTGTGCAGTTTCTGACTTTATGATAGACTATCATATACACAAACAGACACCCCGTTATAAAATAGATAACAGTCAACAATCATATTGATTAATACTCTGACTAAGTTAGCATTAATTCACTACATATTTATGATCAAAACTAGACATATAGTAAGATAAGAAATCATCCTATTCAGTGATACGGTGCTTGTAGCAGTATTTAGATGCGGCTAAGTAAAAGTCAGGATAGAATCGAAATTTTTCAACATAAGATTAACATTAAGCAGAAAATGGAAAGTTCCATTGAAAAGTTTAAAATTAGGAGAATGTGGGCGGATATGATGTTATGGAAGGAAGTACGTGGCAGCAAACCGAGAGAGTTCCTGCTTGAGAATTAGATGTCGAAGTTATCTGACGTGGGTTTTTAATCTTCCTTCAGCCTGCACAGGTTAGGGGAGGGTGAGGTACAGTTAATCTTGGGGTACTTGCTGCAAATTAGTGTAAGAAGTAAATCAAATTAATCTCAGAGTAATAAATGTCGTTATTGGTCTTCTTTTTAATGGCTTCTATTACTTCAGCTAAATATTTTACGGAAAGCGGAAACTACACAAATTTAGATCGGTTGTTGCAAATAAGTTTCTGTTTGGTAATCATCCATTGCATTCACTTTGAGTTTTCATACGAGTCAGTATCAGCAATTGCTCACTGACAGTAATCAGTGGCCTTCTCTGGAGCCTGAGTGACAAGAAGTCTCCTAATAATTTCCAGAACTCACCACTTCATTTCAATCGCCAATGCAAATCACTTTGTATTATCGCAACAGCCGTTAATTGTTGATTTCTTGCTAAAAACGACCGTCGGTCTTCTCTGGAGTTTGAGTGGCATTAAGCCTCATCGAAGTTTCAGTACACTTCGCACTTTTCGAGTTGAAGTCTGGTTGGTGTCCGCCCCTTTCAGTCTTTTCATCCACCTTGACCCGTTATGACATTTTTGTGTGGTACCAGCAGAGAATGATGTCATCATATGCATGCGTTTATGACTGATTCTTTTTCCTGGGGGGAGGGGGCTAGTGAAATGTGTGCCAGTTGACACGGTTAAGATTCGGATAAAAATTGTTGTTTGGGATAAATACAATTTAGGCGCGCAGTGTGAATATAATTGTATTGGCGCGTGACAAATAAAAAATAACGCCCACGCAAATTCCAGCGTGGCCTTATATATTAAATCAACTCAAAACGAGCGGACGTAGTAGGGAGCACACCACGGGATATTTCTGTCCAATGGGATTTCTCCAAAGACATTTTTCTAAACTTTTCTCCTTAAGCTCGCTGGAGCCTATCCAAATAGTATTTAAGCACACACAAACATCAAACCCTCTCTCTCAACTGACTCTTCATTCGGAGGTTACACGCGTCTTACTATCACTCTTCCATTTCACCTTTCGCGCGCTTCATACAATTTCACAGGCGAACATTACCTATTGCCTCTCTTAACATTTTATAACACATGAGCATTTCAACAAAACAAAAGACATTCTCCTTTTTACTTACCCTGAAACTAAAGAAAGGACTTCTGAACTCATTACAAAAGGAAATATGTTCTATTTGTTAATGGTTTATTTCAGTGAATAAACTTCCGTTGGTTTTGCATGTAAGTCTTCTTCTTCTTATTTTTATTTTTATTTGTGGAGGAAGCTATCACCAAAAAAAGGCATGACGACCACCACAAATGCAATTCTAGCAGTTTTTATTTATTCCCTTTGGGCTCGTGTGTTCTTTCTATATGTTGACTCTCTTTCCATTTAAAATTGTCAAAGGTAGATTCGTGTTCGTTCGCTTGTTTCCGCATTCAAGGACTTTCCTTAAGATTTCAGCTATTTTATATTTCTATTATTATTATTATTATTATTATTATTATTATTATTATTATTATTATTATTATTATTATTATTATTATTTAGTTTCGTTATTACAAAAACAAAAATAATTACAACAAATTCTGCTAGCAGGGTCTCAATATGAGACTTTGAGCTAGAGATTATAATGACTTTTATTTAATTTACCTTATTGACTATGAACTCGTTATCATGTATGCACCGACAACCACTATTCATTTACTACTTTTTCATAATTAATGAGGTTTGCCATATTTTAAATGATATACTGTCTGCCAATAAGCAGTAAGCGATGTCGCTCAGAGCAATCTTTCCTGTCGTGAAAGAGTACAAGAACGACTTCACAATCTAGTGGGGGGGGGGGGAGTTATCTCTATACTTTTCTTACAACTACTCTCTCAGAGAAGAGACATTACTAGCCTTTCTCTATTCTATCATTATTTCCATTGTAGATGCTCGGCTGAGCTTTAATCTGTAAAAACTTCACAGCTAGAACTCGTCCTCTACAACCACTGCAAAGTAATTTCTTTTCTTCCTTTGTATACCTAAAATCGAACCGAATTTCCATGGAAAGAGTTTCGTTTCAAGAACTTCCGATCTGTGGAACCCATTATCACGGCTCTGCCCTTTGTAAACTAAATCATGGTCGTTTTCAATTCTTCATTTTCCAATTCAGCTAATGACAGATACTTGTCACGCCTTCCTCTGATGTAATCAAATTTTATTCATCCTTTCAAATCCTCTCAGAGTATTTGTCATTATTGAGCTGACAATCGTATTAACCATTTCCTTCAAATGGTTCTTAGTTAAATATTGATTAATTAGTATAAAAACTTGTTTTTCAAAATGTCTGAACGGTTAGCTTTACTTCTCGTTTGTAGTGTTTCATATGTTAGCCATGTTTTCTATATCAGTGTAAGGATCTGAATGATATTCATACTATTTTGTTGTGATGCAGGATAATGTTATTAGTTTACCATGAAATTGGCACATTTTCCAGTTAAGCTAATGACCCGTTAGATCGTTCAAACTGATATTAAATGATCGATAGCTCTCCGATGCTTTTACACTCTATGTATATGCATTTTAGATCATTGGTATTTTTATGTGTGCGACTCCTTTTTTTGTGTGGTTATAATATTTTTCTTCATATAATATCATCATCATCATTATTATTATTATTATTATTATTATTATTATTATTATTATTATTATTATTATTATTATTATTATTTCATAGTATTCTCAACTTTTGGATATTTTTAGTTGGAGTTTTCGTTTTTGAACATCAAGTCAATTCTCTTGACTTTAGACATTAAAGCTGTACCTTAATACTTCTGCTGTTCCTAACAGCTAAGCCTTTCGCAGAATTGGAAAAGAAATTGTCTCGTCAATCTGTTTAAGACATTTATGGTGGCTTTTCGTTATTATTATTATTATTATTATTATTATTATTATTATTATTACTACTACTACTACTACTTCTATGAGTTTTCACACAGGTCAGTATTAGCCATTGCTCATTGACAATAACAGTGGTGTTTCATGGAGTCTGAGTGACAAAAATCTCCCAGATTTCCAGCACTCTGCACCACTTTTTGAAAGCCAATGCGAATCACTTTGCATTAGCGCAACAGCCGTTTACCGTTAATTTTCCGCTAGAAATAACCGTTGGTCTTTTCTGAAATTTGAGTGGCACTAACTCTATTCGAGGGTCAAGTACTCTCCGCACCTCCCAGTAAAGGTCTGGTTGGTGATCTCCCTCCTCGGTCTTTTTATCTTTCTTTACACTGCATGGCAGTTTCGTGTGTAAACAGCCGGGATTGATGTTATTGTCATCATATACATTAGTGTATGACTGCATTTTTTTGGAGGGGGTATTATTACTATCATTACTATTATTTATTCACTACAAGTCATTGCTCAGTGACAATTACCAGTGCTGTTTCCCTGTTATCGGAGTGACAACAAGTATACTTAAATTTCCAGAACCCTCCATGTCTTTTAATAATTTTTGCAAATTAGTTTTCGTTTTCGTAACAGCAGTTTACCAGTGATTTCTCAATAGAAACGATCGTTGTACTTCTCTAGGATTTGAATGAAAATAAGCTTCCTCAAGGTTCCAATGGAGGTTTGGTTGGTGCTGGTGTCACTATATGTATGTATATATACTGTGAATCTGTGTGTGGGGGTCAGTTTCTGTGGGGGAATTTTCTGGCAATTTTTACTTTCCTTGGTATCTTTTATTATTATAATCATCAATAATTCACTAGGAGTTCTCACGCAAGTCATCATCTGTGATTGCTCACTAACAATAACCGGTGGTATACCCTGAAGTCTGAGTAACAACAATTATTCCGTGATTTTCAGTATTCTTCACCTCTTTCGATAACCATTGTAAATGATTTTGCGTTGTCGTAACAAACGCTTACAACCGACCATTGGTCTTCACCAGAATTTGGGTGGTAATAAGCCATTCTCCGCACTTTTCCAGTGGAGGTCTGATTAGTGCTCCCCCTCCTCGGTCTTTCCATCCTCCTTGATTCTTCATGACTATTTTGTGTGTTATCAACCGAGGCTGGTGCCATTGTTACGTTTTGAAAGTAAAAAAAATACGTTACTTAAAAAGTCTTTAAACCGTTTTCTCTATTTATTATCACTTATACCATCTTAGCGTATTTTACATTCTTTTAACGGCTGTGTGAATGTTCCTTATAGGTGGGTGCGGGTCTACAATCAATAGTTCATTTTACATGAGTGCATGTTTAATCATTGGCTATTTTCTTTACATTTACACATTTAAAATCTTTCACGCATAATGTGTGCGTGAGCGGATATGCAATTCTTTAGTCTCTACTGTCTCTTTTTTCAGTCAACAAGCGACAAGTTCGAATGTCCATCTTGACTTTAAAGGGAACATTTACTTGTTTCTCTTTCCGACATTTTTCTCTCTTCTCTTTTATCGTTGGGTTGACTGGCTGCGCGATTCTCCTGCTTCTTATTCCCTTTCATTGCCACTATAGATACTGCATTACCTTCTTAACCTTTCCATCTCTGCGTTTGACCATGGCTGCTGGTCGTGATCCTCATCAGTGTGGCTAGATAATAAAACATTCCCTTCACCCAGAAGAGGAGACTATAGAATTTGTTTCAGAGTTTCAGGGTTTTTATTTTCCTGGAGAGATATTTCACGTGAAAGAGATATCATTTATCTTAACTACTGTCTATCCCATACTCTTGTAGAAGTTTGGGTAGATAACTTATTGTTCTAGACGACACATGCCGGACTCGACAAACAGACACCTTGGGCGATATCTAACGGGTTCCAAGTTTAACAGCATAATTATTTCACGTCTGGCTTGATTAAACTTCCATCCAGAACTGATCTAAAGCTTTCGTTTCTTTGTCAACGATTAAAAAGAGAAGTAAAAATAACAGAATTCCTATGTTTAATTATACCATTTTATTTTTTCAATTTTTCTTATTTTCTTGTGTTAGAATTAAAAAAAAATATGTATGTTCCACATTTATCACCAAACCTTTTCGATTCTGCGTCGAATAATCATCAGGTTAAATTGCAAATGAACAAACCATCTGGAGAAAACTCCAACGGTCACAATCCCCCACCCTCTCTACTATCAACTCAATTTGCCACTGTCACTATTTATTTGTATCTAATAATATTTTTTTCATAAGCGGCCCAAATTTTAAGCTTACACACATCACCACCTCTGTTTCAAACAATTGGTACTTATGTTTGCTTTTCTTTAGACAATCATCCTGAGGAAGTCTTGAAATAAAGACAAAACGTTGATGAATACATAAATAATATTTTTTGGTTTTCCTTTTCCAATTTCCATATATATATATATATATACATATATATATATATATGGAAAATGTAAGTTATGAAAATATATTCATGGCAATCAAGCTATCCAGAGTTTCATCCCCGGAGGGAATCGTCAGGCTAAAATGCATGGAGTTAGTTTTGCTGGGTGTTTTTATATACACAACTAGCTAGTTAACCAAACAGATATCAGATTCTTTGTTGTTGTCTTAGCCAAACCTTGGGCTTCTCATAAGCAAATGTTCGGTTGATTCTCCTTCCTATTTCCTATTCTATTGTTATGTTGTCTATAGATTGGTCTATACTTGTTTCTTTGTTGTGTCAATATAATGGGTTATCTTCTTTAAACACGTGATCTATTGTATTTCTATTTTAGGTTTGAGTTTTAAAGTTTTAAGGTTTTAGTTTAGTTTAGTTTTATAAAAACTTATTTGTTTGTTTATTCATGTATTTATTACTTACTCCCAAGCACTACGTATCGAGAAGTAAATACTGAAAATTGATACATAAAAAATTATATCTCCTTATAACATTTCATATGGATACATGAAATGGGGTAACTTTGCGTGATTATTTAAATATTACATATTATCCTTACATTTATAAAACTGAGTCATTTGTTGCACTGACAATGCAATTAAAACGCCATCTTCATATTTAAGATATAATAATAAAGCTTTCTAATATACTCAGTCATGTCTATGCGATCGACGTTCAAAGGTTAACTAATTTGCATATTTCTTTGCAAAAGGACACGTGGTTTTATTGTTTTCTTATTTGATGTATTTTACTAGGACTCACAGTTCTATTTACGAAGAGTTTCTATATCGTGAATAAATTCTTGACATTTTAGGTGAAAAGAGTCTTTCCGTTTTTGTTCCGCTTCATCTAATTCTGTACACACGCGTATTCAAAGAGAAGATATATATATAGAGAGAGACCTATATGTTGATTCTTGGTTTCCCCACTTTTCTCGGGCAACACCAAAACATAGATATCACCAGTTAAATATAATTATATAATACTCATTTTTAATCGGCACGTTTATAATAAAAGAAAATATTTTTCTTATATGTCTACATTTAGCCTTAAATTTGACTATGGACCGCTGTGATAATAATCCGCATAGGTAAGGCATCATTGTCATCTAATGTTCTGTTCCTTGCTTTATTAACAGGCTGAAAGTAGTTAAAGGAGAGACACACGTATACAATAAGACAAGCACATGTCTCTCATATTACTATAGGTGTGTTTGTACAGAGATGAAGATTTACCACCGGGGTTGTAAGCTCTCTTCAAATCACGTTAGCGGTATAATTTTCATTTCTTTTTCAAGCGCATATCATTATTTGAATACAATGTCCGTAAATTGACCTGTCTTCTTTAAGGACGTCCCATCTTTGCAATCCAACCAAACCCCACGCCCGCGCCGGCGTATTTCCATAACCTCTGACCTCGTCATCACACCCAATAAACACAATAAAAAACAAATGTGTAGGAAGTGAAACGAGAAACAAGAAAAGAAAAGGATTGAAGCAGATATATCGTCATCACGAGACAAACTGTTTCGCTGTATCACAACTCCTATGTGTGGCTAGACAGGTAAGTGCTTCAGGCTGAGATTGAAACCAGATCGGGTTCGTCTCGATAGTCCGGCATCTATCCACAGCAAAAGGAAAAAAAGGAATCTTACTGTTTAAAAAATATATCAATTACTCAAGCCTGCTTTATTCGTTAGTACACAACGCTTTGAATTTCGCTAGTATATAAATATGCATCTCTCTCTCTCTCTCTCTCTCTATATATATATATATATATATATATATATATATTATGATGAACAATGTTGTTTTAAATTAAATAATGATGCCTAAATACACACACAATATATATATATATGTATATCTCAATAAGTATGTATATATGTATATATGCATTGTATATGCG
>OY744524.1:37176421-37251421 GCA_963556195.1 Sepiola atlantica
CTTATAATTAGTGAAACATCCGGATAAAAAATGAAGCTCAATGTACTGGATGGAGCATTAATATTATAATATAAAATGAAGTAATAAAATAAGGTGTCAATCAAATTTTATTAGAATTCAAAGTTCAAGCAAAGTATCCTTAAGTCCTTAGCTCATGAGTTTTCAAAGATAATTCTTCTCTTCAGAGGACCATTACCGCAGTTATACTACTACAGGTAATAAAATTACGCTTTGAAAATATATAAAATTATATACACAAATACATAAAAATACATAACATCAAACATATCAACCCAAAAACATACTTTTTGTTGAATCCATACAGTCCATCAAGGTCATACAAATTGAGAAGCATAATCAGGAAAGACATTACTCCAAGTTATAAACAGCAGTCCATATACGTGAAATTGAAGGGGCCGGCAAAGTTATCCAGTCGCAAAATGTGTCCATATTCAATGTTAATGATAAATAAATCAATCAAATAATACAAAAAGTCCAATCAAAGTTCCGAAATCCCGACATGTGCAATATATATATATATATATATATATATATATATATATATATATAAATATATATATATATACCAATATATATATATATATATATATATACCAATATATATATATATATATATATATATATATATATATATATATATATATATATATATATATATATATATATATATATATATATATATATATATATATACCAATATATATATATATATATATATATATATATATATATATACCAATATATATATATATATATATATATATATATATATACCAATATATATATATATATATATATATATATATATATATATACCTATATATATTTATACCAATATATATATATATATACCAATATATATATATATATATCTATATACCCATATATATATATACCAATATATATCTATATCTATATACCTATATATATATATATATATATATATATACCCATACATATATATGTATATATATACCCATATATATATATGTATATATATACCAATATATATATATATATATATATATATATATATATATATATATACCAATATATATATATATATATATATATAAATATATACCAATATATATATATATATATATATATATATATATATACCAATTTATATATATATATATATACCAATATATATATATATATATATATATATATATATACCAATTTATATATATATATATATATATATACCAATATATACATATATATATACCAATATATATATATACCAATATGTATGTATAAATAAATATATATATATATATATATACCAATATATATATATATATATATATATATATATACCAATATATATATATATATATATATATATATATATATACCAATATATATATATATATATATATATATATATATATATAGATATACCTATATATATTTATACCAATATATATATATATATACCAATATATATATATCTATATACTTATATATATATATATATATATACCCATATATATATATATATACATATATATATATATATATATATATATATATATATATATATATATATATATATACCCATACATATATATGTATATATATACCCATATATATATATATGTATATATATACCAATATATATATATATATATATATATATATATATATATATATATATATATATATATATATACCAATATATATATATATATATAAATAAATATATACCAATATATATATATATATATATATACCAATTTATATATATATATATATATATACCAATATATACATATATATATACCAATATATATATATACCAATATGTATGTATAAATATATATATATATATATATATATATACAAATATGTATATATATATATATATATATATACATATATATATATATATATATATATATATATATATATATATATATATACATGCATATGCGTATGTATATATGTGTATTTATTTACCTCCATTCTCTAGGAGGTTAGGCACAAGGATGGAAACATGAGTCTGTGGATGACTATATTATATATATATATATATATTCTAGAAGCCATAACTTGATTTTCTGACCAAAAGTCCATTTTCATCGGACGATGAAAAAAAAAAGAAGAAAAGAAAACACTCTTTGAAAATTAGAAGTATATTCTCGAAAGCTAAGATTAAAATAAATTTTATTTATTTTACACCACCATTGTTTATGGTTTTTCAAAAAAAAATATAATACTATTACGAAACAATGGTTTAAAAATATGTCTAAATACCCTTTCTTATTCAAACCGGCGTCACCTCGCCTGCAGACATAACGTGATTTTCTGACCAAAAAGTCCATTTCAATCACACGATGAAAAAAAAGAAGAAAAGAAAAACACCCTTTGAAAATGAGAAGTATATTCTCGGAAGCTAAGATTAAAATAAATTTTATTTATCTTACGCCACCATTGTTATGGTTTTTCAAAAAAAAAATACTATTACGAAACAATGGTTTAAAAAATATGTCTAAATACCCTTTCTTATATATATATATATATATATATATATATATATATATATATATATATATATATATATATATACACATTAGTTATTTAAACAACTATACGTTACATATTTCAGAGGCGTACTGCGGTTTTATCCAGATTGACTGACTTTTCTAACTTTTAAAAGAATATTCGCGACTCAAAATGAAAACAACAATAGCTCTCATTTTTTGACGATCGAGCACTTTATTGATATATTTTAACATAACATGACGCAATATTTATATATTTATATATATATATATATAGTTCCATATTTATTTTCACACTTTTATAACATTTTTAAAAACATTAGAAGTGAGTCCATGTATCTCTTTTAAATCTTGAATTTTCCAAAGAAAATATTCTTCTCTTCAGAAGGCAATGAGATTATTTTTTTTTAAATAATCAGCTTCAAATATTGTTTTGAAAATAATGAAAGTTAATAAAAATATTTTATCTTTTAAAGGAGAGTATAACACTATATGAAATATTCCATATAGTTCCAAAAAATAATTGGAAATAATAAAAAGAAAATAGATATTTTTAGTTTAGCGTTAGGCAAAGCATCAATTTGTGTAGTAAGTAATAAACCAGCAGATAAGTATTTATCGGCGTATCTGACAATGTAGATAAAGGTTCATCAAATTTTCTAGTAATGAAGAAGCATGCAAGTAAATGAGTGCTTACTGTCGTATGTAACAATAGTTGATGAAATATATCCAAGTGCAAAATGTGAATGATTAAAATAATATATTAATATGAATTATACACGGCAAAATGTGAATGATTAAAATAATATATTAATATGAATTATACACGGCAAAATGTGAATGATCAAAATAATATATTAATATGAATTATACACGGCAAAATGTGAATGATCAAAATAATATATTAATATGAATTATACACGGCAAAATGCGAATGATCAAAATAATATATTAATATGAATTATACACGGCAAAATGTGAATGATCAAAATAATATATTAATATGAATTATACACGGCAAAATGTGAATGATCAAAATAATATATTAATATGAATTATACACGGCAAAATGTGAATGATCAAAATAATATATTAATATGAATTATACACGGCAAAATGTGAATGATCAAAATAATATATTAATATGAATTATACACGGCAAAATGTGAATGATCAAAATAATATATTAATATGAATTATACACGGCAAAATGTGAATGATTAAAATAATATATTAATATGAATTATACACGGCAAAATGTGAATGATCAAATAATATATTAATATGAATTATACACGGCAAAATGTGAATGATCAAAATAATATATTAATATGAATTATACACGGCAAAATGTGAATGATTAAAATAATATATTAATATGAATTATACACGGCAAAATGTGAATGATCAAAATAATATATTAATATGAATTATACACGGCAAAATGTGAATGATCAAAATAATATATTAATATGAATTATACACGGCAAAATGCGAATGATCAAAATAATATATTAATATGAATTATACACGGCAAAATGTGAATGATCAAAATAATATATTAATATGAATTATACACGGCAAAATGCGAATGATCAAAATAATATATTAATATGAATTATACACGGCAAAATGTGAATGATCAAAATAATATATTAATATGAATTATACACGGCAAAATGTGAATGATCAAAATAATATATTAATATGAATTATACACGGCAAAATGTGAATGATCAAAATAATATATTAATATGAATTATACACGGCAAAATGTGAATGATCAAAATAATATATTAATATGAATTATACACGGCAAAATGTGAATGATCAAAATAATATATTAATATGAATTATACACGGCAAAATGTGAATGATCAAAATAATATATTAATATGAATTTTACACGGCAAAATGTGAATGATCAAAATAATATATTAATATGAATTATACACGGCAAAATGTGAATGATCAAAATAATATATTAATATGAATTATACACGGCAAAATGTGAATGATCAAAATAATATATTAATATGAATTATACACGGCAGAAAATAGACATATTATCCGAAAAACAGGAGAAAGGAAAAAGGAAAAAGTTTAAGAAGTCTTGTCAAAAATAACGTCAAGCTAAACTCCATGAAAATAAACTCACTTGGAAAATGGTAAAGAAAATCAAAGACCCTCTCCTAAAAAAAGCTTGTTCGCGAAATTTAAAACGACCTTTCAAACAGTCTTCCTTTCTCTTGTTTTTGGGATAATATGTTTTCCTATTACCATTAAATAACCTATTACTCTGACTATCAGCAAAACTAAACTAAAAAATATATATTTCTCTTGATTTTGCTGTGAAACGCGAGTCAGAAAAATATCAACTTAAAAAAAATATATAAAAAATTTGTTTTGTGAGAGGAAGAAGAAATACATGTATTCGTCGAAATATTAAAATAAAGAAATTGAAGCAATAAATGAAAGTTATGGTTTTGGATTGATCTTTCCTCTGGCCATTGGAATGAAAATATAAAGTATATATGCTTTGAAGCTTGTAATACCACCATACTGATTGAGCTGGCAATTTGAGCACATGTTTGGATATTATAGGGAGTATATACTCAAATATAAATGTTGTATAAGAACTTACAAATATATATATATATACTAGCGGTACCCATCGCCCGGCGTTGCACGGGATAAATTACTACCTATTTCATGACGTCGAATAAAAAAGAAACGGCCTATAGTTCTTTCTCCCCCACCGCCTCTACCGTGTTGGCGAATGTTTTAAATTTAAAAAAAAAGGGAAAAATTGACAGAATAGAATTGGATCGAACGCTGAAACTGTCGATCATGAAACCTCCGTTCTTACCCACTGCGCCACGATTTCGACTTAAACTCCAATAAAGCTATGCTTTATTATTGGCATGCGTGTTATGTTAACATTTACATTCTGCCGACCAAATGGAACGTTCAACAATGACACGGTTTAGGTCATTTGTTGATGAAGTAAATTGATTTGGGCAATTTTTCTATAATATGCGTGTTAAAGGTGTTTGATTTTGAAAATGTAAACGTATCGGGGTCTACCAGTATCTTGGCGCTTATTGAATTAAATAGGATGTCGATTCGATCAAGAAATTGTAGCCGCCATTTTGAATTAATAAATGTTGCAGGAACTGTGTTCGTTAATTTCATTCGCTAAATTCCGGAATGAATATAAATGTAGAAGTTATAGGTAAAATTAGAAATAACGTAATCTGATATTCGCGGAAAATCATCGGATTGAACGGGAGCGGTCATTAAGTATTTGCGTATTGCTTTATATTATGTAGTAAATTTTTACCTGACAAATAATAAATAAGAACCGGTGTTTTGTGAAAATTAAACTGCGTGTATTAGTTCCCGGTGTCGATGAGTAGAATGACAGTACATAATTGTTAGAGAGAAAAGTTTTTGCTACCACCTATATGGAGTTGGTTTTTCGGAGAGACGTTGATGATGGGCCAAATGTAATGTTTAGTGTTAGGTAGAGAAAAATAATAACACATTTACTAACACACGCTTGAGTGATTAAGTGTAGTATAGTGGTGAGTTTAGTAGGCTGTGATGCATGTGGTTATTTTCCTATACTCCGAGAAGGTACAGGGGGAACACGTCTCTACTTTATATATTAGATATATATGTATATATATATATATATATATATATATATATATATATATATATATATATATATTCATATATATATATATATATATATGTATGTATATATATATACATATATATATATATATGTATATATATACATACATATATATATATGTATATATATACATATATATATGTATATATATACATATATATATATACATATATATATATACACATATATATATATATACATATATATATATATATATATATATATATATATATATATATATATATATATATATATATATATATAGTCATACACAGACTCGTAATTCGTCTTTTCAAGGCTCATCAGTGTTGCGAGATGCAACAGACGCTCCAACCTGAAATTCGAACCCACGACATTAGTTACTACCTATAATGACAGTCCGAAGCTCTACTCTGTCTGCTGGTAATTGGAGAAGTATACATAGCTTATAAAGGTATATTTTGGATTGATTTGTTTATTTGATTTACGACGTTAGTGCATTTTTACGGAAGAATATTGCTTTACGCCTAAGTGAAAACCATCATCTCCACCGCCAAAGTGTCCCACCTATTAGGAGCGAATATCTATCTATCTATCTATCTATCTATCTATCTATCTATCTATCTATCTATCTATCTATCTATCTATCTATCTATCTATCTATAAATCTATCTATCTATCTATCTATCTATCTAGCTAGCTAGCTAGCTAGCTAGCTAGCGAGCTAGCTATCCATAATATAGTTATCCATAGACACATGTTTCGTATTTTCCAACTAATCAGTATGGTTAGATGCAGCGGGCACACACACCCGAGATACGAACCTTAGGCATTAGTCACTATCTATGGATAAAGAACAAATATATGTATGTAAGTATGCATGTATATGTGTGTATTTGTGTTTATATAATGTATGTTTATAATATATATATATATATATATATATATATATATATATATATATATATATATATATATATATATATATATATATATATATATATATACTGGCTAAGGTTCGTTGGTGTGTAATTAAGACTTATAGTGGGTACTTTTTCACACCTTTGTGCCTCCCATGAAGAAGAAGTGCGTCACTCTTACTTTTCGGCCCTCCCTCCCCTCCCTGTTTACCTCTTCTTCATATTTTCCTTTCTTCGGTGTTTTTTCTTTCGTGCTTTGTTTATTTGTTTATTCGTAACTCTGGTCACTGTTATTAGGTGTTGTGTCTCTTCCTTTCGGTCTCCTGTTCTTTCTTTTTTGTTTTTATTAGTCAAATTCTTATTGAAGCTTCTGTTGTCAACTAATGCCCTTAGAAGCCGTGCGCTTTTTTGCCGAAGGAAACAATGATGTGAATGAGGATGGAAAACACAACAATAAACAACAATAAAGTCGAATAAAAGGTGAAATGTAAAAAGAAAAAAAAAACCGGACAAACAAACGCTGAATTGAAATTAACTAATTCACGCACCAAAGCTTACAAAAGAAAAAGAATAACAAACAACAGATTTACTAAAGTTTTCACGTAGTCTTAGGTTGGCTAAAATGTCCGTAAACTTTGCGCGTCTTATTTTCTTTGGCTTTACAATTTGACGTATTTTCATATTTCGCAAACTTAACATTTATCTTTTGTCAAATTATTAAGTTTAACTAATCCCGTAGGTGGACGCTCGAAAACTCTCAACTAATGAAAATAATTCCAGCACGTTATTGCGGATGTCAGATGGAAGAAATTGATTTGAGTGCTTCCCATTTCCACTGAAAACTAAATGTAGAGGGAATAGTAAGCTTAACGAATGGAGAAAGATAAAGAGTTGATTGTAGAAGCTAGTAGTATTTGCACGTTTGCTTATCTCGCATACATATTTAGTAATATACCACAACTACTCCGTGACATTATTATCTATAATATCATGAGACGAAGGAGAACCACTAAGTGGTTTGTGAAGCAGAATGAATCTTATTTTTACAAAAGTAAGTGATTTGATGGCGAAATGGAGTTAATCGTTCGTTGTTTAAAAAACGTTGGTAAGCTAAACTAAAAGAAAACTCATTCAACGAGGGAACACAATTGCAATTAAAATGATAATTTATGTATTGAAAATATAATACACGTAATGTCTTGAAAACAAAGTGTGTGTGTGGCTTACTTAAAAGACGGACATATAAGATACTTTGAAAGAGCGTTACTTTAAGTGTAGTATCTATTCCGATAGATACTGCACCCCATAGACTGGTATTGTCTTGGCCTTCAGGTCTTGATTTACGCCGGTCTATGGGACTGTCCTGTGCAGTCCTAGGAGGTCCACCCTCCCAGGCTTTGCTGTCTCACCCTTTGAGAAGGGGTTAGTCTATTGCTAATCGCATGAGGCGCCCCTACCGGGAAATGCCGACAGGGCTGCCCAGGAAATTTTTAAAAGTACCAAGTACTCTTCCTCTAGAGTGCGCAATTTCCACTTTCCGACCTTGTTGCACATTCTACTTTGTGGGAAGTAGATAAATAGGTACTTTATCATTTGTACGAAACGGCTCTGAAATGCGTTCGATACGAGAGAAAGGTTCAGTCAAAAAGACGACTATAAAAAACATTTGGTGTTCATCCTGCCAAAACCTGACGACTAGTCGAATAGAATTGCCTTGACAATCAAATAGAGTTATTTAAGAAAACAAGGAAAAACATCTATCAACAGAATAGACCAAGGAAGATAACCTATTAACACAAGAGACAGGAGAAGGTGACCTATTATATAGTCTTTTTTCATAAAGACGAATATTATTATTATTTGATTTCCGGAAATAACACCAATATATTCGTAATGCAATCATATCCCTCAAGTATTAATAAACAGGCATCTTTGGACCTTCCAATATCTTTGCAAGTTGCCGAATGGTAATTTTTGAATTGACTTAAATGTTTAACCTACACAAGAATGTTTTAGAGAGAAATCTTTATCTTCTAAACTGAAATTATTTGAATTTCAAAACTTCTTCAAGCGGCTGATTTACTTAAAGTTCATTCAGCATGTACAAATGGCTACACTTGTTTCTTCATATATATATATATATATATATATATATATATATATATATATATATATATATATATATATATATATATACATATATACACACCCACACATACATACATACATATATATATATATATATATATATATATATATATATATATATATATATATATATATATATATATATATATATATATATATATATATATATACATAAAAAAACCCAACACAAACATTCACAATAAAAATACTTGAACTGCACTTCCAAGAACGTTGTCTATGTACTAAAATGTACAGCATGCAACAAATCTACCATAGCCGCCACAAACACATTTAATAATAGAGTATTTTTACATAAAAGCAACATTAAAATCAAAGAAAATCGTAAATTATTCGTCTCCCAACATGGGCACTTATGCAGCGGAGGAAAATTTAAAATAATGCCAATTTTCCAAAGCCAAGATTACACATACTTACAAAAAAACACTTTATATTTAAATTCAATCCAGCATTGAACAGATTCTAACTCCAACTACACACCATACGGACCGCACACATCTACATACATATGGGGGCGAGGATACACGCATATATGGACGGAGCCCACGTACATGCGCGCGCATGTACATGTGCACATGTGCGTGTGGGCGCCCACATGCATAGAATGTATGGGCGACACGCGTGTATGTGTATGAAAAATGGATGTAAGTACACATGTACTTCTATACATCCGCCTGTCTTTCTATCAACCTTTATCTACCTTCCTCTATCTATCTATCTATCTATCTATCTATCTATCTATCTATCTAACCATTCACCCACATATGTTTGTATATACATATATGTATGTGTGTTTGCGTGTGTGTGTGGGGGGTGTATGTGTATGCCGCTCACCTATGTAAAAGATTCAGAACTAACCGCACGCATACACACACGCGAGCAAAACAGCTAATACGGGGCCAGGGCCATAAAAAATAATAGATTCAAAAAACGGAGATGACCGATAAAATAAAGGTCAAAATAACGCGTACTTAAAAAACACAGAAGACTTTGACCAAGAGAAGCAAAGAATAATAAAAAATAAAAAATATCAAAACATATACACACACACCCGCAAACCACACACGCGCAGAAACGGCAAGCAATAACACATTTCCTTAAATGAAACAACACTCTTTCAAATCAAAATACATTTCTTCAAATGGATTTACATATCTGATGAAAGCGGACCACCGCTTGAAACGCGTTATATAAAATTATAAAGTGATAAAATAACAAAATAAGAAATGTTGAAAAAACTTTTTACACATATTGGTAGCCTTACTCCTTTACACACACACACACACACACACACACATGTATATATATATATATATATATATATATATATATATATATATATATATATATATAACATCACTGAATAAGTCCGGGGCCTGACATATAGATAGTGACACTAATAAAACATCTATATGATTTTTATAAAATACTAACCTTCTAATGGCACGTGTCGATTTAACCCAATTTGATTACTAGTTTACAAATTAATTAAGTGAAGATACGATTGTAAATTTTCAAAACAATGAAAAATTGTAATTATACACATTATTCTCTGATTCCAAAACATACTTTTCAAGCCAACCAATGGCTTGATAAGTGTTATTCGGACTAGTCTCCGCTCGAAACAATGATTAAGAGGTTGCATGCTGACGTTAAACGCGGTCATGCAGACACAAATTATGTTGAACGCTCAGGTCGCCAAATTCGGCAGTTATCCCGTAAAACATAAAAAAAGTACACAAACTCGTTTTGGCGATCGTAAATTGAAGTTGTGTAACACAGAGGAATTGAAGATATTAGAAAGCAGTGTATAAGGAATGTTGATCAGTATTTTTTTACAATGGTTATAACTTGAAAACCAGGTTATGCCATCGATTTTCCAAACACCTTATACATAATATATATATATATATATATATATGTATATATATATATATATATATATATATATATATATATATATATATATATATATATATATATATATATATATATATAATATATATATATATATATATATATATATATATATATATATAAAGAGAGAGAGGGTTGAGAGAAAGAGATAGATTGAAAAGTAGGATATTAGAGAAGTGTACATAGAGAGAATGGTAGACAAAGGTAATACAATAGAGATAATTATATAGAAAAGTAAAATGTAAATAGTAAGGGAGAGAAAGAGAAATATATATATATATATATATATATATATATATATATATATATATATATAACACAATAATAATAATAATAATAATAATAATAATAATAGAATTAACGATAAGGAATTTAAATCGTTAAAGTTATCTATCGTGATAAAGTAAAGCTCAATACGTTGAGTAGAGCAATTAATTTAAAGAAGGAAAGATGAAGATAAAAAATTGCACAAAATTACATAAAATTATCTAAAATTGATACAAATTTTATTACATCAAATCTTATTACATCGAAAGTTTCGTACATTCGATTCCCTAAACCCGTTTGCCATATTCATCTCCTCCCTCGTCTGAGAAGAGTTGACTTATTAAACATACCCTCTATTTCTCCAAGCACATACACCTAAGGCGACTCTTCAATTCCACTAAAGTCAGATAATTTAATATAATATTATATAATTTAATTAATATTAGTCTAAGTACATACACCGAATTTCACCTTTTAATTCCACTAAAATCAGTTAACATAATTTAATATAATATTAGTCTACGCAAAAATAAAAATCCGATAATCTGCCTTGCTTTCAGAATAAAATACTCACATTTATTTAATACATCTGCTCTGAAAATAAACCTATACTCTTGTAATATTCCTTCTTTTAATATTATTATCAATTGGCGCTATCTATAAATCCCATTGACCATATTTTATCTGTCCGCACCTCCTCCTCCCCCACACCGAGAAAACCTTCTTTCATCTCAAAATATAAGCAACTGAATTCCCCCCAACTTGAATTTATAGACTTTATACCCCCAACCCCACCACTTCCCCAACCTCAACCCCACTCCTTCACACACACCCTTAAGACACTAGCTGTAGGCATTACTCCAACTGCTTTCGTTGGATCCAGTTCTGTTCACTTTCATCGGCTGAGTTTCCTACCTACAGCCGAATATTTAAGCTAATATATGACAATTTTTGAAACATCTCACTGCCCGGAGGCCAGGTGTTTGAAGGCAGATATGAACCTTGCAACATAGCGTCTTTTAAAAGATAATCTTCGCTTCGGATCCGCCGAATTGGATACTTACAATATTACTCTACAGACTTTTACTTGTAATTCTACGGAATTATACACAAAACGGAGACACGAATCCCTACGGACCAAGTGAGATATTTTGAACCCTCTGCCTTTTATTTGAAACCCTGTAAAACTTTTAAAAAACTTTCTCTAAATCTACAAACATTTCTCCAAATCTACAAGCTTTTGCTATTTTGCTATCTGCACCATAGCGCTACCTTTTGTCTTCGACAATGGCTACTCAATATTGCTACTAGTCTCCCTCTCGGTCATTTATTTCTTCATCCCCAACCTTTCCTGTTATTTCTTCTTCAATTTTCAAAGTGAAATGGAACAGGTAATATTTATTTATTATAAATATCACATTGCCGAATTTTATCCTCTGACGAGAAGAGTTTTATCTTTGAAAATACATGGATTAAGGATTAGTGTAACTCCTTGCATCTGAACATTCGATGTAATGAAATTTGTATCAATTTTAGGTAATTTTATGTAATTTTGTGCAATTTTTTTATCTTCATCTTTCCTTCTTTATATATATATATATATATATAGAGAGAGAGAGAGATAGAGAGAGAGATAGAGAGAGAGATGTGAGACAGTGAATAAAAATAGATTCTCATAGAGAAGTAGAGATAGGGTGATAAATATATAGATAGAGCTCGATAGATCGATAGATAGATCTATAGAGAGAGGAAGAGGGAGAAAGAGAAAGTGACAGAGAGAAGGAAAATATGAACAGAGAAAATTGAGATAGTAAGATAGCTAATGTGAGATAGACAGGGGGGAAACCAAAGTAGAATTAAAAACATGCAGAGATGAATATAGAAATAAAGAGAAAGCGCGGACACAGAAGAGAAAGAAAAAAAAAGAAAAGAAAGATAGATAAATAGATAGATAGATAGATAGATAGAGAAAGAGATAGAGAGAACAAGCGAGAGAAAGAAAGAAGAAAATGTGAACATAGTAAATTAAGATAGAAAGATAGCTTAAGTGAGATAGAAAGGGGAAGCCTAACATAGAATTAGATAATATAGAGATAAATACAGTACTAGAAAGAGAGATAGATAGATAGATAGAGAGAAATATATATAGAGAGTAATAAATACAGAGAATAGGCAGCAAAATACATGATAAATTGTCATAGTGAAATACAGATAGAGTGAGAAATATATAGATGAAGAAATATAGATCGATAGATAGATTTATATAGAGCTAAAGGCATAGATAGAGAGAGAAAGAGAGAAAGAAAAATATGAACAGAGAAAATTGAGGTGGTAATATAGCTAGAGTGAGATAGAAATGGGGGAAAGCTGAAGTAGAATTAGATACATATAGATATACATAATGTACTAGAGAGAGAGAGAGAGAGAGAGAGAGAGAGAGAGAGTGATATATATATATATATATATATGGAAATAGAGAGAGAAAGAGAGGAAGAGAGAGAGAGAGGGAGAGGGGGAGAAGAATCACTGAAATGGTCTGTTGAATCTTTACAGCTCCAAGAGTGTTAATGTTGTCCTACAAGTAGTACAACCCTAAACATCGACTCGCATCAATTGATACACTGACAGTCCAATATGAATACACCTGACTGATGTCACTTTAACACCTGAGAACTTAATAACCTAATCCCATTTCATTACAATGAGAAAGTGAACGAGTCGGACTTGACAATTAATGGATACCGATCTAAATCTATGTTATAATTGTGTACTACTTATTGTTACTGTGTCGATCACTTATAGGCTCTCAAACTACTCGACATAATTGGATCACATGGCATGAAATGTGTGTTTAAAGCAGGAATCAAAATGTTTATAGGACTACTACTTATTTTATTACTTTCACTACTACTCATAAAAAAGTAACCACTTATAGACTTTATTATTCTTATATAAAAGTAAACACACTAATATATTTTTCCATATAATTTACATCCGTATTAGTTGTGTGTAGAGACACGCGTATGTAAATTAGATGATGCCAATCATTCTCTAAATGTTCAAAGAGACGTTATGAAATAGTAGAGAGTGGTTGAATCAACCTAAAGTGAGATGAGCGAAAGAAATACATATATAGGTAAGATAGGTAGTTCAGGTAATTAGAAATTATCGCGTAAGCAATTAAACATTTGAGATCAAATACGTGCCTGTTATAAAGCAAACACGAATATGATTATAAATTCATGTGTTTAACCAGTTGAAGATCACACAGAGCATAAAACAGTGGTTATGGTTCACTAAAAACACGTAATTATTTTAACTGCTATAAAGCTCTGTCCAAGAAGCCATCAGACACTGTATACGAGTGCAAGTAAATTACTCTGAACTGGATAAAAAAGCCGGTAGTCACAGACATCAGCATATATATATCGCTTCCGTGTATGTTGAAAAGAAATCAATTAATTGCTCGATCGCTAACAAAAATAAAAAGTCATTCTATCTCAATGACACCATGGTACGTCCCTGAAGTATGTAACGAATAGTTTTTAAATAAATAATAAGTATATATATATATATATATATATATATATATATATATATATATATATATATATATATTATGGAGAGTTTACCAAGATATTTTTCCGTTTCTTCCAGAGAAGACTCATCACAACGAAAAGATATTTTATTTTATTATTTATTTATTTTGTAAAGCTATAGTTCCCTACACGTGTTTCGATACCTAGTAAGCACCTTGCTAGGCAGTACATCAGGGGAGATACAAATCTAAGATAGTGACCTCACCAACTGACAATACCCCACACAGGGTATTGACCCAGTTAAATTACTTAAAAGAAAAAAGGTAAACAAGTTCAAAAGACAGTTCAAACAACTCGGTAATATGTGGTTGTTGTGATGTGCCCCCACAAGAATCAAGTCCGGTGCAATCCAAAAATGGGGGAAAAGAAAAAAAAGAAACCCCGCATCCGGTAGAATAGATATCCTTAGGTCAATCTCAATATAGCCCCCCCCCCCCGAAAAATCAAACCGTCCACAGTACAGCCTCTGAATAAACTCCAGGTCTCTAGAATTTGCACATGTAACCTGGTATTATCCGTTGAGAAGTCCTGCATCAATTTCTGTCGATAAGCAATACAGGTAGGCCGAGAATAGAAACACATACATACATATATATATATATATATATATATATATATATATATATATATATATATATATATATATATATATATGTATATATCACGTTGGAATATTATTTCAATAATTTTTATCTTCGAAGTAAACACAGTAATTACAAGAGATTGATTGACTTATTGACTTACAAGCAAAGGAATTTTTTAACGAAGAACTTAGGACTAAAAGTGTTTTTGTCTTCCATGTACTTTTAAAGGTTGAAAAACTTCCAAGACTATATATATATATATATATATATATATATATATATATATATATAATTAACTTGTTACAAATATCCAGGGGGTATAAATCCGAAGGAATTTGAAACCGGGTTTATGAGAGTGCTCAATGAAAATTCAGAGCAAAATATATTTTTTTGTTGATGATTTTATTCCATTCCATGGAATAAAATCATCAACAATATATATATATATATATATATATATATATATATATATATATATATATATATATATATACATAATTATTTTCAATCGTTCTTTGTTCTTTTTTGTCTGCTTTTCTTTTTTTTCTTTCTTTTTTTTCTTCTAAATTCCCCTTTTTTCTTTGTCTCGATATTTTCGTTTGCTTATCAGCAATTTACTTTTATCTGTCATTTTCATTCTTTTCTTCTTTCCCTTTGTATATTTTTCATATTTTTTCAGTCTTTCCGTATTTTATTTCATTCATTCTACTCGTCTGTTTCTCTTTTTCTGCTTTATTTTTTTTGTTATGTTTTATAAATTTATTTCGGTCCTTCCTTTTGTTGTTGTTCTTTTTGTTTTCTATCGTCTCTTTCTTTTACTTTCCTTGTTTGTCCTCGCCTTTTTAAAAACACTTTTTATGCGACGGTATCCCTCAGCTCAACCACGCATTCCTATAAAAATGTACTTACTTTTTAATTTGATATAATTCTGAAAAGAACGAGACTTGCCACGCTGTAAAGATGTTCTTATTTCGCCATTTTTTACCATTATTTAGTTTTTAAGATATATTAATTTAATAGCAAGATCCATTGGAAATTCCACGGTGATTTGTGTATAACTCTATATAATTTACTTTTAATAATGATGTCTGTCAAGATCAATAATATTAAGAAAAAAAAAAGAATTCTTTCTTATTCAGTAAAAGTAATTAACATTGTCAGCTAAATATTCTGTAAAGAAATAAAACTAACATGTTTCATTTTTTTAATTTAAAATTATAGCAATTTAATTCCTTTTAAATCAATAAATATTCTCTGGCCTCTTATTGTTAGCTAAATCAAGGGAGGCGCGAGAGCTCTCTATCCCTTAATAGACCACACGAATGGCCTATACTGGAAACCTCTTTTTTATTTGATCAATCATAACTCAAAAACCAATAAACAAAATTAGTTAAAACTTTGCACACAATTTTTATTTGATAGGTTCTATAAGTGTGTAGAATTTCAGCATCATTAGTCAAGGCAACGCAGAGATCCAAAAAGTTAAATCATGAAATCATGTTATCTGTGTGTACGTACGTACGTACGTACGTACGTACGTATGTGCCACTCTATATCTCATCAACTATTTGATCGATTCAGCTGATTTTTGGCAGAGATAGAGGTTCTAGAGTCTAGTTGATGGCATTTTAATTTCAGTTTACAATATACCTTAGTTTTCCAGAAAATTCAAAAAAATCTTATGAGAAGGCAATAAACAAAATTAGTTAAAACTTTGCACAAAATTTTTTTTGATAGGTTCTATAACTGTGTAGAATTTCAGCATCATTAGTCAAAGCAACCCAGAGATCCAGAAAGTTTAATCATGAAATCATGTTATATGTGTGTACGTACGTACGTACGTACGTACGTATGTGCCACCCTGTATTTCAGCAACTATTTGATGAATTCAGCTGATTTTTGGCAGAGACAGAGGTTCTAGGGTCTAGTTGGTGGCATTTTAATTTCAGTTTACCATATAACTTTATTTTTCTAGAAAATGCCAAAAAACCTCATGAGAAGACATTGTATTGAGGCATAGCCTTTACAAAAGTAGTGACATTCCATGAAAAATGCCAGTATACTGAAACCATAAGCCCTTAATAGGGTTAAGATGAAAATTCATATACACTAAATGTACAAAGCAAGGAAATTCCCAAATGTTTACACTTTTATTGTCATTAAGGGTATGCCTACATATCAACCAAACCATTTGATTATCACATCACTACAGTATAAATCTCTATGCATGAGTGGATGAAGTGTGTGAGATGCGCTGAAGAAAACTTCGTACCAGTTAAATACATAGCCCTGTTGTGCTCGCATACCCTTAATGACAATAAAAGTTCCATCCTTTTGTACATTTAGTGTATATGAATTTTATCTTACCTCTATTAAGGGCATATGATTTCAGTATACTGGCATTTTTCATGGAATGTCTTGAAATCAATAAAGCGAATGTCCCTTTTTGAAATATATTTACTTAAAATTGGATTGTTTTAGGCGACGGGACGACATACTTTGATTATGGAATAATTCATTTTAAAATGGGTAAAGTCGGAATGCTTTATCATAGCGACATCAGATTCAATTACAAATCGCCATCTTTGCTAACCAGACGATCTATTTTTTAAAAATGTGTATAAAAGGTGATAACATGAAGTGGGTTAACGTATTATTTCATAGATATTCCTTCCTATTGCTCCCCACTTTAGTACGGTGAAAGATCAGCATAAATAAATTAGCCACATAACTGAAGAAGGCCAAGTGACACATCAACAGAAGCGTCGACGATGATAATAGCCCGAAAACATAAAACGATGCAAATGATTACGTATATGATGTCACATCTTCAGTTTCTGCGCATAAAGATAGGTAACAGAAATCTATCAATTTATAATTCATTTTTAATGCCATTTAATTAAAATTTAAGCATTTTCTTCGTCTAAATCGCTATATTCTATAATCATTAGTAATTACATGTCTGGTCAAGGAAATAATCGATATTCTAATTATCCTAAGACGAAGATTGATTGAGTCAAATTTCAATCTAATATCTTCTACGTCTGCCCATTCCGAGCAATCTTATACTTTCCTTCGTTCTCTTTCATTTTCTTTGTATTTCTGTCTTGCATGAGTTTCTGCTTCTCTTTTTCATTTTATGCTATTTCTCAACTTCCTTACCTTATTCTGTTCTTTTTTCTGCTGTCATTTTCTCTCTTTCTTATCCTCGTTTATTATTTATATATGAACTAGTTTTTTTTATTATTATGTTTTTTTCTTTTTCTTCGTTTCGTTTTTATTTCCTTTCTCTTTCTTTTCACGTGATGCTAATATTCTTTCGTCAATTCTCTCTATAAATTTTACTCCCTTCACTTTCTGTCTTTCTACTTTTCTTCTTGTTTTCAATCTTTTTGTGTTTTATTTGTTTTCTTCTTACTTGCCTCTTTCTTTCTTTCCCTTTCTTTCTGATTTCTTTACTTCTTTTGTTATGCCTATCAATCTATTTCAGTCTTTCTTCCTTCCCTTTTTGACTTTTTTCTTTCGATTTTTCTCTTTTCATACTTTCCTATTTTGTCTTTATCTTTTCTTTCTTTTTTTCATTTGTTTTTAAACATTTGACCCATCATTCTTTCTTTTATTTCTAACAATCTTACTCATTCTTTCATTCATTTTTCTTTCAAAATTTGACTCCATCTTTCTTTTCCTCTCCGTCTATTTCTTTAATTCCTCAACATTTCAAACATACTATTTCCTCTTTTAATTTCATCCCGGTTAATTTCCTCCCCGCTTACCATTCCGTTTCTTTATTCTTCTCACTTTTATATCTCCCTTTCCTCATTCATTCCGATTGACTAATTATGGCGAACATTTTTTAACCCTTGCCATTTCCGTTATCAGACTAAGTCGGCCAATCGGCATGAGGATTAATTTTCATGGCTATCAGACAAACAATCAAACTATAAAAATACATTACAATCGCAAACCTATGATACAACCGTAGAATTCTTAAATAAGACAGCCAATAATTACGATGATTAGCGACGCGAATACAGATATTGTACACAATAAGAATTAGAAAGGCCCCAAGAAAAATTAACCATTATCAGTTTATCTATTTTCTAAAGATTTGAATACCATGCAAAAAAATAAAGATAAACTACAGCGATGTAATCCATACATTACTGAAACTGATATCTTGTCAACGTGCACACTTTTCATTATTACATGAATGTTTTAGGTAGTAGGAGGAATGGCGAATAACGTAAAGAAAGCTTGAAAGATAAGAAAAGTAGTGGGCGGGGCGAATGATGTAAATAATTAAAGCGAGAGAGGGACGAGAATAAAAGGGAGAGTGAGATAGATAGATTGATATATAGATAGAGAGGTGAAGAAAACAGGTCGAAAGAAAAAGGAAAGAAATAAAGAGAGAGAAAGGGAGAGAGAGAGAAGGGGAAGGAAAGAACGAGAAACAGGAGAGAAAATGAAAGTTTCATACATTTTTTTTCAAACAGAAAGCAGCAGCAGCAGTAATCGTAATTGCTGGCCGCTGCTGATCTATATATAATGCTAACAATATGTGGACGTATGTGTTTCTTTGAAAACAGCAACAGCCGTACTTTGGAGTTTCTAAATATTTATGAAAACGGTTTAGAAAGTTTGAGATGAAGATTGATAATTTGTATTATTTGAATTATTCGGACTATTAATCTCATCTTGGATGTTATTCTAACAGCATTTTGACTGATGTAACCTCCAACCACATGGAGATATTGGCTCAACAGATAAAAGTATTAAGTATGAATCAGTTTTTAGCGACAGTCTTCTTGGGGTTGAAGGTTCAATCTTCACTACAGGAAATACTAACTAAGAATAGAATAAAAATTACTTAAGACTTCTACCCGGTCATAGCAGACAAAACGAGAACAATCTACTCTCGTGGATAAAACAAAGGGTTCAGTTAGAAATTCCGTATAGATTCCCGAGTTCGACAAGATTCTTTTGAATAAGTCCGGAAGTTACATTAGCCGAAACGTTGTGAGAATAATATCTAAGATTGGAATCGTAGTCCCAATAATCTAAATGATACGAATTTATGAAAACATTTTGGAATTTCCCAATATTTTAATAATAGTAATAATAATAATAATAATAATAATAATAATAATAATAATAATAATAATAATAATAATATTTATTTATTTATTTATTTCAAGCTTCATCATTATATCATTTCATAATAATTTATACTTAAATCAAGACATCGAATTTGCAATTGTATAAAAAAATATGTACAATAAACAGAAAATCCAGGTACCATAAAAACATATCCTTATCCCGGAACAAAATGTAAACAAAGAGAAACTTGTTTATAATTCATGTAAAAAAGATATGGTAATAGTCTTGGATATATGTTTTAAGGACAAACACAACTGAAGCTGCAGTTAAAACAACAAATCCGAAGGAAAAAATTATAAAAAGCCAAATATCGGTTGATCATCACTTCCATACCAATGTCAAAACCATAACTGAAAAGTTGTCTTTTGTAACTGAAATTCGATCTCTTCATAAATTAATCTTATTTATATAAATTTAAGTTATATTGTAATAATTCCATATATATATATATATATATATATATATATATATATATATATATATATATATATATATATATATATATATTTATGTACGTATGAAATTAATATAAATATATTAAACGAAAAATACGGCCTTTGAAGTTTAGGACGACTAATAATACAGTTACCTGCATCTTAATCACTTAGGAAGTGAAACAATTGAAATAATAGTAAACTCAATAACAACGAGCTGAAAATCACCTATAAAAATAATTACATAAAAATCGTACATATTTCTACACAGAGCGTCTTGGCAGTGGTAGAACGCTGGATTATAGACTTCAACATCGAGGGTTCGATCTCTGTGTAAGTTAGCCATGCTGAATTACTTTTATGTACGTATAAAATTAATATATATATATATATATAGTCATCCACATACAGACTGTTTCGCTGTATTCAGTGCGGCTAGACCAGTTAGTGCCTCAAGCCGGGATTGAAACTAAGTCGGCGCTCCTATCCTTATCATACGACACTGACTGAATATATATATATATATATATATATAAATATATATATATATATATATATATATATATATATATATATATATATATATATATATAAAGAGAGAGAGAGAGAGAGAGAGAAAGAGAGAGATTATTTCAATTCCAATGACCAAAAAGTTCTCATCATTTATTGTTTGTTATGGCAAAATTGATAATGGTCTTACAATTTTTCGTAACGAGCAAAAAGCCGCCATTAAACGTACATTACTCGCTGTTCTTCAGAAACCACAATGAAAGGCATTCGCAAGATATTCTATCGAGCACAGAGTCCGTGGAGAATAACACTCACACAATAGGAAAGCAAACAACACTCATGTGTAACCCATCTGTCACTAGAATGGCAAATTTCCATTATATATATATATATATATATATATATATATATATATATATATATATATATATATAGTAAGTTATGAAAATATATTCATAGCGATTAAGCTACACAGAAGGTTCCGCGTTTCATCCCCATAGATAGTCGGCAGGGGTTTGTGTTTCCGGATGTTTTTATAGATACACGTGGTGTTTAGTCTAGCTAGTAAACCAATCAGATTTTTTGTTAGTCTTTCCCACAGTTTAATGTTTCTATTATCCAATCGTTGGGTTTGTCACAAACAAAGGTACGGTTGATTTTACTTCTTATTCTATTGTTCTGTTTTCTATAAGGTGTTTCTTTGTTGTCTCGAAAGAATGGATGACCTTATTTTTACACGTACTTGCTTGTATTTCTATTTTAGGTTTTAGTTTAGTTTATTTATTTATTTATTATGTATTGTAAACCTAAAGTAAAATTTATGTGGATACACGAAATAATAACACAGACACATTATATATATATATATATATATATATATATATATATATATATATATATATATATATATATATATATATATATGTATCGAAGCAGCATTTTTTCTTTAAGACACGTATTATTAAAAATAACCGACAATTTTTGTCTGGCTATTTTAGTGTTGATCCCTTCAATTTTCCGGATTAAAATCTTAATCTCGGAAGGAAATTAGCTGATGAAACTGCCATAGTGTACATGTTGGTCCAGAGTACTTTCTGACCCGTCTGGGTCCATCGTCAGTGGAATAATGACAAACAGGTAAAGACCTGGAGTGAGATTTATAATTAATTATGGCGGGAAAATTTAACTATGTTTATTAGGTATTATAAGCATTTAAGTATATTTAAGTATATTAGTTATTTTTAATAATATATATATATATATATGGAAATTGATGGAAATTCCATTACGTCGAAACAATCTCTTATTTTCTTTATCATATATATATATATATATATATATATATATATATATATATATATATATATATATATATATATATATATTTTGTTTTTTTGTTTCATGTTACTTTAAGCGACGTTCTCAGAAATCAAGGGACCCCTAACTGGGGCTATCTCTATATAAGACACATATATATTCGAATATTCTATTAAAGCTCTCGCTGAGTTAATAAATAAGTTATGCACATTACTTTTAGAAGAAGTTATGAACATTGATTAATATCTCTCTTGTTTCATTTTACTTCAGTCGAAGTGTTAAAAAATCAAGGGGCCCATTCATAGTGCTAACACTTGATCTCTATTTGAGATACATAGATATTTGAATATTCTATTAAAGTTCTCTTTCATTTCTGAACAAACCGAAAAACAGTGGGCGATCTATCATTTAAAAAAGGGTTGGGAGGGTTTTACTAACCGATTAAAATTTCCCCACTTTCCCGTTTTATTCCAATGAATTTCTGTACATGAATAGAGTTTTTGAAAATAAAATTTCCAGCAAATTTGGAGATATCTTAAGTAGGACGGCCGCTAGAGTAAATGTGGTATTGTTGCAGCTGAGATGATTCTAGTTAAAAGTAGGATAGCTATTATTATTACTTTAGACCAACGATAACCAACGACCCGATATTCCCCACACTTTTGGTAGCCTGATGCCTTATTTGTTTTAAATGTAATTTTTAAATATTGTCTACTATATATTTCAAAGTGTAGTGTCTGTACTCTACATAACAGCGACATCAGGCGTTTTGCCGTTAGTTTAATTCGGATAAGAAGAGGAAAGTCTGTAGGAGAGAGAGAGAGACAGAGAAAAAGAGAGACGCAGAGAGAGAGAGAGAGAGAGAGACAGAGACAGGCAGACAAATATATATATATATATAGAGAGAGGGTGATGTGGCAATCGTAGCATAGAAACTATTATAAAAATATGGCAAGTCAGCTACACCTGTGCTGTACATAACAGCAACATGAGACGTTTTACACCGGATAAGAAGAGAAAAACATGTAGGAGAGAGAGCGAGAGAGAGAGAGAGACAGACAGAGAGACAGAGAGACAGACAGACAGACAGACAAACAGACAGACAGAGAAAGGGGCAATAGTAGCATAGAGACTATTATAAAAATATGGCAAGTCAGCTAAGCAGAAATCCCTGTCACCTCCAAAATTCGGGGTGGAGGTGTTCGCTTAACAAACACAAAACACACTTGAAAATGTCTTTAAGGAAAACAATATTAAAGTTTCCATGCGATAAATAATTCGTGCAATTCTGCAATAGTGACACTTCACATGTCAGACTCATATGCCATGAAATACATTTCTAATTTCGTGAAAATCGAACGTTAATTCAGTGTTTTAATCGCTGGCGGGCATTGTGTGTTTGATTCTTTTTAATAAAGTCGTTCAAATTTAAAATTTTGATAATAAAAAGAAAATAATAATGTTTACGTACGATAAATAATTCAAATAAATGAAATCATGAAAAAATAGACCAAGTCAAATAAACAAATATTTAATGACTTGTTCGTTTTTAAATAAATTGTATAAAGTATAGTTAATTAAAGATATGGTTTAAATTGTTTTGTTGAAAAAAAGATGATTTCATTTTGATTTGACTGTTTCGTAAAAAATATTTATTAAAAGAAGTAGTGATTGTTCGAACGCAAGAAAATTACTTACGTGTGAAAGAATCACGTAAATGATGACATTTGCAAGTCATAATGTGTTCGTTAATTTAACCGATAAAGCGAAAGGGTCGCATACGCTAAAAGAAACAGGCATTCCCAACGATATAATGTTTGAATTACGATATTTCTATATTTTTTGACAGGGAGCGATTATTATTTTGATTTGGAAGCTATGTAGAAGATAGTAAGGAGGTTGAATGAAATAATTCCGGCGTTTTAAAATAATTTCCTTTGTATTAAGAAAGCACCCGGTGTAAAAGAGTTGTGTGTGAGTAGAAAAGGAAAGTGTTTGCTAGCTTTTTTATGGAAGATGTATTTGGGAGAAGCAGCTATTTCGAATAAATTTAATAGTATTTGTAAAGAGACAAAATGTAAGAAATTTTCGTGAAACAGGCATCACGAAGTGGTGTAAGTTGTTAGTGGAAAAATAGCATATCGAGTTTCTGGTTTGTAGTCTATAATAGTCGATGTTGCAGGGGAACACGACTTTATTTTATTATGTAGATAATATCTGCGGTGGAAAGAAGGTTACTACCATTAACCGACGGGGCGGGCATTTATTTCTTAATTAACGACCACCCGTGAATACAAGCCGCCTTGCCCCATTGGCTATGCATAAAGTGTATTATCTGTTCTGATACACCACTTCATCATTTCTCCTTTCGCTCAGTGGAAGGAGAAATCTTTCTAGATTGAAGCAATTTTATTTTTGTCTTAATTGAGAATGCCCCTTTTCGGGGAGCTGGATTTGTCTCGCATTAAAGACCGACTTTGCGTCTAACTCTGTCCTCGTGGGGAGGCAAATGAATAGGAACCACCTGTGGACACACCAGTTGTTTTGCAGTAAATCACACCGGAGAAAATAATTCATTTTTTTTGTGGGAGGAGTCACTGTCATTTTTGAGAGAGTGCATTTACTAGTATGAATAATTATCGTAATAACCACGAAGGGAATATGATAATTTGATGTGTAAAATAAGAGAGAGAGAGAGAGAGAGAGAGAGAGAGAGAGAGAGAGAGAGAGAGAGAGAGAGAGAGAGAGAGAAAGAGAGAGTAAAAAAATCGAAGGTTAGCCATGTTAGATTAAATGTTAAGGATATTAAGTTAATTCTAATGAGGCAATTTTAGTAGAATCAAGCTGAATAGATCCAATTTATTGCAAAACTCTTCTGCGTTAATTCATTTCCTTTAACATAAATGTTTTGTTTTATTTAATCTTCAAGATTCTTCTTCTTCTTCTTCTTCTTCTTCTTTTTCTACGTCTTTTTCTTTTTCTTGCTTTCTTTTTACATATCTGTCTTATTACATTTTATTTCTCCTTTCCTTCCTTATTTAATTTTCATAGTTCTCTGAATATTATACATAAGGTTTTATTCATTTTAGATTTTTAATATACTATTTTTATTTTCATTTTATTTGTCTTAATTTCCCACAGTAAGAGGATACGAACCTATTATTATTATTATTATTATTATTATTATTATTATTATTATTATTATTATTATTATTATTATTATTTTATTTTATTTTTTTTTTTTTTTACACACTAGGAGTTCTCAAGCAGGTCATCACCAGCGGTCGTTCACCGACAAAAACCGGTGGTGTTCCCTGAAGTCTTAGTATCAACAAGTCTCCCCAGAGTTACAGTACTCTCCACCTATTTCGATAACCATTGCAAATGACCTTGCGTAATCGCAACAGCCGCTTACCATTTATTTTTCACTGGCAATGGTCATTGGTATTCCCTGTGGTTTGGATGGCAAAAAGTCTCCATAAGATTCTAGTGTTCTTTGCACTGTTCCAGTGGAGGGTTGGTTAGTGCTCTCCCTCCTCAGTCTTTCGATCGTTCTTGACCCATTACGACTATTTCGTGTTCTGCCAGTCGAGGCCGATACCATTATTGTTGGGAGGGGGACGCAGTTAACCTAAAAGGATTTGCGGTTTCAGTTCTCTTGGTTTCATGTGTCGTCTTCTTACTGTTTTGTTTTTGTTTTATTCTTGTTGCAATTTCTATGTGACTGGGTGGTGTTCGCAGTTTATGTTTTTTTTAACATATTTCACCCCGAACAAGGCAGGCCGCCACTGTAGACGTAAAGGGTTACTGTGAATTTGGGTCTGCGTTTTGGGTGTCACCATAAGTTGGGAGCTGTGTAGCGAGATGTCTGTTTACATTAGTTTTAAACCTCTGCATGTCGGTACAGTCGGGGAAACAGGGAGCAGGGAGGGGGCTCCAGAGACTAGCAGCACGAGGAAAAAAGCTTTTGGAGTAGAAGGCTCTTCGGCATCTGGGGACCTCCACAGTGAATGAATGTGATTTAGCTGACTGTTGAGTTAGTCTAGTGAATTTACGTCGAGGGGGCATCAAAGTAGCCAGTTCATCGGAGCACAATCCATTGAAGTATTTGTAAAACAAGCACAAGGATGCTATATTTCGGCGATGGCACAGGGGCTGGAGATACCTATTAAGTTGGCGACTGTTTTTTGGACCTTGTCAAGGAGGGAGAGACTAGTGGATGATGCACCAGCTCAGATGTGGCAACACTACTCCATGCATGGGTGGATGGTGGCTTTGTAGAGATATAGGATAATGTCAGGTGTGAGGAGTTTACTAGCACGGTAGAGGAAGCCCACCTTCTTTGCTGCAGCCTTGGCAATGCCCTCAATGTATTTATTCCAATTTATGTTACCTGTGAAAGTTAGGCCGAGGAGTTTGAATGTTGAATTGTCAGGTAGGATGTTATTTGCCATGACAATCGGTGGTTGGAGAGGTGTCTTGTAGTTATTGAAGGAAAGGAGCCTTGTCTTTGCGGCATTAAAAGTTACCAACCATTTATGATCCCAATCACTAAAGCCTGGAGGTCATTTTCTAAGGATTTAGCCATTACCTCGGATATGATCGCGTCCGTTTTGCCCACATGACGAGAATAAAGCGTGGTGTCGTCAGCAAATATTGCTATCTCAGTTGCAATGGAATCAGAGAGATCGTTTATGAAGTCGGTCTGTATCACATTTCTGGTGTAGTGCATAGTGCATAGCCATTAATTTCCTCGTCTTCTGGTCAAGATGCTTGAGTTCTACCTTAGTCCAGTCTATGAATGGTCTAGAGATGATGATCTGAATCTGTTCTGTGATGGCTGTCTTTTAATCGTCAAGGCTGTGGTTATATGAGGACTGACCTGATACATATCATTGAGTAACCCTAATAGAAATAGTTTGTTAGTCTATTGAGTCGAGATGTGGTGAATGTTGCATACTGTTGGACTTGCAAAATACCAAGGAATGTACACGATAACACGACATCCAGTAGATTTTGAAGATTTTCTAGAAACATCCGTAATACAAAAAGCTTGAAACTTTCGTACAATTTTGAACATTTAAACTGACTTTAGAGCCTTTTGGCCGGGATCAAAGTGTAGTGTCTGTTCCGATGGATACTGCACCCCATAGACATGTATTGTCTTGGCCTTCGGAGCTTGATTTACACTGGTCTGTGGGTCTGTCCTGTGCAGTTCTAGGAGGTCCACCCTCCCAGGCTTTGCAAAGGGGTTAGTTTATTGCTAATCGCCTGAGGCGCTCCCACCGGGGAATGCCGACGGGGTTGCCCAGGCATTTTTTGTAGGCCAGAGTGCTCACCTTCTCGGGCGCTGGCTTTTCAAATCCCACTTTCCCGACTTTGTGTCACATCTTACCGCCGTGGGAGGTAGATAAATAACATGATAGAAATCGAATCGTCGCCTGAACTTCGTTTGAAAAATATTTGAAATATTTGAATTAATTCCGTGTTTTTTTTACTAATGAGTGACTGCTTATAAAGGCTAAGGCCCACTTGAGGATAACGATTAAATAGATCATCAGTTAGACAATGTGCACCACCAGCGAGGATTGGAAATACCCGGTGGAATGGGTAGAAGATTTTTTAAAAGGAATTGATTATCCAAGAGGGCGGCTCAACAAGTCCTTGTTTACATGGAGACTTGAAGACGACCATGTTGTAGTCGCTTGGTAAGCAGCTTCAGTGTATTTTGTTCCACATATGGGACGCTCTAGGAAATACACTTTGTTCATGGAAGTTCCGCTTGGTCTTTGGTACAGGGAGAGATAGAAAGAGAAAATTCTCTAATCTAGTTGTAACCAGGGGGGGTTCTTACTATTTACACTATTCAGTTTTCAAGATATTATCATCTAATTCTCTTCAAGAAACAAGAATAACATTTAGTATAGGATTACTAGGAACATCATAAGAGGAGTCGATATGGGTTTAAACTATTCTTAAACACTCCATGTATTAATTAATATATATTAATATAGTATCATCACTATCATCAAGGCGTGCAAATAGAATTACGTTGACCCCCTCCCTTTTTCATTTTGTTTCTCCCTCTTTCTCGCCATTCGTTCTTCACCTTACGGTCGCCGCACGTTTTTCTTGTGTACCATGATTGTCGTGTCGATGTGTCGGATTCTATAGGTAAAAAATACTTATGACTCGATCAAAAAAATTTTTTGACAGAGTCATAACAATTTAAGATACGTCACCAACACTCAGTACAACAAAGTGGGCCGCTACCGCACGAGCTGCCCTGTACTGTCGGACTGTGATATTGCTCTGATCAGACATAGAATGCCCATGCTCCCAAGCATTACTTTCTTTCTTTGAGAATAGATTACATTTTGACATTGTTTTTACACACCCGTATCTAATCCTGTTACGGAAACAGCTGATTTTAAAGATGAGTAATTAATCAGGAGATAACATCCCAGATCAAGATGTAGGAATGGCCGGCTCTACCCTGGCCCATACGCCAGACGGCTAATCAATTCTGTCGGTGGGTCACCCGTTCGGAAGGGAAAGGTCAGTCCGCCTCGAGTCTCACGACACCAGCCGACTGTCTCCACCCTTAAAAAGCAAACGCCGTTTTTGTCGTTAAAAGGTCGAATGATGACTGCGGTATCAACGAACACGACGACGCCATGTCGCTAAAAAAGAACTAGCTCTAAGTAAAACAAATAAATACAAACAAACAAGACAGATAAAAATAAATAAAAAGAACGCAACGAAGATTAACGTCCCCCTTCCTTTTCCGAGCTTGGATTAAAAACAAAAATGTAGACGCTCACCTCATGACTCATGGGGGGGGGGGGGGATGGTCGTAGGTGAGGCAATAAGTCACACCAGTCACTAAGTGAGTCTAATTGGGTAAATATTAGCTGCTGCTCTTCGCTAATTTCTAAACCCTTCTCATGTGGTTTTCGCCTATTGTAAGATTTTTAAATAAATTATTATTGGCATCACGGTTTTCTCTGTCTTCGTTCTGACTTTTCTCTTCCCACCCAAATTGTAGGGCGTGTACTTTGAGATGTTATTAGATGACCCTGTCACCTTTAAACTTAACCACATTTTTCAACAGACTTCACGTTTTTAAGTAATAGCATTCATTTGTTCGCACAAATACTTTTATTTTCCAGTTTTAGCGTTAAATATATCGGTTTCATTTGAAGAATTTTTAATCTAGACGATACTGCCAAGTCTGCTGCAAAAAGGTTACCTCTTTCTACCGGGTTAGGACATTTCTATCATCTGCCAATATCCTTTATTTCTATAAATCTACCATTCGGCTATGCATGGAGTATTGTTACAATATCTCGGCTGGTGCACCATCCACTAGGCTCTCCTTCTTGAATAGGATGCAAAAAAATCTCTACCCTACTCGGTCCAACACTGTCTAGCAAGCACCGGTCCGTGTTCCATTGCTGCAATGTAGCATCCTTGTGCTTGTTTTACAAGTTCTTCCACGAACTGTGCTCCGAGGAACTTACTGCACTTGTACCCGTTCAACGTAAATACCTCCTACAAACCCAATAATCAGCAAAGTTCAACGTCTTCACTGTAGAGGTCTCCAGATGCAGGACAACTTTCTACTCTAATATCTTCTTTCCCTGAATCACTTATCTTTGAAATTCCCTTCTTGTCCCCTGTTTCCTCGACTGTACCAACATGCAGAAATTTAAATGTAATGTGAAAAAATACCTTTCTGCACAACTCTCCACTTAGGATGGCCCCATTAAATCTGGCCCCTAATTTACAGTAGCCCCTTATACTCCAGTGGCAAGACGCCTTGTTTCGGGTGAACCAAAGTAAAACAAAATGTAAAGAATGTACATATTTTGGAGTGATTGTCCAGTATTAATTTCAATAATACCCTATACATAATACTATATCTAATTATAAAGGAGATTATGCATCTGTCTGTCTGAAACCGAAACTATATTATTAGTTCTGATCGCTCTCTTTTTATATCCACTTATCAACTCCTATATACCCATTCCAAAACTTTCACAAACATCACGCGTCTTTCAAATTTACAGAATTAATTTGATTTAAAGCTTCTAATAAATTAATATTCGCCAATATACAGTCATGATTGTTTTTTTTTCAGATTTCCAGATGTATTTAAAATATAATAAAAATTATAAATGAAATTATTTAAAGCCATTGATTTTTTTTAAAGAATCTAATTGAGTTACGTAATTAAATTAGATTATAATGGAATATGATGAAACAGTCGGCTGCCATTCCAACATTTGGTTACTCGCCCTCTGATTATTCGAAAGCACAGCAAGTTCTATTTCAAGAAAGAAAGAGAGAGAAAGAGACAGAGAGAAAGAGACAGAGAGAGAGAGAGAGAGAGAGAGAAGGAGAGGGAGAGAAAAGGAGAGAAAGAGAGAGAGAGAGAGAGCAATTAAATAAAACATCTAACAAAAATATGCGACTGGAGGGAGTTTATATTTGCTAGTCTTATTATAACGGAGATTATTGTCTGTCTGTAACAGAAACTTCGTCATTACCTATCTCACAATTTCTCCTAAGTTTGTTTTAACTCTTATTTTAGATGATTTAATTTGTTTTAATTTTTTTTTACTATTGGGCCACCAATAACCAAGGCTAAGATTCGTATGGTATAAACTGCGTTTGATTACTTATGGGAGGTTTATGACAAAAAGTTCTTGATATTAAGTTTGAAGACAACCATGTTGTAATCAGCAGGGAAGCAGTTCAGCGGTAATGTGTTCCACTTGCAAAGAACTTCAGTCCATAGAAATTATACCTGATGGTAAGAACATGGAGGGGAAAAGGTAAGTCTTGTTGCCTAGTGGTAGTTAAACGGGTGCTTCTCTGTTGTAAATGTTTACTCAAGTAATGTACTATTATTATACTTAATGTGAGTTGATCAACGTTTGTTTCCCGAAGGTTTATTTGCTATACATTGTAATTACACAAAATGTATGCTAAAATAAACCTTAGTTCTGGGATTGAGTAATGTTTTAAATAAATGTTGTTTTAATTGTTTAAATCATTCATAATTTTAAAATATCTGAAAAAATCACCAATCTCACTCATGCATTTCTCTCATGTCCTGCTCTATGTTGATTCAACCACTCCCTAATATTTCTTAATTTCTATTTGAGCATTTAGATCAAACGTTACTCTCCTTTTTCGGCATCGCCATCTAATTCACATACGTGGGGTTGCACACGCCACAAGCACGTATGTGAATTAGATAGCCAAATAATAAGTTTCTCTACTTCTATGTACTACTACTACTACTACTACTACTACTACTACTACTACTACTACTACTACTACTAATAATAATAATAATAATAATACAGAAGTAACGAAATTTATTATTTTTAGTTATGCAAGAAAATGTCTTAATGTTTTTTTTCCAATTTTCTTATTTTTTGTTGTTATTGAGCTTGGAGCATCCTACTGGATGCCAGATATTCACCCGATATTACAGAGATTTCAACCAAGAGCTCTTTTAAGAATTCTAACCACTCCTTTAAGCGCAATTGTTTGATTTATCATGCACTTGGTTCACCGGGTATATTCGTCAGGTAGCTTTTGGAATTCTTTTTCATGAGTCCGGTAGTTGATATGATTACTGGAATGATGGAGACCTTCCGCAGATTCAAGTTTCTATATCACAGTGTACGCATTTTCAAATCCAATCCAAATACAATTAATACTGGTATTGGTTGTGACCCAACGAGTCACAGTAAGTCTTATATTATTTACACTGTTGACCTATTTGCTTTACTTAAAAACACACTATTCCCTATATATACAGCAACGCCGTTGTTAATAGAGCGAATGGTACGATAATTCTATTATTATTAATTCTTTTAGACAAATATTTTATAGGATTCTTAAAAGTATTACACGAAACACATTGACATCAATATCAAACAGAATTGAAAAATGTTGATGTTTACTGTCCACATAAAATAATTTCTGCTATTCAAAATAAGTTTAAATTACTATTTACTAAAAAGGGGTACAGTTGTTTGCCCTTTTGTTGAAGAATTTGCCTATCACTTCCGGAAACATAATTCCCGCGAATGCTGGTTACAATTGAAGAATCGAAAAACAACATAAGAAGTTTCATCGTTTATGTTATTTGATTTACAATTTTTTTTCACACTCTTCTATTTTCCGTATTGTGGTGAACGTCGGGACACACGCTTCCCCTTAGTGAGAGCAAACGCGGAAGAGGTCCTCGCTACCTAGTCCCAAACTCTGCTCTGATGTTTTGTGTTTGTGCATACCTTAACTAACGCACAAAACACTTTTTATTTATTTTTTAAATCTCACAATATTGTTTTTGAATTCTATCAACACATGCTTCATTAAATTACAAACTTCACCTAGCACACTTTTTGTCACAATTAGTATCACCACTATTTACTCCACCCCAGGGGTACATCCATTACACATACATCAAACTTTTTTTAGAACGATTATGCGCGGATTTGCTTCAACTACGGCCTTTAATTTCTTGTGGTCAATAGCAGACTGACGCTTACGTCAATCCTCATCTTAAAGGTTGTCATCTACATTTTGATGTCGACTCTTTTTTTCCAAGGCAAGTTTAATCGGACGTTTGTTAATAATCTTCTGCATGAATACTCTGTTGAACTTCATGCGATCACGTATGGTCAAGTCTGAACTTGAAAAATTGAAATTGTATCATCTGAAAACTATATAGCATTTAAAGTAAAAGTAAAACTATGGAGACGAACTTTGTCACGTTGGTATATAAGGTATTAAGATAAACATAAAATGAATATAAAAAACGCTAACACAATTTTAATAACACACATAACCGTGATTATATTCCTAGAAATCAAATATTCACTTTTCATACAACATCCGATACCCGGTCTCAATCAGCCACCAACCAGTGAGTGTAACACAGTTTCGATTTTTTCACCGAACAATGTTTGTTCATCTTTTCAAACGGACGGTGAAAACGCAACTTTCCGAAGTCGAATTTGGTGTATCATTGAATAATTGCAGATTAATCGGCATGAAATCGTGTGACAAAATCCAACATGTAAATATCTCATTCAGTAAATATATTAGAGCCCCACCCTAGTAATCGAGTACTCCTTAAAAATGTTTATATAACAGTGTAATAATAATAATAATAGTAGGAGTACTAGGAACAGTTTCGAAAAAAAGCGAGAAGAAATTAAAAGCAACACGAGAATAGATTACATAGAAAGCCAGAAAAATACAATAAAGAAATGTTGGAAATAAGTCATACACCACTCACTACGATTATGCAATTCCTACAGCTACATACTTAGAATTTAGGAGCTGTTAAACCTGACATAGTTATATAGGACCAAAAGGAGAGAGTAGTAACCCTAGTTTAAGTCAGTGTCCCTAATGATGCTGGCTCAAACAGAGCTGGAAGGGTAAAAATAACTAAATACCAATATCTTATATTCGACATGAAAAGAAACTGGAATCTGCGGAATATCTCCATCATTCCAATAATCATAGGAGCAATCGAGCTCATAAAAAATAATTAAAAAATCTACCTGGTCTACAAAACTACCTTAGCAGCCCCGTCGATATTCCACGGTAGGAGCGCATCAGACGATTATCAATAAACAAACTCCTTCTCAAAGACAAAAGGTAAAACCTGAGAAGGTTGATCTCCTAGAACTGGACAGAACCGTACTACAGCCTGACAGCAACAAAGCCCTGTCAGATTGCTTTTATGCTAAGTAAAAACAATTATTTCCTCAACCAGAATGCTTCATCCGCCTATAGAAGAGCGTGTCTATATAATATAATTATACATAAACATGTGTTTCACTGTCTCTACGACGTAAAAAGCACTTTAACATAAACATTCCACTAAGTAAGATATCTCATTCATTAACATTCAGATATCTCATTCATTTAACAGAAAAACTATTAAAATTAGCTACTCTTGCACCAAAAACATGGATAGGATAATTAGCACCCATCATCGTAAAATATTCAATAATTCTAATAACAAGAAGGCTATAGTAAATAAATGTTTTCAGGTGAAAAATGAATGCCCACTGGACGGCAACTGTAAAGTAAAGTGCGTGATTTATAAGGCCACGATATGTCCGGGAGATAACAACAGAGATAAAAAAGTTTACATCGGCATTTCCGAGGGAAACTGGAAACAGCGTTTCTATGACCACACACACTCATTCGTAAAACCATAACTTAAGAACAAAACGGAGTTAACGAAACAATGGTGGCTACTGAAAAATGAAAACCGGTTCCCAGTGGTTTCTTGGTCAATCCTATCTTATTCTGATGTTCCAAATGGATTTAGGCAAAGATGCAATTTGTGTTTGGACGAAAAAAAAAGAATCCTGAAATACGTACACGGTAATCTTCTGAATAAAAGAGTTGAACTAATGGCAAAATGCAGACATAAATGTACATTTAAAATAACCAACAACTCGCAATCCGATATACATTTAGATCAGTAGCGGTGGAGATACTGAATTGGATCTGACTAGATTGTTCTTTTCCTTTAATTCCCTTCTTAATTCTTTGTCTATGTATCTCTTTATGGACACATGATTATCTACTTGTATGTATGTGTATATTGGTGTGTTTACGTATATGTGCGTATGTATATGTACATGTGTGGGTGTGTATATGTATGCGTATGTATGTAGTTGTTTACATATATTTGTAATGGTATGTATGTATTTACATATATGTATATACATGTGCGCATATGTATGTATATGTTGTGTATGTATGTATATATTATTGTAGGCATGTGTATGTGTGTGTATGTAGTTGTATGTATGTATATATGCATGTATAGGTATATGTGTATGTATGGGGCAATAGGTATATTGTGCATGTGTGTGTATGTATTGCTAGATATGTAATGACTATATATTTCTTATATGTATATGTTTTATGGCTGATATATGTATGTATGTGTATATATGTGTATACATTTTTGTGGCTGGTATATATGGTTAGATGTATGTATGTATATATATGTATGTATATGTGTGTATATGTGTATATATATGTATATATATGTATTTGTATGTGCATGTATATGTACTGTATGTTTATATGTATTGTATTGTAGCTTTTATAGATACTATTAACAATATCGCTACTTTCTTGGATATTATTGTGATTATTATTAATGGTGGTATTATTATTGTTGTGTTATTATGGCCTTGTTACTTATTTTAGGTAATCGAGTGGGCTATCATATCATACGGTACTATTAAAATTAGTATTAGTATTAATATTGTTATTATCATATAATCTGATGATTTATTTTAATAGTGAATTTGGGATATTGTTGATAATCTTACCAGTTAATTTTTTAGAGTTTATTATTGTCATATAATCATATAATCAGATAATTCACTTAAAATAATATGGTTTTCTTCAGATAACACGTTAAAAACACGTAATGAGACCGTGGTTCTTCGAGAAAAGGGTGCTGCAGGTGTCAACCGTGAAAGTATCTAAAGAGGTGTCAAAGTCATTTGTGAAGCCGGAGCAAGTGTTTACATAAACAAAAATACATTGCTTTAGCCTAAAAAGGATAATTCTGCTCGGCTAGTAAAAAGGGGAGCTCTTGTTTCTCTAGGACGATATGACAGTAAAACGCATTGCTTTTTTCTGATACTACAAAAAAGATTATAAACGAAAAAGTGAGGGAAAATTTGCTATGTGAAGACATGCATTTGCTCAAACTATTCTGGTTCATTGTAAAACAAGAGGAGATGAGTGGGCCACTGCTATTCAAGGTCGGATCAAGTATTTTGGTGGTGATCTTCATGCTGCAGACTGTGTGTACCACCAGTCATGTAACGTCAACTTCCATAAAACACGAAGCATTCTAAGACAGTTCACGTCAGTTGAATTAACCAAACGACGAAAAAGTGGAAGACCAAAATACAGTGATCAGGATGAAGCATTCGAAAGGGTGTCTGTATTTTGGGAGGAAAACAATGAGGAACAGATAACTATATAGGACCTTGTCGCTTTAATGGGATAATACTTACGAGGTAGTAAATCAATGGCATATGGAAATCAGTAACCCCAAGGAAAAGCTGATAAGTCGATATGGAAAGTATTTATTTATGACCAAAGGCCGTTATTGTGTCGCAAAAATTGTGACATTTAGGAGAAAAACCTGTGAAATTCTTCGTGAATAATATAATTCACCTCCGACAGATGATCAGGAAGGACAAAAACGTGCAATTCTCAAAACCGCAGCGAAACATTTTTCACTTACACCAGACTACTCCCAGCTGGCAAGGCATGATCCACCTCATGCATAAGGAGTGCGGATATATAGGAGATTTCTGGATGGCAGTAGACTCAAGGATATCATGGAGACTGTATATGGTGAATATGCTGTAGTACACATGATGAGCGGAAAGGCAAGGCAACAAGCATTTCATGGCTACCGGCTGGTGGATCAGTGTCTAACATGTAAGCTTGTTAACAAAATCTTGGAGGATGAATCTGGTTTTCAGGACCAAGTAGAGGAACTTGAGCGGATGTACATGCTGATGGAGACTGGTGTTGGAATCAGATTTCATCGGTAGGATTTACAACAGTCTAACTCTGATAAGGGATGAACTGGTATGGGTCGACAAAACCAGCAATCTATGGATAAACTATCAGCACATGTTAGGAATTGCTAGGCCACTTGTTGCAGCTGATCGAATGGAGTATTGGGAACTGCGTCTTAGTGCCGTCTTCGCTTGCCTGCCAATATTCGCAGTCACTTGTCATCCACATTTTCTGAAGTCGACTCGTCTATATCTCCAGAAGATGTGTGCCTTGAAAGATGACAATCCTGCAGTACATCAAAAGTTCCTGTTTGGGTTTCACATAATAAGACGCAGTAGCCAACACTGGTTAATCTTGGCTCCGATCTTGTCATCGAGCAAACACTAATGCGCTCACTCAAACGCCATGGTGGACTCACACGGGGTATTGGGATGTCCGAGAACCAGAGAACAGTTTGGGCCATGTCGTCCACTATGTCATCCGCTTACAAGCTTGCCATGCAATAACTTACCCCACGAAGTTACATAACAAGCAAACAATATAAGGAGTTGTCTGCCTCTCGGGTGAGAAGAGATGAGACAGACCTCGGGAAAGTTGCAGAGTAAATAGACAGCTTTAAGCCGTTTTCAGGCAATGAATCGTTATGCAATATTATCACCTGGATTACTGCTAACGAGGATCTCCATGTTTATAACCCTTTCGAAGTCTGAAAAATCATTGTACAGAAGATGGATGGAAAATCAGTTTTTTCCTACTCTCACAAACGGAATTTGAAAGCAAAGACTTTAGCATCGAGCAATAATGTCAAAGTTTCTGCAGATCGTAGCATTACCTCAGTACTTTTATTCCAGAGTTTTCTCGTGTTCTCACAAATGGGTGATCTAAGGCTGGATGATCTCATGTCTTAGGAACTCGGTCTCTACCCGATGTCTTTGTTTGAAGAAAAGCGCATCTTACGTCAAGCAGCCCAACCACAGCTGGCAGCAGCTCTCAGAAATTATGTTGAAACAAAATTGGACAGTGTTGTGACACAAATTGTTCCAGTCACAGAGCACAATGTATTAGACGGAGGATCTCTTCTTCGCCATTTGAAATGGAAGAAGCGGAGTACCTACAACTCGATTGCAAATGATTATGCCTCATTTACTGTTGAACACTATGGGAGAGCTACTGTTGTGTTTGGTGGTTATGAAGTTTGACCAAGTATAAAGGAATGTACTCATCAATGGCGAAGTCGAAAGCTGAATGCAAGGAAGGTGAACATTACTGAGGTAACACCATTTGCTGGGAAAAAGGAGGACTTCTTGTCAAATGGGGCAAACAAGCAGACGTTGATCTAGACGATCATGGAACGAATGCGACAGAAAGGCTGTGACGTTATTCAAGCGGAAAGAGATGACGATTTTGAGATTGCAAGAGCAGCCATCAATATATCTTTCAAATAAACCACCCTCATGCTGTTCCGTGCATATGTTTCTAAATGTACTGCATTTTATTTTTGCTCTGACGAGGCGAAATCCTACATCTACAATATCAAGGTTCTCAAGCAGGTGTAATGATCAGTTGTTCCTGCATGTCTTTACGGGATGCGATTCGGTGTCCATGTTATTCAAAATAGGAAAGACGTTGGGGTACCAACGAATCGTCAAGAGAGAAAAGACAATGACAGCCTGTTCAAAAGCATTTTCTCAACCAAAGCAATGTTGTGGAAATCAATGGTTGCAAGGCAATGGTAGCTTTCTTCAATGCAGATAAAGAAAAACTCCCTGTCATCTATTAGATACAGTATGCTCTGCAAGAAAGTTGCGAGAGTTAATACGTCTGTTACGTCAGAACGACTCCCACCAACGCCATCTGCCTGTAAATTGTATTATTTGCGAACTTACTACCAGATTAGGGAGTAGATGGGATGTAATGATGAAATGGTGTCATCTGATTGGGGGTGGAGAGTGGAAGAGAGCAAACTTTTTCCACTGATGACGGACAAAAGATCTGCTTAAGATGCATTGATTCAGATAATTAATTGCAACTGTCCAGAAAGATGCAATAACCTAAGGTGTACCTGCAGGAGACATGGTTTAGAATGTGCAAGTGCATGTGGAAATGTCCAAAATGGAAATTGTGACAATCTGAAAAATGATCCAATGGAAAATGATGATGAGGAGTTAAAAGTTTTGAAAAAGCACTGTGACGTAAGTGAATCAGGGTCGATAAAACAAGGGTAATGGGTGTAGGGGTACCCATTGATATTGCATAAGGGTTTATTTGGCATTACTGGTAACCCTTTCATGTGAAATATTGACCCTGAAAACCTGAGTAAGAATCCAAGATGTATTGATTTATCATGAAAACTGACCGAGTTACTGCTTCACATGCAAATGTAAAATGACTTGTAAACCCAAAAAAGTCATATTCGAAATTTGACACTTTCCTATACTCGGATCTTATCCAACTTGTATTATGTTGTAGACTAGACCCGACCTAGCACAAAACCACCAAAAAACAAAATGCTGCGATTTTGGGGGTCAATCAGTATATTGACCCGTCTACTATAGAAAGAAAGGTTATAGAATCTACATCTAAAAGTGCATTCTAATGTAACATTTATTGGGGAAAACAATGACAGTGTTCCCGAATCCTTAAGTGCACATCTAAGAGAAATATAAAAGCATACTCCCTTACCCACTTAAAATATGTCTTATTTTTATGAAATTGTAAATCATATGTATAAAATTATCTGGGGAAGACAATGGAAGTGGTTCTGAATCTCTTAGTGCCCTTATAACACAAGGGAGCTATGGGGGCCGAACCTCATTTAAAACTACAAATATATCATATTTTTATGAAATTTATATCATATGTATAATAATCTCCAGGGAAGACAATGGAAGGTGTCCCGAATCTCTATATTACCCGAATATCTACGCACTCCCATCTCTAAAGGACCCATGGGGACAGAACCTCATTAAAACTTCAAATACGTATATCCGATTCTAATAAAATGTATACTATATGTATAAGTCACTAATTAAGTGAATTTTCCAACATTTCAACATTTACGACTATATTACGGGGCGAAACGGTAAGACGGGACAGTAAAAACAAAGACAGCTTGATTTAGTTGATGGCATTTTTGCAGGAGGCACCACGTAATGGTTGACAACAACCCTAAGTGAATGTGATTCTATAAAACCGACTAAGTTCGAACTTGGCACACCCAGGTCGTTAGTCCGCGTCGTTATCCACTTAACCAATGTTACCTCCACGAAGACAGTAATATGGTGTTATGAGCATAGTGCATAGTAGTGATCCTTATTCAATCTTGAGCAACATAGGGTGTTCCTGCTAGTACATATATATATATATATATATATATATATATATATATATATATATATATATATATATATATATATATATATATATATACAGGGTGGGCAAAAATAAGGGTCCTATTTTTAAAAATTCATAACTTTTTTATTTATTGATTTTTTAATTTTTTTTTTAGAATAAGTAAAGGACCCCTTCCGAAGCAAGCATGAGCCGTATTAGCCCTAAGGAACGTACCCTCATTTAGAAAACATTATTTTTGCTTAAAAAACTCAAAACAGTGTAAAAAACAATACTTTAGTTTTTGTAAGTTTTAAGAAGTGTTTTTCGGCTAAAATTTGTTTTGTTTATTTCAAAAAATCTCGGAAGGGTCAGTCTACACACACATAAAGTTTGGTGAGTTTAACTTTTATTTTGTGGAAGTTATTCAAATTCAAGTTATTCAAATTTAAAGATAGGACCCTTATTTTGGCCCACCCTGTATATATATATATATAGAGAGAGAGAGAAATAGGGAAAAAGAAAAAGAAAAAGGAAAACTTGATAACATATACATTACATCTGTATAAATACACTGAAGACAGCTCTTGATTTTTATCAGTTACATTCTAAATGTTCGTGCTTTTAAAATCTCTTTACGATCTTTTAGGCTATTCTTTTTTTTTTGTGAATTGTTTTGTTTGTCTTTTGTGGATCGTTTTGCATTTTATCTTGGGAAAGTTTTCATTCAGTCGAACTTTGGCCTAGAGTCTGTGCCTCAACGGGATAGGTGAATCCGTAAATCTTCCATGGAAAGAAAGACCCACATCTCAAAGAATGACAACAGATAGCAAAGAAACATGTTTATTCTTTTTTTGTGGAGCGAAACAATACTTTTAGGTAATGTTTTAGGGTACTTCTTCAGATTAGGAGCCGAGCTAACTTTGACCCTAACCCTAACCCCAACTCTGTCCCTGACTCTGACCCTAACTTAAATGCTAACGCTACACCTGACCCTGACCTTAATGATGGGGTCAAAGTTAGCTCGGGTCCTAATCTGGAGTAGCACCTCTTTTAGTTACATAACAGGCACTGCGGCAAAGTTAGAAACAAGGTAAGTGTATAGTGGAGAAGTTAGTTGCTCCTAAAAGGGGGCATCTTTTATGGGTGCAAAAATTTACCATCATCGACACCATTGAAATTCCCCGGCAATTAACCAACACCTCCTCCAAAATGCTTGATTTGTTAATTTAGGGATTTTAATTAAAAATATTTTTGTTTTACATGATTCTATTATTGTTTATACTAATGAGTAATAAATTATCACGGCCATAAAACAACTCGAGTATAACAGTTTATGAGATCGCTATTTGGACGATGAACAACATCATGAGAGGATTGGAAACAATCAGTGGAAAGGACAAAGTCTGATTTTTTAAGAGGATGGCTCGAAAAGTATTTATTAACATGGGACTTAAAAACAACTATGTTGTAGTCAGTTGGAAAGAGGCCCTGTGGTAACCTGTTCCACAGATGGGAAGTTCTTGGAAAGAAACTTTGTCTATGGAGTTTCTGTTTCTATTACATTTTAAATGTGGTCAAACATCTCTACAATAGACAAAGTCGGTCGGTCTGTCAAGCTCAAAGTTGTAATATCATTTTTGTTTGTTTGCTTAAAATAGTAGTTTAAGATGCATCCACGCAATTTATGTAAGAGGATCCGTCCATCGATGGTTCTGTCACACGCTTAAGTTTTAAATATAATTTTGGTCGGTCTGCCACGCTTAAAATTCAAATAGAATTTTTAGATGCGTTCAAACATTTCTATGAAGGGTTAAGTCCTGTCCCTTAGTGTTTTTTTTTATACAAATGCGACATCACACACCAAGGCCAAAAGCCACTCAAGTTAATGTTAATGAGATTGTCAGTTGGATGATAAAACAGTAATATGTGAGGACTGAAAACGACGGACGAAATAGAAAAAAATGATTACTTAAGAGAACAACGCGACAAGTATTTGTTATCAGATTTGAATAATACCATATTGCAGTCTATAGAGAAGCAATCCCATTAATCGTATTCTACAGATGGGAGATTGTTGTAAATAAACTGTTGGCGTAAACTCCATTTTGGGTTAGGTACACAGAGGAAGAAAAGGAAAGTTATTTGTAGTGGTGTTAGTTGAACGAGTTCTCGCTGTGAATGTTTTACAGGTGGAACCAGAAATTGGAGATCAGTCGAGCACCTCTCATAAAAAATAACGATCTTGGCCTTTTGGAACTCCCACCTCTGTTAATAGAAATCCCCCAAGATGCCCACTCCACACTTTCAATTTTTTGTCCTCGGCCTCTCCCAAATTCAATTTATCATGAAAGGACACCATGCATTCTCAAACTTCATCTTCGTTTTCCTTTTTCTCTCACTTAGATTGCACTCCCATTTAGAGATTGCCCCGCTTGTGTTCGGTTCTGAACAAACCGGAAAACAGTGGGCGGTCTATCATTAAGAAAGGGTTTGGATGGTCTTACTAACCAAATGTTTTGTTTTGTTTATTTCTTTTCTCACTCCCCGTTTTATTCCAATGAAATCTTAGAATATATGTATATTTATGAACAATAGAATTTCCAATGAATTTGGGGATATCCTAGTGTAAATGTGGTATTGTGATTACTGAGATGATTCTAGTTAATAGTAGGATAGACAATGTTATCACTATAACCATAGGATGACCAACGACACCCTATGCCCCACATTTTTATGGCCTTGTGCCTAATTTGTTTTAAATGTAGTTTTTAAAAATATTTTTTGCAAATAAATAATTAAAGTATAGTAAAAGTTTTGAAATCCTTCTAGACTTAGGCAATTTTGGTTTCAATCCATTTTGCCCTATTTCGGGAGCTGGATTTTCTCCACATTAAAAATCGACATCATGTCTGACTCTGCCCTCGTAAGGAGGCAAGTAAATAGGGACTAGCAACGTATCTTCTGTGACAAAGGGGCTGTAAGAAAATAGAATAAATCATCACCCACTAGATTGCAAAGTCGATTTTGTACTCTGTCATGGCAAGAAATAGTGCTCTGAGCGGCACCTCCCCAGATGTGGCAGCAGTGCTCCATCTTATGACTTATCTGACGGTTTGTCGCTCCTTTGTTTGAAATATAATTTTAATCGCTAAAGGCGTAGATTAAGAAAGCACATCACAAGAATACACGTTCTTGTTTGTTTTATTGTATCGAACGTCGCTCTCTCAGGATATACGTAATCAGATCTGAGATGTCTACGTCTTCAGTTAGTTTTTCAGCCGCACAAGTGGTCCTTTATCGAAGTGGACGTAATAAGTCATTGGATACACATCGATGTAATATATCCCCTAAGGCACAAATAGACACGTAGTATATAAGTAATAACTAATGCATGTGATAACGGTTAGTTGTAAGGTATACTTTTACTTATGTTGAAATCAGGTGAGAGAAGATGGCATCCTTCTCAGCGTCTCAAATCCACTCATGTCCATTAATCATGTTTCTCTCCCATTTCCCACCGTGGTACTCTCGTTCTATTTCCCTTAATCTGTTCATGTGTGTAGAAGCGCTCCGAAATGCTTATATTTCTTTCATTTCTCTACACTTTCTACGTGATGTGCTTTCTTGTTCCAATTCCTTCACTTATTAAACAACCACAATAAAACCACTCAGGCTCGTGACAAGTTCAGCTGATGTTAGCTAATCAAAATTACGTTGCTCCAACGTTACGTAGGCGTTGCAAAAACGTTCTCTTTAGTTTTTGTAAGCTTTTTGTTAGTCAAAGGCGAGTTTATACATTAATTATCTGCATTTCTGGACCCGTCTTAGAAAGAACCGTATATATTCGGTGACTCATATGTCGAGTATCTTTAAAATCAAGTTTTAGCTAAAATATTGGAAATAATTAAAAAAACGAAATCAACATTTAAATATTATAAAACAATAAAACTCCGTCTGAAAGTGAAACGTTTTTTTCAAAGAAAGTTGCCGGGAAAAGGATTAAAATAAACAAAATAGAATACTGTAGGCAAAAGTATCCACCTTCACCACCAATGAATCGATTAAATAGCAACTTGTGTTTAATTACTCGTATACAATGAATGTAAGACGTAAAGTTGCCAGCCGAGTAGAGATCACAAAGATTACCAGTGATAAACGCCATCTCCTTCATAGACGTGAACCAGCGTTTCAACGGCTGAAGTAAAGAATAAGCTTCCTAAACAATGCCCAGCACATAACAGCATCGCAGGAAGAGACCAGACTGCACCTGTTGACCAGAGGAATACAAAATGGTCCCTTCCTACTGAAATAGGAATCCCTACTTTTCTTCTAAAGCCTTCCATCCTGGCTCAGAAGTACCGTTGGTCCAATGGAGGACACTCAACCGCTTAAGAACGAAAAAAAAAGGGGCAATTAAAAGTAGATATGGCAAATGCGACTAAAAAACGACTAAACAATCTCCGAATGTGCAAAAGAGGACCATACGATACGTCACTGCTGTGTCTACTCTCTACTATCCAATCAGTGCAGTTTGAAAGATCTCACACAGTTCAATAAGATTGCAAAGGACTGTACAAAGTAGTAGGAAACTGTCGTATGACCACATGCGTTAAAGACACGCAAGGAAGAATACAATAAATCGTTTACAATAGGCCTTATGCTTCGTCGTGAAATAACCTAAAAAGGAGTCATATATTGTTAATAAACACGCTTACACTGAAAGAAGTGTGTTGTGACCTTGAAGGCCCATAATAATTAAGATAATACGATGGTATATTTACAAGAGTGCATTTACAGAAGTACATAAATAGTATGTTACAGAAAGTCTGCGTCGGATACTGTAGCTATGACTGCCACCATGACTGCCACAACATTTAGTCGTAACTCTATTTAGAGTCTCTGGAAGAGTCCGTCTACACCCGAAATATGGTAGATCAACATCACACCATAACAAAGTGAGAACCATAAATACTGAAGTAATGACAACTCTGTGAGAAATGAAGTTTACACTAATAATTTCTTATCAATGTTTTTGATTATTTAAACTTTTAACTATTTCTTGTTATCTTATTAAAGTATCCAGGAGTGTGGCTATAAAACGTAAAACGTCCTAATATTAAGTGCCCGACTGAGCTTCAATCTCTCGCCCACCCGGAAAACATTCACAGCAAAAGCTCGTCTAGCTATCACCACTGACAAGAACTTCCTTATCTTCCTCTGTTTACTTAAAAGAGGCGGGACTTCCATGAACAGTCTCTTACCGTCTGTGGAACACATTACAGCATGGCCGTCGTCAAGTTAATGTGAACATCTTAAATAATCAAATTCTGCCCTTGTTACCCATCGTTTCAAATGCTTTCATAGTATTGCTCATGATCCGGCTGACAATCTTATTAATCATTATCGTTGAGTGGCGTTTGGTCTTAATAAGTAGTGACATTATTATTATTTATATTATTATTAAAAACCGATATTCCAGCAAGTATATCTATTATATACGCATGCATAATTGTGTGTGTCTCTTATCTACATTTAGTCCATAATATCCAGGAACGTAAAGTTGTGTAGGAATGATCTTAAAAAACCGAGTCGCCACCGGACCATGAGACTGCTAATTAAAGTATTTATATTTAAAAATTAATGATACATACATTATATTGCAAATGACAAAATTATATAGACAAGAGAAATTCCATGATAATTTGACGGTAATGTTCTTCATCTATCTGTAAAATGTACTGTTAATAATAATATTGTTCTTGAAATAATAAATTGACATAAAGTTTAATAATATTAAGAAAAATGTCTCGTTTTCTCTTCCGTTAAAATAATCGTCATTGAAAGTTACATATACTTTAAAAGAAATAACACGAATGCATCTTTTCTTTATTTATTGAAAGTTGTAACAATTTAATTGTTTTTAAGATACTAAACAGTCTCTTTATTCTCATTATAAAGTTAATTCTCAGTAAATATTCTTTACATAAACTATCAAATATATGCTCTCTCCGGTCGCATATTTTTGTTTACCTGGGAGGATGGTATAATGAAGAAAAAAAACGCACACTACATTGCCTACAAGTGAGGGGGAATGCCTGGAAAGATGCTACCATGACAAACGAATATATACTACACTACTCCCCAAAGGAGTAGGTAATACATGGTAGGATTGTATTATGAACACATAATAGATACTATAATGGATAAGGTAATGCCGTGACCATCATAAACTATTGCTTGTGTACTGAAAAGTGACGCCATGCTAGTAAGTAGCAAGCGAGATCTGTTGAACAGCCAGACTGGAAAGCGTTAGAAACTGAGTACTGATATCGATCCTGACCCAGTTTTCGTGAGGTTCGACTCGGAAGCGTTCGGCTGTCATACGCAAACGCCCGAGAGTTAGCGAGCCGATTTGTACCAGATGACAATTTTGATACGGTGCTGCGTCCTATGATAATAATGTTTTGCTTGTTTTTTTTTTGTTTTTTTTGTTAGGGTTAGGCTTTAGGGTTAGGGTTAGGGTTAGGGTTAAGGTTAGGGTTAGGGTTAGAGTTAGGGTTTAGGGTTTGAGTTTAAAATATTTATTTGATAACAGTAATTTCGCTCTGTTTTGCTTGTTTTATTTGTTTTGTTGTTTAAAACATTTCTTGCAAAAACTTTCACCCTAATTCTCAGTAGATCCTTACGTCTACACTGGCAACTTGCCTTGTTTGGGGTGAAATATCGGGTGTTCGGCTTTCAAATGTGAACAACAAGGCCATGTGATATTTAATTGTAAGCGTATAACCTAAGGACGGGCAATGGAAGTAAAAATTATTTGTTTTAACTAACAAAAGTGGGTACTTTATCAGATTAGGACCCGGGCAAACTTTGATTCCAACCCTGATCCCAACCCTGACCCTAACCCTTACTTTAACGACGGGGTGAAAGTTTGCTTGGGGCCTAATCTAAATAAGCACCAAAATGTGTATACCCCCTTATTGAAAAAAGTCTAGCAAAAATCAGAGAATTATGTGATCTTAAATCAATTTTCAGTATGTATCTCTAAGAATAAATTATCACACCTATATTACCATACAAACATGGCTCACTATTATTTAAATAATTAATACAACATAGTCTTTTGAAATACTGTATTAATAGTAGAGTTCAAAGACAGAATATTATATAAACAGTTTATCATTAATTATTGTTTGATGTTATTCATTTGTAATTTTATTATGCCATTTTCTTTAATGCATGCAATAGTTTTATCGATATTTATAGTAATTAATTCAAGTTATTTAATTAAAGAAAAAGGGACTAATTACCAAAACCTTTAAAAAAATATTATGTTAATTAATATTCAAGATAGGTAATTGTTGTGAAGTTGTCTAACAGTAAATAATAAATAAAGGAAGTCAAGTCGATGGTTGGTTTAACAAGTGTATTAACAAAGTAAGAAAGTGACTAGCACTTGGCTAGACAGTTACAAGACTGTGCTTTGTCTTCTCTGTGTCTTGCACTATTTATAGTGACAACCGGTGTAGTTTCTCCTGTGTAAGAACGGCTGGTGTAACAGTAATTTAAATAAAAACTATTAGTTTTTATGATTACAATCGATTTATATTAAAGATGTGTAAAGTAAATTATACATTAAAAAATAAAACTTACAGCTAGAGTAATGGCCTCTGTGTGATCGGTAGTTTTGCTTGGTAAATAATAAATGCATTTCGATAAACAATATTTATTTTATTAAAATAATATAGATGTTTTAGGTCACTAAAATTAATTTACTCAATCATTTTAAAGACAAAATAAGTCGATATTAGGTGATCATCTTTACAAAAGGGTAACACATTTAACGTGCGAATGAAAGAAAAAAGTAATCTAATATTTAAAACTATCAAGACATTTGTTTTACATTTAAATTTCGCATTTTTTTTATTTTGCATAGTGGAATCTCTTTATAAGAGAGATCACGTTGTTTCTACTACAAATATAATAAGTATTTCCTTCTTGAAATGAAGATGGGGTTAAAACTAATTTAGGTGATCTAAAAATCGACAAGTTCTTTTCAAATAAAGAACAGCTTTTATATTGACATTCATTTACTAATTAATATATACTAGACGGGAAGCTCGGAAAGGCCCGATCTGATCAATCGGCTGGTCACGTCATACTCAAGTATCTATAAGTTCATCCCCAATCGTATTATTCAATCTGATTCTTAAAAAATCAAAACCTTATTTTCCTCTTTATTTTTCTTTCCAAATAGATACTATAAGGTGGTTGCTGAAGGTCAATCATGTTGAGAACAAAGAAGATAATCAATGCCAAAGAGTAATATTTTCTAAGAGTAATGTTTTTTTTCCAAAGAAGTAATGTTTTCAAAGAAGTAAAGTTTTTTTCAAAGAAGTAATGTTTCAAAGAAGTAATGTTTCAAAGAAGTAATGTTTTCAAAGATGTACTATTTTCTAAAGAAGTATTATTTTTCTGGGAGTAATGTTTTTCTTGGAGTGATGTTTTCTGAAAGTAATGCTTCTCTCTCTCTCTCTCTCTCTCCCCCCCCCTCTCTCTCTCTCTCTCTCAGTAGAATTCCCTTCTAGGAGTAATGTTCCCACTCTCACTCTAAAATTTCTTTTACGAGCAATGTATTCTAAAAGCAACGTATTCTAAAAGCAATGTATTGTGAGAGAAATGTATTCTAGGAATATAAATAATTACCCTTCATATAGAATTACATTTGACATCTTTAGTTGGCAATTAATAACTCATAAGAGGTAGATATGCCATAAAACACACCAAAGAGCAATGTATTGTGAGAGAAATGTATTTTAGGAATATAAATAATTACCCTACATATAGCATTATATTTGACATCTTTAGTTGCCATTAAATAACTCATAAGACGTTAATATGCCGTAAAACAAACCAAACCACAACAAACTAACTCTATGAGCATGTAGTTTTGGTGATTGGTTGAGTCTTTTTCCAGCTTAGGTGTGTTTTATTCAAAGAGTAATGTTTTCAAAAAGTAATAGTTTCAAATTGTAACGTTTTCTGAGGGCAATGTATTCTAAGATCAATTTATCCAAAGAGCTATGTATTTGAAGAGCAATGCATTCTGGGAACAATGTGTTCTGGAAGCAATGTATTTTGAGAGATGTGTATTCTAAGAGCAATGTATTCTACGACGATAAATAAAAATCTCACCTATAGAATTATATTTGACAACTTTATTCGGCACTAAATTACCCATAAATGGTTGACATGACGTAAAAGAAACCAAACCAAACCAAACCAAACCTGAAAATACCATTAAGATCGAATAACTTTTGCTTTCATTCCCCGTCTCTCGTACCATGGAATACACATAGAGCTTTACTGTTTAAAAGATTGTGCTTTGAAATAATATCTAAATAAACGCTCGATCTGTAGTAAGTTTGTGCTTATATACACGGTTCATGTGTCATTTAAGGACATATTTAATCATACACTCCATAATAAAGACTATGTGTATGTATGTATATATATATATATATATATATATATATATATATATATATATATATATATATATATATATGTACTTCCATTCTGTCATCCAAAAGTTAGCAAGTAAAACACTTACTATTTTCTAGCCCCCCCCCTCAAGTTGTGAGAGGAGAGAAAAAGCAAATAGCAAGTCAGATAATTATCTCAGACTTGAAATGTATTCGAAAAGAAAAATGCACTCTATAATTAAAAGTCAACGGTGGGTATTTTTGTTTTTTTTATGGCATCATATATAATAAAAATAATTCATATATGAAAAACGTACTAAGAGTAATATATCTAGATGAATAGCGAATGCGAACAGTGGCGAAGCATACATTTTCAGTCATTTTTGACGAATGGTGTACAATAGTTATTTAATAAAACAATACTATCTGACAAACCAAATTATATTTCCATAAAAAAATCTTAAATAGGTTTAGTACAGTTTTATTTAATGTAGTTGTCTTCAATATCAGTTACTGCCTCAATCCGGATTACGAAATTTCGACATTGGCGAATCAAGTGGTCCTTATTCATTTTTAATATTATTTTAACTATGGTGACCTTCTGTGATTCTATGACATTATGGGATAATTAATTATTTTTCTTTCATCAATGTTACACACATAGTAGTCCAGGTGATACAGAAAACAACCGAACTTCAATAATTACACACGTAATGATATCGTGTAATAAGTAAAATCTAAATAAAGTTTTAAAAGAATGCATCGAGGTCCTAAGAGTTTATGAATCTTTGAGTATCCATGTCATTAATTGGACTATTTAAAACATAATAAGTCGCCCTTTTTACCAATGGGGTACCACTTGTCAAGGCCCGAGGGACCACTCGAGGATAAGTGTAAAAATATTGTCATTTGGACGATCATCGCCACTACGAGAGAATAGGAAACAATAGAATGAATGGACAGAAGAATAACCAAGAGGAATTAATTATCAAAGAAGAGGGCTCAACAATTATTTTTTTGCATTAGATTTGAAGAAAACCATGTTGTAGTCAGTTGGGAAGCCGCCTCATTGTATTCTGTGTTACAGATAGAATGTTCTAGGAAAGAAGCTTTAATCATGGAAGTTCCGTCTGGTTTTTGGTATAGAAAGTAAGAGAGAGGAAAGTTTTCTGCTGTGGTGGTAGCTAGGCGAGTTCTTGCTGTGAATATTTTCTAGAGGAATGTCAGCGATTGAATCTCGGCCGAGGAGCTACGATATTCCATGTTTGTATGATTGTACAGAATCGCTTACATTTTGTATTAATATTGGCAACAAAGTTACACTAAAAATTAAGGCATCTAATATTTAAAACTCTCAAGACATTTTTGCATTTAAATTTCGGATTTGTAAATATCTGTTATGACCTTGTTACGGACTAAAAATAAATACACAAGATAAACATTTAGTAAAACAAATATATTAACAAAGAACAGTAGTACAAAGCATATAAAAATGAGAGGGTTACTAGTGAAACTGTTCTGTCCGACTGTAAGGGCTGTCTACTAGAATATTAACTTTTCTTAAGAGCAATACCTACTTCTATTTATAATTGGGAGAGTTCATGCGTGCCTGAGTAAATTACCATGGCAAAAAATGTTTAACATTTTTTTATTCGCAGGGTGTTATATTTTTATACAGGTGGTCATTTAGTTTCATCTATGGGTGTAATTAGTATTTCGTTCTTGAAATGAAATGGGGGTAAAATAATTTTAGTGATTTAAAAATCTATAGTTAAAAAAAAAAAAGTATATACTTTAAATAATATTCATTCATTAATTAATAAATACTTCTTCCGTTAATCAATGTTACACACATAGTAGTCCAGCGAAGCGATTGGACTTCATTAATGAAACACATAATGTAATTATGTAATAAGTTAAATATAAGCAAATAAAAATGTTTTTTATCGAAATGCATCGGGGTTCTGAATGTCTATGTCTGTGGCACAAGGAGCGCTGTGTGTCCATCTAAGTAGACATGTCAAGAATTGAACTAGATTTTTTAAATTTAAATTGGTAATAAAGTTACTATAGTTTGACTCACAGGATGGACCACGTAAAGGTTTCCAACATCTCCAACAAAAATGTTTCTATGGACCCGCCTGGATTCGAACACGACACGATGAGTCGGCACCAAGTTCATCAACGCCACCTCCCATTTAAAGTGATTCTTAGTTGCTTCCCTGTCACTTGCCTATCAAATGTTTTGAAAGTTGACAGTGTGAAATAACAAAGCAGTTCATTATGAAAACAGATCCGACTGACCTGGATTTTCACCTTTGACTCCGGGTTCCGGTTTCTCCAATCCGAGGTATGCGAGGGGGAGAGGAGTGATGTGTATTTAAAAACCAGGGTCGACCGGAACTTTGAGATTATAAGGGTGAACCCAATATCAGTCTTCGTGCCCTCACGCCTTTCTCGATCAAGAGAAAGGAAAATCTCTTTGACATCATCGAATGATGGTATTGTATGTGTCGTAATCGATACGCGACCCGAGGGGAAACATTAGCGCGAGTTGGCCGAGAAGTCCTCACGCAAGCACATCAACTACATTTTGTGCACCTAACCGCGAGGTAGATAATAAGAGTACTGTGTCTCAAAAGAGGTCTGTTTCAATTAACGTTCATCTATAAACACATTATGCAAACAATATAAGCATGTTAATATATATATATATATATATATATATATATATATATCATTTCATGTATGTACATATATAATATTATAAGGTAATATGATATATTACGTATATATATTTTCAGTATTTACTTCAATAATACTCAATACGTGTGCATAGCTTACTAGTAGTGTTAGAATACATTTATAGCAAGTCAGAAACTCCTATCTATCATTCCCAAAGAACATCATCAGACTAAATGCCTGATGATTTCCTTTCATTTTCATTTCATTTAGCCCGATAATTTCATTCGGGAATGAAACCTGAGCGTTCTTCCATCAATATATTTTCATACTCAGAGTTTTATGATCTATTTTCTGCTCTCTTTGTTTCAGTTCGTTTGACTCGTTAATCTCGTGGTTTTCACTAATTCGCTGTTTTTAAACCTCGTTATAATACAGCTTTTTATTTCAGTGATTTCTTTCTAAGAACTGCAGCTTGTGGAACTTTCTGTCTGCTGACTGTTTTCCTCTTACCTATAGTCTTCATCTTTTCGAGACTGAGGTCAATAGGCATCACTTGTGTTTGCGATAATCATATTTCGTACTTTTACCTCCTTACATTAAGTGTTGGTATGCCTTGTCTGGAGCGATTTCCGTAATATATATAATTAATAATCCAACTTAATGAAATAAAAGTATAAATAAATATGAACAATTTTCGATTCTCTTCTTTTATTTTTTTCATATATATATATATATATATATATATATATATATATATATATATATATATATATATATATATATGTATGTATGTATGTATGTATGTATGTATGTATGTGTGTGTGTGTGTGTGAGAGAGAGAGGAAGTAGTGGAAAGGAAAGCGGTAATTTCAAAACAATAAAAATATAGAATTAACTAATATGGAGAATATTCTAATATTTCGTCTTAATCATAAAAATACTTCTTCAGAGATGAGTGAAGATATTATTTTAAATCGCAGAAAGAACTCGTCTCCTACCGCCACTGCAGATAATTTCCTTGCTTCCTCTGTGTGTCACAGACGAAGCGAGATTTCTATAAGCAGAGTTTTTTTTCCATGATCTTTCCATCCGTGCAACAGATACCTCGGGATTGTTCCCGTACAGACTATAACATGGTCGTCCTCAAATCCAATGTAAACAAATACTTGTCGAGCCGTCATCTTAGGTAGTCAAAGTTTTTCCATTCTGGCGATCTTTTACACTCTTATAATGATGTTGTTCGTTGTTCAGCTCAAATTGTCATTAACTTTATCCTCGAGTGGCTTTTAGTCTTAGTAAGTGGTTGCTCATTAGTATAAAATACAAAAATATAAAAGATATAAGAATGGAGTTAGCAGAAAGGGAAGGAGAAATTGATAACAGAGGAAAGAGAAAGGAAAGAAAGAGATATATTACAGGTTATTTTCCAATTAGAAGGTGATTTTGGAAAAAACCCTGAAAGACCATACATAGAATATATATATATATATATATATATATATATATATATATATATATTCTATGTATATATAAATAATTATTTATAAATAATATTTTCAAATTAACCAATATACACATATGTTTCATGCGAAACTTGCAATTATCAGTATGGGATGAGACAATCCCTGCCGCTCACACGGTTCGAACCCTAATACAAAAGTTACACCTGACTCAGTAGTCGGGGTGCGCACCAATGTGTCCGCCACGCATTGCCGTAGAAATGGGAGAGTAAATTAATGTATAAATCGCAAATTGATCGGCCATATCAGCAAGCCGTCAAGAAAACTCAATAGGCGGGCCTATAATATTACACAGCGCTGTAAATGACGGCTTATTGTTAACTTACCTAAAGTGTTCAATCCAGCGAGAGCGTCGTCAATATAAGCAAACATAGTTCCACATAACAGAATTCCACCTGTTGCTTATTTCATTTTTTCAATTTTTGTGGCGTTCAGGAATTTAAATTGTAAACGTTCTCTTGGAACTACACCAATTTGTGGTTTGGACGTCTACGAATTTACATACGGCGTACTCAGGTGTTTTTTGAAAATTCTTTTTTATTCTTTAGCTTTTTATTCATTTGTTTATTGTTAACTGAAGAATATTCTACGAAGAATCGAAACTGTTAGTTATACTTATTCATTATTTTTTATTTGGACACAAAAATTAGAAAAATTTAAGAAATAAAAAGGTACAAGCAAGCAGTCGAAATTCTGTTATGTTTTACATTGTTTGCTTAAATGAAAGAATTTTTTCCTAAATAAACACACACAATATATATATATATATATATGCACGCATAGGTAACAAACATCACAATAGGGGGGAAAACAGACAAATTTGAGAAAAAAGAGATTGAAACATGGTTATGCTTGTATTAAATATGTCGTCCTTATCAGGAATAAATAATGAATTAACAAAGTCAATATTTATACATATGTAGCATGGTAAAAGTAAGAAATATAAAATTAAAGATACCAGAGTAGGAGAGAGTGTTAGGGTTTCAGAAGAGTGTGTTAGTATCATTCTTCAATATATATTAATTTTATGTGAGTGGAGATGAATTGTCTAGTCATTATTTTAATTGTGCTCAATATCTTAGTAAAGCAACATCACACTTACATCAACATCAGATTTATGCGCTCCCTAATCATCTCTATATTTCTGTACGCGAGTGAGTTGTGGACCCTAATTGTGTAACTAGAGAGAAAGATACACACCATAGAGATGTGATGCTTCCGAAAGATCCTCAACATATCTTACAAAGATTACATTAAAAATGAGGCAGTGAAGAACAGACTCACACAAGCAGTCGGGTCACATGAAGATCTATGAATAAGAGGAACAAAGATGTTTTACGGCCACGTCACATGATCATCAGGTCTTACAAAGACAATCTTGCAAGGAACTGTACAGAGAGGAAGAAGGGACATGAAAAGAAAGAGGTGGGAAGACAACATTCGAGAGTGGGCAGGGTTGGCGCTGAAAATCAAGAGAGCTAGAAGAAACCAGGCCATCTTTGCGCCATAACAGGCATCAAGAGCAAGCGACACATGAGAGAAAATGCTATAATACTATTAATAATAAATTATATCGAATGGCTATACAAAAAATGACAACTGTATCACTTTAACTGTAGTTGTGAGTTCTTGTAATTAAAAAAAATATATTCTATAAATAGAAAAGAAGTAGAAATGGAATTTCATTTTGTTTTTCTGCTTATTTTCGAGCATTCTATTTCTATGCTTGATACTTGAACGTTTTTTAAATGTGTTTTTTTCTGATTCTGATGCGGACATTTTTTTTTATTATCGGTTCGACAGGATTTTAAGACAACGTTTCCCTTGTTTTTCTATGAATTTTGCCGACCCATCTAATAAAGGCATTTCTCGAAACGTACGTAAAAATCATGTTTATTGGAACATTTTACACTTGAACCATGGTTGAAATGCTAATTTTTTAATGAAAGTAAAATACATATAGGTACATGCTCATGCTTCTATTTGTTGTGGATTTAAATTTTTTAAGTATTTAAAATATCGTGTATGTACAGAGACAGTGTGATTATGTATTCTCTAAATTAAGTCGTATTCGTAGCTCAACGACAACTGGAATAGTGTATTTAGAATAATAGTGTGTTATAAATGATTGCAAGCTGAAATACGAAGACCACCAGAAGCAATGCCAAATCAAGTAGGGAAGGACGTTTTTTACTACCGAGTCACTACTCATCAAGGTCTAAAGGCCACTCGAGGACAATGGTTAATGGGTTGGGTCAGGTGGATGGTGAGACAAACACCTTGAGGATTACGGACTATGGTTGGATCTGGGCTGAATTTGATTACTTAATGGGACGGTTCACCAATAATTTGTTAACATTGAACTTGAAAACAACCATGAAGTTAGCTAAGAAGCAGTCCCGTGGTATTGCGTTCCAAAGACTAACAGTTCTTGGAAAGAAACTCTGCTGATGGAAGCTCCGCTTTGCTCCAGGTACACAGAGGAAAAAGGAAATGTTTTTACAGTGGTTGTAGCTAGTCGAGTCTTTGCTATGTTTGTTTTATAGGGGGAAATCAGAGATGGAGCTCAGTCGAGCAGCTACCATGAAAATAACGATGGAGTAGAGAAAGACTAGCAACATCTCTTCTGTGAGAAAGAGGCTGCAGGGAAAATAAGAGGACACGTCCCACTTGATTTCGAAGTCGATTTTGTACTCTGTCAGAAGAGTGTGCTGTAAGCGGCATCACCCCAGATGTGGCAACAGTACGCTATCTTAGGCCATATCTGGCTCTTATACAGGTAGCGGATTGCATCAGAAGTAAGCTACTCTCTTCGGCAGTAGAATGATCCAACCATTTTTCTCAGAGACCTTAGCAAAAGATACGATGTAAGTCTTCTACTTCTGATCTTGAGTGAAAGTCAGTCATAGACGCATATCCAAACAGAAGCCTTCCTCAAAGTGAGCTCCCTCAATTTCAACTAGGGCAAAGTGAGGACCCGACCGTTGGTGCTGAAATGGGAGAAGCTTGGTTTTAGATGTATTACAAGTAACCAGCTACTTCCCCCCATTGCACCAAGTGCTCCAGGTCGAAAGCGAGAGAATCAGAAACATTTATCATTAATTCTCTTCGAAGTGCTGCCATAGATTGTTGTGTCATCTGCATAGATATAACCGAATGATATTAAAATGTGATTTGAGATATCATTGATGAATATCAGGAAGATGGTTAAGTCCAGAATGGATCCTTGAAGCATGCCAGCGTTGATAACATGTTCTTCAAACTTCTGACTATCAACAACTACTTTTATAAACCTATCAGAGAGAAACGATTTGATGGTTGAGAAGACATTTCGAGATATTCTATGACTAGCAAGCTTATAAAGCATACCTTTGTGCCAAACCCTATCAAAGGCCTTTTATATATCAAGAGCTTCGAAACGAATCCCCCTCACCGTCAATGGAGTCCCTGATCCTGTTTGATATTAAAGTCAGCTCTCTTACCCTTAGGCTAAGAGTAAAGGGTAGTATATATTCTGATATTATACTTCCTTTTTTCGGCCAGCGAAGATAATCCTTCTAGACTTAGATAATTAAAATTGTTATTCCAATCCAGAATGCCACTTTTAGAGGAGCTGGATATTCCACATTAAAAACTGACCTTGTGTCTAACTCTGCCTTCGTAGGGGGGGCAAATAAAGACTTGATGTACTAAAAAACTAGTTCAACGTATAGTCCCTATTTACTTATCCCTGACCCAAGGTTATATTTTAATGTGGGGAAAATTCAGTTCCCTCAAAAGAGGCACTTTGGATTGGGACACAGATAAAAGTTGCTTATTGTAGTTCTAACATATATATTAACGCAACGAGAACATTTTTCTTTTCAATGATGTTGTAATGGGCAATCGAAGTAGAGATTCATTGAACAGTTAAAAATCTTGAAGTCGGTGATCTCTAATTCTGAACCATTAAAGCACTTGTTAATTGTGCGTGTAAGATAATATAACAACAATGGATGCAGAGAGAGATGGAGAGAAAGAGAAAGAGAGAGAAAGAGAGAGAGAGAGAGAGAGAGAGTAAGAGAGCGAGAGAGTAAGAGAGAGAAGGAGAAGGGGCGATGAAATGATATCCAGATTTCATTTTGGCCACTTTGCAATGGAAAGGGTGTCCATTGACAATCGAACCGCTTGACCTCATTTTCTAAAGTCAGGTCATTCAAGAAACGAAACAGAAAGCCTTTCACTTGCTGATCAACCTATTTGTTGTAACGATCTAACTTTCAATCTCCTGTCACCTCGAAATTCACACTTCCTTCATTACTGACGGTTTCCTCCTGAAAACTAATCTCCAGTTATTTGAGTTACAAAACAAGCCAAATCTTACTCTCTATTTCACCCCCCCCCCCACACACACACACGCACACACACACACACACCCACACACACACACACACATACAGATATATATATATATACACACATATATATATATATATATATATATATATATTGAGTAGAGAGTAAAGCAGCATCAGTGCAGTTCCAATGAAATAAAATGTATATTTAAAGAAGTGAAGCAACATTTGAAGAGAGTAAGCACAAAAGCTCGAAACGCGTCATAAAATAAAAAATGATAAAATAATAAAATAACAAACAATTGTTGAAAAAGGTTTTTTACAAGTGTTGGTAGCCTAACTTGTTATTGAGCACTTCTTATAAGCACTGGAGTTTCAACGGATTTACATCTACAGAAAGTAATGCAATACGTGTACCATATATATATATATATATATATATATATATATATATATATATATATATATATATATATATATATATAGTATTTCATGTATCAACATATAATTTTATAAGGAGATATCATTTTGATGTATCAATTTTCAGTTTTTACTTCAATAGTGCTCGATACGTAAGTAGAGCTAGGTAGTAAGCTATGAATATATATATTTATCACTCTTTTTTCTTCTATCTCTACAATTGCTCTATCTCGTATATTGAGCTAATCCTCTTCACAATAGGTTCCATCTACTAAAAGTTTTTACTTTGGTTTATATTTGATCCTACTTTAAGCTCCTACTAAGTTGAGCTTCTTCCTCCTATTTTCTGAAATGTTCAGCAAGGAATTTCTTCCACTCTCAGCTAAAAACATTCCCATCCTCTCAAATGAAGCCTACATTCGCAAACTCATACAATCCATGAAAAAGTTTATTACAAACGTAAGATGGAGAACCTTCCATTATGACTTAAACTCAAAAAATAAAAACCGGAAAAATGACGGAAATACCATCTCTTCTAAAGAACACAAAGGATTTACACTCCCCATGAACTCCTCCAGGGAATTAAAAAAATTGGGACGTCTAACTGCATCCAGGTACGGCCTAAAAACATCTCCTTTTCCCAAGCAAAATGATCTCCTCAATAACTTTGAAAATGATTTATTCAACTTAGACGCATAAAATTCAAAAAGCACAATAAGCATCCTAACCCCTTCATCAAAAAAATCAACAATTTCACTAACACGATCAAAAAGCTCCCTGACATTATAGTCCCAGCGGATAAAACTAAAAACTACTACAAATTGAAATATTCTGATTACAAAGATTTAATCTACAAAGAATTGAACAAATCATATAAAATTTCTTCTGATAACATTTTAAATAGCATTAACAATGAGGCTAAATCCTTGTTAACTTCTTTTAACATCTTGAATTACGCTGAAATCTTCACCCCTGCTACACCCAGATGTACCTTAAAAGACCACAAAATAAATTTTCATGAAAACCCCTCCATTAGACTAATCTGTCCATCCAAATCAGACATAGGCATTATTAGCAAAAATATCCTAGATAGAATCATTCCTACATTAAAAGCTAAAATTACATACTCTCTCTGGCAATCATCTGGAGAGGTCTCCAACTGGTTCTTAAACCTCAAAGATAAATCTAATTCTAACTTGAACTTCATCACCTTTGACATTGACAATTATTATCAGTCCATTTCTCCTATCCTACTAAACAAAGCTCTTATTTTCGCTAAGAATAATTCGGATATCACAGACCCTGAAAAAGATCTAATAATTTTAGCCAGGAGATCCCTTTTAGAATTTGACAATAAATTTTGGACTAGGAAGGATAGCCCCAACAACTTTGATATCATCATGGGAGCCTCAGACTCTGCGAGAGTTACTGACCTAGTAGGATTATATTTATTGAGACAATTAAAGCTTGAATTCGGACACTTGCACGGTGGACTTTACAGAGACGATGCGGTCTTTATTTCTAGGGAGAGACCCAGACAATACAAACACACCCCAAAAACCTACACAATTTCTTTAAAAACTTCGGATTAACCATAACTATAGAACCCGAGAAAAGAATATCTAATTTCCTTGACCTAACACTAGACCTTAACTCCGAAACATTTAGCCCTTACCACAAACCTAATCTAACCCTGTTTTACGTACATAAGCATTCTAACCACCCTAAATAGTCCAGGCAATATAGCACATTTTAGGGCCCAACTTGGAACAAATTGCAACAGAATTTTTTTCACCACCAGGCATTCCCATGAGGTGTCTAGAACATCATACTAAAAGTCCTAAGAAATCAATGTTGAGGAAATATGTCTAATTTGCATAACTCCAAGATGGCCGCCAATTTTCGATAATTTGCCATATCTCCGCATTTAGATGTCATAATTGAGTGATTTGAAGTGCTAAAATGGGGTTTTTGAACACAAAGATTTACGTGGAGTAGGTTACATTTTTATTGGATAAAGAATTTATAGCCAAAAATCCAATATGCTGGAAAGAATGTCTATTTTTAGAATGTATTTGCTCAACATTTTATTTTTTTCGGTACATTTTTTAACCTAGGGCCTACTGAAATGTAGGAAAACACAATTGTAACCATAGATAAGTTTTTTATCATACTCATTAACAACAGTAAGCCTGTGTTTCAACAACAGATCATCAATATTAATTTCAAGAGTGTCAATTCCAGTTGTGCCACTTTGCGGTATCCGGCTTAAGCATCGTCATCTACATCATCTGACAAATCTGGCACCTGTGAGTTAGAGCAACTTGTACCACGACATTCTCTACACACGGCAGTGCAATGGAGACCATATTTTTGGCATGTGCACCTCCTTGTTTTGCAGTTTTTCTTGCAGCTACAACAGATGACATCCAGTATCTCCGGTGGTGCTGCGGGCTGATCTGTCTGTATAGGCATGCACCTTCTGTCCACAAGGTGCCATCCCCAATCTTGTGGCTTCATGTTGACACATGTTCCTTTCCACTCCATTACCTGGTAATAGACACGGAGGCTATGTAATCTTGCAGCTGCTGATGTTGGGGGTAGAGCTTGTGGTTCCACGGAAGATGTGTTCTTGGAAATCTTGTCACAGAACCGTTTGTATCTTAAGATGTCCAGTCCTTCCTCTTTGGTACCACCGTACAGTGATACCAGAGCTTTCTCTCCTGCAGCAGTTATGTCCTCCGGTGTTTGCCCTGATTTGTGGAACATCTCTGATTGCTCACGAAACAGGGAATCAGTATTCACCTTCTTCACTGCCAAACCTTTTCCCAATCTAAACAGGCGACTAGTGGTATCGCAGCCAAGAATAGCATGGACAAAGAGCAGATGGTCGCAAATCTGAGGACCCAGCAACTCTTTCGACTGCTTTATGCACCACACCCTTCTCGATTTGGTGGCTTGTTTTGACTCTGATACCAGAAACAGTTCGTTTTCGGTCATATTAGCGCGATACAACAGGAGGACCAACAAATCTGTGTCGTCACCAATGAGAACCGTATCTCTTGTTCTGGCAGAGGCAAGGGCTGTTTGAACAATGAGGACATCAGCATCATGCTTTGCGTGTTCTGTGCTGCATCCAGCCCTTTCGAGTTTGTCGCTGAGAACATGTATGAAGCGCTGTTTGTTTGCCTTGTTGTTCAGGAAGTCCTCCTTCTTGGATTGGATGATCATATCACCAGCAAAGCTTACGGTCAAACTAGAGCAGGTTCCTGTTCTTCTTTGTTGTGTGGCATCTTTAGTTGTGGGTTCATCTTTGTAGCCATCGAAAACAATGACAGCAGCTCCATATTTCTGTGTCACATATCTGACATAAATCTGACACACACTATTATAAATCCATCATTAATTCAATAGTCCCTTCAATTTCAAATAGAATTTCATAACTTTCAGCTAATAAACCTATCTTCGAACAAAATTCTAGTTTTTATAATAACGCACTCCTTAACTCGGGATACACTGATAAAATTAAATATGAAAATAATCCCCCTCTCAATGGGAATAAACCTTTAAATGTTATTACATACAAAATGTCTACACAAGATAGACAACGAACTAGCACCACGATACCCAAGAAACCTAAGAAATATATAAATAGACACACTAAAACTATTAATATAGTTAAAACGACTAACCCTCAAGAACACAGTGAAAATAAAAATAAAAAAATTAGAAGAAAGGATAATATTTGGTTTAACCCACCCTATAATTGCAATGTAAAAACTAATATAGCTAAGGAATTCTTCAAAATTTAAGATAACTCGTTCAAGCACCCACATAAATATAGCACTATTTTAAATAAGAACTCTATTAAAATTTCTTACTCTACAATGCCCAATATAGCACACACCATCATCACATCTAACAACAAAAAAATTAAATCTGCCCAACAAACAACACCTACCATACACCCCACTAATAACTGCAACTGCCCAAAATCTAGAGAATGCCCATTAAACGGTGATTGCATACAAAGTAACGTCATATATTCCTGTACTGTCAAACAATACACCATTACACAAATTAATACCAATATGCAAAATAATACCAACATACAATCTCCCCCCCCTTTCCCCTCAACCATCCTCATCAGCAACCCCCTCCACTAAATAACACCCTTCACACTGACCAACAACTACCACTAACTAATAATGGATCCAATCTCACTCCCCAAGATACCCCATTTTCCCCAACCAATAACCCTAACTTAAACCTCAACCAGAATCTGAGCATACAACCCGTAAGCATCCCCAATAATATAAACAACACAAATAATATAACAACAACCCCCCACAAAAGTCATACTTATATTGGTGCCAGTGCTTTCCCAATTAAGACTAGAATCTCTAACCATATCTACTCTTTTAAACACAACAATAATAGTGTCACTAGCACTTCTCTTTCCAACCTAATAAAAAGTTTTAACATCAAAAAGATCCCCTACTCCCTAAGTTGGTCTATATTAAAAAAGTCAAACTCATATACTCCTAGTTCTTCCTTCTGCCAACTATGTACCTTGGAAATTTATATGATAGCCACTGCACCCAAGAACTTAAATGTTATTAACTCCAAAAATGAACTTATTTCAAATTGCAGACACAAGCGAAAATGTAAATACATTAATTTCATTACCCCCTCTGACACTCCTCCTCCCAGCCAATAACTCCCCCCCCCCGTTTTTTAGCATCTGACAAATCTCTAAACTATATCCCAGGGTAAGTTTGTAACTTCTATTCTTAACGCCCCTAATCTCACCAATTAACCCTCCCAATAAATGTTTCCTCCCCATTGCACCTAACAACTATATCTACCCGTAACACCTATAGTAAATTGAACTAACATTACTCCTCCTACTTCCCACCGATCATTAACATATCTAATATCTAGACATTTACCTCATCTGCAATATAACTCCTATTATCCTTTCATTTCTGCTCTACTCCCAATCTCTTATATTTATCACCTTTCTCCTATCTGTAAACCCACCCACAAACTCCTTCATGGCCTCTTATTCTCACTTTCTTATTATCTCCCACACATCCACTATATCGTCCTTATATTGGACTCCTCCTAATAGCAACATCTTCTCCTGTAACTTTTTCGTCCTCTTTTTAACTACGATCTTCGAATTTCCCCCCCCCCCCAAGTGGGTCCATTTATATCCCCCTATAATTCTTATTAGATCTCTAACACACTAGCATCAAAATGTAAGTTTGCTTAATTTTTCGACCCAACCCTGGCCCATAACACTTATATAAATTCAATTGTTATTAGCATTTCTATCCTATCTCCTTAATAGCCTCCATACCCCCCTTGAGAAATTTTTTTTAACTAATTGATTGATTCAGGCTAGTTGCATAACTACTTATTTTGACCTATTCTGAATAATCCTAATCCCTCTAACTACTCGCGAGCCATTTTCCATCGGTCTATTCTCTTCTGCTCACCTTACCTTATCTTTGACCAATTTCACCCCCATCCCCTCAAATCATATTTTCAATCTACTTGGAAACCCCTTGCAAGCTTCCCTTATATATCTAATTTAATTTTAAACTGTAATTGTTAATTGTCACCCTGTTACGACTCACTCACCATTTAAACTATAGATTATAACACTGACACTGCACTCAAGTTTTGATTGAACCAACCTAATCCCACCCCATTACTTGTAATCGAAACAAACTGTTTCAAACAATCTATCCTTATCCCTTATACTGTTCCCCTCTCCTAAATTTCAATATATCTGAGTAGGATAGACCTAATTTAACTAACTCTTTTCCCATTAATTTATTCCCCCCTCTTTTCTCCTTGGTCATTTAATGTCCCTTCTAATTATTCATATAACCCTTAATTTGGTTTTAAAATAAATGAAAATTTTTTTTTTAAATTAACTATTCCCTAGTTCCTTTTAAATTTTAAATTTTAATTTTTAATTTTTTAAATTTTTTTAATTTTAATCATTCACTCTCTCTCATACCTCTATTTATTTTACCATGCTTTTAACTAATTCTATTTAAACCCTTTTTAAACCCCCAGAAACCCTTACCGGTAACTACAATTTAATTCGTTTTAGCTGCTTCACTTGTCACCTCTGAAATGTTAGAAGCTCACTCATTTGAATTCTATTTTTAGAATACAATCTCTACACTCCTATCCCGCTTCAGATTAATCCTACCCTCCAAAACATATATCCTACCGCCCGCCCATACCCTCAACCACCCTGTCACTTTAACTTCATCCCCATACCAGCCTTCCTCCTGTTCCTTTGCCTTCTTTTTTTTATTTCCTCCCAACTCTCAAAGCGGCTATTTAAACAATCCCGTACCTCATAAACCCTCCCCCTAACCCCAAATCTTTAACCATTTTGCCTTTTTGTTTCATTTGGATTTAAACCTGGAACGAGATATCATCTGCCTTATTTGGTCCTGGAAGTATATAAAAAAATGGCCAATTTCACCCTTTTCAATCCCCTTTAAGTGCGTCTGGACTCACCTATATTTTGAGCACTTACTCCACACTGCTCCAACGCAAAGAGTGTTCTTCACATTCTACAATTCATTTGACTTCTTTTCAACGGAAATTTACCACCCGGACAATCTGCATAAATTTTTCACGGAATTTTTCTTTTCATTCACTGCGTTTTTTTAACAAAAATTCCTTTAATATAAATTTTCATATTTTTCAAATATTTGAACTTTAGTTTTTTCGAAAGCCAACTTATCCATCTGTATTTCTCCTCTGATGATAAGGTTTCGATCTTTGAAAAGCCTTGGCGTAAGGAAAGAATAATAAACACTAGTTTTTTACTGAATACACCTTGCATTGAACAATTGAAATTTGAAATAAATTTGGACAATCGTCGCATATTTATCACTCTTTTTTCTTCTCTCTCTCTCTCTCTCTCTCTCTCTCTCTCTCTCTCTCTCTATATATATATATATATATATATACATATATATATACATATATATATATATATATTGGTACATATTTATACATTATTATTTAGGATTATATACCAATATTATAAAATAATGTATTACAGATGTATTAGTTTAAGTGTTTTGTTCAGAAGTGCTCGATATATGAATGCAGCTAAATAAGACTATAAGGTATATTTATAAAAAGCAATCTTCACAGAAACGTGTGTGTTTAAATCCAAGTAACTGTTTGTCAGCCAAACTGACCAATAATTGTGGTACTTTTACTCGGAGTAAGACACGTTTCTTTGGAGCTTGCATGTTATAAGTATACTGTATTCTATATATATATATATATATATATATATATATATATATATATATATATATATATATATATATATAAATTCCTTTAAGTTAATACACTGGTTTTTGCTGTAGCTCAATAGTGTACGACTAGAGCTCTTAACAGTGTTATTCAGAGAAACATTCCATATTTCCTTTAAAAACACTTGACAGAAAATTGTTTCTTTCCATTTCAAAAACATATTATTATGATATACCAAATAACATGCATATTCATAAAGAGGCTTTATCGGTGCTGAAAATTGCACAGTCAGTCCAATAAATTAAAATGCGCCTAACATTTATTTAATTTATACATAATTATTTTAATTACAAAATACAAAGATAAACGTTCTTTTACTTTGTTTTCTTTTATATATAAATGTATTGTGTTTATTTTATCTGTTTTTCTTTTTCTGTTTTGTTTATAATGTTGATATCTGATCGATAAAAAACATATTTCAAAGTGGACAAACAATTAATAATTAGAAATTGGAAACAACAATTGTCTGTCAATAAAATGTTTTGGCGGAAGTATGGACTTTTTCTCTGAATAACTAAAGGGTTATATAATGTCACACACACACACACATATATATATATATATATATATATATATATAGTTCCAGTTAATAGGCTCTATCAAAAATTATATTTTAATAAATGATATATATATATATATATATATATATATATATTTATATATATTAATACATAGATAATTTATTAAAAAACATTTTTGATAGATTATATGAACTTGAACTATATACGTACGCTGTAGAGCGAATCTATCTTTTGTAATAAAAAAATATATATTAGACTCTGAAATTTAATTATCATAGCCAGTCATCAAAAGGGGAGAAATTATAAAAAATATATTGTTTCTGGATGTTGATGGGTATTTTTTGAAAATGTGTTTGTAATCATTAAAGAATTGCATTGTAACCTAGACACGTAACGGAGTGATGAGGTGATTTATTTTGTGTTGAGGCGCTATGATTAAATACATTTCTGGAACATATGTACACACAACTATTTGTAGATGTGAAATTGTTTGAGCATGGTCACATATGTCATAGATATTGTATTTACTACGTTACAGTTATATATATATATATATATATATATATATATATATATATATATATATATATATATATATATATATATATATATACTACTTGGGACTTTAGAGTAAATTTAATTAAAAGGCAAATTACCATTCCCCAAGAATTGATTCGAAAACATACTGTAGAACCTCATGAACTTGAAAGCAAGCTGAAGGACCTCATACCCAATGACAAATTACGAACACTCTCATACAAAAAATTAAACTCACTATACAAAGGATTCATTTTACTACCCAACCACACGCAACACTACATTAATTTATCTGATCACAAACTTACAGAACCCCAAAAGGAATTACTAAACTGTGGACCTAACTGCCACTTTTTTAATCGATTCAACTATCAAAACATAAAAAAGCAGAACTAGAATTATTATATAAAAACATAACTAAACTAGAAACAGAAAATCAAATTACATCACATCCCGGCTTACGTGTTACAAAACAAGCCGAATCAAACTCTTATTTAACACCCCCCCCCACACACACAATCATCCAAATATCGTTATAAAAAAAGCCGACACAACAAACATATTTGTCGTGCTTAATTAATCAGACTATTACACTAAACTTCAAACTATTCTTTATGACCGCACTAAATTCAAAAGAATTAATAACTATCCTACACACATGTTAAAGGCAGAAGTTAACAGACTTATCACTGCTAACAATGCACACATCGATAATCATCAACTTCCTCCAAGAATTGGCGATTATAAAGTAGGATATTTATACGGAACTGTTAAGATATATACACCTAATTCCTCTCTCCGACCTATCATATCCCAAATTACTACTCCTATATATTTCTTAACAAAGACCTTAATTGAACTTATCAGCCCGTATCTACCTAGCAAGTATAGTGTTAAGTCCGCGCAAGAACTATTATAAATGTTACAAAGCAAACAACCGAATAATTAAATAATTGCCTCCCTAAACGTACAAAGCCCATTCACCAATGTACCTGGAAAAGTTAACAAGAGACATAATCATTAATAATATATACAATAACCCGTCCATCCGTCCACTTAGACTTAATAATAAAAAAAAAAGCTACTATTAATCTGAACCACCAAAGTAACTTTTCATGACTTCCAAGGAAACATTTACACTCAAATTGACGGAGTTTCAATGAGTTCGGTTCTCGGTCCGATTATTAGCGAATTCTATATGTCAAACCTAGAAAACAAAACATTTAATAACATTAAAAAAAAACTTTATTTACGTACGCTATGTCAACGATATTCTTGTTCTAGCTGATAACAATGATCAAATACACAAACTTCAAGACCTTTTCCAAAAAAAACTATCTTCTTAAATTCACCATGGAACTGAACGTAAATAATACAATCCCATTCCTAGGTGTTCTTATTATCTAAACAATCATTTAACACTTCCACTTATAAAATAACAACCAGCTTAAATTTAGTCGGGTGAATTTCAAGAGCGAGTGTCCCTATCGCTACAAAATATCTATTGTTAAAAATCTATTAAACGGTGCCAAATTAATGTCCTCCTCTAACAAAAACTCTTCATTGAATTAAAAAATATAAAACAAGTACTTATTAACAACGAATTCTCTAATTATATCGTTGATGAACAAATGAAATTAACGATTCGAAACTTTAAAAAAAACCAGTACAAATAATAATAATATTCAACATCACAACTCAAACAATATTAAAATATACTATTGTAATCAAATGGAACCAAAGTTTAGATTAGAAGAAAAAGCCATGAAAAATATTATACACAGATACATATCCTACATTGACAATAACAATAACATTAGGCTCATTATTTACTATATGAAATTTAAAACCCAAAATCTTGTAGTAAAAACAATTTCTCTGCAACTCAAAAACCACTAGAAAGAACCAATGTTGTTTATAAGTTTAAATGCCCTTTGGGGGAATGTAACTCCCATAATAATAAAGCTAATAGCTACATTGGTTTTACAAGCACTACTCTATTCCGCCGCCCCACCATGAATCTTATAAACTCTAGCTCAATTTACCAACATCTACAAAAAATAACTGCCCTCCCCCTGATTTAAGACACATTCTAGTTAATAACACTGAAATTATACACTCCGAAACCAATTTTTAAAAACATTAAAAATACTCGAAGCTATCTACATAAGAACACAACAACCTAAAATTAATAACATCACATATGAAACCAGTGGTAACAGTTTAAAATTCTTAACGTAATGCGATTTTGTTCTGCGATGCCATCCAGCATTGCTGAATTTAAAATCGTCAACGACTTCCTGGAACAATGCAGAAAACGTTCTATGCGCGTTTCTCCACCGTCTTTTAAAAATTCTCTTCGTTCTCCAGCTTTTTTGTTCATTTGCTTTTGACACCTGAGGATGATTCGACGAAGAATCGAAAACGTTTGTGAAACCTGTGAAACCTATGGAACATTTATTAAGATTTTTTTTATTTAAATACAAAAAAGACCATCAGAAAAATTGAAAAAATAAAAAAAGGTATAATTAAACCGACGAATTCTGTTATTTTTAACAATTTTTGCATAAATGAAAAAATGCTGCCTAAGTACACACAGACACAATATATATATATATATATATATATATATATATATATATATATATATATATATGCCCCGCCTAGTTGAGTACTCTCGACTGCTTTCTGGATACTCGCCGTGTTTGTTATTTAGATGTTAATTTACTTCCCATTTCTAGACAATGCGTGTTGGCTACTGAGTCAAACATGACATTTGCACTGGGGTTACAACCATGTGACTGCCAGGGATTGTATTCTCCTATACTGACGATTGTATGTTTGGCATAAACCACAAGTGTATATGGGTTTATTTTGAAAATAATATTTATTTATGAATAATTATTCAAAGCTCTCGCAAAATAGAGCACTGTAAGTTCAGTTAACAACAAGCCATCTTTCTGCGTAATGCATACCTCTGGGCCCCGCTTAATAGACGGTGTGTTTGCTATTTAGATGTTTTTTTTACTTCCCATTACTGGACAATGCGTGTTGGAGAAGTTGTATCCGCCTCGGATACTGAGTCCAACATGACTTTCGTACTGGGGCTCTAACCATGTGAGCGGCAGGGATTGTCTCTTTCTATACTGACGATTGCAGGTTTGGCATGAAACACATGTGTATATGGGTTTATTTTGAAAATAATATTTATTTATAAAATCTTTATATACATATATATATATAAAATAGTTTTGCTAGTCTGGGATGATGATACCACGGTGAACGAACATATACTACACCGACCTCCAAATGAGGCGGTAATGACTGAGATGACAAAAAAAGAAGGAGTTAATGCCTCGGAGGATATCATGACAACGGAACAGATAGTACACTAACGCCCCCCCCCCCAGTGGAGAAGAAAATAATAGAAGTATTGTACTATGGGGAATTAAAATTTACTATACTACCCCTCAAAAAGAAAAGGTAATACCTGGGAGGATCGTCCCATAAAAGAAAAGGTAATCCATGTGAGTATAGTATCATGACAATAGAACATATACAACACTCATATTTCATCCTCCCCCAAAGAGATGGTAATACCTGGGAAAATTGTCTCATGACAACACAACAGATACCATATTTCCAATCTCCATTAAAAGATAATACAATAGATTACACCTTTTTTTCATTCATCTAAAATGTCTAGCCATCAAAAACGTATTTTTATGGCTTCTTGGCCTTTTTGGAAAGATCAAAGTGCGAACTTAGCAAAGCCAAATACGCTTTCTCTAGATTGACTTTTACCAGAATGCAAGGGAAGGGTTCCAATTTTTGTGCATCCATCATTATACAGGGTGGGCAAAAATAAGGGTCCTATTTTTTAAAATTCATAACTTTTTTATTTATTGATTTTTTTTTTTTTAGAATAAGTAAAGGACCCCTTCCGAAGCAAGCATGAGCCGTATTAGCCCTAAGGAACGTACCCACATTTAGAAAACATTATTTTTGCTTAAAAAACTCAAAACAGTGTAAAAAACAATACTTTAGTATTTGTAAGTTTTAAGAAGTGTTTTTCGGCTAAAATTTGTTTTGTTTATTTCAAAAAATCTCGGAAGGGTCAGTCTACACACACATAAAGTTTGGTGAGTTTAACTTTTATTTTGTGGAAGTTATTCAAATTCAAGTTATTCAAATTTAAAGATAGGACCCTTATTTTGGCCCACCCTGTATAAGGCACTAAAACTAATTTTCCCCCTGGACGTCGGCGGCATTGCGCACAGCATCTAGGATACCAAAGAAGTTTCCACATTGAGCATCGCGCATAGTGTCGGCGTCCTTTTGCCGGCAAACTTCGGAACCGGGTGTAGCCGATATTGCTGTAAATGATTGTGTTCTTCGGATCGTTCATGCGCCCAGCACCGCTCGAGAGAGGGTCTCTTTTTTTTCGGAATCTAGACGCGTTCGTCGCGTGTCCGAATGTGTTCTTTTAATGGGAGATTGGGATGATATCCTTGATCTAAAGATAGACAAGGTGGGTGGAGCTAGAGGCACAGAGAGGTGTGAGACCAACCTGGCTGACCTGATGTCTTGATGCGATCTTGTCGACAGTTTTCGTGTCGATCATCTGGGGCGGGAGACGTGGACATGGACAAAATAGCGTGTCTTCCTACTCGAATACGTATTTGGATAGGATGTTAGTTAGAAGAGGCGACATAGTCTTTATATCGTGTCCTACGTTGAAGTGGCTAGGTCAATCGGACCATAAACTAGTTATGACCCAGTGCAACTTAGGAAATCAGCTTAAACTCGCCGGGTACTTGAAGTTAAATACCTCCTTGCTGGAGACTTCCGGAAAAATCCAAAACTACTTATGTAGCTGGCTTTAGTGGAAACGGTCACCGAGATTAAGTGGTGGGTTAGCTTGGCAACTAAGATCAGAAGTAACATTTAGAAGAGAAACTAACTCGGGCGGTGGCTGGGTGATACTGTAAACATAGAACTAGCTAAGCAAGACCTGCGACGCGAGGCTAGCGAGCGTTACGAGAGCAAAGTAGTTAGGGCTAGTCTAAAGAAAGTTTCAATGAAACCGTGAACTCTAGCGTGGATGTGTGTAAGAAAGTTTCTCGGCGTAGAGCGGATAGGTACATTGGAATAGTCAAGCACCCGGGTGGATGTACATTGGAATCGACTCGGGAGATCTACGAGGAATTTCGGGAGCATTTCGAAGAGCGCTTCACCCAACTGCCTAACCTCCCGGTCCAACAGTTTAGCAAATATTTGGCTGACTCTTCCTGTTTCGATGCGGTTAGAGCAGCTGGTTGCGAAGGCAGGATTACGTAGCGTGAGGTTTTGGCTGCGTTGAAGTAGGTCGGCTGCAACAAATCGCCGCGATTTAATGGTCTGCCCTACTAATTGTATTTGACGCTGTCGCACATGTTTGTACCTATTCTGACGGATGTGTTCAACCATTAGTTTAGCGAGGGATCTATTACGGGCCAAGTCACCAAGGGAGTGATCTCATTGCTAAAGAAGCAGATTAGGCATGGTGGGGAAGAACTATAAAATTAAAGGCCTAGTTAAAGATTTTGGCCAATATCGTATCGAAGCTATTGCAGAGTGGTATCAGAGAATTAATCAAACTCAAACAGAACTACGATGTGAAGAGGAAATCGATTCAGGACAACTTGCATTCGATTCGTACGATCTTAGAGGAGATAGAAGATGACACAAAAGCCGCGCTAATCAACTTGTATCAGTTCCAAGCTTTTGACAAGGTCATCCATCACTTCTTAGCATCTGTTTTAGACCACCAGTTTTAAATCGGACTTCTGCTATGGATCTCAGTTCTGTATCGTTTCCAAACGGCAGTGATGGAGGTAGACGGAAAGCGTTCGCAATCTTTCGCTATCCCCAGGTCGGTGCGTCAGGGTTGTCCGCTCTCGCCTTTACTCTACACACTTGTGTTGGGAGCCGCTACTTCGCAAGCTAAGGAACGGGGAGGCAGTTCGGTCCTAGGCGAACTCACTTTGCCTGGCGGAGCGCCAGCCAGGGTTTCCGCGTTCGCCGATTACATCACCGTCTTTGTGTCGTGCTTCCGAGACATCGAGAGGGTGACAGATGCGCTCACACGTTACGAAACGATCACAGGGGCCAAAATCAACCGAAGCGATTAAATCGGCCTGTTGATGGGTGCCTGTAGCCGTGACACTACCCTTTCATCTCCTTTCTGCTGGACTAATAACCTGGTTCGAATCCTCGGCGTGTGTTTCCGACAACTAGCCTTTCCCTCTTAGACAGGGCCCCTAAAAGAATCTCTAATCCAATAGGTCCCTCCAGTCCCTGTCATATCGCCGCAATGTTGCATCTCTTTGCTTGTTTTATTAGGTCTTTTCTTTCTGGTCGATGCTTGCGAAATTTGAATGGTGTCTCTTCATTCTTTTTTTCTATCAATGCTGGTGTTCCTCTGGACTTTTTTTCTAGGCCAAAAACGGTCTCCTTTCTATATAAATGATCTTCCAGAGAATATTGTTTAGAAAATTAACATATATGTTGATGATACCACTCTTTATTCTGGTGTTGCTTCTCGCTCATCTCCTTCAGATCAGTCTAAGTATGCAGCTGATCAAGAAGTTGATATAAGTTCAATTGTGGTTGGGGTACGAAATCGCCTGTTTAGTTTAATCCTGTTAAGACTCAGCTCGTGTCTTTCAATTGTAGGTGTGTCCTTTTTCTTCATTAGATTCTCATGGATGGCTTTGCTTTTGATGAGAAATAGACTCTGAAATTTATTGGTCTTTCTCTTCCATCTAATCTTTCTTGAAGTTCATACATTAGATCCGTTGCTCTTTCTGCTTTTCCTAAAGTCGGTTCTCTCTCTCGCTCCAAACACTTTCACACACCTGAGGCTATTCTCTATCTCTACAAATCTACTATCAGACCATGTATAGAGTACTGTTATCATATTTGGGCTTGTGAATCTCTGTCCCATTTGATAGTTCTTGATAAGGTAAAGAAACGTATATGTAATTTGATTGGCCTTACCCTTTATTCTTTTCTGTACCCTCTCTATCACAGACGTGATGTTTCTAGTCTCAGTCTTT
>OY744524.1:37256421-37388921 GCA_963556195.1 Sepiola atlantica
TCATTTTTTAATAATTCTGTTAATAATGTGTTTTCTAAGTAATTTTATTTATATCAGATGTTTATTTTTCGGGGTTACTGCCTGAGCTGTTAAATTTATCTTAATAGTAAATATAACATGACACTCAAGAAGAAATACACATTTGGATGAAATTACGAAAACCATCATTGCAGAAATGAGAAGTAGAGTATAAGCACATTTTTACTATCTTGAACAAGGACACATTGGCTACTTCCTTTTCCACAGATAAAATAATTGGCAAACAATATGAACAAACAGGTGATGTGGAAAGGAAGACAAGCTCAGGCCGTCCCAAACGACCAATAAGAAGAAATAATTACAGACTGAAAATGACAGCTTTTCTGTATGGACAAGGCACCGTTTTATGTACTAACAAGTCTTATCAAGGCTCAAGGGCCACTCGAGGACAAGGGTTAATGAGTGTAAGATGGACGGTGAGACAACGCCGTGAAGATTGGTAACGATGGTGGAAACTGGACATCACCTGGTTATCAAAGAGGACAACTCAACAATACTTGGTCTAAATCAATGCTAAAGTAGATTTGTATATAAAGTTTTTAGCTATAAAGCTACACGGTAAATGTAATAGGGTAAACTCACACTTTAATTTGTATATACAATGAGTAGAATTCGCGCCCTAGAATAAGTATAAGCAATTCATATTAGTTTTAAATTTTAATGTTTTTTTTCTTTCTTTGAAGTATACCCAACTTAATTGTAAAGAAAACTTAATTGTAAAAAAAAAAAAAAAATAATGTGTCCGCGTTACTCACTCTGTTGCCTCGAATACATATTCCATAATTCATAATGATAAGTTTAATAATTTAGTATTTTACCAAACGCATGCATATTATTGACGCTAACGCTCACGCACCGATCCTTTTAAATATGTATTACTTAATATAACTCAAAAATTGAGGTAGAGCTATTCTTTTCTCTTTTTGTATCTAACTTATTTCAAATGTTTTTTGGTGGTGGTGCAAGTTTGAGTATCACCCTCTTCCTAAGTGTTAAAGTTAACAACAAATATATAATGATGTGCTCATGTGTAAGCGTGTTGCCGAGAATGTATTTTCTAAAATTCATAATGATCAGCTCATTCGTTTAGGAGTTTATCCTGCACAACGATATATATATATATATATATATATATATATATATATATATATATATATATATATATATATATATATATATGTGCACTTTCGAATGTTAACATTTACGAAAAATAATGTGCCTAGAATATGTATTCCAAAAGTTATAATGAACGTCATTTAGTTAATAAGATTATCCGGTACACTATTATCTCTGAAACAGTTATATGGTAAACAGCTGATGATCCCCGTGTTAATATTAGACGCTTAAGGTTTCCTGTTTTTGTTTCACTCTTAGATAATTAACCGCCCTTTTTTATTTATTTATTTTTTATTTTTTTTATTTTTTATTATTTTTTTTATTTTACTTATATTTTTTCATTTATTAATTTTCCAACGAATGTTAAGTCTGCAATATCTTGGATTTAGTTAGTTTGTCTGGGAATTTAAACTGCATTTTACTTTTTTTAATTTTTTTTTTTAATGACTCAAAGCTTCTTTAGACTATATATATATATATATATATATATATATATATATATATATATATATATATTCATACAGAAAGATTAATACAACATTCGTACCGTCGGTCATTTATATATAGTTTAGATTTGCTGATTCTAGTTTCGAACAAATAAAGCCTTTGATTTTATGAACCCCTTTCTCCCTATAAGTTTCCTACAACAATGAAGTTTCCTCACTTTGTTTTAAAAAGATTGTGGAACTATTTATTTCTAAGTAAACTTGACATGATGCAGATTATTATAGCCATTTTAATTTTGTATCTACTTTACACACTAATATATATATATATATATATATATATATATATATATATATATATATATATATATATATATATATATATATATATACACACATTATATCTCAGAATTTTAATCCATGCCAAATTAATACTGCAAACATAACTGTATCGAGCACCGATACACTCAAGTACGTATTTACAACCTAACAACATTTAGGTTTATTGTAAAGTATACCCAGCTACTTAAAATGGCGCATTTTACATTAGAAGAGAAATAAAAGTTATATCAGCCCAGAATGATTCCCCCTTCTTCGAGGATAGAACAGATAATATGCGAGGCTAGGTCGGATGAAAATTGATGATAGGAAACCGTCATATCAATAAGTTAGCCTGGCGAATAATTTCAATGGAATAAAATACACACGCTTTCTTGTCATATGTATATTTTTAAACTACTAGTATATCCTACACATGTTTTGTCCACTGTTGAAGTGAGTACTGGAACAAAATTTATACGTAAATTTTATTTTATGATATAAGATATAATATGTTCAGTAATATGCACACGCTAATACACACACACACACACACACACACACACACACACACACACACATATATATATATATATATATATATATATATATATATATATATATATATAATAAATTGATATGGAACTTCTGAAGATGGAATTTATTCCGAAATATAAGATTAATTAAAAAAAAAATACAAATTAATCTCGCATTGTTAATGGCTTACATATCAATGTTATTAACATATCAAACAATGCTTTAAATCGACGACCAACCAATACTATAACCTACATGAGCTAGCCAGGCTCTTCGTTCGACACCGGAATTTGAATCATGGCCGCCAACACCACTAGTGCGAAGAGACGTTTTATCAAGTAACAAAGTAAATGAGTTTGGTTATTCTTGTTTTTGATAAAAACTAAAAAAAAAAAATGACTCAATAACTGGTTACCTCTGAAGATGGAATTTATTCCGAAATATAAGATTAATTTAAAAAAATACAAATTAATCTCGCATTGTTAATGGCTTACATATCAATTTATTAACATATCCAACAATGCTTTAAATGGACGACCAACCAATAATATACATATATATATATATATATATATATATATATATATATATATATATATATATATATATATATATATATGGATAAATTATACGAATAATTAAATAATTCTATTCAAATTCGCTTAGAAAAACTCGCTTGGAGCGATGTATACGAACTTTTATTACCAACCTGCAAATAAAAATAATCTCATTCAATTAAATAAGACTACTATGTAAATGTTTATGGATATTCGAAGCGATACTTACACGAATATTTCCTACAATTATATATATATATATATATATATATATATATACATATATATATATATATACATATATATATATATATATATATATATATATATATATATATATATATATATATATATATATATATATATATCCGAAACAACGTTGTCTGTAAGTAAATATAACTATTTAATTTTTAAAAGTATTCATGGTAATGTCCCCCTTTTAAGATAAATAAATCATTATTGTCGAGCACTCTGAAATTATAAAAAAATCTGAGGTCGTTAAGCTATGGAAGCAAAGCTTACACGCCCGCGTATTTAAACATTCTTTGATCTCGGAAGGTTTGAACCCTGCCGCTGGTTTTAAATGTATCTTAACTTCAGTAATGTATGTGGCGATTTCACCTGGCCTAATGGATCAGGGCGTAGGATCGTGATTCTCTTTTGAATCTACGAACTGCGTTCGAGCCCGTCTGTCCGTCTGACCGTCTGAACCCGCCACTCCCCTCACCGATGAAGACGTAAGTCCGAAACAACGTTGTCTGTAGGTAAATACACTTTAATATTTAATTAAAAAAATATTCATAGTAATGACCCCTTTGAAGATAAATAAATCTTAATTGTCGAGCACTGTCTGAAATTATAAAAATCTGACGTAAGTCCGAAACAACGTTGCCTGTAGGTAAATACACTTTAATATTTAATAAAAAACATTCATTATATATATATATATATATATATATATATATATATATATATATAGATAGATAGATAGATAGATAGATAGATATATAGATAGATAGAGAGAGAGAGACATATGTATACAGAGATAAATTAAAATAGAGAAAGAGAGAGAGAGAGAGAGGAGAGAGATAGATGAAGAAACGGAGAGACTAAGTGTAGTGAGAGGAAGAGAAAGGGTCGCAATGATTGGCGAGAGATGATTTATCAATTATAAAGACCCATGATTGTTCTTTGAGTGTATGGATGGTATATCCGCGTGGCGACTCTGACAGTGTAAACGTTGTACCCAAGTGAGGGTTAGGTGATCAGTAAAGCGATACGCCGCTTCCTGAGAAGATCTTAAATATCTTGTTTATTTTTTGTTTACTTATCTTCCTTTTTGTTGTTGTTGTTGTTGCTTTCTTTGGTAGCTGGGTGGGCAATGATGGGGGACATGAAATTTGAGGTGAAAGTAGGTAACTCCATTCCCACCCACTTCACCCCGAGGTGTACGCTTTCCAAGAAGTGGATACTGGTGGCTATCAGCTTACGGGAACACCTTCATTTTTGTCACATGATCAACTCAATACGCCTGTCTACGTGTAAAACCGGCAAGAATTCGACAGAAGGCGCAGTTTTTCTTCTTAAAAAACCGGGGGTGTTTGCGTCTGCCGTGTACGCGTGACGCATTGTGCACAAACACAAAATAATGAGCAGTTCCCCGAGGAAATTTCACAGTTGTTTTTCTACCGTATTCTCTAAAAAGAAAATTGGTACTACTTCAGATTAGGACCCGAGCTAATTCTGACATAAACCCTAACCCTAACTCTAACCCTAACCATAACTCTAACCCTAACGACGGGGTCAAATTTAGCTCGAGTCCTAATCTGGAGAAACACCAATTTTTGTTTTACTTTGGTTCACAACTAACAAGGCACTTTAGGGATCATAATTACAGCGGCATTTACGTGGAGAGTTGTGCAGCGAGGTGTTTGTTAACATAAATGTAAATTTCTGCATGAATGTACATCTGGGAAAATGTGAGCAGGGAAGGAATTCCAAAAGCGAGCAGGACCAGGAAGAAATCTATCAGAGTAGAAAGTCTTCCGGCATCTAGGGACCTCTACAGTGAAGGGGTGGGATTTTGCTGATTGTTGGGTCGGTCGGCAGGATTTACGTCGAGGCGGGCACTAGTGGAGCATATTCGTAGGAACTTGTAAAACAAGCACAGGGATGCACCATTGCAGCGATAGGACAGAGGCTGGAACTTGGTAGATAGTGTTGGACCTATTAGATTAGATACTCTTTTTTGGACTATGTCTAAGAGGGAGAGGCTAATAGTTGGTGCACCCGCCCAGATGTGACAACAATTCTCCATGCGAAAGCGAATGGTGGCTTTGCAAAAATACGTTTGTGACCGGTAACAAAAGCCGTCAGCTAAATATCATTTGAACAAAAGTACGCTCTCCGTCAAAAATGGCCGAAAAATTATGCTTCGCTAGTGTTCGCACTAATATTCATATTCATATAAAATCAGCTCCCATTCGAGGAAGTTACCAAAATGAAACCGTAGGTTTCAAGCTGAGGTGTGTGGAATCAGGCGAATAAGAGTAGTTAGAGTAGAAAGTGGACCTTGGGTTTACTTTCGTAACTCACGCTTACCTTATTTTGTTCTTTAGTCCCCATATACCATGACCCATGTTTCTTACAAATCGGGATGAATTTCTGTTGTCTGGATCGGAATATATCCATCTAACACTTATCGTTGGCTAGTTTTTGATCTTGGATTAGTATTTTTTTAGCTTCTTACATCAAATGGCTTCATGCCTTGTCTGGAGCCATTTCCATAAAAATAATAATATAGCTGTTGTTTCTTAGTTTTAATTAAAAACCGCCCTACCGCTGTCGTCAGCTATGTTTTAATCTGTGAGGTTGGTCATAAAGGAAGCCAATTGTATCATGTGAGTCAATTACTATTTAAAAATATATTTTAATTTCTTTTCTTTTCTAGTAGATCATTGGCGTGAGGTTTCTCTAGTATAAATCTAACAATCTATATATATATAATTAAGAATTGAGCGTCTCTTACTAGATCGAATTCATACAGGCTGTCGATTGCATTCTGGGAGATTTTACTGTCTGAGAGATTTAAGTGACAGCAATAGGGTGATTGATAATTATAACTAAAAAAAACAAAGCATTTTTTCGACTGGTTCCGCCCCCAGATTGAAACCTAAGGTACCATGTTGATTAGCATTTCTGTTATATTTATAATATATAGTACGCTCTTATTAAATAGTTGAGAACACTTTTGGATTTCTTTCCAACCAACTGAACCAAAAATCTACCCAACGGAACCAATAATTATATATATATATATATATATGTATAGTGCTTCGATGTGTATTGAAAAAAATAATAATGTGTTGGATCGCAAAAATATGAGAGCTAAAATACAAATTATTTATTTAAAAACTGTACGTTAAATATTCAGAGATGTACCATGGTTTCATTAAGATAGGTTTACCATTTATCTTTGTTGAAAAGGTAGTTAGAACCCATTCAAATCATCAGCGACTCACGAAATGAAAACAAATCAAAGAATGAAGTTCAAAGATCACAGTAACGTCTTCCGATGAGTTCACTCAAGCGTCTCTTTTGAAGAAAGTACCATGTCAGTAGGGGCGGACTGTGTATTTATATGGGTCTTAATCGTAACTAAATATTATTTTAAATACATCAATTGTTGATAATGGATGTTTTATGTTTCTCCGCTTCAATGATGCATTCATATTCCATCGAAGAAGTTCAGAAAGTCATACGTTACTGAAATAGACGAAAATCTCCTGATATAGATTAGATTCAGAGAGATGTATGTGTTGTGGTAACATATTTCCCCCAAATCTTTGTCATCTTATGTAGCATTTCTAGAATGTTGAAGATATACCACAGAACTGACATAATACATTAATGTTGATCTTCTACAAGTGGAATTGTGTTATAAATGATTGTGGCAACATTCGTCGGATAGCATTACTGGACGTGAGGGGGTAAGATTGTGTGTAGGATGTTTTTAGATAGGTTACCAAATCACATTGTAGATACTGTTCTCTCTCATTAATCTCAATTATTGTCGGGATACGAAATAAACTGGCCATTCCTGTTTTGCTGTCTTAAAAATAAGACTTCAACATGACGAGTTTCAAACATTAAAAAAAATATTTTTCGTACATCAACTAGTATGTAAATCAATCATTTCACTCTTTGTATGCATTAAAATTATAAGTTTATGTTGTTTTCTCTTTTCGTAGTAGCAATTTTTTAATTACCCTCTCCGGAAACATATTGTCCCCTTACAAGCCAAAGTCAACAATTTCACTGTTTCGCTGACACTATTATCGCTGACACTATTATCGCTGACACCATTATCGCTGGTAATGAAGATCGTTAGTTTTACAAACGTAGTTTACAGGTTTATTATGAAAAAAAAGAAAGAAAATAATTTTGTGCTTAAAATTAAAGTTAATGCGGGTTGTAGTGTTTAAAAAAAAAATATATATATCCGAGGCAATGGCTGAATCCTTATAAAGTGACCCACATCCTGTAGTCGAATGGGGTCATAAATGAATGCTAACATTTAATGCTGTTAAGACAAATATTATTTCTTTCAACAACTGCAAGAAACCTCTTCAAACTACCGATTGCCATGGCAAATAACACCCTACCTTAAGGTCCAACGTTAAAACTCCTTGGTCTAACATTCACAGGTAATATTAATTGGAACAAATACATAGAATACATTGCCAAGGCTGCTGCAAAGAAGGTGGTCTCCCGTAGAGGGAGACCACCCTCTTTGCAGCAGCCTTGGCAATGTATGGAGAAATTGGTAGAATTCTTCTCACATCTAACAGTATCCTATATCCCCACAAAGCCACCCCGCCTCATGCATGGAGTATTTTTGTAACATTTAAACTGTTGCACCATCCACTAGTCTCTCCCTCTTAGACAAGGTCAAAAAGAGTCTCTAATCTTATAGGTCCCTCACTATCCTCAAAGCTCCAGCCCGTGCCCCATCGCCGCAATGTTGCATCATTGTGCTTTTTTTTACAAGTAATTCAATGGAATGTGCTCTGATGAACTTACTGCTCTAGTACCCTATTGACGTAAATACACTCGATGAACCCGATAAACAGCTAACTCCCATCCATTCACTGTGGAGGCCCCCAGATGCCAGAGAACCTCTTACTCCAATATCTTTTTTCCTCGAGCTGCTTATTATTGGAAGTCCATCCTGTCTCTCTGTTTTCCCGACTGTACCGACATGCAGACATTTAAGACTAATGTTAACAAACATTTAGCTACACAGCTCCCAATTAAGGATGATCATCTAAACTTCCACTTTAATTCTCAGTAGCCCTTTACATTTACAGTGGAAATTTGCTTTGTTTGGGATTAACTCAGTTACAAAAAAGAATGTTAATGCGGTTTCAGGAATTGTAGGAGAACAGTTAAACTCACCTTTCCTGTTAGGCAGCACCAAGAGAATTGTCTTGAGCAACACGTTGACTGGTAGAAAGTCTGTATAGTCGTTAACAAAGCCTTTGATACAGTCAATAGAGATGCTTTCTGGTGTATTCTTAGAAAAGCTTGGTTGTCACCTGAAGTTACGCGACGGTATAAAAGCACGGGTAAACGTCGATGGACAGCTTCTGAACAAATCCCAGTAGAAAATGGTGTCAAACAGGGTGACATACTTCATTGACTCATTTTGCCTTATACTTAGCTGCGGTGTTTTTTACGGCCTTTAAAGATTGATAGCGTGGCATATATATAAAGTTTCGTAGTTCTAGTAAATTGTTTGGCCTTAAACAACTTAGTTCTAAATCCAAAGTTACGAATCCACTAATTTGAGGATTTTTTTTACGCAGATAAATCTGACGTGTTTGCACATTCTCAAACGAACATGCAATATGTTATGGATTTTTTTGAACGATCATGCAGTGCTTTAGGACTAACCATTAACTGCAATAACGTTTATCGTACGAACACCTATTAGGTAAAGCTCGAACTGAGACATATATATTTGTATATGAAGGAAATTGAATGTAGTTTCGAATTCTTTGTATCTGGGTAGTACAGTGAGATTCTCATATCAACTTGATACAGAACTTTTTTCTCGATGTAAGCAAAGCAAGTGGATTGTTTGGTAGGATAGTAACTCGACTCTGGGAAAACGGGAACATTATCTAAGACAGAAATCCATGTTCATAACGCTTGCTTTTTGTTGGTTTTCTTGTATGCATGTGAAGCCTTGGTGGCATATAAAAACACACATATAGAGGTTAGACTGCTTTCATCTGCAGTGTATTTGTAGGCATCTAGGTGTGAAATTATAGACGTATGTTAGTGATGGGAATGCACTTTAGCGGAGTAGTTATTGTAGCATCAAAATTATGTCACACAAACATCACATATGGTAGAGTGAGCATGCATGTATGATGAATGATGATCGTATCCTAAAGCAAGTTTTTTTTATGGGGAACTTTGTGAAAGAATGACACCATCTCATAATGCAAAACTGAAATATAAGGACTCTGAACAGTGATTGGGAACAGCGTGCACTAAATATAGCCACATGGAGATAGAACATCCGTATTATTCTGTTTGATTATGAAAGAACATTTAACAACATATTACAGAGAGCAATAAAGAAAAAGGGGTCTCAGAGAAGCCAACATGAGATGATTAAGTCAGTGATGACTATAGTAAAGTATTTTATTTACTTGCCCCCCCCAGGAAGTTAGACACAAGACAAAATAAAATGCCCTAGCATCCCCGTCGACATTCCTCGGTACAGGCGCCTCAGACGATTAGTAATAAACTAACCCCTTCTCAAAGAGAAGGTACAGCCTTGGAGAATAGACCTTCTAGAACTGAAAAGAATCATACCTCAGTCCTACAGCAACTAAGCCACTGTCAGACTAATTGTCAATGACGTATTCCCAACTTGTATGAACACCTACTCAAGCTGCGTCAAATAAAGTATGCCTGAGGAAAGCAGGTCTTACGAGTCACAGTCGGAGACAACTCTAAAACGAAATTCTGAAGTATCACACCCAGGGGATAGCAACCTGTAACCTATGCGGAACACAGTGTCAATATGTACTGTGTTTGAAACAGCATATGAGGGTCCACAATGATCAATCCTCGAGTGTCTTCGGTCTCTCTGTAAAAGAGTTTGTTAGGGCAACCTGATATGAGGATACATCCTCCTAGAAGTTAACCCTAACTAAATATGAAAAATGACATAGTATTCAAAGCCCAAATAAGATCCTATCGATACAGCTATACCCTAGCTTGTTCGATGAATAGTGCACCTTCTCCTAGTGATGTTACCTCAAGTAACAGCACTTAGCTTGATACTCCACCAGACTAGATGAATTCTTGTCCTGAAATCCGGTAAGACCAATAGATCAAAAGAAAGAGATACTGTAACATAATTAAGTAGCCAATTGAGGAAAAGTAATGTTCTTCACTTTTTTTTATTAACTCGACGTTTGAGAGATAATAATAACTTTGATCAAACACACGGATATCTATGTATCTCATATAGAGATCAAGTGTTAGCCCCAGAAAGGGGACCCTTGGTTTCTGAGAACTTCACCTGAAGTAAAATGAAACAAAAAGTAGAGCAAAACTAACAATTAGAATACCATGTCTACTGTGACAGAGAGTATAAGAATTATTTTTTGTTATTTATACAGACATGTACATACTCCGCGGCACTGGAATGTAGATGTTATCGATCAACAGCTGTTAGAAACTCAAGTCGAAAACAAATTTAGTCCTTCCCGCAGATCATATTTGGGAAGAACTAAGATCTTAGTTTCTAACAGCTGCTGATCGATAACATCAATATGCCAGTGTCACGGATTATAGACATGTTTGTATAAAAAAAAAATATTTTATATTGATCACTTTTTATAAGACCGGTTTAAATTCTCTTACCCTGTATGTGCTAACTTTACCTGGATTACTATATATATATATATATATATATATATATATATATATATATATATATATATATATATATAATGTATATATATATATGATCCCCGTTTCCTATTTCCCATTTTAAGTTAAGTTACCCTCCTTATGTTTCAATGTTACATACTTGAATTCCTTTTTGTGTTTGTAAATTTTTCAGCGATAACTCGGCATATGCAAATGCTAAGTTTGCGATGTGTGGGATTTAGTTAGTGTCTCTGGGAATTTAAACTGCATTTTCTTTCTTTGTTTAAAAAGATTCAAAGCTTTTTTAGACAAATATATAATATATTATATATATATATATATATATATATATATATATATATATATATATATATTCATACAGCATAATTATGTTTACACACCGGTTCCCGGAAGATCACCGAATTTTAATAGCGTTTAGCCTGGTCAGTACATATATATATATATATACAAAGTATGTATATATATATATATATATATATATATATATATATATATATATATATATATATATACATCAAATTCGAACTGAATCCGCTGACCTATCGTTGTATCGAAATTCAAACTTCTATTTTTTCTACTTCATATTTTACCATTATATTTAATCAAATTCCTTCTAGCTAATTTTACTATGTAATTTCACTATTATAATTTGTAAGTCGGCTATATCAATGAATTATGCAGCCATTACTTAAGCTTTATACAAGAGTAATGGAGTGATCGAATTTCAAATTGTATAGATCTAAGTACTTTTTTATTGTTTATTTTTTAAACCGTTTAATAACATCATTTGAAGATGACGACCACATGCTAAATTTTGTCTTATACTTTAATATAGATAATATTCTATCTAATATAATTTTGCTTACATCTGCTACATAAGATACGCTGGGTGCTATTGATCTAATCTTAAGATTGCTATCAAAATCTAGATTGTGATCTTTGAGCGTGAACCGCGATTCTCTAGGTATAAAATATCAGTGTTATGTTGTAAATCAATTTCCTTAAATATTTTGTCGCTGCTTTATTTATATCATCCCATACTTTTACGTTATCTATTTGCTATTTACTTCCTTACATATCAGGTTATTGTAAGCCTGGAACTATTATATTGGGTTCTTCCTTTATTTTTGATTAATACTATTTATTTTATTAATAGATTGGTTAATAAAAATATCCCTTTCCTCTTTTTAAGGCTTCTTACAAGATCCATCATATCTTTCCAGAGTTTACAAGCATCTTAATGTTCGATGGATTCGTGTGTGATTTAAATCAATAGAATTTCGCATAAACTCTTTTTACGTGCTTATCTGCATCAATTCCATAATAAGGTGGTTTTTAACCTTGTTATTATCTTCCCTTTGTTTATTATCCACTTTGTTGATATATTGAAATACTTTCTATCATATTCGTCTAATAAAGGAATTTACCGCTTGCATGAATTCTTTCAAAATAGCATTTTCCACAGGGAATATACTACAATTCGAACATTCAGTTGTAAACTAGACCTTAACGCACGTTTTACTCTTGAATAACATGATTAAAAAAATAAAAATAAATGTAAAAATAAAAAATATAATAAATAAAAATAATACATAATAAACAAACAAAATACATGAATAATGAATGTGTTGCATTACCCGTTCTTTCAGGGTACCCGGTAAGATCCAACAAGAATGACAAAGAACAGAACGTATATGGAAACACTTTGGTTATCTTTATTTCCTATCGCCGGATTGTTTACGCCGGCTGCGCACACACATATAACACTCTTTTGACATACTTTTGTCTCATGAAAGTCTTTTTCTTGCTGAGGTCACAAACTTGGTTTCCGCTAGAATCTCGTTCGTATATACATCCGATTAGAAAGCAATTTGCTCTGCATTGTATATCCGAGCGTGAACTGAAGCAATTGTTCCACAATCACTTTGATGAAGTACAAGTCAGGGGATTCCTTCACGGTACCAACTTGCTTATCAGCCGCATTTTTAGTCAGTGTACACGAAAGCCTAACAGCAAGACGCGCTTGGGTACCATAGCCAATAAAGCTTCATCGGTGCCATAAACATCGGTAAACTCCCATTCATCCGGTACTTCGATACTCCGAACACCAAGCGCTTCGGCCTTTGGCGTTTTTGAAACCGCCATCTTTCAAGTCTCCTTGCACTACGGAACCTTCTCCTTTTTAACAGTTATCAAGTCGCTTTTTTTTCTTTCTCGAAGTCCCACCCACAATGGACTCGTCCACGATTCACTTTTGCCACTCTTCAATATCTTACAAATGCACTTCAGTTTTTCCAGCCTTTTAATGGACACTGATGTTTTGTACATTTTTTATATTCTGTATATGTTGAAGATGCATTGATTGAGGAAGGCAGAAACAATTGTAGGAAAATAAAAATATTACTGAATTCATGAACATTTGTTTTTTTACATTTGCGTAGGTTTACATAACATGAAACATTTATTCGAGCTCTTGTTCTACACTATTGAGCTATTACTAAACACCTTGTGTTATAAAATGTTATATTTAAAATTCTTATATATATATATATATATATATATATATTTTCCCTTTCATATCGTTCGTATGCCGCATAAAAGTAGTACCTGTCCTATGTATATATTTTATGGGAGTATAATGTCCGAATTTCTAAGAATAGCCCGCGTTACTTTAAGGTTAATGGATTTTATACCTCCAGTCACTTCATTAGTAATAAGAATGCTTAAACAAGGTGGAGATAAAAATAAAATATTTAGACAGTTAAATAAGGCAATAACACGCTATCCTGACGCTTTTAAATTATATGAAATAAATCAAAAGAAATTGATAAAAGAAATCCAAAACTCTACTATAAAAATGTATAACATATGTAAATAGTCCATGATAAAATAAATAAATAAATGTATATATATATATGTATATATGAAATATTTTTATAAATATATATTTTTAATTTTAAAACATTTGTAGACAAAGAAAATAACCAAGGGAAAAAAGGGGGGTTATTATAATGGAATCATCTAACTCTATAAAATAGATGTTCTGTAAAATAGTAAATACCCACTTTGAAAGGAACAACACAGGTAAGGAAACTATATTTTAATACTTTAGAAAAACAAATCTGGAGGCAAAACTAAATTAAATATTTGTAAACTTTTTAAATTAAAAAATAATTATTAAATAGGGAGGTGGTGTCTGATCAACACTGCTGGGATGCCATGATAAAGAAATACTGTTTTGTTTTTAAAATCCCGAAACAGTTTTCATGGTAAACAACTGACGATCCCTTATATATAAAAACATATATAAAAATATATTTATATTAGAGTATATTCTTGGAAGTAAACTAAAATAGTGATTGCAGTAGATTGATTGACTTACTAGACTAAAATCTTTCAACAAATTTTTTTTTTTTTTTTTTTTTTTCCCAGTTTTGAAGGTTAAAAGAACTTCCGAGACTATATATATATATATGTATATATATATACATAACTATATATATGTCTTGCAAACAATGCTTTAGTTGAGTTTTACTGTTAGAACGAACTTTGACCTAAAATTATCAGAACACCGATGGGTCGTTCTATCCCATCTGCACCTGACGCTTAACGGTGTTTAACATTTTGTTTGTTCCATGAGATTAACGTTCACAGTTTACCGAAGTCAACCTTACATCGATTATGCCACTTCAACGATCATATGTAATATCCATGTCACGTTTTATCAACATTCAAAAGTAGTTTCACAGTTCACCGCGAACAAATATAGGTACATATACTTCATGCTATTTATTAGAAAAAAATAATTGTATCTTAAGATACCATAAATTACATGATTAATAATATGCAATAACGTATTTTCGCCGGAAATATGTTTGTACGTTGATAATTATTATTTACTTCAGTGAGATAAGCAATTGAGACTTGCTCACTTTATCGCATTCAAGTCAATAAGACTTAGTAACGTAGAAAAATAACCAACAAGAATAATATTAAAAATATATAATATATAAATATCAGTAAACAAAAGGAAAAATGAAATTTATATATATTTTTTTCTCGGGATATTGTGTCACGATAAAACATCGATTAAAGGTAAGCCACTATACCAGTTAAGGGGTAGACCTTTGTGTCAGCCAGCGTTGCAAACCCCTTTCTTCTCTATTGGGCTCTTGAAGAGCTTACCTTTTAGCAAGCCTGTTTTAAGTCCAGGGGATTGATCAGTGGTGGTGGGGGTCTCTTTCAAGCTTAGTTTCTCTGATAACTGACAGATAATCAAGGTAGTCAAGTATCCTTGCTAAAGGGCGTGAATAATTGTTAATGTGAGAAAATCCATTTTCCTACAAAAAGTACAATCTGGATTGGAACAAGAATAAAAAAAATTGCCTCAGTCTTGAAAGATTTCTCCTTCACTGACCGAGGACAGAAAAGATTAAGTGTAGTAACATAACAGAGGAGAAATTCCAAACGGCTAAGATCAAAGTGTAATATCTGTTCTGATACCTTACTACATCTTTTCTGTTCTCAGTCAGTAAAGTAGAAGTCCTTTTAGACTTAGACACTTTTTATTTTAATTTCAATTCAGAGTGTCCCATTTTGTGGAGTTTTAGTTTCCCTATATAAAAAAATCGACATTGTGTCTAACTCTGTCCTTGCTGGGAGGTAAGTAAATAGGAACTTACTCTACGTGTTGGCTTTCTGGCTATGAGTAAAGTGTAGTATCGGTTTTGATACTACACTTCATCTTTTCTGTTCCTGGTCAGTGAAGGAGGTGTCCTTCTAGACTTAAGTGAATTTTATTTTTGTCACAATCAAGAGTGCCCCTTTTTGGGGGGAGCTGGATTTCCACACAGTAAAAATGGACCTTGTGTCAAACTCTGTCCTCGTTGGGAGGCAAGTAACTATATACACCATTATGCATCATATGTTACATGTTTTATTAACATTTCATGTCAGAAATATCGCATATTTATTTATTCATATTGTAGAGTGTGATTCGCCATAGAAAATAACTATCTTTGTACAATGCTTGCAGAGAGAGTGGCCAATATATGAATGTTCGTAGGAAAGATAGGAAACATGTGTTATATTTATTTACCTCTTCTGCGAGAGGTTAGACACGACGTCTGGTGAGGTTTGGAAAAGCCAGGCGACTAGGTGAAGTACACCTTGGCCTAAGAAAAATGTCTGAGCAGCCCCGTCGGCATTCCCTGGTAGGAGCGCTTCAAACGATTAGCAATAGCAATAAAGAGAAAAAGTAAAGCCTGTGATTGTAGACCCCCTAGAGCTGAACAGAACCACACCCCAGCCCAACAGAAACACAGCCACTGTCAAACTGATTTAAGACGTATCATCTACTAGTACAAACTACGCATACGCAAGCAGTGTTATATAATGGCGATTTCACCAGGAATACTGGTGATTCTTCGATGGTTCATCCAACACATCGTTTTCCTTTGCGGTACTCGTAAAATTGACAATATTGTCACTTATATGTGACGATATTTACAAGAAAATTAAATGAGTATAGTTCTGATTTTTATGTTACGTACTGATACTTTCTTTCATAAAAGGGGAACTTGATATCTTACAGGATAGAGTAAAAGTACATTCTCTTTATCATCCACGGATCTGAGATAGTATTTTATACTTCATCCTAAACAACCGACGTTCAAACCGACTGATCATCTCAATGTTTGACACACGATTCATCAAGTGCTCGACTGAGCTACAATATCTCGTTCCTCATTGTAAGACATTCACAGACATTCACAGCAAGAACTCGTTTTCTGCCATAATAAAAAAAGACTTGCCTTTCTCCGTGTCCCTAGCATCAGCCAGCATTTCTACCAACCGCAAAGGCTTCCCGTCTGATTACAACATGGTCTTCTTTAAATCCAATGTCAACAGATTCCTGTCATGAACCTTGCCTACAGTACTGAAATTTAGTCCATTCTATCAATAATTCTCTCATGAGGTTCTTCATCTCTCAACTGACATCATTCCGTCTTATTAACTTTTATCTCCAAGTAGCGTTCGGTCTTGAGCGTACATTGCACAAGCCATGAGTGTTCGCTCGCCCGAATTCGGTGTTTGATTTCGACACTAGCCGTAGTGTTAGTCATTTGGTCTATGCCATGACTGTAACAAAAGGATATTTCTTCCAGATAAAATCACAACTCAAGTTTAAAAAAAATAATAATATTTTATTTTGAGGGGTTACAATGATTGTTGGTTTTTCTACCGAACGACAAACTTGCAATTACAATAAACATCTCTTCCACCCGAACACAAACAGTACCTCCGCTTAAAATACCATCTGTCTTTCAGACCAACAGAGAGCTAACTCTGCCCGTTTTGCTAAAATATATATAGATATCGTCATTCGCAATAGGCCACACAGAAAGACTACTTGATAACTATCGGCTGTCTAATCTATGGACATAAACCTAGACTAGGGTATATATTATCTAGAGTAAAATTAATTCTTTAGGATATCAAGTAGCTCGCAATCACAGCATGGAATCTCACCTTAAACAGGCAATCACTTTTCCAAGTATAGACATACAATTCTGGGTGGTCAAACCCTGAGTCAGACATTTTTCTAATCACAGGCTAATCATCTGCTAGTATTGCAACCTTATTAAACATCGGCATCTTTACAGATCCATTAGTATAAACACAACTAGTCGTTGGGATCAGGTAACTGTTGAGACTTGGAGGAGATTTACGCACACGGAGTGATTCTGTTTTATTTCATATACTTTACTTAGTTGTTACTTATTTATCGATTTACTACCAGAACCTTTCCGTTGTTTTTCAAGTTTATTTTTTATTTATGTTCTTCCTTTGATCAAGGGTGATCAAAGAAAGAGAAGTAAACATGGATGGTCGACGTGCATTCTGGCGAACGGGTGGTCGGGTTGCTTTGCAGCGGTGATTGGAAACTCGGCGATAACCCTACAAAGGAAATGATTCGATTAATTCAACTTCTATTGTTTCGCTGCCGTCTTCACTCATTTGTCTCTCGCCCATGATTGATTCCCAAAAGGCCAAGGCTCTTATTTCAATCGGTTTTTCCCCTCTCTCCGCCCGGCTTACAAACACAGAAAATACCATTGACACACCCATACACGTGTCGATGAATTGGCATATTAATAGACAAACGATACATGTATTTATATAACACATCGAGGTGCAAAGAAGATTTTGCAAGAGTGACGCAGGCTAAAACAGATATAAATCAATAGGTGTTTCATCAAGTGTATATAAAGTGAATAAAATAACTGTGGATTGATTTGCAAGATTGTGACTTGTCACTATTCTCAGTTGCAGAGACTTATATATATATATATATATATATATATATATATATATATATAATTCTTTTAGTAGCATCATATACACAATTGTTTACATCATTGTTTTTAATATTTCTGTGTTTAACATTCAAACTTCATGATCGGTCATGTGCCATTTTTTAATTTCTTGACTTTTGTTCGGTTTTCTGATGATGGAGGGCTATTGTTTGGAGTAAAATACTTGGATTATTTTTGTGTACATTCAACTACTCTAAAACATGTTATTAAATTATAGAATGGTAAAATTTTCAATATATATATATATATATATATATATATATATATATATATATATATATATTTATTACTTCTTTGTAATATAGCAGGAAAAATCTCAACACAGTGCTCGATTAATTAAGAATTAAAGTTAAAAATTAAAAATTAAGAGCGTAATATTTATTTATTTTGGTACAGAAGAATTAGTACAACATTCGCACCGTTTGTTTCAAGCACAGAATGCCTTAGCCATCCGGCTCTCTTCAGCTTCTGTTGTCAATGATAACAGAAGCTGAAGAGAGCCGGATGGCTAAGTCCTTGTGTGCTTGAAACCGACGGTACGAATGTTGTACTTATTTTTCTGTACCAAAACAAATAAATATATGTATATATATATATATATATATATATATATATATATATATATATATATATATATATATATATATATATATGTGTGTGTGTGTGTGTGTGTGTGTCGCTTAACTTCGCGAGAGGGATGGTTTATTGCCTGTCAACTAAGGTACCCCTATCAGGCAATGCCGATGGGTCCGTTAACTACTTCCCTTGGAAGAGCTGGTTTTCCTTCCATTAAACTGAGCTTGTGTCACATCTTACTGCTGCACGTCTGTCCTGTGCAGTTCTAGGAGGTCCACCCTCCCAGGCTTTGCCTCCCCTCTTTGGGGAGGAGTAAGTTTATTGCTTACTGTCTGAGGCGCCCCTACCGGGGAATGCCGATGGGGCTGCCCAGGCAATTTTTAAATGGCCAGAGTGCTCACCTCTCGAGCGCTGGCTTTTCAAACCCCACTTTCTCGACCCGATCTTGGGTCACATCTTACTTGTGGGAGTAAGATAAAACTGGCCTTGTGCCTAACTCCTGGGGAGGAGTAAATAAAACATCTTACTGCTATGCGAGGCACGTTTATGAACGGCTATTTTACGACTCTTCTTTTCATATCAACCTAGGAATCCTCAGCGCATTCTTATTCTAAGGTCTGGTTCACAAAGAGCCCAAACCGTTTTGTCTGAATTAAGTATGATTCGGTTCGATACAAAGAAACACTTTGTCAGTGCCAATGTAATTTTGTATATGTCTCTCTATTATTTTCATAATATTAACATGAAAATTATTTCACTCACTTATGAAACGAATTGTTACTCTTTTACAAGTACAATAACTTTAAACCAACTGAAATATGATATTAAATAGTCGCAATTAAAGTGTCTTTTTATGTAGTTTCAAATGCACTGCACATCGAGTTAAAATAATAAAGTCGATCTATGTTTAAAAAAACAAACAAATTTATTTTAGCATCTCATAAAGTCGAATTAAATACCTTTTTACTTGCTTCGTATCCGGTTCACTAAAATGTCATCACAAAGTTTTGATCGATGTACTCATAACAATTACACTTGATTTAAATTATTACTCAACTTGGCACGCAGTTAGGTAATAACTTCAATCTCTCTATATAAAGTAACGTACCTTTATGATGTGGAACCGGCGGTACGCAAAGCACCAAGAAACGTGTTAAAGTCATCTGAAAAATCGCTCAGCATGACACCTATGGTAAAGACTAATTAAAAACGGGTGGAATGGGCAGACGATTACTTAAAAGTTCTTGATGTTCTAAGAGGAAAGCTCGACAAGTAACTGTTTATATTAGACGAAGACGACCATGTTGTAGTGGGTTTGGAATCAATCTGGTGGTATTGTGTACCACAGATGGAATGTTCTTGGAAGAAACTTAATTTGTGAAAGTTCCGTTTAATTCTTGGTACAAAGAGGGAGAGAGAGAGAGAGAGAGAGAGAGAGGGGGGGAGGTAGAGAGCGAGGGAGCGAGAGACCGAGAGCAAGAGCGAGAGGAGGCGTTGTTTGCTGTAGTTGTAGCCAGACGAGTTCTTGCTTTGTCCATCACCTACTATGAACATAACGATACAGTAAAGATGGTGGTTAAGTGGATAGCGACACAGACTGAAAACCTGGTTGTACCAAGTTCGAATCCAGATCGTTCCACAGAAACACTTTCATCAAACCTACACCTGACCTTGTATCTAACCTCCTAGAAACGAGGTAAATAAGATAACGATACAGTAAAGAGAGGCTAGCAACATATCTTCTGTGTTAAAAGGTTGCAGGGAGACACCTTGTTGCGAAGTCGGTTCTGTAAACTGTCAAGACGAGAAAGGGTGCCCCGAGCAGCACCTCAGCAGATATGACAGCAGTACTCCCTCTATAACAAGTATTTGTTGATATCGGATTTGAAGACGATTATTTTGTACACTTTCAGGGCAATAAAGAGTGCTTCGAGTGGCACCTCCCGAGATGTGGCAGCATTTATCCATCTTAGGACGAATCTGGTAGATAATTTCATCAGAAGTCAGGTACTTTCTGAAGCGGTAGAATCATCCAACCATTGTTTCAGCAACCTTAGTAACAGATTTTATTTAAGTCTTCTATTTCAGGTATGGGGTAAAAGTCGGTACTAGAAGCTTATAAAAAGAGTACTACAAACACGAATAGTACCTCCACCGCTACCCTATCAGAATACGTTTCCGTTAGTAAAATTTTACCACAGGACGCCATTACTGATGCTATTTGCTAATCATTTCGGTAAAAGTAGTAATAGCATGAATAGTTGTATAACGATGTTGTATAGTGTTTGTCATCTGTAATGTCTCTTTATGTTTTTACATATTCTTTTTCACGGATATAATTAAAGCACATTTTTTTGGCGTTGCCTTTGTATAAATATTTTCAAAAACAATATTTTAATAAAAACAAAAGATAATAACAAAAAATGTTGAATTTATTAAACGTGTGATCTTATTTAGAACTAATTTTAGTAAGAATATATCGCTTCAGCTATTTTTATTGCTACATGTATTCACCTACATGATAAAGAAAGAAACTAAGAAGATTAATGTTAACTCATGTTAAGATAACTTCGTTTTTTCGTTTGTAAATTAATATTTATGAGAGAAAAATATTAATCAAATAAAAAAATATTCAAAATTATTCTAAATATATTACAAAATGTCATCGCGGTTAGAAGTGATCTAGCGTTCCGCTTCCAAATCCTGGGATCGATGCGCTTGCTACGTATAGTTGCACTCATGTGTCGTGAAATAACGAATCGGGCGTATGTTAATAAAAAACATATATATATATATATATATATATATATATATATATATATATATATATATATTAGCAGCAAATAATTATCGAAGCAGGTCTGGTTAAAGGCAACGGAGCTTTCTTGGTAGTTTCTGAATTGTCTTCTTGAGTCTGCGAGCTATCTTTCGTACATTTAAAAAAACAACTACATAGGAAATGAAATGTTAACTCCTGACCACGATCTTTAAGATCGAAAGCGCTTGAGAGAAACAAAAAAACAAATTTCGGATCCATTACTGTCCTTATTTACATTTCCAATTTTTACTGATAACATGCATACCAGAAACATATGTAGCTTTCAAACATTACGTTTAAATCTCAAATACGAAAAAATATGTGAAACGGAATTTTTTGGAAAAAAATAATAATAAAATAAAAATGCTGGTAGCATCCCTTTTTTCTCTTTTGTTTTGTTGGACCTACACTATATATATTAATAGAGTTAACGATAAGTGAAGTATCGCTAAAGTGATCTATCGTGATAAAGAAAAGCTCAATACGTTGAGTAGAGCAATCAATTTAAAGAAGGAAAGATGAAAATAAATAATTGCATGAAATTATCTAAAATTAATACAAATTGTATTACATCGAAAGTTCAGATGCAAGGAGTTACACTAATCCTTAATCCATGCATCTGAACTTTCGATGTAATAAGATTTGTATTAATTTCATGCAATTTTTTATTTTCATCTTTCCTTCTTTATATATATATATATATATATATATATATATATATATATATATATATATATATATATATATATACATACACATACACATACACATATATATATATATATATATATATATATATATATATATATATATATATATATATATATATATATATATATATATATATATGGATGGAGAGAGAGGGGGGCGAGAAATTATTTTATTAAAAACTATACATTATTATGTCTATTGAAAGTGCCCGGGTCTCATCAATCTGATCATCCTAGATCTAGGATAAAATCCGGCTGGTGATCGTAGACTGATTCGTCATCCCACTTTCGTTATCGAAGTTTCCGAACACGGGATTAAGCACATCTTACCGGGCGGTATTAGCTGGTGTTCCACACAATATTTATCCCGTATGTTTAAAAGGCTGCTTGTTGCTAGCATTTGTTTAAGTGTGGAGATTTTTATTAAACGTTTTTTTTACTTAAAATTGATCTTTCTGTGATTACCAGCCAAATTTACTCCTAAATTGATAGAAACCCGAATATTTTAACAAATTTTAATGTAGAGGTTTTAAATAAAATAATTTATATTAGCACTTGTAGATACTTCGATCGAGTACTTCATATGTTCTTTCAACTAACTTATGATACATGCATACATATATATATATATATATATATATATATATATATATGAAAATACATGGATTAAGGATATGAAGCTCATTGTTTGAATTTTTGATGTTCTAATAAATATTGTATATTTACAATTTTTTATTCTCATCTTTCATCTCTTGAATTGATTGCTCTATTCAATATATTGAGCTTTATATTATCACGATATATTATTATTAAACGATAATCCAATTATCTTTAATTTAATTCAACATTTAAATATTAAATATTAAATATTATATATATATTTATATATATATTTATATATATATATATATGTACAAGGCAATCTACTAAACTAATGAACGGATGATTATTATTTTTGGAATATATATTTCAGGGAACGCGGTGAGTAACATGGGTACAATATTCTCTTGTAAATATTAACATTTAAGAGATGCATATATATATATATATATATATTTAAACCAAAAGTTATGCACCGATCATTATGGATGTTGGAATATATATTCTCGGCAACCCGGTGAGTAGCATGCGCACATTATCCGTTTATAAACTTTACTATTTAGGGTGTGCACTCCCCCAAACTCTGTCCTCCCCGAAACATTTAAAATAAGTAAGACACAACAGTTTAATAGAGAAAAGAATTGTTCACATAAAATTTAAAGTTATATTAAGTAATACATGAAAGAAATCGGTGAAACCCCATGAGCGTCAATAATATGTATGTGCTTAGTATAATTCCAAACTATTAAACTTATCATTGTGAATTATGGAAGATGTATTCTAGCCGAGTGTGATAATTCACTAATACTCTCACCCCTCCCTTTTCCACTGCTGCCTTAATGGTACCCACTCAAAGCTTTCCATATTCATTTCATTCTTCACCACCACTGACTTCTCGCAGCCTGGAATATCCTCCAGCGCTCACAGTAGCCACGGCTACTACTTTTCCTTATCACCCCATCTTGTCAACTCAAAATTTCGATGTACTTGCATGACATTTTTTCTTCAAATTATCATCCTGAGGAAGTCTTACAATAAAGACGAAACGTTGATGAATATATAAAAAATATCTCTTGTTTTTTTTCCTTTTTCATTTCCCATTACGTTTGATTACTCTCATCCTTCCTTTCTCATATATATATATATATATATATATATATATATATATATATATATATATATATATATATATATATATATATATATAATAGAACAATAGTTTGGGTTACGAGTCTTTGCTTTTTCTTTTCTTTTGTCTAATATTTTCTTTTTCTTTAACTCTCTCTCTCTCTCTATTTTCTTCTCTGCTTTCCTGTCCATCTCTTACATTCCCCCATACTCCGCACTCCAAAACAAAGCAATAAATACTGAAATCATAATAAAAGCAAACCATAAAACATTGGCAGCATAAATACTGACCAAATGCTGTCATATTAACGAATAAAAACGGTCATATAAAATGCTTGGCTTCAGTTTCGCACGCAATAGGACGACTATCGACAAACCACACCCAATCACTGGACCCCCGCCACCCGTCCTGTTCTGCATGCCGGCCGAGAAAGATTCCATCCCTTTTTTTTCTGGCCTCGCCCGATGGCGCTCAAAAATCATTGTCTATGTTTGGATTCAACTTATATATATTAGAAACGGAAAAAAGAAAAAAAACAAAAAAAAACTCGTCAAGGTAGATATAGATTGTTCTACTTCTTCCGCCAGTTCGTTCTAGATGTCTGCTTACGTGATATATGTGTGTCATTCTTAACTTATTGTTATTTATTTGTGCTGTAGTTTTCTATTATTCGTGAACACCAAAGACAAGAGCGACGACCCGATCGTTCTGTGCGCCGTTTCAATCTTAAAGGGTTCAATGTAACATCAGGTGATATTGGATGTTCATTTGCACGTATCTGCATATAAAGTTAAAATTAAAAAATACATATTTAAAACAAGCAAAACACTACCCGCCTTCTCGCGGTTATTAATCTGCTCTTTACTTAGATTACATATCTTTAATATACACCAATTATAATTCAAAAATCTAATAGTTTTCATTTAGATTATCTTCCTTGATAATTGATACACATAATATTAAAAGAAAGTTTAGGTAATTAAGTGTTTCATTTTATTTAATACTTTCTTTCTTTACACTTAACATTGATAAAATTATTGTATATATATTGGAAATAGGACAATGCAATTACAAAATAATAATACCAAATATAGTTTTATTATAAACTGTTTGAATATAGTAATGCGAATTAGGCATACAAAAGATGTGTTTTTATCTTTGCTTGCTACTAAATATACAGGGTGACTAAAAAAAAACGGGCCCCAACTTTAATTAAGCCCCGTTTCTTAGTGTTTCGTCCGAATGAAATGAATTTTTGGTCATAACTAGTTTATTATATTCAAAACATCACATCAAAACACTAGGGTTTTTGTCCGTTTCTTCTCCGTTCTACAGCATGTGTTCTAGATGGCCTCCATTTAGCTCCGTGCATTTCTTGAGGTGCAGAACGAAGTAGTCCATGATGTTTTTACAGACTGAATTGGGAATGACTCTCATCTCCTCCCTGATGGCTTCCTTGAGTTCCGTGATGGTTCTGGGTTTCCCTGCGTACACTCTGCCCTTAAGATAGCCCCAAAGGAAAAAACCTGGGGAGCTTAGGTCCGGGCTATGGGGTGGCCACTCAAAATTAATCTTGAGACTGATGTCTCGGCCTCCGAAGTTCTCTTTAAGCTAATCTCGGGACAGGTCTGAGGTGTGAGAACTGGCTCCGTCTTCCTGGAACCAGAACTTGCTCATGAGCGACGGGTAGAGGACCTCCACATACCGCTCCTTGGTGACTGTTACTGCTGCGCCAGATTCTTCGATGAAGATTGGTCCGATGATGCCTCTGACCGAGATTGCAGCCCACACCGTGCACTTAGGAGAGTGCAGGGCTTGGTGGATACTTCATTGGGTCTGGAGGACCCCCAGAAGACATTTGGCTTGGAGTTCGCCTTTCCGTCAAGATGGGAATGGGCTTCATCTGAGGTACAAAGGTGGTTAAGGAAACCTGGTGTCTCCTCGATCTTATCGAGCATCTTGACTGCCATAGTGCTCCCCTGCTTCTTGTCTGAGGCTGTAAGGGTCTGCAGCGTTTGTATTCTGTATGGGTAAGTCCTGATATCGTTCACCAGCACTCTTCTGCAAGTCTCACGGGAGATACAGAGGGACTGACTTCGCTTACGCACATAGCGTTTTGGACTCTCCTGGAGAGACTCTTTCACACTTTTGACCAGCTCGGCTGTCCGCTTCTTGCGACGTCCCGAGTGGCTTGGACGGTTCTCACTGGCAGCGTTGAGGTTCTCCACGGTCCCATACTTCTTGAAGTGGTCCACCCAGTTCTGAATTCTGCTTTTGGATGGAGCCTTTTCACATTCGAACTGATGCATGAAACTGTCCTGGGTTTTCTTAAACGAGACTGTCTTGTAGTAAAATTTAACACAGTGTATTCTTTGTCCCAGCTCCCACTGAGGTCTTGGTGTACTCACGGTCGTTGATTCTGCCATATCCTCTAAAATAAGGGCAATCGGTGAATAAATAAAGGAGATATAACATAAAGTGTACATGGGGGCCCGTTTATTTTGGGTCACCTGTATACAGTATTTCAAAAGACTATGTTGTGTTATTGATTTTAATAACAGTGAGCCGATTTGATGTGAAAAACGAAAACAGCTTTTGTCTTTATTTATTTAGATGATTTTGTTTGTTTTTTGTTTTATTTTGTTTTTTTGTTGACAAAAAACAAGACAGGCCGCCACTGTAGACGTAAGGGGCTACTGAGAAGAAAGAAAAGGGAGAAGGTTGGGGGTGTCAAACCAAATTGGGATCTGCTCAGCGAAATGTCTGTTTACACCCGTTTTAAACTTCTGCATGTCAGTACCGTCGCGGAAACAAAGGGCAGGGTGGGAGTTCCAGAGGCCCGCAGCACGAGGAAAGAAGCTATTTAGGTAAAAAGCTCTCCGGAATCTGGGGACCTCCACAGTGAATGGATGGGATTTAGTCAATTGTCGAGTTGGTCTAGTGAACCTATGTCGAGGGGGCACCAGAGAATCCAATGCATCGGAGCACAATCCATTTGTTTATTCTCTTACATACTTTAAAACCTTTTGACTTAATTAATACCGAATTAAGTCATTTTACTAAAAGGTTTTTTACACTCTAAGTTCTTAAAATCTTCAAATATGAATTCACAGAGTTTGCATGAATTAGTTATTCATAGAAAAATCTATGGGTATACTAGCGGATACAGTTAAATATTACAAACAGGACAATTATTATTTAACTCATGAATGAAACCTTGGCAGGTGTAACCATTTAAAGTCAAAGTAGAATTGGGAATAATATGAATCAAAATTTATTTTTATAGGTACTACCACTCCGGATCAAAGTAAACCTGGGAGTAATAGCAACTAAGAAGAGACCATGACAGGTAATACCACTATGGATCAGAGTGAACCTGGCAGTAATAGCAAGTAAAAAGGGATCATGACAGGCAATACCAATATAGATCATAGTGAACCTAGAATGAAATAGCAAACAAGAAAACACTATGACATGTAATATCTCGATAGATAAGAGTGTACCTGCCAGAAATAGCAACTAAGAATGGACCATGACAGGTAATACCACTATAAATCAGAGTGAACCTGAGAGTAATAGCAACTAAAAAGGGACCATCACAGGTAATACCACTATAGATCAGAGTGGACATGCAAGTAATAGTAACTAAGAAAGGGGCCATGACAGGTAGTACCACTGTAAATCAGAGTGAACAGTCAGTAATTGTATCTAAGAAGAGACCATGACAGGTAATACTACCATAGATCAAAGTAAACCTGTGAGTAATAGCATCTAAGAAAAGGCAATGACAGGTAATACCACTATAGTTCAGAGGTAACCTTGGTATAATAGCAACTCAGAATGGACAATGACAGGTAATACCACCACGGATCAGAGTGAACCTGGGAATAATAGCAACTAAGAAGGACCATGACAGGCAATGCCACTATAGATCATAGTGAACCTAGAATGAAATAACAACTAAGAATGGACCATGACAGGTAATACTTCTATAGATCAGAATCAACCTCTGAGTAATAGCAATTAAGAAGAGACCATGACAGGTAATACCACTATAGATAAGAGTGAACCTAGGAGTAATAGCAAATAAGAAAGGACTATGACAGGTAGTACTACTATAGATCAGCGTGAACCTGGGAGTAGTACAAACTAAGAAGGGACCATGACAAGTAATATCAGTATAGCTCAGAGTTAACCTGCATGTAATAGTAACTAAGAAGGGACGATGACAGGTAATACAACTATAGATCAGAGTGAACCTGGGATTAATAGCTACTAAGTAAGGACCATGATAGGTAATTCTACTACAGATCAGAGTGAACCTAGAAGTAATTTAAAATAAAAAAGGACTATGATAGGTAATACCAGTATAGATCAGAGTGAACCTGTGAGTAATAGCAACTATGAAGGGACCATGACAGGTAATACCACTATAGATCATAATGAACCTAGAATGAAATAGCAAATAAGAAAGGACTATGACAGGTAATACCAGTATAGATCAGAGTGAACCTGCAAGTAATAGCAACTAAAAAGAGACCATGACAGGTAATATAACTGTAAATCTGAGTGAACCTGTGAGTAATAGCAACGTAGAAAGGAACATGGCAGGTAATACCACTATAGATCGAGGAGTAATAGAAACTAAGAATGGCCATGACATGGAATGCCACTATCGATCAGAGTGAACTTGGGAGGAATAGCAACTAAGACAGGACTTTGACAGGTAATACCACTATAGATCATAGTGAACCTAGAATGAAATAGCAACTAATGAATGGACCATGACAGGTAATCCCTCTATAGATCAGAGTGAACCTGCAAGTAATAGTAACTAAGAAGAACTTTACAATTAATTCTACTACAGATTTGAGAGTACATGCGAGTAATAGCAACTAAGAAGGTCCATGAAAGGTTTTACCACTATAGATGCAAGTGCAACTGCAAGTAATAGCAGCTAATACCACAGGTAATACCACTATAGATCAGAGTGAACTTGCAAGCAGTAGTAACTAAGAAGGGCTCATGGCAGGTGATACCATTATAGATACAAGTGAACCTGGGAGTAATAGCAGCTAAGAAGGGACCATGACAGGTAATGCCGCTATAGATCAAAGTAAACCTATGAGATATATAATCTAAGAAGGGACCATGACAAGTAATCTTACTATAGATCAGAGTTTACCTGTGAGTAATAGCAACTAAGAAGGGACCATGACAGGTAATAACATCATAAATAAAAGTGAACCTGGGAGTAATATCAACTAAGAAGGACCGTGACAGGTAATACCGCTATAAATGAAAGTGAACCTGTGAGTAATAGCAACTAAGAAGGGGCCATGCCATGTTATAGCACTATAGATCAGAGTGAACTTGAAAATAATATCAGCTAAAAAGAGACCATGGCATGTGATAGCACTATAGATACAAGTTAACCTGTGAATAAAAGCAGCTAAGAAGTGACCATGACAGGTAATACCACTATAAATCAGAGTGAACCTGCGAGTAATAGAAACTAAGGAGAGACAAGGACAGGTAATACCACTATAGATCAGAGTTAACCTTGAGTAATAGCAACTAAGAAGGGACTATGACAGGTAATAGCATTCCAGATTATGAATATGGTGACATAACATTGTAAGTTGAATGTCTTATAAAGTCACCCTCTCTCTCTAATATACTTTGGCAAGGTATGTACCAAGTTGTTCTCTTCCTAGTTCTAGATAAAATAATTATCTCGTCTATCTAGCCGCACTAGAACAACTAGTCTATATTGAGGAAATCTAAAAAATAATATGCCCCACCCGCTTCCAGTTCTTTTAGAGTTACCATTGCCACTGGACCTAAGCAAAGGCATGCCAGGTAAAGTAAGGTTGGAGTTTGCGCAACCTTTGTTTCACTTTAAACTCTAAATCGCATCGCATCATTTATGAGTGTATTATTGTTTCTTGAGACAGAATTGAACGAGTCATAAAGAAATGTCATGACTGTTATTTGATTATGATGATAATGATGATAATGAGTTTGAAAGAATGTAAGCCAATGGTGAAGGATGGATGTGGGGAAAATATAGTTGGATTACAAAGGTTGGTATGAAGTTTTGTTACCTTGCTGATATCATAAGTACACATGGAAGAGCTGTGAGGAATGTCATTACCAGAGTTTGGAGTGGATAAGAAGTTCAGGGAACTTCTGCTATTACACACCACTGTTAACCAAGGGAAGAACTCAGGCATGTGTTCACAGTGTGACGAGATATGGAAGTGATACCTGGCTAGTGAGTGGTGAGGACATGCGTTGCTTGGGGATGATATGGGAATGACACGATAAATGTGTATTGTTATTCTCACAGACGGGCTTAGATCTTAGTAACCCAGATGAAAATTAAATTTGCATAGTATTAGATGTGTACAGAAGAGGACACTTTGTTAGTATTGTCACATCGGAAGAATGGATGAGAGTTATTGGCTTAGTAGACGTAGAACAGTTGAGGTAGCATGGTTAGTTGGCAGGAAAAGGCAAAGAAAAGCCTGGGAGGAAGTGATAAGGATGAATTTGAGAGAGAGAAGGATAAATAAAGACATGCCCAGAGATAGGTCAGTTTGGAAATCGATTTTTTAAAGCCACAGTTACGGATAAATCAACACACACCAGTATGAAAAACGAACGTTAAATCGATGTTGTGTTTATTGTTATTTTGTTGTTGTTGTTGTTGAGATGATGATGATGATGATGATGATCTCTAACCTTATCGTCAGCCTAGTTTTAAATAATCAAATAATCTTAGATTAAAGCAAATCTTCATGTTGGTACTCGACACTCTATTGTCTGGCATCCATCGATATTGAACGAAGTTTTAAAAAGAATTCACACATAATTGACGCTAGTATACGATCTGCGAATGGAATTATATTTTTCATGAGAAATATTGATCCTGTCGGCGCCAGTCATTCGTGTCCTGTGGGATTGCGTCTCATTTACAAGATTTAATACTAGTTATTTTAGGAGAAATCATTTTTTATAGTTTCCTCCATTTAACATTCAACTAAATTACAGAAGAGATATCAGAAAACACGCCAGGCACAACAAGCGTTAGGGCAATATCATACGTCTGAAAGGTTCTGACACTTTTTAGTTTTTTACAGAACAAACATATTAACAAGTTTAACTCACCAACAGCGTCGAGGATAGTTACTACCACTACTACTACTACTACTACTACTACTACTACTACTACTACTACTACTACTACTACTAAAATGATAAAGATGTTGACGGTTGTAAAAATCACATTTAAAATAAAAAGATAAGAAATCGTAATTTTTATCACAGAGAGGTCCAAAAAGACGTACCCGTTTTATGATCCCCCTTTTCTATGAACATTAATTAACACGGGCATTTATTTTTCAATAGAGATTGAACAGGCATCAATATATTCCGTGCAGGAGAGGATCAAGATTGTAGAAGTTTACTTCGCGATGAAATCGGTTGTCCAAACTCAACGACAATATCGGAGGGACTTTCCAGAGAAAAACGCTCCAACCAGACTCACAATAAAACACCGCTGCACAAGTTACGGGAGACAGAAAGTGTACACGATAAAACTGGAGGTCGCAGTGATCGGCCACGGTCAGTCAAGACAGAAAATAACATTGTGACCATGATAAACGGTTTGGAGGGTCATTACAAACTTCAATGTGCGAGTCGCCACAATGATTCAGCCCCAAAGAGCTTGGATCGAGCACATTATATTGAGCGCTATTTAGCTGTACTCGCAAAATAGTGGTATATGGGGAAAATACTTACGCCACACAAAACTTACATGTCCATAAAACATTATAAAGTTTTCCTTTCAATAACAAATCTTACTTTATCTCAAATGATTATATCATTTTAGACCACCCTTCATTTAGATTATTCGGACTACTGTTCTCATCTTGCATGTTATTTTCACAACGTTTCGGCCGATGTAACTCCCAAATAATACAAATTATCAACCATCATCTAATAAATTTCGAGAAATAATCTTAATTAATTCTTTCTAACATATTCCCTTGTGTAAAATCTCGAATGACTTTGTGCCGGACTAGGTTGATCCGAATATCTAATATTTCAGGAGAAGTAGAAATTTGACCACGATAAAAAACGAACACTTTGATTTTTCATGAGTAACAGTGAACAAACATCATGCTATAAGTACAGGTTATCGTAGGCATGGAGTTGTTACGTCCATACATATAGAACCGAATCACATAACATGAAACAGTGGAGATTACAGAGAAGTGTCGAGAAAGAAACTGTTGCCTATTGAGGAGCATCACAATACTTAATGATGAGAGTACACTCGTTCACTATTTGCTTCACTGTGAAAACCGTATATACTATACCAGTGTACACTCTCTGTTGTGACGAAACAAGTTATGCTTCGCCAGTGTTCGCCCTAATATTCATATGGAATCATAGAGTAATGTAATTTTTCATATATAAATTATTATTTTCATTTCTGCTGAATTCAGAAACATCTACAGTTTACTTTTTATTTCTAAATTCATTACAGGCGGTGGGGGTGTATAACTTGCTATTTAATTTCTCGCTTTCTCTTCACCACTTGATATAATTTCGTCCGGAAGCTAGAAACAAGCACCTTTTTACACGCTTACCTTTGTATGACGGGACGGATATATATTTATTTATATACAAATAAATACACGTTGATCTTTATTATAGAGTGCAGGGTGTATGTTTAAAAGAGTCAGAAATAACGTATTTTTTCTCCGTTCAGATTAGATAAAGAAGGTCGTGAGAGAAAAAATAAAGTGTCCAGTTGCTCGAGCAGGGTTACGTGTTGGATAGTAGAGTATATTTGCAATAGTCATTAAGAAATTAATTGTTGAATGGTAGTGTAATAATCATTGATTTAACGAATATTCAACGGGTCCGTGTTCATCAGTTCATATTAAACCAGCTACGATGGCAAACTGGTGTAGAGTTCGAATATCCGAAAGAAATATTGTCGTTGTAGACAGAATTTAACAAAACAAATATTCCAGAAGCGACTACATTTTTGTTCACAGTTACTTTAACACTTCAAAAGTAAGTCAACATGACTAATTGTCACCTTTCCCTCACTCCAAATTTTCAATACAGAAATGTCCGAAAAAATAAATAAATAATAACAAAAATGCAGAACGACAAAATATAAACAAAAAATGGCACTAAGCATTTCGGAAAACAGACGCCAAAGAAACACGTAAACATAACTTGACTAAAACATTTAGACTAACACACACTATAAACACCCTAAAAGTAAAAAAAAGCAAGAAAAATTCAAACATCGTAAAATTTGCAACGTAGAAATAAATAACAATAATCATCTTCCCAGAATAACACAAACTCCTAAACAAATGATCAGAAAACATATATAAATTCAGATCAAACCACCTAACTTTAAAATCAATAATTCCAAAAAAACAAAATTCAAAGACAACACCAAATAAACAAAATTAAATAAATGAAGTTAACATATGAAATAACTAAATCAATAAGCCAAAGTAAATAAAAAGTAAATGAATAGAAATAAGAACTGATTAAATACACAAATACAATAATAAATCATAAATTAAAAAAATATATATAAAAAATAGTCACACTGCAGATCGCAACTTGACTGAAATCAAGTCATCGATCAGTTTAAGTTGAAACATTAACGTTCCTACACCATTGCGGTCAGAATTCCTAATCCCGAAAGACCAGTGTCTTTCTCCAGAAGAGTCCAGATCATGACATGTGACTTTATAGCTCAATGCTTGCCCTCTGGCCTAACCAGGGCATTTTTTCCAGCAGGTTTATCGTGTCAGAATACATGTCCAGCCAGCGCCAAAGGTCGATGTTGAACAACTACGAATTGTTTATGACAGTCTCGTCTCGATATGTTGTAAATGACGAGTAGCATTTTGGTGTATGATGGTGAGTTATATCGATCGAGCCACATTTAGTGTTGTCCAAGGGTCTGATCCGTAGAATGAGGTGGTTTCCACTAATGCATTGAGAACTTTGAGTTTTGTCTCATTCTTGATAGTAGCTTTCCAGATTTTGTTTGCGCTCCACGTCTGGCCAATACACGTATTCATATCAAAAACAGAGTATGTAAACCATCCTAGATATTTGAAGTCCTGAAAAAGTTTGACTTGTGAAACATTTGAAAAGACCAGTGTGGTTATTGACATTCCGACATTCTGTTCTGCCGTCTTCACCCTAATGAAAATACCCTTCGCAGATTCAATGGTGTTTTCAAGAAAGCGATATCATATACATCATCGTGATCTCCTAGAACTTCAGCTCGATGACGGCGACGGCGACGGCGACGGCGACGTTTCATGGTGAGATCATTCGCAGCAGTGATTGCAAAACAAATAATGAACCAGAAGTGAGCAAGTTAGTCTACCTCCATAACAAGCTACTAAACGTGAAACGTCTACCGGATTGCAAAAAGACCACACTGAATATCGTCCTTCTGCTGATTTCCTTCTGATAATTCTGCATACAGAAACTCCTACAAATGTTACATTATCAAGTTTGAGCGGTGGAAAAGCAATACTTCGTTAGATAACGAGTTACTTGGACGTCGCACGTTACACTAACGTACAGTTTCGCCCTCTTCAGCATTTGACATCAACGGGAGAAGACGTGTCACGTGACCAGTCTTGAGATGTTATCCTCACCCGATGTAGAGCGAAATATGGTTATATAAATAAATGTACGAGAACAATCCACAGCAAGGATATGTGATTCCAATTTATTCTAATTTTCTGTTCAGTGTTAAAATGCTTATTCTTAGGACCCATATTAGGGCTCGTAAAATCGATTGTTCTCAAAACTTATTTTAAATGTGAGACGTACTAAACCGGTTAACACCTGTTTGAGTATATTTACAGGAATCTCCCGAACTTTAAACAAATAATTTCTTTCCGTCTTACCTGACACAGCTTGGGTAGATTTTGTTCGTATTAGTCTCGGATACGTTCTCGACAATCAGTTTGACAGTGGCTTTTTGGCTGTCACGCTGAAGTATGGTTTTGTTCAGTCGTAGGAGGACCAGCTTCCTAAGGTTTACCTTTTATCTGAGAAATAGCTAGTTTATTGTTAGTCAATCTCCTGAGGTGCACCTACCGGGGGATGGTCGACGAGGCTGCTCAGGTATTTTTTGCAGGCTTATCCTAGTGCACTGTTTTTTCTAAACCACACCTGACCTTGTGTAAACTCATGGAGAGTAGGGAAATTAAGCCGTCGCTTTTCTTACGCTAAACAGAGTAGAAAGTGATTCTTGGATTACTTTCAGCAGCCTCGTAACTCCCGCTTCCCTTACTCTGTCATTTAGTTCCACATTCCATGAGCGACGTTTCTGACAAAGTGAGAGAATTGCTGTTTTCTGGGTCGGAATCTATCTAACACTTATCGTTGGCCCGATTTTGACCTTGAAGTAGTATAATTTTAGCTCTTTAGATCAAGTGGCTTAATGTCTTGTCTGGAGTGATTTCCATAAAAATTCTTACTAGTCGAGGATTCGTCTTCGACAATCAGTTCGAAAGAGACTGGGCAGTGGTGACGGCGGTGGCTCTGTTTCTGTCGGGCTGTGATATTTGTTCTGTTTACCTCTATGAAGTATACACTCACATACCTTGCGTTTTATCTTTAGGAAAGAGTTAATGTTTGGATAACGACCTGAGACACCTCACCAGGTAATTCCGACAGTGTTGCTCAGGCAATTTCTAAGGAGTCAGAGTGCATCACCTCTTGTGCGCAGCCTTATTCTCCCAATCTTCTAGCCTTGTACCACATCTTCCCGTGGTGAGGAGGAAGGAAATGTAGAGTTCAGATTATCACAGAAAGGTTTCTGGCGCGTGGAAAGGCCATTACGCCGTTCACGCTTATAGTAAACCGATCCATTTCATGGAACTGGTTGTCACTTTTAAGAATTAGGAGTTCACAAATTAATTTCATTTGTGCAGTTTTTAACATCGACGTTACAAATGTGTAAAATTTTAAAATTTGATCCGGATTGTAAGTATTCACACGCTCGCACATACAATGTAAAAAACAGCACACTCATAGAATGAGATTAAAGAAACAATAAAAAAAGAAAAAAACTCGAGTTATTATAAAATTAATTTGTTACTGTCAAATAACTTAATTAGAGAATTATTTTCATTTGTACGCTATTCTCAACATTGAGAAATCCAGTTTAGAATATTTACATTTTTCACTGTTTTAGGCTACGACATTTGACATTGTAGATTGTAAAATGTTTATATATTAAACACCAATTGTTACGACAGACAAATATTTTGCGACTAGAGTGCAACCAAGATAAGAAATTGATATGTTGAGATCTGTTTCAATAAAAAACAGAATTACGATGGCTGCAATCTGACTGCAGTTACAACGACGTTTCGTCAAGGGAAAACAATAGAGATATGTGTGCCAGAGTTGACTACTCGATAAAAGGACTCTACGGAATTTAGAGTTCACTAGTATTAGTAGTAGTTTTAAATCGTAATTTCGCCAAAAGAACAACTTGCTTGACAATATTACATCTGCGATAAGGTTGACAAGGTCAAGTTTGCTGTTTTCACAGACAAGCGTGTTGATAGCTAAGAGTTGACAGCGAGCCGACATCTTCAATTTATAACAGCTGAAATATATTTTCGCGATATACGCCCTAGTCACATGAGAGGAAGATTCGCGCAAATCTGATATATATATATATATATATATATATATATATATATATATATATATATATATATATATATATAATATAATTTGATTGATTATAAAATGTATGACATAATATGATAATAAAGCTAAACAATTAACACTATGAAGAAAATGTATATCAGTGTGTAAGCTTTAATTTGATGTAATAGTTACAATAAAATGATTTTTGAAACGCGCGTACATATGGATAAACATAGCTAAGTGTTGAATTTCGGAGCTGTATTATAACATTTCATACTTCACTTAATTATAATATAAAAACCCTGTTAATCATTGAGCTTATAATTATTTACAGTATTTAATATATACTGAGTATTCATTAAGGTCTTACTTGTTAATAAATGCATTTTGTATTCTTTGATCTCCTGAGAATATCTTGGAACATTCTGGTTCGTAAACCTATTTTTTTTCTTTATATATAGCAATATTCTTCTCTAAAGAATATAGTTCTCTCGGTTACTGGTAGTGTTATAACAATAATATATGTCAACAAATAAAGCATACATAAAGCGCTATAAGCTTTTTTATGTAAGTAGCTTGTTTGTTAGCGTAACGGATTCGCCGCTTAACTGTTACTCGACTTAAGCGTAAAAGACGAAACAAATCATTTATCGGTTTCGGTTGCTCGACATCGATTAAACTCGCTTATCATAATACAATAAAGTTAAGACAACGCGAGTGAATTACTTGTTTATATGTTTGTGAATATGTTGATTATTTTTCTTTTTATTTTTTGTTAGACGATGTGTGTAAGAAAACAGAAAAGGTAAAAACACGCGATTATAGGAAGCAAAAAAAATAATCGGCCAATTGAATGTTGTAAAAAAGAAAATGACAAGAAAAGCAACAGTCAACCGCTGGTTTGTTTGGACAAGAGACAGTTTCCAAGTTTATAAACACTAAAGTCTCCAACTTTGGATATAATTGACATGTAATGACCTTTTAGTATTTGTCTTCAGACTCAGCAACCCAAACTAATGACGAAAAATGTCAAAGTTGAAAGAGATCAAATAAGCATGTTACAGTTTGAAAGTTTTACATTTGTTTGTTTGTTTGTTCAAGTTTTTAATTTTGTTAAATATGGTAAGTTTATTCAAGTCTGGAATTTTTACAAGTTTGGAATTTTTACAAGTTTTAAAGTCTTACATTTATTTGTCTGTTCTAGTTTGTAATTTTGCTCAATTATGTAAGTCTTTTCAAGTTTGGCATTCATACAAGTTTGTGAGTTTTAACTTTTTTTTCTGTTCAAAAGATTAAAAATTGCTCAACTTTTCTAAGTCTATTCAAGTTTGAAATTTCTACAAGGTTGTAAGTTTGACATTAGTCACTTTGTTCTCGTTTGAATTTTGTCAGTCTATTAAAATTTTGCATTTTTGACTAGTTTGTAAATTTTAAATTTGTCGTGTTTGTTCAATTTAGTAATTTTGTTCAATTATGTAAGTCTATTCAAGTTTGGCATTTTTACAAGTTTGTAAGTTTTACATTTCAGTCTGTTCAAGTTTGTAAGTTTTTCAAGTGTGAAAGTTTGGAAAGGTTTTCCAGTTTGTAAGTTTTTGTTAAGCTGGTAACTTTTACTTTTCTCAGTTTGTAATCTTTTCAAGTTCAGTAATTTTATGTCTGTAAGTTTCAACTTTTTAGAGTTTGTAATTTCAAGTTTGTAAGTGCATAAGTTATCTCAGATCGTATGTTAAGAATTTGTAAGTTTCCAGTTTGTAAGTTTGTGTAAGCTCTCAACGTTTAATTTTGTCGGTTGGTAATTTTTACAAGTTTTCTGGTTTCAAGTTCTGTAAGTTTGTAAGCTTTCTAAAGTTCGTAAGTTTCTAGTTTGTAAGTTTTTTGACATTTGTGATTTTTAGGATTTTAATATTTTTATGAGGTGAAAAAAGTATTTTCCATATTGTAACTATTTTTCTCAAATATAATGTTCATGAAAATTTCCTAAACCACTAATAACTCTACTCATTCTAAATTAAACTTTTAAAATAGTTTTAACTTTTGAGTATCAATTCTTATTATTTCTAGTTAACATTTTAGTAATTATTATGACTCATCAGTATTTTATCATGCTATCTAAATAAATAACATCTAAATAAACAATATCTAAATAAATAAGCAAAATAACTATATTAGAATTATTTATTGCCATAACTTTCAATACGGCATTTTATATTAACCTCATATTACAAATAGATTTTAAAACTTTTATTCGTCTAAACAAGGCAGATTGCCGGTGAAGGGTAAGTGACTACAGTAACAGGAGCCAGATGTATAGGGGGAAATTTGCGTTCGGAGTTGTGCAGCAACATGTTTGTTCACATTACATTCAAAGTTCTGCATGTTGGTACGATCGGGGAAACAAGAAGCAGGAAAGGAAAATATCTAAAATATGACATTGTATATGTAATGACCTATTACAATAACATTAGTAAAATTATTATTTTGAGAGTTTGTGATATATCTGTTATATAAACATGAATGGAATTCTATAAGAAATACAATTTTCGAGTGATTTTCGAAGGTGTGGATGCTGAAAAGAATTATGTTCGATCAAAATTAATGCACATGTGATTATGTTTTTTGTTATAAATATGATGTCACCGTAAAAATAGCATTAATTCCTATGAATCAGCATGGTATGACCGTCTAGAGTTTGCTGTTGGCATTCTTTAATTTTTGTTACTTAAATTCAAGATCAAAATGTAGTATCTGTTCCGATGGATACTACACCCCATAGACTGGTATTGTTTTGGCCTTCGGGGCTTGATTTACGCCAGTCTATGGGTCTGCCCTGTGCAGTTCTAGGAGGGCCACCCTCCTAGGCTTTGCCTCCTCTCTTTGGCGAGATGTAAGTTTATTGCTTACTGCCTGAGGCGCATTTACCAGGGAATGCCGACGGGGCTGCCCAGGCAATTTTTAATGGCCAGAGTGCTCACATCTCGGGCGCTGGCTTTTTAAGCCCCACTTTCCGACCCGACCTTGGGTCACATCTTACCTTGTGGGAGTAAGATAAAAATGGCCTTGTGCCTAACTTCCTGAAGAGGAGGTAAATAATACAAAGAACATTGCCACTAAGACGTAACGGACTACTCTGAATTAGGGGCCATATTTATGGGGGCATCTTAACGTGGAATTGTGCAGCAATAATTTTTTGATATCACATTTAAATTCTTGCCTGATGGTACATTCAGAGAAACAGGGAGCGAAGAGTGACTTCCAAAGGCAAACAGTTCTAGAAAAGAAGCTATTCGAATAAAAAGCTTTCCGGAATCTGGGTACCTCTACACTAAAAAGATGTAATTTTGCTTATTTTCGGGTTCGTCGGGGGTATTTACGTTGAGGGAGCACAAGTATAAGTTCGTCGTAGCACAATCCATCGGCGCACTTGTAAAAATAGCACAGCAATAAAACATTGCGGCGATGGTACAGGGGCTAGAGCTTCGCAGACACTGTGGTATCTCAGGGCCGGCGGGACAGTAATAAAAGCGGGGTGGGAAGGCTCTCCTAAAAAGGGGGGGGAGCGGTTAAACACATGCATATCAACTTAATTATTGATGATCGTAAAGTGAGGGGGTCAAGTCAAAAAGTGAGGGGGCTTGACCCCCCTGCCCCCCTGATGCCGCCGTCCATGGTATCTATTAGATTAGAGGCAGTTTTGGATCCTGTCTAAGAGAGAAAATATAGTGGTTGGTGCACTAGCCCAGATGTGGCAACAACGATCCATGCATGGGCAAATGCTGGATTTGTAGAGATATAGAACACTAGCAGGAAGGACTATGTGAAGGCTGACGACATCCACAGTGAAACTGGTGCTATAAGTCTACTGGATTCGTACTCGGAAAACCCAAGTTGTCAGTCCGTGTCGGTATCCATTTTACAATGGTCATCTATTTTGGTACAATTAAAAGTGATTGTAATTTTTCGGCAAACGTTTTAAGTGAAAGATGAGCTTGTCCGGATGTGTGTTTATTTAGGAACACTATTTACCTTCGATTAGTGTCGGCAAACAAGGAATATCGTTTGCATCAAACAATCTGGTCTTACCTAGCCCGATCGTCCTATCCGCGCTGGTGTCACTAGAAAAAAGAATTACAGGGCTTCTACAGCCGTTTTTATTTCAGCTAAATACGCCATGAATATATACCAGACAATTCTCGTCTTTATTAATTTGCCTTTCCTGTCACTTCTTATACACCGGATCACTATTAACAGATCACCTACACCCTCACTTACACATACATAGCTTGGTTTTATCCTGATTCTGAGAGACTTGAGCTTCCTGACTTGTACCTCTGATTAAAACTTGAAACATCCTGCCAGTCAACGTCGTGACAATGACTACCATATCAAGGTTTAAAATGCCATTGGAGAAACATTGAGACTTATGTGGATGTAAATACCTTATACCTGTTTCTTTAATGACTTGTTGAACTTTGCTATGTTTCGCGAAATAAATTTGATTTAATTTGATTTCATTTGGTTTATTTGATAGCTTTTCGCAGTGCTTGTAATAACATTCAGTATTAAAAAAAATGTTATTAAATGAATATAGATGACATAGAGGAAACGAATTCAGGCTCCGACTGTTTGTCATTTTTAAACACAGTCAGGTCACACATTTTTACTCTTACCAAAATCTGAAAAATAATTTCAAATAAAGATTCGAGATAAAAATAAAAGATATAAAAATTCAAGATAAAAATCTAATATAAAATAAATATACACTGTATTATTGAAATTTTTATAAGTCTAACGAGAAATCCGATAAGAGCAGAAAACAAATTATTGATTGGTAGGCGTTGATGGATTCTAAGTAAATTAAATAAACATAAGTGTTCTTTTAAAATGCCTTTACATACCTATGTCAAAATGGCAATAGTGTTACCTTTTGTCACCTCCTCATACGGACTGGATATAACGCAAGGAAACATTAATGCGAAGATATCAAGCTCTCCATTAAGAATTGGATTAGGATACATTTGAAAAAAAATGATCCAATACATAAGGATTACTTTACCCGATGACTAGAGATTGAACGGATATTACACAGTGATTCCAGCCCAAAGTGTAAAATGTTATCTAGTAACAATTAGGGAATTGACAGATTTTATCATGTAAACAACAAGATGCAGGGTCAGGCGGTTAACCTTTTGAGTCATCGCTTTTTTGAAGCTCTACGGATCTTCATCCTTAATTCGGGGGTCGATTGATTTCCAGAAAGTTGATTATGCTCTTAAGTTTTATTGTTTCAAATAGTTATCTCCTGATGTTAATCTTATAGAATTGTCTTCGTGTACGGGTGAGATTTTTGCATTTAACCAGAATGTGTTTTAATGTATATTGATTCTGTCATGGGCATGAAGATGGGGTTATTTTCACAAATTTTCGCCCGATAAAATCTAAGATCATTTCTAGGTGCATCTTTTCGAACTCGAGAACCTTTACGTCGGACTCGAAAACCGATACGGAATTACATAGAGATTAATGTAGTAATACTATTAGATTGTTTGAATTTCCCAAAATTCATACTGGCGCAACGGAAAATGGCGTTGAGTAAGAATCAGTTAAGTTTTCTTTCAACAGCCTCGTAACTCTCGCTTCTCTTATTTTGTCCTTTAGTCCTCACATTCCATGAGCGATGTTTCTGACAAAGGGGGAACAATTGCTGTTTTCTGTGTCGGAATCTATCCATCTAACACTTATCGTTGGCTAGTTTTTAATCTTAAAGTAGTATTTATTTTTAGCTCCTTACATCAAGTGGCTTTATGACTTGTCTGGAGCGACTTCCATAAAAAATGTATTCTGGAGGTTGAATGTGCAATGCTCATTACATTAAGCATAACTTAGAATAATAAAATTAAAAAAATACTTAACACTTCTACCCGGTCAAAGTTGACGGAACAAGAATGATCTAACCCTGTGGATGAAATAAGTGATCCGGTTCGAAATTCTGTATCAGTTCTCGAGTTTGACATAAAATTTCTTCAGTTGAGATGCACTTGAATAAGGTCTGAGGTTACATCGGCTGAAACGTTTTGAAAATAACAACCAAAATGAGGATACTAATTTAAATACTCCAACGTTATACAAATCATCTATCCTCATCTAAAAAATGTAATATATTTAGATAAAGATTCTTGTTTTAGAATGAAGGAATTTGTTTATCTATGTGTAGGCCGGCCAGAGTGGCTGCTTCTTTTTTGGTATTACTAGGAAGTCCTTTTTTTAACAAGTGGATGTATTTGACAAAGCTTTTTGCTGATTTTAGGTTTTAAGTCGATATATAGTTTATTATAGAAAGTATATATGGTATCTTCGCAAGAAAGAGACACACAACCAAGATTAAGGTGCTAACTTTTAAAGAAGCTTCAGCAGGAACACCCCATTAGGAACTAAGAAAGGGGATGGTACCTGTAACTGCAGGACGTCTCGTTGTCTCAATGAAACGGCTGTCCTGAATAGATACGTACCGAGGACAGAATAGACTAAATCAAAACAGTTACGTTTTAAAAACTTAGTTCACCCCAAACAAAACAAGTTGCCACTGTAGACGTAATGAGCTACTGAGAATTAGGCTGGAAGTTTAGGGGGTCATCCTAAATTCGAGGCTGTGCAGCAAGATGCCTGTTCATATTAGTTTTACATTTGTGCATGTCGGGACACAGGGGGACAGGGAGAGAGTTCGAAAGGCCGGCAGCTCTAGGAAATAAGCTATTGGAGTAGAAATCTCTCCGACATCTGGGGGCCTCCACAGTGAATAGATGAGATTTATCTGATTGTCAGGTTCGTCGAGTGTATTTATGTCGACGGGGCATCGGGGCAGCAAGTTCATCGGAGCACATTCCATTGAAGTACTTGTAAGACAAGCACAAGGATGCAACCTTGCGACGATGGGACAGGGGCTGGAGTTTGGCGGATAGTAAGGGACCTATCAGATTAGAGACTCTATTTTAGATTTTGTCTAAGAGGGAGAGACTAGTTGATTGCGCAAAACAAAAAGCGAAGGAATGACGGCCCTGAGTTACTTTCAGACCTCGGAATAATAAAATGAAGTTTTTTTTTATAAAAAAAAATGCATTTATTTTTTCAAAGTGAGATTGATTTTCGTCCGTCAAAAAATCGTTCCTTTTTTTGGGAAACAAAGTCCGTGGAGGTACCTATTATTTTCTTTATTACCCTCTCCCTCGAATTAAAAAAAGCGAACTAATTTTTTTAATGGTTGCACCCGAGTTTTTTTTTCTCTCTGTCTTATTATTGTTAGCCATAAATTGTAATCGAAACAAAAAACGTTGCGTTTTTTCTAAGACTTATCCTATTTTCAAATACTATTCGCTCACATAATTACTTCCAGCCGATTTCAATCCCTCCATGTTTGTCATCGACATGTTTATATATTTTTTAAAACATTTTTTTTCTTTTTATTTCTCTTACTTTCTATTCGGCTTTCCCTATCTTATTCCGAAAGAATCTGTTTCATTAGAACACACACTGTGATAATTACACCCTAGGGGAATTTGCAACCGTTTACACGCTGGTCACTGCCGGCCTTCAGATTTCCAGGTACCCGAATGCTATGGCTAAAAAGCTGAAACAAATATAAACCGCATAGAGAACAATAACGTTCAGGAGAAGGGCGGCAGGTTTCTTGCAATTAAAAAGTAAAGGGAGACTACTCATATTTGGGAGATTGATTATATTCGTTCTGGGAACTCTCCGTCAACTTTCAAGCACTCTGCTACCCTTCACGTCGCGTCTCTCACTCTTTCTCTCCACTCGCACACACAGTAACCCAAAGGGACACGCTAACACACACGCATACATACATATATATATATATATATATATATATATATATATATATATATATATATATATATATATTCTCGACTCTATAATAGAGAGCAATGTGTATTTATTTGTAAATATATATCCGCCCCATCACACAAAATCGGCGTGACGGAGAGAGAATGACAATATATTTCTATAATCAGACGTTTTCTTCCTTTTTGTTTTCTTTTCAGCTTTCTATACTGATTTATACGTTTTTTCGTTTTTTCAACTTCTCAATCTTGGAAGTTTAATTTCTTTCTCTCTTATTTATTTAAGTGATCCTCTATTGTTCGTCTTTCAATTTCATTTTTAACCACTAACATTGTTGATGTTATTAACATGTTCTTAAGATCCTGCGTAATCCTTTTAATGATGTGTAACCGCCCCTACATCTCAATAATTAAAGAAAAACAAATTAAATGAAGAAAATAAAAAAAGAAAAGTTAAGGTAGGTGTTTTATTCTTTCAGTCATCAGAAACGACTCGCGCTTTTTTCAACTCGAGTGTTATATATATATATATATATATATATATATATATATATCCCCCTTTCGAGTAAATCTATTGTCTCACAAATCACAAACAATTGAAATATATGAACGTTCATAACATATCATGCTGACCGTTTGTTTCTTTACGTGATCTGCTCGACCGAGAAAACGCCACTTGCAAACATGTTCGTTCATACCCCGAAAATAAGAATCAAGAGAGACAACGGTTGAAGACAAGAAGAGGTTTATTCGTCTGGGATCGTCTGTTCTCAATTACTGATTAATGGTGTGGGTGGGGGAGATAGAAAGAGGTCGATAATTACTGCTTAATCGTATCTTATCTGAAACCACAAGTTCACACGTGTGTGCTTTCAAGCATACAGGCGACTTCTACTCCTCCATCTCTCTCTCTTTGGGTCATGTGACGTCACATCCGTTTCTCGTACACAGGAGGTCGAGCTTTTATTCGAGTAGACTCAGTTGTCCCCGACTGACCCCTATTTCCTGTTCTTCTCAATTAACACTATTATACTCGCCAAACATATAATAAGAGGATCATATCATGGTCAAACTTGCTCACACTTTTAGAATAAGTGTGATTTCCTTTGTAATTTGCCTATGTTTAAAATCTCATTAATATCAAAATTAAAACACAATTTCAATTATCAGAGAACAGTCTATTCTAGATGAGTATTACAGAGGAAACACGCGAGTAATTCTGATCACGTTCAGATCAAAAGTGGTTAAATGATAATAAAACAAGCGATATAACAGAAAGAAGAGCGACACGGAGACGAATTATGGAAGAGACGGCAAACGTATATTAGATAAAATGTATACGGCGTTTCCCTAAAGTAGTAAAATAAATTCGTTTGAATAAACATAGTTAACCTCTATTCTGTTTTTGGCATTCTTGCAGGAGGAACCACGTAATGGTCGACAACATTCCGAAATTAAAGTGGAATCGACTGGGTGCGAACATGGTATACTCAGGTCGTCAGACCGTATCGTTACCCACTTAACCAACGTCACCTCCATAGGAGGGGGGGGGAATGCGCCTTTGTTTACCTTTCTTTTCCCTTTTCAATGAAAAATGTATATGCATATAACATTCAAAAAGAAAAAAAACAACAATACTCATTTATAACGTAAAAGTAACTTGTTACCGTAAACACCTCTAAAACCAAGCTTATCTCCTTTCACCGCTAACACTCAGATCCGAGGTCTGACTTTCATTCTAACCCTGCAATTGAAACCTTACATCAAATCTGTTGCTAAGATCACTTAATAAATACTTGGATCATACTTCTGCTTTAGAAAATATCTGGCTTCTGATTCTATTTACTATCTATATAAGAGTAAGATACGTTTTGAGATAGAGTATGGCTGTCACATTTGGGGCGGTATCACTCAGAGCACCTTCTAGTAAAAAATCTGCTTCGCAATCTAGTGGGGTGTGATCTCTTTAGACTCTTTCTCACAGAAGATAAAATGCCACTCTTTCTCTACTCTATCGCTATTTTCATGGTAGATGCTCGACTGATCTTGAATCTCTGGTTCCTCCATGTGAAAAATGTTCTTTCCTCACTCCAGCCACGCAAAAAACTTTAAACTCTTTCTGTGTGTACTTGAAACAACACGGAGTTTCTATGAACAGAGCTGATTTCCCAGAACTTCTCATCTGTGTAACACATTTCCGCAGGCCTGCTTCTCTACAGACTACAAATATTGTTTAATCTCAGTAAACACTTGAGAAACCGTCCTTTTATGTAATTAAATTTTGTCCTCACCGTCTATCGTTTCAAACCCTTTCATAGTATAGAACATATATTTATATTTCTAGGACTGACACTGATAACCTATTTTCTTTTTTATCCAGTCTTATTTCACTAATGTCCGTGCCATATTTAGACGAGACCGTCAGAAGCAATAGTTGTAACAACCTATCAGATGTCAGTTATGCAAACAGCGTTCCAAGCAGTTAACAGAACAGATACGTTATCATTAAATAGAGATTCATCCTTAAATCAAATTACCAATTTTTTTTTAATAGCCAAAGCTATGGTTTATTTATTTGTATCTTAGAAAAATCTGAAAAAAATTTGTGTTAGGTTAGTTATAACATTCTTTAATATTTTTTCGGTGTTTAGTTGGGGGGGGGGGGTTCTACAGGATAGCATTCTATTACTACACTCATTAACACTTCTCCTCGAGTTTGGAATTGGTAAGGGGCGACTTATTAGTATAGGAACCATGTTGTAACTTACTTTAATCAACAAACCTAGACGATATAGATATGTCGGGCGAATAATTTTTCAAAGAGAAACAATCAATTTCCGCAGACATAAAAGACCAATGAAACATTGTATTTTCGTATATAATAAAAAAGTGTTCGACGCGTTATTATATAAAAAGCTCAGCTCGATTCTGATCTAATCTCACCCCCATATTTGGGGTTACTTTATATTTGTTATTTTATGAGATATTGTGATTGGGTGCATTACTCATTGAGGAATGGGTTAATCCATATACTATTACAACGTTTTGGTGTCTGGGGAGTTTGTGTATTCATACACAAATAGAAACATGTGAGTTGTTTACAAAATCGAAATAGGCAGAGTACACATTACCAATGCAGTAGTTTTTACTATGTAAATAAAATATCTAAGTTCGAATCTCACGTTAGTCTAAAGGACTTTTTAAAAGTAGATACCTGTTTTATAAATTTAAAGGAACTACAATAACATAATAATATGAAAACATTGGTTATTCTTTAGTAACAGGGCTACTCGGCGTTGCCCGGGACCATAGAAAAGGTGAAAATGTGTGTGTAACATATTTATATTAAAACTTCTATCTCCCTACCACTCTCAATCGGTCGCTCTGTCTTTCTTTCTTTCCACGTTCCCCGTTTTTCCACATCCCTCTCCTCATCCGTCTTTTACTTCCGCTCACCCTATTCCTCTCTCTTGTTTTAATGTATTGTAAATAATAATAATGTAAGTCATTGCCTTTTTCATATAATAGATTACATTGGGAATGACTGAAAAACTGACTCACTGACGAAACCTGGTCCAGTTGACCCCCAAAGAATAAATATTTTTAAAATCTAAAAACAAATATATCATTCATCAAGAGCAGTACCTATCAAGAATATACCAACTTTGTGGGTGTTTGTTTTGTAGTTTTTAAAAAAACTTTTAGCTGAACATACACATAGATATACACACAGACAACTGCCGTTTATATAATGGATTAAACTAAGGGAACCTTTTTAATAATCCACAATGAATTAAACATAAAGGGAATTCGGTATTCATTTAAAGCGAGTTATTTTTGTTTAAAACATAATTTCTAACAATACTTAAGTACATGAATCAAGTTTTTACTTTCCCATGCACATAGTACGTAGCATATCTTTCCACACAATTTTACAAATATTTTGTCTTCGTCCTGGCTATAAAGCGGTAGAAGCTAGGTAAAGATGTCTTTATAGAGTTGTAATGGTCAAAGCAAAAGCATATACGTAGGTTTGCCCACTACATGAAGCGTTTTAGTAAGCATATATTTGATACCAGCTCAATAGTCCAGCACCTAAAAAGTAAAAAGAAGCTGTTCTTTTTTAAATTCTTTTTTATAACACCACAAATATTAGAAAACGAAAACGACAAACTAAAACTACAAATACTCGAAGATCTACACATAAAACAAAAACAAATACCCATTAATTTTCAATCTAGCGAAAACGTTTTAAAATGCCTCTCACAATGCTACTGCCATATCAATACTACTATTAATCTCAACTGTACTGTTGAAATATCTACTAAAAATATTTAAGAGCTCCACATTCTCTACTTATTTCGATACACAACCCGGACAATGGTTTCCGTGCTAATCGAGAGTACTAGGGTTCACAACTATGGTTAATTCGTCAACCAGTTCAAGCTTGATATTAGAACACTTATCAGACAATTCGAGACGACCAAGATCAAAGTGTAGTATCTGTTCCGATGGATACTGCACTCCGTAGACTGGTATCGTCTTGACCTTCGGAGCTTGATTTACGCCGGTCTATGGGTCTGTCCTGTACAGTTCTAGGAGGCCCACCCTCCAAGGCTTTGCCTCCCCTCTTTGGGGAGGAGTAAGTTTATCGCTTACTGCCTGTAGCGCCCCTACTGGGGAATGCCGACGGGGATGCCCAGGCTATTTTAGCTAGGCCAAAGAGGTCACCTTCTCGGGCGCTGGCTTTTCAAATCCCACTTTTCCGACCTTGTGTCACATCTTACCTTGTGGGAGGAAGATAAATAACACGAGACGATCAGACGAAAGATAATCATACATAATTTGTCCATATCATTTTACCAGATATGTTTGTATGAAGAAATGTTGGACAAATATGCATATTCTAAACTACACCATCCTGCAGCTCAGCAATATACCATCACAAGCTAATATAGACGTGCACTTATGAAAAGACAGATAACAATCAGTCGAGATCATATAAACAACCCAAACACCGAAACACACACAAAAACATGACAAAACTGAAAAACTCATTACACATGAAAATTCCAGGAAATTGAATACAGACTCTCTCAAATCATCAGCAAAAAAGATTCTCAAATTAAACTAAATACACAGAAAAGCTCAATACTTCTATAAATACACTTTATGTCTCTCAAATCATGAATATAAATATATAAATCTTTCCGATCTCAAATTAACTCAAGCCGCAAAAAAATATTTCTTATCAACTTATGACCCAACGGTCATTTTTCCATGGATACAGCAACTTCTAAAAAAAAAATGAAATATTATACAAAAACATATTAAAATTAAGGAGAAACACGGAATCACAATCAAACCCGAACTTCGCAACTTACTAAAAAAACCTGAAGTAATTTAAGATAGGTTTTGAAAGACAAAAAACTCAAATCTCAATTAAACAATTAAAAACTCCACCCAACATGTAGGAAAGTCTCCTACCATCATCATGAAAAAAGCTGATAAAACTAATATTTACGTCATACTAAATAAATCTTATGACTACTTTAAATTATAAAATATCCTTGATTACCATGACAAATTATAAAAATAAACAAGAATCCCACAAACTTTTTCAAATAAATACAGGACAAATAAGTACCGTATCTCAAAAACTTTCAGGGTAAGAAAAGGACTTTAATTAAGGTGGTATTTCGATCTCTGTGTTTGATTTAAGTTATTATTTTGTAATAAGGTTATGTAGTATTCTTGAAGCATTGTATATAATTTGTTTATAAAGGGTGTAGAATGCTAACACAATTCAAGAACAACGGAGCTATTTTTTTTAGTAAATATTATTTAATTCGGTCTCAACTTCTGCACAGTGATCTAATTTCTGTAACCGATTTCTATATATTTCAAGATAAGACCTCTTCATCAAATGATAAGTGTTTGAAATCTCCTGAAACTTGTGTGGTCTTAAGTGCTGCAAATAGATTTAAATGTTTTAAATTATGAAATAATTCTCGTTAGATTTATTTCTTATCGTTATATTTTATCTTGTTTGGTGTGCGTTAGATTAATTTTAATTAGCTGTTATTACATTACTTTATTCTAATGTTTAAATTCAAATTCAGTCTGTTAACAATTAAAACAAACAATATTTAATATTAAATTGGAGTGCAGAATAAATGGAGGTAATAATGTAGACATTTTTTAGTGAGTCACTGTGTTCCATAATATATATATATATATATATATATATATATATATATATATATATATATATATATACATGTATGCACTACAATATGTTTAGTATTTTGTATTTTGTAATGTTTTATTTCTATCAGCCTATGTATATCTATATAAGATATAAACCGTATTTTACCAGAGCTTACATTGAATCATTAGGTTTAGGATTTTGACGTCCGACTTCCTGGAACATACGAAAGTGTATAAGTTTTTCTCGGTATTGTATATCAGTTCTGAGGCAGCCATTCCTTCTATATACTTGATCGTCATCAAATCTAATGTCAGCAGATTCTCGTCAAAAACCGCCCCATAAGTAATAATCAGATCATACCATTGATCAATGTAAGCACTTCCATAGTGTTCCTCATCTTTCAGCTGACAATCATTTCAGTCACCCTTACCCTTATCTTCGAGTAACTCAATAGTACAAAAAGATGATAGAAAGAAGACGACAAAAAAGTTAAGAAAATAATAATAAAAGTATTTCAAATAATTACATGCATTATTATTAGAAAAGGAACTAAAAGAGAATCAATTCTCTAAACGAATACAATTTCCCCCTCCCTCGACAGTTTATTGGCCAGAAAAGAAATTATTGGATATTTTTGTTGTTGCTGAGCGATTCGGACTTCTGCACAGAGCCGACACAGATCATGCCTCAGGATTGTCTCATCTGTTCCTCATTGGTCGTAGCTATTCGTTGTAATCGCAACATTGCAGGTTTTTACCGATTACACACACAGAAGCAAGGTCCAATGGTTGGGTACGAATTCGGGGTGGATTTTACCCAACAAGACTACAAATATATGTCGGTTGGACATGCGCAGATGTAAAGTTGTGAACCGTACTCCATTAATTGATGGTTCCGAGCCTAATACGACCTTGCGTGCCACGCGCAGATGCAAATATGACAATAAGACGAAATTTCCGGATGTTTACTACTCCTCGATTTTCACCACAATCTTGTTGTTTCAGGAACCGAAAACAAGAAATACAGTTTCTAAGTGGAAAAAAGTAAGGTGGCCAGGACTCATTTGTACCAAAGGAAAATATACTTTGCTAACTGCGATGGAGTCTGATAATACCCCGGGTCGATGCGCACCATGCCTAGGCATAGAACACGTACTCAAACTTGGTTAGTCTTTACACACATAAGATAGCGGTGTGTATCCACATCTTTTTTAAATAGTGCAATCTCCTCCTATCACATCTGATTTTGACTTTAAGCTGATGTTTTAAGTGCGAAGTAGATCGTAACTAGGAGGCAATTCCCCCCCCCCCCCACTGTATATGTCTAAGCGTGTAGTCCACAGTAATAGTCTAGCTACGGCTAGGATCGTGAGAAACACCATTTTTTTCTCTCTGGGCCACGAAGGAATCACATTGTACATAACAGATGTTACATCTAGGGGTACACACGGCTAGGGGACAATTCGAACAGTCGCCTCGTTGACATACTTCCAAAATTCATGCAGCTTGCTGTAGTTGAAGAAGGCGTGCTCGGTCTTTTCTTCTAAACATCTGTGAAGCGCAGGCAAAATGGGTTTAGGCTAGTTTTAGCTTTGAAGAGTTTGTCATTGTGGGGAAGTGCACCCGGACCATTCGCAAGGTTCAAGCAAACTCAGAGTATGAGATGACTCCGGCCTAGCGTAAAAATCCATTGAGAGAGGATCTTCTCTATCCCCCTCTCTCTCTCTCTCTCTCTCTCTATCCCCCCTCTCTCGCCCTTTCTCTCTCTATCCCCACTCTCTCTCTCTATCCCCACGCTCTCACTCTCTCTATCCCCACTCTCTCTCTCTATCCTCTCCTCTCTCTTTCTCTATCCCACGCTCTCTCTTTGAGCATCCCAACCGCTCCACAATCGGGTCCGAAGCGGTCCCCGCCACTAACTCCTATTCTAGGCCGTGCAAGAACGTTGAAGAAAAGCGATTGCCCCCTTAGTCTAGTATGGCCTTCAACCAAATGGTCGAAAATCAGGTTTGAAAAGGCCTTCTCAACTCAGGGCCCCACAGAAACTCGTCTATCAAGGTTTGGCTCAAGAAAAGCAGTCTCTCGGCATGTCGATGACTTGCCAAGTCGACCATCCCCCTCCTCATTCGGACTTTAAGTACAGACCTGTTTACGCATAAGCGAGCGGGGATATTTCTTGGAGGATAAACAAGTATAAATATCCACCAAAAGTGATGCAAGATACATTTCTACCGAAATGTTCACACAACACTGTTTTATGTATCTCCTAATTTCAAACATTCTATTTGATTAAGTAAACTCAATTTAAAAAAGAAAATTGCTACCAGCTCTGTTTTCCATCCATCTATCTATCTATCTATCTGTCTATCTAAGTATCGAACATTTTAAAATAAATTTTACCTCTTCGCATGTTGTCTTTCTTCCTCCATTCTTTTTTCTCTCTCACTTTATTTATCATGTCTATGTTTACTTGTAGGTGTTCATTGCATTGTTTTAATTTATCGACTTTTTCCATTCATATCTACATTCAATTGACGTTTTTTTAAAAACTTATTCTTCTTCTCGTGTCAGTATACAGCATCATTCAGCATATATAACGTCCAGCCAGTGCTTTGTACATTGTTGTCCATTGATTTTGTAGAGTGCTAGATTATTTGCTGTGCAGGGTCCGCCTAGCAAAGGACATCGACAAAGGTGCTCCATTTTCTAGGGTTCTGTGCCACAGCTGCATGTGGTTGGGCCACTAAGATAGCCCCATCTGCTTAGCGTCTCCTTGGTACAGCCGACACCTGAGGGGAATCGGTTCATGCACTTCCATTTTGCCTTGTTGTTATATCTTGGTGGTGATTTCGGCTAGGGGGATGAGCATAGTCGAGCTTTGTGGGTGGTTGGACAGCTTTTCCTTTCACATTTTAAGGCAGGCTTCAGATGGTGTTGTCTCCAGTGGAGCACTGCAGGTCAGGAAACTTCTTCGACGCTCTATCCTGCTGGCTACCACTCTTCTGATGACTTGAAGGGCGATACCTGCCAAGATGTACAGGTCATTTGTGTTAGTAGGCTGCAAGTACCCAAATGACACATCTGCAGCTCTCGTTAAGAGCGGGGTCCAGTTCTTTAGCATGGGTGTATCTTTCCCACACTTGGCAGGCATATTCTGCAGTAAAGAAGCTGAGAGCAAAGGCTGTGGCACGCAGTGTTTTGGGACATGCACCACATCTGGTGCTGGTGAGTTTATGCAGGATGTTGTTGCGAGTGATCACGTTTACATTTGTTTTAATGATGTGGGTTTTGAATGTAAGGAATCTGTCGAGTGTGACTCCTTGATAAACAGTTAGCTCAGAGTGTGACAGTGGTGTATCACAGCAAGGCACATTCAGTTGGCACTTAGCTACATTGTATCTCAGGTGGAAATAGCATATTTGTGTTTTTGCTGTGTTAGAACGTAGATAGTTCTTTTCATAGAAGGTTGTTAATCCTGAGAAGGCGTCGTTGAGTGTTTCCTCAATACTAATGAAGTCTGTGCCTAGGCGGTGATGCACAGGTCATCTACATATGCGAAACAACAGGTGACATAATTTCTGGGTTGGTTTTTTGTATAGATATTATACTGAAGTACGGCAAGTGTGAGGCGATTCTTATGGATGCGCGATCTGCTGCGTCTTCTGCCTAATTCAACGTAGAATGTGCAGTCCTGCAGCATGGCTTCCATTAACTCTGTTAGGTCGGTGTGTTTTGAGATTTCCAGGAGCTTATATAAAAGTCGTCTGTGGTTGACTGTATCGTAAGCAGCAAACAAGTCCACGAAAACAGCATCGATAATCTATCCTCTCTCAAATCCACTCTCAAGTTGTTTAGTGAGGTTGACGAGTTGGGTGGTTGTTGCTTTGCCTGGACGGAACCCTTCTCATTTATGGATGGTGCAATCCTGTTCAGTATCAAGCACTCAAACAGCGTGTATGAGTAACATAGAAGTGAGAGTGGTCGGACAGTTTCAGGACACTTTTAAGATCAGACGGGTCTTTCCCAAGTCTCAGAAGTGCAAGTACATGTGCCTTGAGCCAGATGTTTAGAAGCTTATGTCTAGCCATACAGTTATTAAATAGGTTGAGAAGCCATTATTTTGTTTTTTCTACAACGTACTTGATCTGCTCTGTTGCGATGCTATTCGAACCAACTGCCTTCCGTAGTTTTAAACTATTTATTCCTGTGTCCAGTTCAGTCATAGTGAAAGGTCTTGTGAAGCCTGACTTTACATGGTACGTTTTCCATTCAGTAGCAGTTGATGGACAACTTGTTGACGTGTTCTTTGGTTGTCTTCGGATCTTTCCCGAGTTTGCAAAAGAGGTCCTACGCTTTCTTGCTGTTCTTTGACATACCCGTTGTCTCTATCAGAGTATTCCAGGTGTTTTGGCGCCCTTGGAAGATATTGAGCTGCCCTCCTGTCATTTTGGTTTCTTCAGAAAAGGGGTCAGATTCGAACATGGTGATGTAGTCATTATAAAGTTCAGCATTCTCAGCAGTTTGGCCAGGTATGTAGCTCATCCTGCATCCTCTGGGATGTTCCTTTTTGTTGTTTTTTGAACTGCTTTGATAAACAGGCAGTAATTCTCTGGGAGTGGTTTGATGTAACTGACCTTGCGATCCAGTTCTTGTGTGACTTTTTCTTCTGACAGATATGTAAAAAACGTTTTTTTACTCATATGTATATATAAAAAAATGGGGACAACAAACTTAAAACCGTAAGCGTAATGCAAGGTCGTTATAAGTGGAAATCACAGAGTCGAAATATAATGGAGCTAAGGACTGATCATTTGAAGGTATTTAAAAATGCTGAAATGTTCTTGGACATGGAAAATGTGATTGTTGTAATTGTTGGTCTTTTTTGTTTCTTCTAAATTCTTTACCATTTTCTTGTTAAGCCCCGGATCTCAAAGCATTTCTGTGTAATAAGGGACTTTAATGACTATCTATAAGTTTATATTTCGATCTGTGTGTCTGTTTTAAGTTATTACTTTGTAATAAGGTGATGCCGCCTTCTTGAATCATTTCATGTAATATGTTTATAACAACAGACTCTCCCAAATTATCATCAAAAAAATTCCCAACATGATTCTAATTATTTTCTATTTCATCTTCTTCTTCTTCTGCTTCTTCTTCTCTTTTTTTGTAAACACTAACTCCTCTTTCTTCACCCTTTTCTATTCTTAGGAACCCCTTCATTCTTCTTCTTTTTCCTCTCAATATTCCTTTTATTTCTCTCCTTCTCTTCTTCTTCTTCTTCTTCTTCTGCAATTTATGATATTATTATTCTTGCGTTTCCTTTCTGATTTTTCTATTTCTTCTGATTCTTTTGTCGTTTCTTCTTCTTCTTCTTCTTCTTCTTCTTCTTCTTCTTCTTCTTCTTCTTCTTCTTCTTTTACATCAACTTCTTATTTTCTCATTTTTATCACTGTCCTTTTTTGTCTCATTCTTTTTTGATCCCTCTTCTTTGAAAACAACAAACAAAAACAAAAATAATGAAAAGCACACATTGTATTATTCTGCAGTATAAGTATAAAACATCTTCTCATCCACCCGTCGCCGCCGTCATTGTATGTAATTCCTCCGCGGAATTATCCTCTCCTCCCATCCCCCTCCTCCTTTGCTCACCCCATCTCCTACCCGTCTCACCAAGTCTACAGTGTTACTTGCTACTTTGCTTGACCTTTACCGGCCAATCACCGAAAAAAAACCAACCCCAACCCCTGAGCTTCCTATGTCCCAACACCTCACTCCCGGATTACCCGATCCAATCCCCCCTTCCCGGAGTAGGCGGGCGGTGGACGGGGAAAGAGGGACAGACGGGAAAAGAAAAGAGGGGAAGGATTTTATATCAAACTTTAACAAACAACTAATGGCAAAAAATAGAAAATCATCGACGCTATTTGTTACATGCAATCGTCCTTCTGCAATTTTTGTTTTTTATCAATCACAAAACTATTTAAATCCTTTTTTTCTCGTTTAGATGTTTTGTATAGGTCTGCATCCATATACACAAGCACACATATGGATAACTAATATCTATCTGTGCCTACATACACGTATATATATATATATATATATATATATATATATATATATATACATGCACTTATGTATGTATATATATGTATGTATATACATGTATATATATACACATATATGTATATATATAATGTATACGTCTACTAATTCATATACCCATATATAGCAGGTTACTAATTTAATTCTGCATAATTTCAAAAGCCGATAAGAAGATAGACTCTAAGTGAGATAACTGAACATTTTTAATGAACAGATTTACTTCAAATAAATGCAAAGTAAAAGCGTGTTAAAATATATATAATATATGGACATATAGATATTTACGACCTGTAAAGAAACTGGAATTTTAACAATATCTCCATCATTCTAGTAATCATACCGGGCTCATGAAAAAAATATCAAAGCTACCTCGCGAACATACCCGGTGAACCAAGTGTAACAGAGATCCAAATAATAGCGCTTAAAAGGACGGTTAAAACCCGATAAACATCTCTCTATTTGAATTTCTGAAATAGCGGATGAATGTCTGGCATTCCGTAGGATGCCCCATCCCCAACAAAAACAAAAAGACAAGAAAATAAAAAACAAAACATTTATGTGTCAATAAATTAATCCATATATAATATAAAATATCTTTCATATATGAAATGAAATGAGAAGTGGTCCCTATTTCAGCGACGGGCATATATTTCTATCTAACATCTGCATATACAAATTTGCTTTAACGTTGATTTAACCCAGTTATTGTGGGTGTTTTCAGAAACTCTTCATTTATCTAGTTAAATTTCATCGATTTTTATATTTAGTTCTGCAGAATATTTTCTGTTACGATATCTCTCGATACAGTACATCGGTGGGAATGTCAGTCTAACACACAGATATACTGCCACTTGAATACTTTTGTATATGGTACATACGTTGGTAGAACCGTAATTATTTCATATTTCGATCTTGTTGTATATCACACTGCATTTTCATCTCGAATTTGCTACTAAAAATAATTTCTTTTACATTCCCGCTTACCGGGATAACCAATTCAAAGATTTATATTTTTTGATTAGCTACTCGAAATAATTTCTTTTAAATTCTAACTTACTGAAATAACAGATTTACGTTTATCGAACACTTTTTACTCTGGTTATTATAAACCAATATTAACTTCCTCAAATGCAAATACCGTGAACACTATTGCTTCCCGCATCCATTTAATGTATTTCAGCATTATTAATACACTAAATATACCTTTTCTACGATTCAGTAACTTATTTCAAATCCTTATTACGCCATTCTGTACTGACACAGAATAGCATGTGCTTCGTTCAAAACACTCATTGACTCAATTAGAATACTCATTTGATCATTATTCCACCATTCTACTTTCCATACGGTGGTGATTGCCGTTTTACAGTAATTGACGTCATACGCTGGCTTCTTCTTTAGCCTAGAAGCGCTACATAATATCAGCCATCGCGATTCCTATGGGAGCTATGACAACATGTCTGCTTTCTATTGCCACTAGACTTCGTATTCATCATTCTTTCAGTGCTTTTACGACAAGCTCATGAACTTGCATACGCAAACAAAAAATAGCTGCTATTGCGTTGTCTTTTTTAACTCACGAGCGAGCTAAGTAGAACATGTAATTTACTTAAGATAGGTATTTCTCTGTAGTGCATTTTGTTTTCTGATAAAACGAGTCAGTATTTTACTGATTTATTTCTCATAATATAAATCATATTTGGAATGCATAACTACTTTATAGAAATTATTTTACTGAAATAAAAATTTTATTCAGAAATAATATTACATTTAAGAAAATCATCTCAATGTTGGCACGTTGATGTTATGAAATGATATGAATATTTAAATCATCATTTTCATTTATACATTTAATTTCTATTCATGTTTCATTTTTATTTAAACTTAATTCAGCTTTAACTTATCATACAAACCAAAATTATTCACTTCCTCTTTTAATTATTTCAACAATAATTAATTTAAAAATTACTTTATTTACAAATGCATGAAATCCTATAAAATAGTATCTTCCATCCAGTGTTTGTGTATAGACACTATTATTCTCTTCTGTAAAAACAGACGTAGCAGCGATGATGCTCTTTCTCAGTTATGAAATACTACGAACGTTCATTATTATTATTTATGAAATTAATTTAGTTGCTAGACATTCGATTAGATATTTATTTTAAGTTCAGGTGTGAAAGCAGGAGTTTACTGGGTCTTTAAATTTTTTTGGTATAACGCTGATGCACCAAAATACCGCATTCACTCTGTGGGTGGACCCCTACTTAAAATATCCCCAAAAAACATCGATGTAAAAAATGAATTATCGTGGGAGTGGGAACAAAATATTAAAAACACCCAAAAAGAAAGAAAAATAAAGAACAAAATAAAATGATAAAAAAGGGGGGGGGTAGTATGGCCCGGCTTTCCCTCATGGCTAAGTGTTAGACCGCCCACTGTTTTCCGGCACGAGACCGAAAACAAGCGGGTCGATCACTAAGTGGGAGTGGGAACTTAAGAGAGGAGTGTTCAAAAAATAAATTCATTGGGAATGGGATCAAGGGGTGGATGGCGTCTTCCAAGACAGTAATGCCAAGGGTTTCAAAAGACCGGGGACAATATACAACAGTGGAAGTGGGAATCTTTGGAAGCTCTCTAGTGACGGCAAAAATAAAATAGGGACAGGATATCTCTCATTCCTACTAGTTTAAGAGTTTACCAGTTTTTTTAAAATAAATCTAAAAACTCTACAGGGGTGGGTTCCGTAGAACCCAGTACCGCGCGTGCTATAACTATGGAGGGAACACGAACTCAAACTTGGCGTCTCGTCGGATGCACAAACTAGTGTCATGCACCCATCTCCTATTGAAATCCATGCGATTTAATCGTTTCCAATCACATCTGATCTTCACTTTAAGTTGGTGTTTAAAGTAAACTACCAGATCCCGATCCGAAACAGATCCAACCCCATGAAACTCACTAAGACGTTTAACCCACGTCACTAGTCTTGCTACGGCTAGGATGGCTAGAAACACCATTCGTTTCTCCCCAGACCACGACGGTGCTGCGTTGTTGATGTCAGATGCTACATCCAGGACTATCGGCTGCTCGGCGTCGATGCGGGCCGTCACCTCCCTGACGTATTTCACAGAGATGTCGAAGTTTGCTTCAAGTGAAGAAGGCGTGCTCGGCCGTTTCTTCTTCGTCATCTTCACAGCGCGGGCATAAGGGGACGTCCCTTAAACCATCTCTGCGTAATCTGCCATAGAGGGGCAGTGCGTTCCGAACCAGTCGCCAGGTCAGAGAATACTATGAATTGTTGAGATAACTCTGGCACGGCGCCCAATTCCACTGGGAGCGGGCCTCCTCCCTCGACAATCCAAGCCGCTTCTCAAGTGGGTCCGAAGCGGTACCCTCCACTAGATCCCGATATAGTCTCTTCCTAGACCGGGCAAGGTTACTGGACCCCGGCAACGCTCTAAGCGCGGCCCGGCATTCGGTGAAGAACAAGGGCTCCCCTCTCGGCCTACGTCGACCTTCGACCGAGAGGTCGGGTATGAGGCTGGGAAAGGCGCTCCCGACCGCAGGGACCCACAGAGTCCGACTCAGGAAAGCCAGTCTCTCGGCATGTCGATGACTTGCCAAGTCAGGCATACCCAAGCCTCACACACTCGGAACTTGAGTACAGACCTGTCTGCGGACGTACGCTTTCCGGCCCTTCCAAAGAAGCTAGAAGAGTAAGCGCGTGAAAGCGTGAAGGCGGACCGCAGGCAGTGGTAGTGCAGACAGCCGGTAAAGGATGAGAGGAAAGACGTAAGTGGCACACGCCTTCGCTCTGCCCTTTAAGGAAAGCTTCCTTTGAATCTAAGCCCGGACCAACGATTCGACCTTTGTCTGTACTTCCGACCAGTTCTTTGCTGGAGGCCCTGTCCGAACCACACGCCGAGGATTCGAACCGGACCATCCGACCAGCTGAAGTCACCTGGAAGAGCGGACTCTCCGCTCCAGGCACCCAACTGCAGGCCGTTCGACTTGCTGCGGTTGACTATGGCCCCTGTCACTTCTTCGTACCGAGCGAGCCCCTTAATCACCGTTCGAATGTCAGTACGGCTCGACACGAAAACGGTGACATCATCGGCAAACGCGGAAACCCTGACGCGCGCTATGCGAGGAAGGATAGCGATCCCGCGCCGGACTGGTATTGTCGCCTGATCCCTTAATTTGCGAAGGAAGGGTTCCAACGCCAGGATGTAGAGCAGGGGCGACAGCGGACAACCCTGACGTACCGACCGAGAAACAACGAACGATTCCGACCTCTTTCCATTGACTTGCACCACTGCCGTCGGCGAGCCATACAGAATAGAGATCCACCTGCGGAAGTCCGGACAAAACCGACAGCCGCTAAAACAGCTTTCAGGAAACCATGGTCGACCCTATCGAAAGCCTTGGACTGATCTAAATTGATCAGCGCGGCTTCAGTGTCGTCTTCTGTCCCCTCTATGATCATACGAATCAAATGCAAGTTATTCTGAATCGACCTCCCCTTCACAGTAAAGTTCTGATCAGGCTTGATCAAATCACCGATAACAACCTGCGGGCGGTTCGCAAGAACGCGGGCCAAAATCTTAAACTCTGTGTTTAGCAGAGTTATGGGCCTGTGGTCGTCTAAATTTCCCCCACCAGGTTGGTCCCCCTTCTTCAGTAATGTGACCACTCCTTTGGTTACCTGTCCAGGGATTGACTCCTGAACAAACCAGTGGTTAAACACATCCTTCAGAATTGGGACAAACATGGGCGACAGCCTCAAATAAATTTCGTACGGCAGACCATCAGGTCCTGGAGATTTGTTCAAGCCGACCTGCTTAAACGCAGTAACGATCTCGCCCTCCGTAATCCTGCCATCACAGCCAGCTGCTCGAGCCGCCTCGAGGCGGGGCGAGTCAGCCAAATAGCTGTCAAACTCCTGGCCGCGAAGTCTGGGAAGTTGAGTGAAGCGTTCCTCAAAATGCTCACGGAACCCCTCACAGATCTCACGAGACGATACCAGGGTATGTCCTTCCAGGTTTTTCACCTTCCGAATGTACCCATCCGAACCACGACGTAAAGCAGCCTTACGCTCAACAGCGTCAACGTTCACGGCTTCGTTAGATACTTTCTTTAACCTAGCTCTAACTACTTGACCTTCGTATCGCTCGCTAGCCAAGCGATTGAGGTACCCCGTAATTAATGCTATCTCTAGGGGGGCCCCCACCCACCGCCCGGGTCATCTTATCCTCTACTCGCTTTTGCGTCCTAGCCCTATCTTGAGCGAGGCGCTGGCTGTAGCGGACACAAAAGTTTCTAACCTGAGCCTAAGTTTTAACCCATTACCTACTCCCGATAACGACCCCCACTAATCCCCGCTGGAGTAGTAACGTTAGCTGAAGTCGCGTATCTCCAGTAAGGAGGTATTAAACTTCCAGTACCCAGCCAACCTAGGCCTATCACTTAAGTTCAACCGGGCCATAACCAATTTATGGTCCGAGTGTCCTAACCAAGTGAACGTGGGACAAGATATGAAATCTACGTCGCCTCTTCTAACTAACATTCTGTCTAAGTAAGTACTCGGACAGAAGGCCGCGCTAGTATGCCACGTCCACATCTCCCGCCCTGGGTGATCAACGCGAAATCTGTCGACAAGATCACATGAGGCCATCAGGTCAGACAGACGGCTTTCACACCACGCCGACCCTCTATTCCCACCGACCTTATCTATCTTGGGGTTTAGGATTGCATTCCAGTCCCCCGTTAAAACTACTCGCTCCGGATCCTTGAGGAACGCCTCCAACCGTCGAAAAAAGGAAACCCTCTCGCCAGCAATGTTGGGCGCATAAACCGCAACGATCCGAAACTAGCTGTTTTCAACGGCAACATCGACCACGACCAGTCGTCCCACCGCATCCGCATGAACAACGCTCACCGTCGCAGACAGGGTGCGTCTCACAAACAAAGAGATGCCACAACTATGAGCATTGCCATATGCTGAGTAGACGTCATAGTCGTCAGTCAGCACATCACAATCCCCGTACGAACCGAAGTAGGTCTCTTCAATCGCAGCTACATCTACCTCACGGGCCACGAGATCCCTTAGCACGCGAGCAGCTCTGCCTCGGGATCTCAGCCCCTCACATTCCAGCAAGCAGTTTAAATTTGTGGTCCCCATCAGTTAGTGTCACACACGGGACTAAAGTCCTCGGGAGTGAGGACGCCGAAGGACTGACCGAGACTGCCAGTCAGCAGTTCGGACGAAATCCGTCCGTCTCGTGCCAAACCTCCCACGTCCACGGGGAGAGTTAATTTTAAAGCCCGAAAGAATGAGGGGTGAACATAAATGGGGACCCTCCCACTACATTTGGACTTAATTTCCTTAAATGAAGGGTGCTCCTCTTCTATAAGGGGTTGCTCCGGGATTGCGTCCTTAGCCGCCCTAAGCATTCTCCATGATGCTTTCTCCCTCCCGTTCCCGGTTTTCTTGCCTCACAAACATTATTATTTTGAGTGCATTTTTAAAATTTCGGGGGTCTTGCACCTGTTTCCCTCCTACGTGGGTGAAGCTCTCCAGCTGCTTTATGTATCGCCTCTGCTTTCATTGAGGTCTGATTGGACCTGTAACGAACTAGCCTCACAGATCCTTACCCCCGGCAGAAAGGGGAACTTCCTAGTCTTCTCCCGTCTCACTGGCGTAGGAGGAGGTGGTACTGGGACGACTTCTGGAATGACCTCTGGCATGCTTCCTGGGACGACTTCTGGCATGACTTCCGGCGTGACTTTCTTAGCAGCTCTTCCTGGTTCAGAGGCCAGCAGCTCTACTGGGATGGGAGCCTCCCCTCCCCTCTGTCTCACCAGTACTGGGGACTTATCCCGAGGGCTGTTCAAGGGAGTGTAACACTTGAGAGGAACATTTTCCTGTTCCATTGACTCGGAGGGGGCCAAAGATTTAATGTTTTCCTCCTCTCTTGCTGACTCCCGGACTTTTTTTTTCTTTTTTTGGGGGGGGGGGGCCCATTGCTGCTTCCACCTCCTTTTCCTCTTCCTCCGATTCTGATGAGAGGGCTGTCAGCTTCCTCTTCACAGCTGCAGGAATCGGTCTCCCCTTGGTTGGTATAGGGGTCGGGGTGGGCTTCCTCCCCTTCTTTGTGGACTCCTTATCTACTGCTGCTGACGATGATGCCGATGAAGCCGACACTGCTGGCGCTTTTGGGGAAACAGCCGCCGGGGGCTTTGCTGTTATTCTTTGGGGGCAGTCCTTTGCCATATGCCCCGGCGTCTGACAGCGCCAGCAATGCGGCCTTCTTCCCTCCACGATGATCGACATCGACCAGGATTCGCATTTTAACTGCGCTGGAATCGCCTGAAACCCATGCCGGTTGACCCTCATCTTCAGCCTGTATTCTCCTGTCAGAATACCTTGCATTCCGCGAGCCGGCACCACCTCCTCGACGTCGCCATACTGCGACATTATCGCTCCCAAATGCTCGGAGTCGATGCAGCATGGGACGCCGAGAACCGAAACTGACGCGCTTCTTCTTTCCATATATTCGGGTCTTATTTTCATGCCCTTCCAGACTAAGTCTCCGCCCATTGCTAGCTTTTCTGCTACCTCTTGGGTTGGGAGCAGCACATCCCACATTGCAAAGCTTTTCCTCAGGATATAGGAAGCTGGGATCTTCAAGCCCACCAGCGCTTCCATCACTCTCTCCTTCAGGACTCCTACCAACCCCTTCGCATTGCGTCCAAAGTTACGAAGATGATCCTCTTTCTCAAATTTTCCAGTGTTCCCGGAGGCAGCTTTACCGTGTTTCCTTCAGTGAACTCTTTGTATTTCTCCTCGAAGACTCTCCTATAATGTTCAGGAGTCTTCTGTTGTTGGGGCCCCCACACTGAACTACTGGGTTTAGAGGACCCCGTTACCTCCATCTTCTTTTTATTCGGAATCCGCGAACCAGAGCTGGACAGCCTTGGCCATGGTTCACTAGCCGCGATCCCCTTCCTCCTTTCCGGTCTGTGAGCTCGTTTACTTGGGCCCTCTCCCCCTGATATATTTTCATCCCCTGAGGAGCACCCTAAAAATAAACCTGGGTGGTAGTTTTCTTCCGCCACCTTTAAATCCCACGACTGGCGTTTCCTTAGTTTACTTTTTTTAACAAAAGGGGTATTATCATACCCTTGGAAGAAAACTTCCGGAGACAGCAATACTCTTGGAACCGCTGGCGTCTCCATTTCCGAAAGGAAATCCGACAACGATGGAGTGTCGCTCGATGCAAAACTCCCTCGTCGCGATGAAGAGGTGCCCTGCGTGGCCATACCTCCTGGGGGCACTCGGGTGTGCCACCCCCCGACCGGACTGGAGTGTCGCACGGCACGACACTCCCCAACAAAGATCCAGAGGTGCCCTGCGTGGCCATACCTCCTGGGGGGCACTCGGGTGTGCCACCCCCCGACCGGACTGGAGTGTCGCACGGCACGACACTCCCCAACAAAGATCCAGATGTGCCCTGCTGGGCCAACCCTTCTGGGGAGCACTCGAGCGTGTCTCCCCTCCCCGAACTCGCAACTGGGGCGCTCACGTCCGTGCTGCACATATGTAACCACTAATGTTTGTATGAATACAAATTTATACTACACCCCCCCCCCCACACACACACACACACATATATATATACGTAAAAGATAAAAAAATATATACATAAATAAAATACGTCCTGTTCAAGGTGACGTAATGTAGTTTTCGTCCGCTTAGGAAGTGGAAAATACAAACACTGTTATTATCACCAGTAAAAACAATAACAAATACATAACTTTATATTTAAGCGAGAAAATCGTACATATTTCTAGGCAAAGCGTCGTAATCCAGAGCTTAACTTCAGACTATAGATAATGTAGTCGTGGTTCCGATCCTTATCTAAGCTAACCATGTTGATGACGGCCGGATAGCCAGAAACATGTGTTCATAGATTACTTTTATGTATGTAAAAATAAATTTAAAAAGCATACGATTGACAGTGAAGTTCTTGAGTAATTCAGTATCACGGAAATCAAGTAGACATATGTGAAGAATGACTGATGACCAATCTCTAAATGTAAGGTTAGCTGGGCGGAAGCGTCGACACAAAAAAATGCATAACGAATATTTTGATGAAAGCACATATCAAGTTGAATGGTTCGGAGAAATCACCACTTCATTGTTCTTTATAGTGATGCTGGTTGGTCTTAGAATTAACAAAAGGAGTTTTACACCGTGTTCATATATGGCAAAGTATGTGGAAAAGAATGTATTTCAGTTGGAAGCCTCATATGTCAGATTCGAGTCTATAAGAAAAATAGAAACACTTCCTTTTTGCAATGAGGCTGCACATGTGTCATATTTGTACCACAGAATGTAAGTCTGTGTAGAGTTAAAAACACACATTAATTCTACACATATTTTATATAATACATACAGGGGTTGTCAATACTTGGATATGAATAACAGCAATCATATATTCATGTACGTTTGTCTGTCTATATACATCTATCTATCTGCATGTATATCTCTATGTATTGGCGCATATTTGTTTACATTCATGCATGTACATGTATATATCTATCTATATCGATGTACGTATGTCTATATGTATGCGTGTGAAATTGGTTTAGCGACAAGATCGTGGATGAGGGTATCGGCACACTGAGTTTGACTTGTTGCGTCAATTTCACTAACACCCTTGGGAAATGAATGAATACATCTCTTCGCCTCCAAGCTATACGTAAAATAACAGGGTAAACTAGACTTTATAGCTTTAAGAAGAGCAACTATTCTTGGGAAAGGAAAACTTCGAACAGGACACAGTTAGTTTCTATTAGTTTTGTGTCATTTATAAAGCCATCGTCAGTGTTGTGCTGTGCAAGCGACATGAGACTTTAAGCTAATTAAGTGACGCATGTGAGATGAGCAGAGTGGATCAATTGCGTATATTGCCCACGAGGTGGCATTTGGTGGCGTTTTGAAAACACTTATTGATAGCCAAGACATATATACACATAAACGAATGTTTGTCTGTCTGCTATTCATTCTCTCTATATATTCATTAGGTACTTGCATGTATAGCCATATTTAAAAACTGAGATAGAGAGGAACAGTCTGTCTGTCGATGATTCCAAAATCCCACTTCTTGGGTTGAATACTGTGGTAAGTGAAATCGCCAACAACCATCAGCGAAAATGCAAAGCTCTCCGTGTAAACGAATGAAGCACTTTTCGAAAATCGACAGTGTTTGTATAAACATTGAAATCTCGCTAACGCATGACTTGTGACTGACGGCCTTATCGTTAGGAGCGCTGATTTTCGACAAGACGGTCGAGTTTTGATCTCAGCTCGAGGTACTTGTCTGTCTAGTTTCACTCAAGAGCGGTTATACAGTGGAACAGATTGTCTCTGCATGCATCTCTCCCTCTCTCTCTATTTTTTTCTTGTGAGTGTAGTGGAGTATCTGTTTTGTTGTCATGATATCATGCTCCCAGGCATTACCTTATCCATTGGTGAGTAGTATAGTATCTTTTCTGTTATAATTCGAATATAATCCCAGGCGTTACCTCCTCTTTAGAGGTAGTGTTGTATATGCTTGTTCGTCATGGTATCACCCATTTAGGCGTTACCTCCTCCCTTGAGCATATTTTTGCTAGTATAAGTAAATATGTTTGGGGATGTCTAACAAATACAAATATAAAATGAGAAGTTGCCCGAATTCAAAAGCTGATATTAACAAAAGTATTTCAACACATTCAACAATTTCAAACTTATGAAAGGGTCAACCAAATTCTGAACTTCGCAAACCCCAATCAAAAGTAACTATGTTCAATGTTGAAATAATGTGGAAAGAGAGATAAAAGAGAATGCGGGTCAAAGAGGTTAATGGTAGACACTTTTCTGACTTGATTTATATGGAGACAGACATTGTACAATATATTCCAATCTATATAATTTCGGACATCTATCTATCTATCTATCTATCTATCTATCTATCTATCTATCTGTATTTTAAATTATGTTTACTCGAAACCAGGTACATTGCCACTGATGCGTAAGGGGCTACTGTGAAATAGGGGTCAGATTTATATGGGAACGATAAATGGGGAGCTGTGCAGCGAAATGTTTAATGCATTCACATTACATTTAAGCTTCCAGAAACAGGGAGCATGGAGGAAATTACAAAGACAAGAAGTTCGATGAAATAAGCTATTAGAGGAAAAAGCTTTCCCGTATTAGGGGACCTCTACAGTAAAGAGTGGGATTCTGCTGATTGTCGAAGATTTGCATGAGTAGCATTACATGAAATCATCAATCTTTGTCCCAAGTTGAAGTGAAGTGGTTGTTATTGCGAGATATAAAACCAATATAAAGAATCACTTGATTAAAAACTCTCCTCTCCCAATTCATATTTATTCTCTATTTGCAACTGAAAAGTAATTACTTATTAGTTTAGAGCGCTGTGCAACACGCCCAATCCAAAATGTAGGCTGTTTGAAAAATGCAAGGGACATAATTCACGTTCAACATATTTTTGTGGCATGAGATATAACCAAATGCAAAGAGTTACTTCTCTTTTAAACATAAGTTGTTCATTATTTTTAATTATTATTTTCTAGATGGAATCTGTTTCATGTAACACTATGTAAAGCATAATGTACCAAGACCATGTCGGAATTCTTCGATTATAATATGTAAGCTATGAACCTCGTCTTTAACGCGTCTCTAAACAACTTTCGAATTTTCGGACTAGTAAAAAGAACGGGAAATGATGCAATAGTTGTCTCGCCAGAACTCGAAAACAGAAAGCAAAGACCACAATCTGCACCGGTAGTCACTACACCGCTACAATTTGCATAGTAAACAATACGATCACAACGATAAATATAGAGTCTCAGTAATACCGGACAGTAATAAAAACCTGAACTAAGCCTGTTTTATTTGAAAAATCATGAATGTAAAATGAGTTCAAAGGGTATGGTTATGAAAAAGCCTGTAATACGTTGACAGGACATGAGACTTAATTCCTTAAATACCTTTATTCTTCAATATATTTCTGTCACTATTAAAAGACTAGAAGCGCGGCTGCTATTTCTGATAATGGTGCTAATTTCTCTTCTCCGCCCTCGACGGATAATACGGTCGCTGTCATGCGCGGCGCTTCGGTAATTGGCCGCCCGTCTCGTGTTGAACGGACCGCTTTAAGGTATTTAGCAGACAGCGAACTATCAATCATAAAGAAGAAAGTCTTGTGTAAGATTTCGCGCAAGGCCAGCCCATGGTTTTGTAGAGTTTAGTGACTTGCTGACAACCTTAGAGAGAGAGAGAGAGAGGGAGAGAGAGGGGGAGAGAGAGGGAGAGAGAGAGATACAGAAACAGAGAGAGAGCGAAAGAGATAGATGAAGGGAAGGTATGTAGGTGTGGTTAGGTTAGGTTACAAAATGTATAGTTGTCGTTAGATTACTGAGCAGTTGACAAAAGCGATCGATCATCATTAGGTCTTCTACTTGCCGTATTTCGATGTCAGGTTTCGGATTTTTTCCGGATTGTTTAGAAGTGGTAACTAAGTGGGGTGAAGCTTGGGTACATCTATGATAGGAGAGAGATACATAGATTCCAGACACGACAGGCACACACACACACTGGTATATATATATATATATATATATATATATATATATATATATATATATATATATATATATATATATATATATATATATATATATGTGTCTGTGTGTGTGTGTGTGTGTGTGTGTGTGTGTGTGTGTGGCGGTTTTGGTGTTTTTTTTATTTTGGGAGCAGAAGGGGGAAATAAGGCGAGGTCTGTCCGTTAGGATGAGTTTCTAGTTTGTCAAAGGCGCGAAGGCACGACGGATGGAGTGAAAGTAAAAAAACAAAAAACAAAAAAAAAACAAACAAACAAAATAGACAAGAACTCGAGAGAGATATTCGGTGGTAATGATGTAAGATTGAAGAGTTTATGTCGAGGGTATGAACTGACATGGCTCGGATAAAAAAGTAAAAGTAAGCGATGAGACATATATATATATATATATATATATATTCAAGAAGGAATAGGTAAAATAAATACCTTTTGAAGCATTAAGATGCGATATCAATTTTTTTTTATAAAAAAGAAAAATAATAAATCGAAACCGATTTTTTTTTCTTTTTTTTTAATTAAAACTAGCATTTTTTTTTGTTAGTTTAAAGTGATACAGATATTTCGCCAACACCTGGCATCCTCGGTGTGCAATACATCCTGATGTCATCGGATTTGTATCTCTTTTTATCTCTTTACCGGCTTGTTGTTATACAGCCGGGCCAAATGGGCAAGATGTTGTTTCCCATCATCAAATATGAAGAACGTGAATGCAGCACGTGATTTGTATAAGCGTTTAACGTTCATATTTATATATATATATATATATATATATATATATATATATATATATATATATATACATGTAAATATATATATATATATATATTATATATATATATATATATATATATATATATATATATATATATATATATATATATATATACAAGCGTATATATACAAGCAGAAAACCACCCGTCATCTAGTGGTTATTACTCTATATCTAAGTATTTTTTAAAATGTATAATATACATGTTTTTAATATAAATCTATTGTAATTTTAAAAACGAATAGGTTTCTTTTGAATCATCTGCCTTAAAAATGAATAAACATAATATTTAAACAAATATTATGGTCATTAATCCTTTCTTCTATGAAATCTCTTCAATTACTTAATGTTGATATCGACAAAACTACATGTATATATTTATGAAAATAACACAATGACATTCCTAACAAATAACAACAACTATTAATTTAATATAAACTGTTGTAAATAACAAATGCAAATTAGGCATACACATATCTGTTATCATTATATTCCAATTTATAATTCACAGTTTCACTTTATTTTAGCACCTCACTCACGCGCTTCAGTCAGGGGTATTTTTACCCCACCTAATAAACCGGTATCGTCCAGGCCTTTGGGTCTGAATTTACGCCGGTCTATTGGGGGTTGTTGGTCCTGTGCAGTTTTAGGAGGTGCACCCTCCCAGGCTTTGCCTCCCCTCTTTGGGGAGGAGTAAGTTTATTGCTTACTGTCTGAGGCGCCCTACCGGGAATGCCGACGGGGCTGCCCAGGCAATTTTTAAATGGCCAGAATGCTCACCTCGAGCCCTGGCTTATCTAATCCCACTTTCCCGACCTTGTGTCACATCTTACCTTGTGGGAGGTAGATAAATAAAGCACCTCACTCAATACGCCACAGATCTAACTAATAAAACAACATTTAGGAAAAATTCGTCTTTCTTCATCAGCATAGTCTCATTATATGGTGATACAATTATGTCAATGCTTTTCTAACAATTTGATACTGTTTTGTAGAACAATTTGCTTTTGGCCTCAAAATACGTCTCATTTTCCGATATCACTTCTTCATTGGAGCCATATCTCTGCCCCCTGGAGCATTCATTTAAGGTTTGCCAGTAGTCGGTTAAGACTAGATGTTAAGAATATGGTAGGTGTGGAAGTAATTCGAAATGAAATACATGTAGCGTTGCCATCGTTGTAATCGACGTGTGACACGGTACATTGTCTTGGTAAAAGATAACATTTTTCTTCTTCATTTGTGGCTGGTTTTTCCTCCTTCAAACGCACCAATAATACTATATAATATTCGCTATTTATGGCTCTTCTTATCTTAAGTTAATCAATGAATATAATACATTGCGCATCCTAAAATACGGAGACCAAAACCTTACTTGCTGATGTTTACCTCTGATGTGCTATTATATTATCACTTCATCTTTTCCCATTACTTGTTATATCACATCACTTGGCTTTCCCCTTTTTCACTTTCTCAATTTTACTTTTTCTCATCTTTATTTCCATTAGTTTTGTTATTCCATTTTCTAGAAATTTGAAAATTCTTTTAATAAAAAAAAATTCTAAAGATTTTTAATCTGTTACCCTTGTATATATATATTTTAAATCCCATTTCTGAATACTTTTGCATAAAATACTTCTCAATTGTTAACGATTAAGACTTACTTGACTTTATAGAATAATTAGATGATTCGTTTATGTTATATATATAAATGTTGGTTGGTTATAAATACTACTTACCAAATTAGTCTTGGTTGAATAATAGACGAAACAGATTGTATCATTACACTCTAGATTGTTTATGGAAATCGCTCCAGACAAAGTATGAATCCACTGGATGTAAGTTGCTGATAAGAACGAATGAGGATTATCGCACAGACATGAGATGCTTCTTGACCTTAGTCTTGAAAGAACCTATACTACAAGTAAGAGGAAAACAGTCAGCCTGCTGTTCTTGGAAATAAGGTACTTGAATAGGAAGTTGCATTACAATGAGGTATCAAAACAGCGAATTGATGCATACCACTAGACCAACAAGTAAGACAATCAGGAACAAAGGAAGCAGGAAATAGATCGGATAATTCTGAAGAACACATACCATAATAGTATTCATAGAAAAGACTGAGAATAGCAACATCACGTGTGTGACAGTTCACAATCTACTGAAAACACAGACACCAGTGTTGCCAATATACATCAGACACTAGATGTAATACTTGAAAGATACTTCAATCTTGGTTAATAATTCTTCTGGTCCTAAAAAACATTGGTGGTAATGGATTATTATTGTAGTCATATGTTCATTTGATTTGTCCTCGCGCCCTAGACGTACCCCCTATCTGTGAGTAGCAACTATATTTCTTTCCTTCCATCCTTTTTCTCTTTGTCCGTTTTTTCTCTTGTCTGTTCTCCATTCTATTATTCTCTATTGTAGTGTCTGTCTCTACTCACTGTGTCAGAATATAGTAAAATAATTGAATTTCAGCGCCATAAAATGTTGAACGGTTTCTGCGATGCTGATAATAATGATGAAATAGCGAGCTTTTACAAATCATTTTCAGACCCGAAGAAACCATTTAAGGTCGAAATAATTATAATTTGGTATGTGTTGCTTCCTAAAGATCCTTATCATCTCATACAAAGACCACATTACAAATGAGAAAGTAAAGAACAAACTCAGACAAGCAGCCAGGCCATATGAAGATCTACTGACCACGAGGAAAATAAAGTAGTACAGCCATGTAACACGATCATCAGAGCTCGCAAAGACTATCCTGTAAGGAACTGTACAGGGAGGAGGAAGAAGAGGCAGACAAAGAAAGAGGCGGAAGAATAATATCCGAGAGTGGACAGGGTTGGCGATGAGTAACACGCTCAAGATGTCAGAAAATCGGGAGGGTTTGAAATAACTATTTGCCAGGTCATCTTTAGCGTCCCAACAATCATCCAGGCCACGAGATAAATAAGAGATACAAAATATGTGTGCTTAAAGTTAACCACTATTTATATACTAGCTAAAGTATTCGTCTACGTCAGGTTTCTCAACTTTTCTTGAATTGTATAGCCATGATTAAACATTAAGAACATCTATTAAATATTTCTCATTCATTTTTAACAAAAACTATAAATAAATATGTGGTCATTTGTTTACACTTTAAAGAATATGGTAATTTATCATCACTGTTTGCAGATTTTATGTTCTGGATTTGAATACACATTTTCTGTTTGCATTTTGTTAATTAGTAATGCATCTTATACGTAATATTTTTAATTTTACGAAATGTTGCATGTTTATATTTATTAATATTTCCAACCTCGAGTGAACAAGTGCATCATTGAGGTTAATGATGATGATCGTTATCGGTTAGGACATAAGTGGATAGCAAAAAAACCTCTCTAGTGTAAGATTCGAACCATGAAAAATGAAATAAAATGTGGGAACTAAAGACGAACGATATCAAGACGGCCACAGATCTAACGAAAATATTTTGTCTTTTTAACCCACTTAATATGTGTTTATGAGTTATGCGCAGGGATACAAAATAACATTTTGTTTCACTGCTTCATATAGATCTAAAATAGTTCGATCGCCTAAAATAAATAACCATGTGTGACGATGAAGGGCCGATAAATATTTAGTCAACACGGTAGTATATTTACTAGAGTATATTTACAAAAGTAGAGAATAGTATGTTACAGAAAGTCTGCGTCCGATACTGTGGCTATGACTGCCATCAATGACTGCCTTCATGACTGCTACGACCCTTCTTCGTAACTATATTCATAGTCTCTGGAAGAGTCCAGATACACCCGAAATAGAGTAAATCAAAATCACACCATAATACCCCCTTTAAAACTTTGCTCCGTATTGAGCCAATACCATTTTCTTTTCAGGTGTATTTTAATGAAGTCCTTAATTTACGGTTTCTTCTTGATGTGATTATTTTATATATCGAATACCTTCTGGCATTCTATCGTCCAGCCACAATCGTTTTTAATTATTTAATGTTTTTAGATATCCCATTATCGCAACTATTGTATGTTTTGACTAAACACTTTGTAAAAATTCACAACATTAAAAGAACTTTGTCGAGCCGATACATTTGCCGAAGCTGGCATGTTTGTTTAATGTACGCATTCGCACTGAATCTGATCTTTTAAAGTATTTGCTCATGATACGACTAAGATATTTTAATTTCCTTTTTTTTTTCGTAGACTGTAGGCGAAAACTACCTACTCTATCCTACATCCACTTTTTAAAATGTATTCACTTTCTCGTCAATCTTATCTAATGACGTGACTAAAACATTTTTAATTTTAGAAACTGGTTGAATATATATTTTAAATGCTGGATTTAAAATATATATTCAACCAGTTTCTAAAATTTATTAGTCATTGTTTTATCTCTTTTTTGTCCACTAAAAACACTCTTGAACAATTTTCTTTTAACTCTTCAGAATAGATTTCTTTCAATTCTTTCTCTAACTTTTCTGCCGTAGCATTAAAGGTTTTTATACTTTTACATAAAAAATATATAGGCATATCCCATAATTGGAACTTTTCCATCTAATCTGTGCCAAAAATAAAGCTTGAATTGTTCATCACAAACATTTTCAATTTTTAAGTTTTTCTTTGTAGTGTAACTGTAATTATTAGTTGGCCCTCGAATTTGATTTCTTCTTCAGTTACGCCTTTGGCCACGTTTTTAGTCCTCAATAAAGTAGGCTAATTTTCTTCGATGTCTGAAAGTTTCTAATTGACAAATCGGAGCCTGAGTCAAGTTTGCATTATAACATTTCTATTCATAATATTTACTTGAACAAACTTCCTAATATTGTCTACTTTGCAATTCGTATTTTTGAGTTCCTCTCGTTCGCACTTAAAGTACTTTTTCGTTTTATATGGACAATCATTGTACAAATACAGCTGCCCACAACCAAAGCACGGTTTAGAGGGCTGATTACATTTCTTTTTATTGTCAAATTTAGCTGGGGAAGTACCGTTCTTCTTGTTCCGAATTTTTTAAATATGTGACATTCAACTCCGTTCAATATCTTTTGAATCTGGACGCACGCTAATAACTATATATATATATATATATATATATATATATATATATATGTATACGGAATATATATATATATATCTATCTAAATGAATCAAATCGAAAGTTTTTCAATTTATTACTCTTTTATTATAATCAAAACTGGTTACTGTTTTTTAAATCAATAAAATCAACATATCTTGATATTCTGTATATATAGTTGAGATAAAATATTAAGATAGAGTCATTTGACTGCCTAATTAGCATAACTATTTTTAAACCATTCATAATTAATTAATGTTTAGTATTATTAATTAGTAAATACATTGGCTTATGTTTGCTATCTAAATGCAATAGTTTTGTCTATATTAACATTAATTAAGTAAAGTTATTTTATAAATACATCAGAAAAAATAACTAAAACATCTAAGTTTTAACTCCATGCGCTAACAGACGTCTTAAAAGGTTGTGGCTTGCTACAAGCGAGACAGAAGCGATAATTAAAATAAGGGGGGAGTGTAGATGTCTCGCTCGCTGCCCCTTTCAATCGCTTTCTTTTTGCAGTTTTTACATTTTCCGTGAAAAATAAACAAATAACTCTTTTTATTAAGTTAATTCCTGATTTATAAAAATACAATGGCCCGGAAATGTGGAACCATTAAATGTTAAATATAAAATCAACTGATCCCTCACTCTTAATTCTAAAAAAAATATTTGTTTTTCTTTTTTTCTGTTTTCCATGGTGTTAAACACGTAATCCCGTAAAAAAAGAATGTCATTTTTTTCAGGGCAGTGAAGGATTAATAGAGGATATTAATCTGCAAATATAGCCATACTTAATTTTTTTTTAATCTTATACTTTTTCTTACTCTACGTCCCTGTTTTATTTTAATTTTAAGCAATTGATTTTAGTTGTGTTTACTTTTCCGGTTTAAATTAACTAAATAACTTTGAAATTATCTAACTAATTAAATATCTTACTTTCATGGCATCAATATAAATATAGAAAGTTAGGATATTTTTGTAGATAAACACCCCTAAACCACCCTAGCCCACCCTCGATAAAATGAGATTCTACTTTTTCAGGGGATTACCTGTGAATACCCTGAAAAACCTGGCCGAAAGAGAAACAACAAAAAAGTTTAGACGTTAGAATGTAGTACTCGCGAAAATGGAAAGAAAATGGAACAAAAAACCCACAGAACTTACATACACAGATTTGACCGAAACACTAAATAGACCATTCGGAAAATGGACAAAAAAGTCTTATCAAGCAAAATACTCCGTGTTATTTAATAGTGTTTGCCTATGTATATATACTATATATATATATATATATATATATATATATATATATATATATATATATGAAAAAATGAAAAAGGAAAAAACAAATTTTTTTTTCATGTATTCATAAACGTTTCGTCTTTATTTGTAAGACTTCTTCAAGATGATAATTTAAAGAAAAATGTCATGCAAGTACATAGAAATATTGGGTTGACATGATTGGTTGATGAGAAGTAGTAGCCATTACTGGTAGCGTAGGATCAAGGGCCGGGCTGAAAGAAGTCGGTGGCAGAGACTGAAATGAATGTGGATTGCTGTGAGTGAAAAAGGGGAGGGGTGGTAGTGTTAGTGAATTTGTTTTAGGGTGGAAGAGAGGGGAGGGGGATTCTGAGGTTTTTGTCGTGGTGAGGTGTAGCATGGATTTTACGAGGCTGGGGAAAGAGGAGGGAAGGAGGGAACATCTGTGTCTTTGGTGTGTAGGTAGTATCATAGTTTTAGAATTTTTTTTGGAAGAAATGAAGATGATTTGAAAGTGGGCGGGGTGGGTGGGTAAGAGTGTGAAAGCGGTAGTCGAAAGGATGAGATGGGTGAGGGGGAGAGGGGAGATTTTGTTGTGGTTAGGTGTGAAGATTTTGGAGGGTAGGAGTATTGACCAACTGGCTATGTCAGGAATGGGTGAATATAAGTAAGTTAGAAGGAAAGTGTTGAAATGAGCTGTGAATAGGACAATGAGGGAAAGGAAAACAAAAGAAAGAGAAAGAGAAAAGTTTATTTAATTTAAGTGAGAAATAGCGTGTAGTTTTGTGCAGGCAGTGTTGATGGTTTGAAATTAAATTGAGGGCAAAACGGGTTTAAATATCTAAATATTTGTGAGGGTATCTAGATTGTGTTCAATGGTGACGCTGTTATTTGTGGTTAAGTGGTTTAGATTCGTGGTGAAAGAAAATGTATGTGGGGAGGGGTTTGTGCGTGAGTGTGTATGCAGGGACTTGTATATAAGTACAATTGAGAGCGAAGAGAAGAAACGTTAGCCATGATCTAGGTTTAGTTTTTGTTCGTTCAGGATAATTTTGCTTATTAAGGGGGATAGATTGTAGAAGCCATTTCGTTGTCTGATGGTGTTGGAGGCTGTGATTAGTGCGGTTTCCAGTAGTCTTCGCCGAGCTTTGTTGTGAATGTATTTGGTGATTTTGGGCTGTTCAAATTTGAAAGCATGATCGTGCTCTAATACATGGGAGAAAAGTGCACGGAAAGAGTTGTTGTTTTTATGTCCATTTTGTGTTCGCTCAATCTTTTTTTAAATTCACTTTGCGTTTCCCCCACATAAATTTGATGGCAGTTGTTGCATGGGACAGTATATAAGCCGGCATGGGATGTGGAGTTTTTTTTGAAATGTCTTGCTGTGTTTAATGTTTGTCTTATGGTTTGTGATGTTGTTTGAACTGTTGGAATGCCTAGTTTGTTAAGTGTGTTGCAGATGGATCTGTTATTGGAATGCGTGGGTAAGAGTATCACCCCATCATTCCTACACTATACGGGCTCCCCAAAACGCACAAACTGGACATCCCCATGCGAACAAAAACTAAACCTGATAGAACATGACGAACGACACCCATTTTCCTACACTCTTAATGGCCTTGTGCCATGTTATGTCTTATATATTTTAGCAAATAAATAATTAAAAAATTAGTATCTTTTCTGATACTAAACCTTATTTTTTCTGTCCTCGGTCAGTGAAGGATAAATCCTTCTAGACTGATTCAATGTAAATTTTTCTCATGATCTAGAATGCCGTTTTCTTGGAGAGATGGATTCTCCACATTAAAAACCGACCATGTGTCTAACTCTGTCTCCGTAAAGAGACAAGTAAATAACATCACACGCAATTAATAACACCTTTAACTAACCCACTAAACTCCAAAATGAGATTCTAGTTTTCAGGCGATTACATGTGAACACAATGAAAATTTTGTCAGAAAGAAGAAAATTTTATTTTTAATGATTTTAAGTGTGTGATCAGTCCGGTATATTTAACGAAAAATCATCCTTATTTCCGGTCAATTCTAAATCTTTAGGGCTGTTCATAAATATTTTTACCACAAACCTTAGTCTGATTAGAAAAGTTATAAAATCACACGTGATCTTAAAAAAAGTTGGTCCCACCCCAAAAATGTATAGAATTTATCTGCCACAGCATATTAATTTATGGACTCATTTCATGTTAAATTTACATGAAAAACTGATCCCAACTCTAAATTAAAAAAAAAATTGATTTTACTTTCTTCCCGACAAGTTATTCAGGTTGTTTATGTGTAATCGTCATAAAAAGTAGAATCTCATTTCTGTTTGGGAGATTTAGCTAAGGATTTTTATCTACAATAATAACAACCACAATAATAATAATAATAATTTTTTTTATTTTTTATTTTATTTTTTATTATTATTATTATTATTATTATTATTATTATTATTATTATTATTATTATTATTATTATTATTATTATTATTATTGTTGTTGTTGTTGTTGTTGTTGTTGTTGTTGTTGTTGTTGTTGTTGTTGTTACTACTACTACTACTACTACTACTACTACTGAGGTGGGCGAAGACTACGAAATCAAAGAACTCGCCGAGGAAGAAGCAAGAGAAGTGGAAAACATACTCCGATACTGAACCGAGAATAAAACAAAATTTTCATCCCTAAGGAACGAAGATTAGAACAAATTAAAATAAGACACAAAGAAAGTAAACGGACTCATCATGTATCTCTCAGCAGTTACTATCACAGACTTAAACAACTTGATATATATGGGGGCAAAATCACTAAGTATGAAACTAAAATGAGAAAAAAACTAGCCAAAAGAATAGACCGACAAAGACCGGAAACCCAGATGACAAAACTTCGAAAGGAAGCTAAAACCGTAAACAGGATGAAGGAGAACAGGAAACGACGGAAGAGCGGAACAAATCTGACTCGCAAGGCTAAATAATAAACATGAAAACTTAAACAAAATATATCAGCAAAATAAGAAAGACTGAGACGATACAGGTTCAAATCTGAACAGCACAAACAGAACAGGACCTTTGAATACAATGAAAACCAGTTTTACAAAAACGTAAACAGAGAAAGAACAACAACAGAACAAACGGACCCGACAGATTACACTGGAAACTATGTAAACGACTGCGTTTCGAACACACAGACAAATGGTACAAACATAAACCAGAGACAGTACTGAGAAACAAAACTCACAAAATCCTCTGGGACATGGAGTTGCAAACAGATAAACTCATACAAGTAAAAAGATGTGATGTCATTGATAGGCAACAAGAAGGAAAAGCTTGTCAAATCGTAGATTTTGCCTTTTCATCAGATCATTTATGAAGATCAAGGACACGGAAAAACGCAGAAAATGCACGGAACTTGCCAGAGAATTGAAAGGAATATGGAGCATGATGAAAGTCAATATAATACCAATAATTATAGGAGCACTAAGAACAGTCCCCAAAAAACTAGAAGAAAGACTGGGAAGAATAGGAATCAAAGGGATCACTGATACTATAGAAAGGACGGCAACGATGAAAACAGCGGCAATATTAAGGAAAATCTTCGAATGCGGAAACCAACCTGCATAAGCTGCGAACGGTGACCAGTCACCTGGAAGTTACATTAAGAAAAAAACAAATCCACAGAAAGAACACGACTACATGAAGCCAAGGAGCAGAAATTGCAAGAAATTTCATAAACTGTCCTCCCCCAAAAAAGTGATGGCGAAGAGTACGAAGAGTATTGGGACCTTGTCGAGGCTTATTCACACCCACATCCAAGAAGAGACCAATGGTCGGTACCAGCATGAAAATCAATGGTAAGCGGCCGTTGCGATACTGCAAAGTCATTTGCAATGATTATCAAAAACAGGTGTTGAGTACTGGAAATCTGGGAAGACATGTTGTCACTCAAACTCCAGGAACATTACACATTATTATCAGTAAGCAATCACTGTCGCTGACCTTTGTGACCCCTCTTAGTGAGTAGAAATAATAATAATCAAAATAATAATTATAATTATAAATGCTTACAAGTTTTTTTATAGTAAAACAATCTACATAACTTCTACATTACATTAAAATATAAGTTTACATATGAAACAAAAATTAATAAAAACATGTTAGTAATAATATTTAATTCATAAAACACATTTCAAATTTCTTTTAAATAGTTAAAAAATACATTTTAATGTTGGCAGACAGATTTTCACTGTCTTTAACGTAGTCTGTGTATTTGTGTCTTGTCAGCCGAAAAAAAAATGAACTGAACCCCAAAGCATGTGGACCTGATCTTATACCAGTAATAGTAATAAAGAAATGCTCTTCTGAACTAGCCCCTCTCCTCTCCAAACTCTACAACAAATGCCTTGCCGAATCTTGCTTCCCTGATAACTGGACAATTGCCTCTGTAATAGCAGTCTTCAAGAATTTTGTAAATAGAAGTGACCCTCAGAATTATCGCCACATCAGCCAACTCCCGCTCTTCGCAAAAATATTTGAATCCTTAACCAACTTAGCGATAGTCTGTCATCTTGTCAATGATGAACTTTTTTCTGACCATCAGTATGGATTTAGGCTAGCACGGTCTACTGCGGATATCCTAACCGTCTTTTCTGAAGGCATATACCATGCACTGGTCAAGGCAGGTGAAACTAGGGCGGGAGCGCTTGATATATCCAAAGTCTTTGATAAGGTCTGGCATAAAGGTCTTCTTAAAAAAAATAATTTATATGGTATTACTAGACGAATATTAAATATTATTAGATATGTAGCTTATGTAACTCAATAAGAAAACAATATTTTGAAATACTGTAGATATAGTAATTCGTTGAAGCTGTAACACGCCTATGTATATGTTAAATTTACATATTTGTAAAACTGTTCCTCATAAATAATTATTCTGTATTGTTCATACGAAATTTTTATTGTTTTATTTCCTTATACATATGCAGTAGTTTTGTCGATATACTCATTATGATAATAATAATAATAATAATAATTATTATTATTATTGGTGCTTCTCCAGATTAGGACCCGAGCTAAAATTTACTTAGCATCGTTAGGGTTAGAGTTAGGGTCAGGGGTAGCGTTAGAGTTAAGATTATGATTAGGGTTAGGGTTAGAGTTAGGCTTAGAATTAGGGTTAAGTTCAGAGTCAGTGAAAGAGTTAGCTAGGGTAGTAATCTGAAGAAGTACCTTATTATTAATTAATTGCTTCAAGCGATTTAATGAAAAAATGATAACATTAAACAACTTTGTTAAGATTTCCATTGATGTTCAAGGGAAATAATTTATTTCATATTTTTACTTATATTCACCCCAAAGAAGCTAGATTGCCACTGAGACGTAAGGGGCTACAGTGAATTAGGGGCCAGGTTTATAGGGGCATCCTAAGTGGGGAGTTGTGCAGCGAGATGTTTGTTCAAATTACAGTTACATTTCTGGTACAGTTGGTACAGTCGGAAAACAGGGAGCAGAGAGGAATTAAAAAGTCAGGTAGTTCAAGGAAATAAGCTATTAGAGTAGAAAGCTTTTCGGCATCTTGGGACCTCGACAGTTAAGGAGTATGATTTTGTCGGTGGTATTTACGTCGAGGAGGCACAAATGCAGCAAGCTCGTCAATGCACATCTCATTGGTGTACTTGTAAAACGAGCACAGGGACGGTACATTGCCCCCGAAAGTAAACTCAAGCTCCATTTTCTACTCTTCTTACTTTTCCTACGCTATCGTTATTTCTATGGTAGTTGCTCGACTGAGCTTCAATGTATGGTTATCACCTGTAAAACATTTACAGCAAGAACTCGTCTTATTACTAAAACTGCAAATTGTTTCTTCTGTTAACCTAAAATCAAACGGAACTTCCATGAACATAGTTTCTTTCCCAGAACATTCCACTTCTGGAACACAAACGATTTGCTTGTTTGTGAAACACAGGTGATTTGATTGATTTTTTTTGTACGCGACTGGTTTGTACTTTTTTCTTTATGTTGTAATTGCCATTTCAATTGTTTTTAGTGTGTTGGACAACTTGCGTGTTTGTTCAATTTCAGAAGACAAAGTTTATACAAGTAAGCTTATAGCCGAGTCTTTATCTATGAGGTTGTGGCTTCGGGAAAGTCGACTAGAAATAAGTGCAAATGCCTTTTGCAATGGGCCGTATGGCACTACACTTATCCCAATAGTATACACGTTACCACAGTAATGCTTCCTACAGACTACAACATGGTATTTTAAAGTCAAATGTAATATCAACATATGTAATATGTAAAGTCAAAAGTAAATATCTATTCAATCGTTCTGTAAATTAATCATAGTTCTCAATCCTTTCAAATAGCACTGCCTTATCATTCAACTGAAAATCTCACAGATTATTATTCTCGAGTGGCTTTTGACCTTAGTAAACAGATGTAATGAAACATATAACAGATGAATAATTCAACAAGAGAATTGTCTAGATAGATAAAAAAAATTGCAACTCAAAGAATTTAACCGAAATATTCACATAATAGAGTGTACGTCCGCGAAATATATATATATATATATATATATATATATATATATATATATATATATATATATAATGAAACTTAATAAAAAATACAGAATGACTTTATATCTCAGAGGCCGTGTGCGTAAAAAAGCAACAACCAACGAAACAAAAAAACAAAAAAGGGACACGAAATCTTTCTCACGGCTGTAAAGAACGGAGGAAATCAAAACCCTTCCCCTTTTGTTAACTGACACCGTCAGTATTTCCAACACACGCACGTGGAAAAGGATATTCTGCATCTCCGCGTACGCACGTCCTCGCACGACTATAGACATGTACACAGGTACGGACTTGTACACAGTATAAGTGGCACTTGAAAAAATCAGTATCTGCAAAAAGAGTGATATAAAGTGCTGACCAGATCAACTTTGGACTCGCCGGGAAGTGTGCACGCGAACCTGTGGTTAGCACTTGCACGTAGGTACACCAATAAATCAGTACCCTAAGGATAATGACTAGCATAAGTAACTTTATACAACTGATATTTATATTTCAATTTAATTTCCGAGCGTTTCAGAGAATTTAATTCAACGATGAATATCGATAGAATCGATCTGACATATTTGTAAATCTTCGTTAATTTTCGGCGGGATAAAAGTGCTCTAAAAATTAAAGATAAACATTTTCAAGTTGATCTTCTAAATGAATAAATGCGAAAGTTTTTTTCATTTATCACACTTATATTGTTATCAAAACGGGTTACTGTTATTTAAATCAATATAACATAGTCTCTGAAATGATGTTAATATTGTAAAGAACAAAGCTCCGAACACTCTATTTGTATATGTGTATGCCGAATTGCATAAATATGTGTAAACAGTTTATAATAAATTACTGTTTGGTGTTATTTATTTGTAACTTTATTGTCACATTACTTATATATATATATATATATATATATATATATATATATATATATATATATATATATATATATATATATATATATATACAGGGTGGGCCAAAATAAGGGTCCTATCTTTAAATTTGAATAACTTGAATTTGAATAACTTCCACAAAATAAAAGTTAAACTCACCAAACTTTATGTGTGTGTAAACTGACCCTTCCGAGATTTTTTGAAATAAACAAAACAAATTTTAGCCGAAAAACACTTCTTAAAACTTACAAAAACTAAAGTATTGTTTTTTACACTGTTTTGAGTTTTTTAAGCAAAAAAAATGTTTTCTAAATGAGGGTACGTTCCTTAGGGCTAATACGGCTCATGCTTGCTTCGGAAGGGGTCCTTTACTTATTCTAAAAAAAAAAAAAAAAATCAATAAATAAAAAAGTTATGAATTTTTAAAAATAGGACCCTTATTTTTGCCCACCCTATATATATATATTTATATATATATATGGAATAGTTTTGTATTAAAGTAATTAATTAAAGTGAATTATTAACAAAAGATAAATTACCGAAACTTTTCTTAAAATATTGTTAATTAGTTTTCATGGGGGTAATTTAAATGGAAACTCTTATATCTTAGCATGCTAGAAGGATAGCTATACTGACGAGGTATGAGAATAGTAAGAAAAGTTCATAGAGAGAGGGGGGTGACTGCTCTGTCTCTCACTCCTTCTCCACCCCCTCTCTTTCTCTCTGGTTGCCATTAGTGACACCAATGTTTCTTTGTTACAGTTTATCAGTTTTTGAAAGAAATCAAAGTAGATTAACTAGTGGTAGCTTTTGTGGCCTAGTCTTATATAAATTCGCGAGATAAACGTTTACATGTTCCACTGGCCGTTGATTGACGTCATCCTATGCAAAAATGCAATAAAAATCAATGAAAGACGTAATACAGCGCATGTCTTAAATGTAGTGTTTTGTAGAAGAGCAATGCCACTAATAGAAAAATTAGTTCTATGAAACATTGCTCGGCCAGTCATGCGCAGTGGGCACGCACTCCTTTGACATACTTTAGTGAGTCCTGTCTTTATATGCGTCGGCTTAGGATTAGATATAAGGTTAGGATTATTAAAGTATCAGGCTTAAGTTGGAATAAAGGCCAGTGTAAGGCTGTACAAAATACAGAATAAACACCACAGTAGAACGGATCGCGGAATGGTTTACAGCTATCTATATAAGTTTCTGTTGAGGCGGGAACCAAATTTTTACATGCAAATACTCAATGACATGAATAGATTCCATTTTCTTGAATAAGTAATAAAACGTTGTTTACAACAAACGGTATTCTGTTTGTTTTTTTAGGAGGCGGAGTATTTTTTGGTTGGTCTCTTCGAAAACAGATTCCCTAAATGTATGAATTAGTTTATTATTCATTTTCAAACGGCTTTTGGCATCTACACCCAATAAGAATCATTTTATTAACTATTGGCTGCGACAAGCGAATAGTTTTATATTAACAATCGCAAATTATTAAGTTTTCTTATCGATTTTTTTATTGTAATAACATATATAATATGTGTAATGTATCTTTTTCTCCTCGAGGATGTAATGAAGAGTGATCTTAGTAACAAGATGAAATACGTCTTTTCTAGAGTAAATTTCTTAAGGAATCAAATGACGCTATTAATTTTGTATTAAAAAATGTGTTTTCATAATAATATCCTATGGTAGGCGTTTTCATCGGAAAGTAATAAACATCTGACACAAGGTTTACTTTATGTATTATTATATTAAAGTAAAATTAATCAACGTTTGTTTCCCGTAGGCTTTTTTCTTTCTATTTAATCACTCAAAATACATACTAACCTATTCCTCAATTTGGTGTTTCGATGATGTTTAGAAAACTTCAATTGTAATCGCTCTTAATTAAATGTAATTTGCAAATAACTCATCAAATGAGCCATCTCTTAATAACTGTTTTACCCATCAGTTTCACGCTCTCTAAGCATATGTTGTTTCACCGCCGCCTCAGTTCCATTGGGCTTGTGTTAATTTATTTCTATATTCTTTGTTCTATCTATATTTCAATTTACCTGTAATTGGCTTACGTTCATTAGTTATGTAGTTTTGTTTCTGTATTCGAGGATTTTCCTTAAAATTTCTTCTGTTTTGATACTAGTGTAAGATAATGAAGAGTGGCAAAAATGAATCATGGACGAGTCCATTGTGGGTGGGACGTCGAGAAAGAAATAAAGGCGACTTAATAACTGTTAAAAAGGAAAAGGTTCGGCAGTGCAAAAGGAACTTTAACAACGACGGTTTCGAAAACGCGAAGAGCCGAAACGCTTGGTGATCGGACTATCGATGACCGGAAGAGTGCGAGTTTTGTGTCCGCTGACTAAAAATGCGGAATGAAGGAATCCCCTGACTTGTACTTCACCAAAACGTCTTACATGTCACCTCTCCCCCAACCATAGTTCCATTAATCAACATCTGGTGGAACATAGAACATTTCAGAGACATATTAGTAAAAACACTGCCATCCTCGCGGTCTCAAATTTCAACCTGTGCCTCCCAATAATCGAAGGCTTACTCATTCGAGCTAACAAACCTACCATCAATCAATCTCGATATGAGGGGGAAGAATATATACTAAATGCTTTTAATAAAAAAAAAAAAAAAAAAAAAAAAAAATTGTTTTAATCGACTTTCTTAATAAATTCACAAATTTTAATTTGCGTAACTCCTCACGTGCTTGATAAGGATTCATGGGAGTCAAACACGTTTACAGTTTTGACGAGTTCCTGTTCACACTTTAACAGAACCTTGCATCGTTGGTCCGCCAACTTGAAAAAAATAGATAAACAAGAAACAAACAGGAATTGCCACTGTTGTTTAATCAAACATGCAATATTACTGAATTAAAATTTATAAATGTCCACACAACTTTTAGGATGTACTAGCTCTGAACTGAAAAATTCAAAATAGCGTACTAGTGGGTTCCCCCACATGTGAGTTTGCTCTTTTTATTGTTTTTTATTTAATTTCACTCAAAAATGAACCACTGTATAGTGTAGGTTTTTTTCAAGACACTTTTATCCAATAACGTTTTACTCTTTGTGAATTTTTCTGATGATTTTTTAGTGTTGCACAGCCGATATTGGAATAAAAAATGTTGTTTGACTCACGACAAATGAAACGGACCGTAAAACAATATCTCACAGAAATGTTGTTTTTTGGGAAATGTGAAAAGATCAAAATAAAAATAATAAACTGAAAACATGTTTATTGGAATATAAAATGAACTTGACCTATATATATATATATATATATATATATATATATATATATATATATATATATATATATATATATATAATTAACTTGTTACAAATATCCAGGGGGTATAAATCCGAAGGAAGTTGAAACCGGGTTTATGAGAGTGCTCAATGAAAATTCAGAGCGAAATATATTTTTTGTTGGTGATTTTATTATTCTATTAATTGCGACAATATATATGTTGTTTCGTTAGCATTCATAATGAAAGCAAACTCTTCAAGCTTTAACGGAATCACTGCTTAAATTTTTAAATTCAACCTCAACCGGAAATTGAAGATGCATAAAAGGGAGGGGGGACGAAGATGGTATTAATTAATCGATGAATCTATAGATATATAACCACCCCACTAAACCATCAAATCTCTAAGTATTACCTACAATTCTCAGCCTCAAAAGCCTCTCAGTCATACTACCAATTATACCAAAATCACCTCCCACCTAAACCCATAACTATGATAGCTATTAACTCTGATACCACTTAGATTGATTTAATCTCAATTACTTAATCCTTCGATTACTATCTTGAACACTTAATTATTGACTGGTGCCTAGTCTTGATTATTGGTAGTAGAACTATAAAAGCTTACCATCACTTGCAGACTTATTTCGCCTAATGACTTCACAAATAAAAAGATTATAATAATTACCATTATTATTACTATTATTATTATTATTATTATTATTATTATTATTATTATTATTATTATTATTATTATTATTATTGATACTATTGTAACTGCGACTATCGTAGGTAATATTGGCTTTATTATTATTATTGTTATTATAATTGTTTTTATTAATACTAAAGATAGAAACACAATCAAACTTCTTTTATATAGTAATTCCACTAGTATTAATTTTAATATAATATAATTACAATTAACAAATATTATCACAACAAAATTCACTACCGTTACTGAGCCCATTGTAAAATCCATAAATAATTACATTGAAATAGAATGCAACAGTAGAAATTAATACCCTAAATTAAATTTATCAAAAATATTTATCTACACGATAATCACCTATTACAACAGAAATGACAGTTATAATTTTATAATTTTATTCTCATTATTAAATTAAACCCACCCGGCCCTCTGCCGCGGTTGAAATTGAGGTCACGATGGCCCAGACACTAGATATCACCCCACTCAACTTTCTAAAATATCACCTGTTGGGGTCCCCCCTCCCCCTTTCCATGTCCTCGCTATAGGCTAAGCCCCATCTTCGTCCCCCTCCCTTTTATGCATCTTCAATTTCCGGTTGAGGTTGAATTTAAGAATTTAGGCAGTAATTCCGTTAAAGCTTGAAGAGTAGGCGTTCATTATGAATGCTAACGAAACAACATATATATTGTCGCAATTAATGGAATAATAAAATCACCAACAATATATATATATATATATATATATATATATATATATATATATATATATATATATATATGATGAGCAGAAAGAAACTATTAAAAAAAATGTATAACTTTTAAATATTCAACTGGTTTTGCGAAATCACTTTTTCCTGATTCAAACAATTTAACACGAGCTCAATGTGTGCCCCAACGGGTCACATATTTTCTAGTGTATATGTACATGTACATAATATGTATCTAACAAAAAAATCTGTTTTTTATTTGTTTTTGGAAATTCTTTATACTTATTATGTTATTCTCTGTCTGTAGTACAGGTATATGTTGTGTTTTAAAAGATATGTTTAGTTTTACTTTTTACATAAGAAGACACAAGAGATAATTCGTTTTTATGTTTGTTTTATTACTAGAATTCTTATTGTTTCGGGTATTAAATAACATCATCAGGATGAACTGTGCACTTTTTGTGTGTGTTGTATTCTCATTGTTATGTCGTAAATTTTATAATGTTTCATTACATCCTGTTTTGGTGAAGTTAGTATTCAGAATATGCACATATTAATTCGCGTCTGTGTCTACATATAATTTAGCTATCTGCTTATATTCGCCTGGACGAAAACTGGGTTTATTTCAGTAACAAAATATATTAGAGAAAACACGAGATCATTGTTGGAATATGTGAAAAGGGTAGAAAAAGGTAGAAACACTATTCGACCATTAAATGGCCATAAATCGACTCAGAAAAATGAAGATGAAATGCACGGAACTAGATTACGAAAACCATTCTATAAATCGGTCTCGTAACATCGATCATGGAATCACCAAAAATCATATATTTTCTGCGTTTTTTAACATTTTAATACACCAATTATTTATAAAAATATAGAAATCGGTGACACACTTGGTACATATCGTAGCAGCAGTGAAGGACAGCAAGCAATCAAAATACGTCGGTCTTCTGCACAGAGTCGTATTTAAACTGATCGCCGTAAAGACAAGTGGAGTATTGGTTCCGTCACATTGGATTTCTTTCAACCGCCCGTGTCTATCAATTAAACGCCACACCAAAGACCATCGTGAGTTGACTTGGGTTTACGAGCGCACCACCATCGCCATTTTTGAGAGAACATTTCAAGCCAGCAGCACATCGCATTAAAGTTCCTGATGTTCCGAATATATCCACAAAAACTGTTAGTAACTTGACAGTTGAAAAAGATTATTAAAATAGGACGACAACATGGAAATATTTAGTTGAAACATTTTGTGTAAAATTGAACTTTTACATTCACATCTAATAACGATAGTTTTGTCAGATGCTGAATTATGTATTTATTGAATAAATATGTTTGAAGATTTTCCCGTTTCTAACATATCTAAAAAAAGACGAAAACTAAATTTTATATTTACGATATAACGATAAAGCGTTATTTCCGGTTTTGATTGAAATTCTTTACAACACTAGAAGGTAAATAAACAGGTTTAGCATTAAAACACATAAAACTATATAAATAAATATTATTTTTTAAATCTTTAGTAATTTATATGTGTCGCTGTTTTCATGTAATGAAAATAGGTTTTATTCTGATTTGTATAAAAACAATTTAGATTTGAAGAAATTCCCGTTTTCCATTCATATCTTTTATTAAGAATATAAATATTATGAAAACCATGAGTACAAATTTTCTTTGCATAGAATATGCTCTAAATAAAGGATGAATCCAATTGATGTAAGGAGCTAAAATAAAAAAATATACTACTTCAAGGTAAAAGAAACATAGCCCCAAAACAGCAATTCTTCCCCCTTTGTCAGAAACATCGCTCATAGAATGTGGGGATTAAATAACAAAATCAATAAAGCGAGATACAAACCTGCCGTAAAGAAAACTTGATGCCCACTTTTCTATTCTCCTTGCTTTTTAGTTTAATAAAAACATTAATACTGTTTTATCGTGTTGAATAAATGTGTACATTATTCTACGTAACAAATACTAAATGATTATAAAGAAAAAAATAGATAAAACAATAAAATGAATAACTTAAAGGAAAGCTTCAGATTCATGCATACAAATAGAACACATTGTAAACTTTTTAGTCAGAAATCCGAAATTATAATATATTTTATGAAATTGTAAAACTGAATTCACAAGAAACGTAATATTACATTTCTCCGATAAAATTAAATTTGCATACGTATATACCTGAATGGAATTCGCCCCGATCGGACATCCGGCTTCCAGCGACAGATACAGTTTGTAGGGAATATCCAATTGACATGTATATCTGCATGCATATTCCGGTCATTGGAGATGACATATCGCGCCTAGAATGTTCAAATGATCACACATCTGGTACTGATAAGGCTCAACACCGCTTAACTTCGGTGATCTAACGAGAACCTATATGTCAACGTGATTATGCCGTATATTATACATACACACTACAGTATATAACAGTAGTAGTATTATTACTAATACTACTACTACTACTACTATTAACCCTATATGTACTACCATTACACTACAGTAAAAACTTATTTGTTTTTATGTTTTTACTGCTTGATTATTAATCGGAGCAAATGTACGTAGTGGGGCACGTTTAGTGTTGGGACGATTAATCGAAATCGGAATCGGAATCAGAATCGGGAATCAGTATTGGGATCGGAAAAATGTGACCTTAATTTCCGATTATCAAAAAGATTCTTTTAAATTGTTTGATTTGTTTGAAACTTAATTTTCCATTTCTGGAAAATGGCACGGATAAAATTGACACAAGTGAATAAATAGAACAAAAATCTCACAATGAGTTGATCAAAATCTTGGATAGAATAAAAAAGAAGAAAACATTGTTAAATAAAAAAAACGAGAATTATATCTACATTTAAAAGTTAATGAGTACTTTCACCACACACAAAAATGAAATTCTGCCTTTTTAGGTGATTTTAGAATCGTTAATTGTATTTGAATCGGACATTTAGAACAAAATCAGTAATTGTATCGGAATCAGGAAAAACATTTGAAATTGTCTTATCACTCGGCACGTTACATAAGACTAAAAGCGGAACACTTATTTGTTCTTCTGTTGAGGAATTCTCCTAGCAACATCTGAAATTGCACATTCAAACAACACAAAATGAACTTTAATCGCTTACTTTAGTGTATTCTCCACTTTTTACAACACTCTTCTAGTTTATGTACTGTGAGGGGGTACAAGAGGCCCACACCTATTGAGAATCATCCCCAAAGACACATATTCATTTTTCATCACAAAATAAATAATATAAACAATATAGATTTATTTTCTGCGCAAAAATTTATTTTATTAATGATATTAAAATACTCGCCTGGTTTCTTAGGGCCGAAAATAAAAATAAATTAACTTTTCTTACAAAATGACACCGTAGATTTGTATTCATCAGTATCTGAAGAACTCTTTAACATTGCCTTAGAATTCGCAGAAATGTACTGTGTAATGCCGAACGATGAAATACATATCATTACTAAGTGTAGACAATCGCTAATGAAAAAAATAATGATCAATGGATATATACAAGACTCTGCCGATACATCATATCTTGTAGGCCTATATATTATTTCACAATAGCAAATATATTTTAAAACAGTGATAATAGATCAGCTAACATAAGAGGCTCAAACAATCTCATGGGTGAAAACTTAAAATACATATCGAGATATAGAGAAATTAAAAAGGGTCAGAATATTTACAAATGTAGAAATAACAAACTTTTTTGATAGCACTTTAAACTTCGATAAAATACATAAGCTACGATATATATCAATGAAGACCCGAATCGCAAAAAATATTCTATAAGAGAAACCGCACTAGATAAAAAGTATTATACTTAGATAAGTATATTTAACAACAGTAAACACAAATATAGTATATTATTAGCGAACTACTACTGGATACATAAAGATAGCGGTCATTCGTAAGTAATTAGTTGGAAAATACTAAGATAGCCTACTATATGCAATATATTTAGTGATCTGTGTAAGTTTTATGTGGTTAAATATAATTTAATTGTAGAAGTAACAAAATTATTAACTGTCAACAGAGAATAAACATTACTTCATGATCAATAAAAAAGTGAATCGATAATTCTAATAAGCTTTATAGAGAAAAACTAAAAACCATATACATAGTCTTCAATAGTTTTAGGATTATTAATTTAAAATTCCATATATTCGTCTGTAATGTAGATAAAATAAAAATGGCGATAGTGAACGAAAACTAATGTGACCATAGTAATTGGCTAAGCATCTCAGGGACATGGCAAGGTCACCTTGTGTTTGTTAAACATAATAACTGAAGAGTGCTACAATCGTTTACACCAAGAGAGTAAATTTTATTGCTTGAAGGAAAAAATATGAAGTGAGAAGGTAATAAAATTAAGCAATCTAATTGGCCGTAAGTTGGAATATTATAAAAATAAATTTGCAATGTAAATCCATGTATTTAGTCAAGTGATTTCTTTTGGGAATTAAACGCAAGTGTTTCCTTGTCGCTTACGTGCCAAGGATTTATTTTATACCATATATATATATATATATATATATATATATATATATATATATATATATATATATATATATATATGATATTAAATTATATTGTAATATTTTACCTACACACGACGTCGTTTCGAGCTTTCGGCTCTCCTTAATCTAAGGAAATGACAATCTCAGCCGGTAACGGGGCGCGAATCTGGTTCACAAAGACACCTTGAATATGTAAATGGTCGTCTAAGCCCCTTGGCGACGGGCGGTTGTCACGTGATAACGGAGAAATTATGTTATATTTACGCTGAGATAGTAAACGTCAAGACAGCCAAATAGAACTCAACGACAGAGTCGGAGTATCGCAATGAAGCCTAATGTTAATGTCTATTTTTAAATCTCTCTCACAGTGCTCGACTTTAATTTTATTTAAGTTATATTTACTTTAAGTTATATTTACTCTAAGAGCAGCGAGCGTATATATATATATATATATATATATATATATATATATATATATATATATACATATATATATATATATATATATATAAGATAAAAAAATTGAAATAATATTCCAACGTAATGGTATATGAAAAAAGGAAAACCAAAAATATTATTTATGTATTCATTAACGTTTCGCCTTTATTTCAAAGGAAGTCTTCAAATAAAGACGAAACCTTGATGAATACATAAATAATATTTTTTATTTATTTTTTATTTTTATATCAATATATATATATCAATATATATATCAATATATATATATATATATATATATATATATATATATATATATATATATATATATATATATATATATATATATATATATAAAGCAAGCTATACAGAGACGTTTGTGTTTTCTCTCAAGAACGAGTTTGCTATGGTACATTTTAACCTACTTCAAGGCTCTATTCATGACTAAATTAAATACCGAAATTAAAATATATGCATAATATGTTACTTATATAGCTATATAGTTTGTATAATATATAACAGTAATATATATATATATATATATATATATATATATATATATATATATATATATATATATATATATATATAAATATTTCTGAATAGCTTATAAACAATGCTTATAACACATTTAAAGCGGCGAGACGTACAGGCAATTTACTTCTAGAAGGGAAGGAATGATGCATATAAAGCAAGTGACGTCATGCTGTGTTAGTACTACCATTTACGAGGAGCTTCAAATATAAATATTTGTTATTGTTTATTATCTATGTACGTATACGTTTCGTCCTTTTTCAATCGGGACTCTTCAGCATAGAGATATGACTATTCACTACCGGTCACACGAAACCCTAGATTACAAGTATTTTTCAACCCAAATCCAACGTCGCTAACCGATCGGCCAATTCTGAATTGCTTATAAACAATGATAATTGTAACACATTTAAAGCGGCGAGACGTACAGGCATTCTACTTCTATAAGGGAAGGAATGATGCATATAAAGCAAGTGACGTCATGCTGTGTTAGTACTACCATTTACAGTGCTCTACTTTTTTACGAGGAGCTTCAAATATAAATATATATATATATACATATAGAGATTTTGCAATTTTTCTAACGTTCGTTCTTGACCCTTACGAAACCGAGAATTATGTACAAAAATTTTGCAATTTGAGTTTTTAAATCTTTTAATTCATATAGAACGTATTGTTCAAAACCGTTTTACATGACCCTTAGTCCCTTACAACACAACATTACCAGACTCCATTCTAGATTCACCCAGGGTTTTTTTTACCCCGCCTAATAAACCGGTGTCGTCCGGGCCTTTGGGTCTGGATTTACGTTGGTCTATTGGGGGTTGTCGGTCCTGTGCAGTTCTAGGAGTTCCACCCTCCCAGGCTTTGCTTCCCCTCTTTGGGGAGGAGTAGGTTTATTGCTTACTGTCTGAGGCGCCCTACCGGGAATGCCGACGGGGCTGCCCAATCAATTTTTAAACAGCCAGAATGCTCAAATTCTCGAGCGCTGGTTCTTTCCTACTTTCCCGACCTTGTGTCACATCTTACCTTGTGGGAGGAAGATAAATAGAACCAGACTCGATTCCAGCATTTACCTGACAAAAATATAAAACTCTAATTCCTGATGAAGCATCAATAAATAGGTACGCCATGCAAAAGAATATGATGTAGTAAGTTAAAAAAAAAAAGCGAAAACCAGCCTGGTTACGCACTCTTGTTACTGATTGCATTGTTGTGCAACGAATATTACATGTAACAAAAAACAATATTTCTGAAGAAGACATTCTATTTATACTACTGATACAGTTAATACTAGTGACACTGATCATAATCGTAATTATAAAGTAATAACTATGAGATTAAAACCAAATACAACTTGACGAGAACATGGAACATATAAAGACACACTTAAGACAGCTGCATTTACGTAGGTAAACTCTGAGGATATGTAAGTAAAACATTATAACCTCTTCATATCCCCAATAAACAACAAAAAAGAGAGAGTGGCACCAACATTCGTTGGATTTATTTGCTTTCACAACAATAAGATGAGAAAAGACAGCTCTCTAGAAAGGGGCATTGGTTTAGTGCAAAAAGAGCCGAGAACGGCCCCGTCAGCATTTTCCGGTAGAAGCGCTTCAGACAATCTGAAATAAACTCCACCTCCATTCCGAACGATGAGATAATCCTCGGACCGCTTGTCTTTGAAAAACCCTTCCTGCTTCCTGCGTCCATGAATGTACCAACATGTAAAAAATTAAATGTAATGTGAACAAGCATCTTGCTTAAAAACTCCTAACTTAGGATGTCCCCTATAAACCTGGCTCCTAATCACAGTAGCCCCTTGCATTTCTCTGGCAATGCACCTCTTTTGGGGTGAATAAAATAAAATAAATGTAAAGAAATGCCCAGGAGGGTGCACATCCTAGGACTGAACCATACCTCATTCCTGAAAAATATAAGGCTGTTCACCAGCGAGACAGTACCGCTTTGCCAGATTAATGCCAAGGTTGTTACCTGAACAGAGCCGTTGAACCAGTCATTTCGAATGCTAGAAAGCCGACCTATAGTGGGTACCACAGAAGTTGTCAGCAAACGGTTTAAGAGGATAGCAAGGTATTTATCTACCTCCCACAGCGGTAAGATGTGACACAAGATCGGAAAGTGGGATTTGATAAGTCAGCACCCTAGAGGAAAAGCACTTATGACCGTTAAACATTTCCTGGGCAGCCCCGTCCGCATTCCCCAGTAGGGACGCCCCAGGCAGTTAGCAATAAACTAACTCCTTCTCAAAGGGTGAGAAGGCAAAGCCTGGGAGGGTGCACTTTCTAGAACTGCACAAGACAAACGCACAGACCGGCGGAATCAAGGCCCGAAGGCCTAGACGGTACCGGTCTATATGATGTAGTATCTATCTGAACAAACTGCCAAGAATAAAATTCAAGGAGAAATGAATTAAAGTCTATTGAAGTCATTATTAAAGAAACTTACGGCGTCGTTTTTTAATGATGACATGGTTTACTAATGTCTTGATAAACAAATCAGATAGTCCATAGATGTATACGGCCACTGCTGCCGCATCTGGAGAGACACTGCACAGAAAACACTTTTCGACCAAGACAAAATACTAAATCGACTTCGAAATTTAGTAGAGGGTGATCCTTTATCTTCCCTGTAACCCCTTTCTTACTACAGAGACCTTGCTAGTCTCTCTTTACTTTATCGTTATTTCTATGGTAGGTGCTCGAGTGAGCTTCAATTATTTCCATAGAAGGTGCTCGAGTGAGTTCCAATTATTTCCATAGAAAGTGCCCGAGTAAGCTCCAATTATTTCCAAAGAAGGCGCTCGAGTGAGCTCCAATTATTTCCATAGAAGGTGGTCGAGTGAGCTCCAATTATTTCCATAGTAGGTGCTCGAGTGAGCTCCAATTATTTCCGTGGAAGGTGCCTGAGTGAGCTCCAATAATTTCCATGGAAGGATCTCGAGTGAGTTCCAATTATTTTCATAGAAAGTGCTCGAGTGAGCTCCAATTATTTTCATGGAAGGTGCTCGAGTAAGCTCCAATTATTTCCATTGAAGGATCTCGAGTGAGTTCAAATTATTTCATTAGAAAGTCCTCGAGTGAGCTCCAATTATTTCCATGGAAGGTGCTTGAGTGAGCTCCAATCATTTTCATAGAAGGCGCTCGAGTCCACTCCAATTAATTTCATCGAAGGTGCTCGAGTGGACTCCAATTATTTCCATGGAAGGATCTCGATAGTGCTATACTTATTTCCATAGAAGGTGCTCGAGTGAGCGCCAATGATTCCCATGGAAGGATCTCGAGTGAGTTCCAATTATTTTCATCGAAGGTGATTGAGTGAGCTCTAATTATTTCTATAGAAAGTGCTTGAGTGAGCTCCAATCATTTTCATGAAAAGTGGTAGAGTGTGCTCCAATTGATTTCGTGGAAGGATCTCGAGTAGGTTCCAATTATTTTCATGGAATGTGCTCGAGTGAGCTCCAATTATTTTTATGGAAGGTGCTCGAGTGAGCTCAAATTATTTTCATGGAGGGTGCTCGAGTGAGATCCAATCATTTTCATGGAAGGTGCTCGAGTGAACTCCAATTATTTCAATAGAAGGTGCTCGAGTGAGCTCCAATTATTTCCATGGAAGGTGCTCGAGTCAGCTCCAATCATTTTCATAGAAGGCGCTCGAGTCCACTCCAATTAATTTCATCGAAGGTGCTCGAGTGAGCTCCAATTATTTCCATGGAAGGATCTCGATAGTGCTATACTTATTTCCATAGAAGGTGCTCGAGTGAGCTCCAATGATTCCCATGGAAGGATCTCGAGTGAGCTCCAATTATTTTCATCGAAGGTGATCGAGTGAGCTTTAATTATTTCTATAGAAAGTGCTTGAGTGAGCTCCAATCATTTTCATGAAAAGTGGTAGAGTGTGCTCCAATTGATTTCGTGGAAGGATCTCGAGTAGGTTCCAATTATTTTCATGGAATGTGCTCGAGTGAGCTCCAATTATTTTTATGGAAGGTGCTCGAGTGAGCTCAAATTATTTTCATGGAGGGTGCTAGAGTGAGCTCCAATCATTTTCATGGAAGGTGCTCGAGTGAGCTCCAATTATTTCAATAGAAGGTGCTCGAGTTAGCTCAAATTATTTTCATGGAAGGTGCTCGAGTGAGCTCCAATTATTTCTATAGAAAGTGCTCGAGTGAACTCTAATTATTTCCATAGAGGGTGCTCGAGTGAACTCAAATTATTTTCATGGAAGGTGCTCGAGTGAACTCTAATTATTTACATAGAACGTGCTCGAGTGAGCTCCAATTATCTCTATAGAAGGTGCTCGAGTGAGCTCCAATTATTTCCATAGAAGGTGCTCGAGTGATCTCCAATTATTTCCATAGAAGGTGCTCGAGTTAACTTCAATTATTTCAATAGAAGGTGCTCGAGTGAGCTCGAATTATTTCCATGGAAGGTGCTCGAGTGAACTCCAATTATTTCCATAGAATGGGGCTCGAGTGAACTCCAATTATTTCCATAGAAGGTGCTCGAGTGAGCTCGAATTATTTCCATGGAAGGTGCTCGAGTGAAATCCAATTATTTTCATGGAAAGTGCTCGATTGAACTCAAATTATTTCCATAGAAGGCACTCGAGTAAACTCCAATTACTTCCATAGAAAGTGCTCGAGGGACTCCAATTATTTCCATAGAAGGTACTCGAGAAGGCTCTAATTATTTTCATGGAAGGTGCGCAAGTTAACTCCAATTATTTCAATAGAAGGTGCTCAAGTGACTTTCAATTTTATCAATAGAAGGTGCTCAAGTGCGCTCCAATTATTTCTATAGAATAGGGGCTCGAGTGAGCTCCAATTATTTCCATGGAAGGTGCTCGAGTTAGCTCCAACTATTTTCATAGAAGGTGCTCGAGTGAGCTCCAATTATTTCCATAGAAGGTGCTCGAGTGAGCTCTAATTATTTCTATGGAAGATGCTCGAGTGAGCTCCAATTATTTCCATAGAAGGTGCTCGAGTGAGCTCCAATTATTTCCATGGAAGGTGCTCGAGTGAGCTCCAATTATTTTCATGGAAGGTGCTCGAGTGAGCTCCAATTATTTCCATGAAAGGTGCTCGAGTGAGCTCCAATTATTTTCATGGAAGGTGCTCGAGTGATCTCCAATTATTTCCATAGAAGGTGCTTGAGTGAGCTCTAATTAATTTCATCGTAGGTGCTCGAGTGAGCTCTAATTATTTCCATGGAAGATGCTCGACGTATAAGACATTCGCTGCAATAACTCATTTTTACCACATAAAAAGACCTGCCTTCCTCCCCGAATGTGCCAGGTGAAAGGCGGCATTTTATATACAGACCTTCTTTGCAAGGGCTTCCTTTCTGTGAATCACTTTACCGCGAGACTGCTTTCCTGTGGCTTACAATTAGGCTGTATTCACAATAAAATATCAAGAAATTATTGTTAAAAATCGACCCCTAAATAATAATCAGTTAATACCATTGATCGATATTAGTACTCCTATAGTGTTCCTCCACCCCCGACTGACAATAATTTTTGTCTCATTGACCCTTATCCTCGAGTAGCTTTTGGCCTTCATAAGTGTTGACCCAATAGTAAAAATAATAACAAAAGTAAAGAACCGGAAGTAGAAGAATGCAGAAAAAAGACAAACAAAAATCTTGGAAAATATTTGAAGAAGAAAACAAGAGTAAAATAATGATGATGATGATGATGATGATGATGATGATGGCGATGTTGATGATGGCGATGACAGAAGATGGAAAACCATAGAATTACTCACATAATGATTTTAACCTCCTTTTAATTCTCAATTTTTCTTTTTACGCTGAAATTATTACTTCTGTCATTAGAGATTTATTATCGTTCAAAAGTCGCATTAATCATACGTAGATTTGCCTGACCCTTAGACTCTTACAACACCGCCACATCCTCACTCGTCTATTTACTCGATAAATAAGAGAAAAATAAGTTGTTTTAGCAGTTCAAATTTGAGAGAAAATTTTAAAAGAAAAGAAAAGTTGTTTTATTTTGAGTGTTTAACCTCCGTGCCCTTTATTCCCGACCTTAGAGAACCTGAGCTTACAAAGAATAATTTTTGCTTGAATTTTATTCAAAATACTTTCTATTTATTTATTCCGGTCAATGTTTATGTTTGTTACGACGAAAGCGATAGACGATGCGACGATAAATGATTGTTTTTTTTAACCCAGGGGTGGAATTTAATTCATCACTAATTGAAAGGTTGTAAAGTTAAAATAGAATTGGAGTTTTGTTTTATTTACTTGTTTTACACTTGCTTTCATCAACTTTTATTTTATTGCGTAAAAACTGACTGAATCGATAGAAAAGTAAGAGATGGAACTGAGAGAGTTCAAATTCTGGTTAGGGTTACACATTTTTGAGCCAATTTCTTTAACATTGGAGGTCAGATCATTTAAACTTGATCCAACACTCGCCTGTTTACTATCAGCATGAATACAGATCGATATTTCAACAAGCCAGTCTAAAATACTTCATCAAGTAACCTATCTGACCACTGATATTAACTGATACCTTTCTTATCTTAACTTTGTTGCTAGTCATGAGATATATCATGACTATGTTGATCAGTTGGTTGCAATGCTGAACTGCTCATCGTTCAGATGTGGATATATCCGCTTGATTTGCCTATTTTACGACATATCAACCATGCTAAATATACATACCACTGTTTTTAGACATATGTCGAACAAACAAAGATGAAAACAATGTTTACCCCCCAAATACTTTAGGCTGGCACGTCATAGTCCTGATCTTTGCGGAAGTCTCTTGTTTTAATAAACTCACTGGGCTGAATGTCAGACCTGAAATGAAAGGCTTGCATTAAATATGTTGCTAAGGGCGCTGGAAAACTAGTTGTATCATGTAAAGTTTTTGCGGCAAGAACTCGCCTCATTACCACGACAACAAATAAAACGTAACTTCCATGAACATAGTGTCTCTACAATGACTTCTCTTTTAAACAAATTGCAACAGGGCTACTAAGGTCGTCTTCAAATCTAGCAAATATTTGTCGAACAAATATGTCAACAAATATTTGTCGGTCCGTCCTTTTAAATAGTTAAATTTTGTCCATTCTATCCATATTTATCAGTCCTCTTATGCTGGTTATTGACGTCGAACTGAAAATCTAATCAACTTTTATTCTGTGGTTAATTTTGGCTTTGGTAAGTGGTTACTCATAGTATAATTAATAAAACTATGAATTCGGCAATGCCGAGTTCAAATTCTATCGGATCTAGGAGCGTCCACTTCCGCACTAATATTGTTGAGACATATGAATCTAAAATTTCACTCCAGTGATAGCAATTTCAGTCGATACAATCTACCATTGAACACAGATATTGAGGGTTCGCATTAACTTACCCAAACGATGTAGATATGATGTACCCACTATCTATCACCCACCTTTAGTGAACCCGATTCTAACTTATCTAAGTAATGCTGGATATGAAGGAGTGTGGTTGGTGGTAGCACCAGTCTTAATTTACTTCAAACGTTTAATGACACAAACACCCCTTTAAAGATTATGCATTGTTCCCGAAGTTAAGCAATACCGATTGACGAGTCAAGAGATATTCACATTAAAACAGAAATACCCACAAATAACGTAACAAAAATCGATGAAAGAGTAATAACAATTATAAATAGTTGCATTATTTGATCTCTTACACTTACGACTTTGTATCATAATATTTAGGAGCGGAATTATGATATAAGGCGGATTATGCAAACACCCTAACTGTGATCAAGCCCATTTATTTATTAGAGAATAATGCGACTGTGAGAAATACGAAGTTATTAGTGACAGAAAAATATAATGTGCAAACAGACATTAGTAATTCCTTACACTCTTGTTCCAAAACTGATAAAAACTATTAATTTGCTTTCCAAAATATTTATATTGAAATCTGTATTCTCCATTACTTTGACTAGCAAATATACTATTACATTATGTATTCTAATAAAATATGCGACCGAAGAAGCATATTTTTCTAGTATATATGATGTAAGTGTTGAATTGATGTACGGTTGACGTAGGAAATTTTTTATTGACGTACGTTACCCTCAAAGAAGGAGGTAATGCTTAGCAGTATAGTCTCATCACAACAGATGCTAAACTACCCCAAAAGAGGGAGGTGTGCGTGGATGGTATCATGGCAAACGAATATATACTGCTTTGTCCTCCTTTTCCAGATGAGAAGGTTATGCTTAAGAGAATATTATCATGTCGAACACAAATATACTATACTATCCCCATAGAAGAGGTAATGTTTGCATGATGGTCTCATGGCAACAGAATAGATACTACACTATTTCCCTAAATATAGCATTATAAGATAGCACATTAGTCTGTCATAATACAGTAACCTGAATTGAGCATTAAAAGATAGTACTACAGTACCTTTAATAGAAGTCAGAGTATAGTTTCGAATTCAGACAGATTAACATTAAAAACTGACCTTGCGAATTACTCTGCCCTCGTAGGTTGGCAAGTAAATAAGTGAGGTCCACCTGAATGTTTTACTTATATATTCTTGGATTTGTCAGGGCTTCTTACATGCTATTCCAAACTTCAGCATAGCTGCGAAATGGCGGACAGTGCATCTTGCAAAGCTGCTTAGTCGCTTCTAAAATAAAATGTGTACATTAAATATGTGCGATTAAGAAAACAATTACTATTTTAATGCGTAATAGACAAACAGAAGAACTGAATAATCGCCTGAGCGGTTGACGGATACAGTTTCTTATAAAGATGTTTAACTGTACTTATGTGAGTCTTGTATACGGAAGTAGCACCTGCGCATTTACCAACATATTAGAGAAGAAAATTGACGATGTGTACATCAGAATGATAATAGCAGCTCTAAACATCTCCTCGAGGCAATACTCAACGAGAGAGCAAGGCTACGGACACCTTCTTCAGATCTCAGCACTTATCAGAGAGAGAGAGAGAGAGAGAGATTTGCTGGTCACGGGGGGAGTGGGTAAGGATACCATCGTCAGCGATGTTCTTTTGTGGATGCCAAAACAGGAATGTGGTTCAGTACCGAGACCGCGAAAACCTACGTCAAGCAACTAGCAGAGAACTCGCAATAAACCTATGAAGACCTATCAGGTGTGATGGAAGATGGATCGAGATAGTGTGAGAGAGTCAAGAAGATCCGTAACACTACCAGAACTAGATGATGATGATGATGATGATGATGGTGATGATGATGTGTTAGATACGCCATAAGCAGCAGTACTCATGACACATCTGGAGAGCTGCTGCTCATAGCACTCTTGCCTTAACAGAGTTAAAAATCGACTTCACAATCTAGTGAAGATTGTCGCTTTCCTTTCCCACAACCACGGAAGAGACGTTTCCAGTCTTTTACTACTCTATCCTTATATCCATGGAAGGTGCTCGACTGAACTCAAATTCCTGCTCCCTCCTTATAAGGCATTCTAAGCAGGAAATAATATTTTTACCACCACTGCAAATGACTTTTCTTCCGTATGTCTAACATGAAACGAAATTTTCATGAACAGTTTCTTTCCAAGAACTTCCTATCTTTGGAACACATTACCACTGGACTACTTCCATGTAGACTACAACATGACTGTTTTCAAATTCAATGCCAACAAATGGTCCTCATGAGTACTAAGAGTGTGTTCATTTCATTCACGATTTTCAATCCTTCCATAATAATCGTCAACTGAGATACCGTCCATCTCATTAACCCATATCGTTATTTAATCTTGGTACGTGGTATCTCATTAATATAAACTCCAATTAATCGGGCGCGTTTCTTAAATCTGTGAGTTCAGCCAATAAAATTCTCACAAATCTACATGATAGCAAAGTATAGTATCTGTTCTGATGTTACACTTCGTCTGTTCTAAAACAGAATGGCTCTTTTTGCGGGGTTAGGTTTTCCCCGCATTAACAAAAGATATTTCTCAACATCAAGAAAATACTTTGTTCTAACTCTGTCCTTGCGGTAGAGACAAATAAATAGGGACTGATCAATGGACAGTCTTCCGAAGACACATCCGAATATTTGACTAAACGTGTGTACTGTAATCTTACTGCATATGCTAAAATCAAATTACTCATTTGTCATGTTGTAGCGTTACAGTCGATTCTCTGACTGACAAAATATATTTTGTTAAATGCATAACCAATTAACAGCTGTGTTTTGTTGGCACGCAGCAGTAGTAAGCTCAATCGGTTGTGACATCTCCCTCTTTCATTCGCTTCTTTTTCTTTCTTGTTAGCAGTTATAAGGTGCATACATTCAACCTCCATGTTTATGAGAATGCTATTACAAACTAAAACGTGACAAACCGATAAGCCAACTAACAGACAGACAGACAGACAGACATACTCTTTTCTATTTATGAATAGACGTATTGATAAATGTTATTTCAAATTTAATCGTGACAGACCGACGAAAATGTTACTTGAAAATTAAGCGTGACAGACCAACCCATGGTTCTATAAGACTCGCCAAGATTCCAGTATTTTATTGCAGTAGTCTCCGTGCCGTTCTAGTAGTAGTCTCCCTCCTTCGCCTTTCCACCCTCCTTAATTCTTCACAACAACATCGTGTGGTATCAGTCGAGTCTGGTGTTTTTTTGGGTGGGTTGGGGGTGGAGGAGTTAGATTATGTAACTTTCTGCATATTTGTTTTTTTTACAAATACAATCGTATTACATACTGTATTTTATTTACCTCCTTTAAGGTTAGGTGTGGGTTTTGATGTAAGTGTTTTTGTAGAAACGAACTAGATCCGAACGCGGCACACTTAAGTCCTCAGTCCACGTCGTTATCCCCATCGTATTACATAGTGCTGAGTTACATTAGTATTACATAAGTTACGGTCTTTCTAGGGAAGATGAAGATAGGTCTCCGAATAATACGTCTGAATTCGTTTAGATCGCTTGCCAAAGAATGATTGTCCTAGGTCCTTCGCTACGTGTCATTCAAGACTTCCTGTCTATTACGCAATTCCTTAACACGACACATTAAATTATTCTGTTAGATCTCTAGGAGAAATGCTTTTTGCTTTCTATTTAATCTCTCATTACGTGAAACATTCTGATTTTAACACACCCACCTCCAAATATTACTACGATGTTACCGACAATTTAAAACATATGTACTCTTAAATATGAATAGATATGTCGGCGCAGATAAAAACAAACGGTTAATGGCTGCTCATTGTAGGAGCAGGATGGTAGCCGGTTGTCGGCTTGGAAGGCCATTAGAATTAGTCATTATAGTTCAAGAAAATACATAGTTCTGAAAGTCTCTGTCCAAAACACTATCGGGAGTCCGTGAACAAACACACAAAGAGACGGGAACTACACATTTATTATATAGATATTTGTAAGCATTAAGTGCTTTGCGATTAATTTGTTGAACTTTTAATTTCTTTTAGAATGTCTACTTTTGCTTTTTAAAATTATTTTTAAATATGATATTGAGATTATTTTTCTAAGGTTCACTGCGTACACCATCAAACCATGGGTGTCACAGATTAATCATCGCTGGAAGTGGTGGATCATTAACTTTTTCATGATGATGGCCAACTATATAAGCCGCATGAATACAAAATATATACTCGTCAAAATAGGTTACTGATCTCAAACCGCATAGCGTTCCATGATTCTTTAGCTATATGGGCACGCGTGCGTAAATGTATAGGTGTATATAAGAATACAAATTTCATATGACCTTGTTATATATATATATATATTCGTAATTTATTCCACCTTTGTTCATACATTATTGTAATGCTTTTTTCGTTCCTTTATCATTCCTAAAAAAAACTGTATATAATTTCATCCCGATTTTATTTTATTACCTACGACTCTTTATTCTTTCAATTTTTTCAATGTAATCGTTTCGAATATTCCATTTGCCCTTCGTCTTTATTTTTTCTTTTTCTTCTCTTACCTCCGTTCTTTAATTTCTATCCATCAATATAATAACACGCTATGGCAATTTCATGTTATTACGTTATTACTCATCGTACCTTTTTTAAAAGATGGGATCGCTCGATCGCCGAAGATGCAATGCAAAATAATACAATTTGAAAATTCTATCTGATGCCGCTGTTTTGTTAAATGTGAAACTCAAACTCAAATATATAAATCGCCGAAAACAAACATAATTTCTGAAAGCATGCATCAATAATTGGACTGAAGATCATTTTTTAGGCTTTTAGGTTAGAATCAAATATAGTGTCTGTTTCCTGTTCAAAGATTGAACAATAACAGCGCGGGGTCTTCGTTCGCGTCTATAGAATAGAGAGATTTTTTAAGCACGGCAACAATATACAACAGATGAACGATACAACCGTGGAATTTCCACGGGTCTCGCTAATGCAGTTTAATTCCCACCGTTTTTTCTTATATTTTGTTTTCTTTTCTGGTCTTCTTTATATTGATGTCTTTTTCTTCACTTCTTTCTTTCTGTCAATTTATATTCAGTTTTCCTTTTCCCTTTTCCATTGTGTTCCTCCCTTATGCCCTTGCCTTTTTTCACTCTATTTCCTTCTTTCTCTTTTCCATGTGTTTAGTCTTTCATTCTTTCTATTGTTTACTTATTTCAATCTTAGCTTTCCTTGTTCCTTCGCTTTCTTTCTCTTTTACTTCTCTAGTTGTTCTCTCCCTTTCATGCTCATCATAATCTTTTTCTACCTTCTCTCTTTATATCTTGATTTTCTTTCCTTTAATGATTTCTTTCTTTTGTTTCCTTTTATTTATCTTCTTACTTCTTCCCGACACTCCTTTATTTATTTCCTTATTGGCTCCTTTCTTACCTCCATCATTTCTCCAACTTCGTTCCCCATCTTTTTTTTCTTCCTCAATCTTTTCTCTTTTTCACCTACATTACTATCCGAATTCTCACCCTCTCATTTCCCTTTCCTCATCATCCAATCTTTCCTCCATTTCCTTTCTTCTTCTTACCTCTTCTCTTTCCTTTTTTATCTTATTAGTTGCTTTTTTTTCTCCATCATTTTTCCATCACCTTCCATTTTATTTTATCCCTCCTCATTATTTTCTCTCTCTCAATTACTTTCCTATCTTCATTTTCACGCTCTTATCCCTCTTTTCCTCATCCCATCTTTTCTTCATTTCCTTTTCTTCGCAGTGTTTCTGTAAACGTTTATCCCATTCTAGTGCGTGCCATGTTCGTGGGGGTGCTTCGCCATTCACACCTCTTCTATTGCCTGCAGAGTCCCATGCAACTCACTGAGACGTCGGCCATGATTTATTCTGCCTATCATTTCATCCGTCTGTGCACATACCCTTGACACAACAGCTCCTTTGATATCGTTGTGGACGAGATGAGATGCAACCCCCATGTCTATCAGACCCACGCCAAACCGACAGCTTTTTACTCCCACCTCATTCATATGCACGACCAACCCTTCACCAATTACCGATATAACTGTAAAATCGTACGCAGGTTCCCTGCTATGTATACAAAGATATAAGACTGCATGGGTTAAGATATGAGTTCGAGTGCCACTGTGTGAGAAAGTGTATATTTAGTCTTGAATATATATATATATATATATATATATATATATATATATATATATATATATATATATATAGTCTAAAGAAGCTTTGAGTCATTAAAAAAAAATGAAAATATGTAAAATGCAGTTTAAATTCCCAGACAAACTAACTAAATCCAAGATATTGCAGACTTAACATTCGTTAGAAAATTAATAAATGAAAAAATATAAGTAAAAAAAAAGGGGGGGTAATTATCTGAGAGTGACAGGAGACCTTAAGCGTCTAATATTAACACGGGGATCATCAGCTGTTTACCATGTAACTGTTTCGGAGATTTAAAAACAGGACAGTTATAATATTCATGGCTCTCCAATGGTACTGATTATACGACCATTTCCTCAATAATCAAGTGTCGAAATAATTCAGCTTAAAATATCACTAATATATACATAAATAAATAATAATAATGATAAAATAATAATAATAATAATATATTACCTTTAAGACTACCGTATGATATAGTAATTTGCATATCAAATAACATTAATTATAACAATAATAAAAAAATAAAAATAATAATAATACTATCTAAACACTATATCCAAGAACCATATATATAGTAAGTTACCACATTAATCTCTTATACACAAATATATAGATTCATTTGCATTCGTGTGGATTTATCAAAAGGTATACATGCGAATGTTGGATTCATTTCTCGCATTAACGGTGAAGTCAAAACGCCCTATTTCAAGTTAGTTTTACTACACCCACTAGATGCACCATCTTGTTTATACACCCCTTACGTATATGCGATATCAGTCACAAGCTAAGTAATTTGCATATTGGTTTTGAAAAAAGACATTTTATTAATCAACTGTTTTTTTATTGTATTTTTATTCAATGATCGTTTTAATTTAATAGAACACATATTTCTGGGCGAATATTTAGCATTTGTTCTTTTTATTAGAGAGACTCACATAATTTTCAACAAATCGCGTTCTATTTCCAAATTGCAAGTGAAAACGCAAGTTGATTTCTTCTTTCTTTTATTTATTTTACGGTCACATTTAAAAGATAAATAAGTTAGTATTGTAAATAACAGAATGTTAATGTTTATCTATTTATAGGAATAAAAGAAACACCATTTGGTTTCGGGTTTACAACAATGTTATCGATGCTTTAATTAATGCTTCACGTATTTCAAGTAGTGAACTTTACGAAGCGATAGCAAACCAGTAAAGCCAGTCAGCATATATATATATATATATATATATATATATATATATATATATATATATATATATATATACACACAAATATTCTATCATATTAATGTATATAGAAATGATGATTATGTTAATTTATAATATACTTTCGATACAGCCAATCTCTAGGGGAAATATTGAATCAAACCATAATTCTGTGTCATGTATCCATTTTGTACAATTTCTTTTTCTTCTTCATTATTTTCAATTTTTCAATCTATACATGTACATACGTTACTTCTACTATTTGTGATTTCTCTCGCTTTTGTGTCACTTAATTGGCATAAGTATATGTGTTTATTTCCACAGTATTAAGCACTGTTGAAGTAAATACTAAACTATATATACGCAATGCATTATATTACTTTATGAAAAGTGTATATACATGTAATTTCCATATATATATATATATATATATATATATATATATATATATATATATATATATATATATATGTATATATACATATATATATATATATATATATATATTAGTGTGTGTTCCAGACCAATTTGACACTTTCTGTAAAGGCCAGTAAAACGTCATCTCTTGACCGATACATAAGTGATATTTTCACAAAATTATAAATGCTTTTCATAGAGTATTGTTTGCTGAATACAGTTCAGGCCGGGGAGCAGTTTTGGGTCTACATCACAGTCTCCAAGTTGGACCTGAACACGTAGAACGCAGCCTTAACGTGGTCATTCGATAGAGGATTGAACATTATTTTGATCCTAGTAGTCAGCTCGTCTTTGGTGTTGCAGGCGATACGGTTGGTATCTTTGTCTAATGCGCTAAACACATAATAGTCCATGAGTTGCAACCAGGTAAGTGGAGAGGAGTAAGAATGTTGATACTGGTTAAATCTGGTAAATTCACATATAGTCAGTTGAGTTTTTTTCTCGATGGAGTTACACGAAACTGACTTCTCCTGCTATTATATGGCCTTTCTACGGACGCCTTTTCATATATTTTTTCCGGGGGTTTCTTGTGTATGCCTAGACAATATAGAATTTATGAATACTGTTATTAATTTTATAATCGTAATTCCTACCATTAATATTTATATTTACAACAAGTTAAAGAAATAGACTTTTCATAACGGGCTAGTAATTTTAAATCTATGTCGGTGTCTGCACTTGGCCATCAATTCGTCTCTTTTGTTTAAAATGTTATTTAAAAATTGCATTTATAGCAAACCCATGTGTGCTCTAGATGCTAACCAATCATAGTCCTTGTTTTATTACCCTCTTACTACTTATTTCTTTTCTTTCAACCAATAAATATCACTTCTTTCATTTGAAAGGGATTTTGTTTCTCCTCACTTTTAAGTGGATCAATAAAACAAAGGATTACCTTACCTCTTACGTGGGGAAAATAATTCATTTTGTTTGTCGCACGCTTTTCTTTTTTATTATCGCCATCTTAGTTGATTTTAGAATTATAATGTTAGCACTATATAGACCTTTAGTTATTTTTTATTTAATATTTAGTGTTTTTGTTTGTTTTTTATTTTGCATTTTACTCTCTATTTACCCTGGGTCACAGAGGTCAGCTCATGCTAGTAAACAGTATGTAATTCTCTAAATGGATCTAACGGGGGCCTATGAAATCTGTTATGATAACTTCAAATACGACGGGAACTATTGCTATCCGTTACCCACTAGAATTTTTATGAACGGCATAGAGTCTCGCAGTTTTGAGCTAGCTATTAACAAAAGATTTAAATAGTTGATATGTTTACCACGAAATCTAATTGTATTTTGATTATTTAATTTTGTAATCAAATAATTGTTTTAAGTATAAGTTTGAAAACTCCCTTTATGTTACTTTTATGATGATCTACTCTATTGCGTCATGACACGGACTCTTCCCGGATAGAAGTGGTAATGGGGATGTCGGGTATAATGAATCAAGAAGCAGTCTGTGACAACAAGTTACTTCTGTACTTTCTGTAAAATACATACTCCTGTTAACTACATTCTTGTTTTCTTATTTCTTTTAAAACGTTTAAGACCACAACATTTACTAGATTGTATATGTTATTTAAATAAAGAATCGAATAAAAAATATGTGTAAGTTACGTTGAGGCGAATAACACATAAAAACGACTTGATAAAAAAATAAAATGGTTCGTTTTTAAGAGAATGTGTAGCGTTTAATTAAAACAAAAAAATAAAAAAACATGTAACCAATGCAAGACTGAAACTGAACTAACTTAAAATCTTAAACAACCAAGTATCTAAATAAATTAAATAAATGTTGCCCCGTGTGAAGTCAAGTAAATCGGAAACCCATTTCCACAGAAATTCAATCGAGTTCAAGGTAAAAAAAGTAGTCTTTCTCCGCCGACGAAAAAAATCGTTTCTTTTGAAGTTTGATTCGCTTAGAAATTCAATAAAACTTTGAACCGACTTTCTGACAAGCAATACTCAAGCTCAGATTAATCTAATTCCCTATTGTCACATAGCGCACTGTTTTAAAACGTTCACGAGTTGTACTTAAGCGCAGAGACACTTGTTCTTTTTTTTTTATCTAAAGCCTAGAACTATGAACACATTCTGAGACATTTTGAATTAATGTTAGTTTTAGCAAGCCACATGATTTCTAGTGCAATTGGCTTCGGAAAAGTTTTGACATTCTATCTCAACGACGTATCTTTACTGAAACCATGTTTTAATACAAAGAAAACACTAATAACAAAAACTCATAGCATGTTCCATCATACACGAGAAATGCAGAAATGAATATTCGTCAGGAAAAATATAGTTTCCATCTTAATTTCCAAGCCCAGAAAGAAGGTAAAGAAGAATTACAAGTTTATAATTTTATAGTTAATAACAGTAATCGGTTCGCTATAACTTGGTGTTTTAATGTCACTTTTCCCTAAAATATGGGTTAAGTTAAAAAAAATGTTGTTTGAGATTAATGTCAAAAACATGCTGAAGCTCATTTAACTCTAAACAATATAAGTTACTGAAATAGGAATACACTGCTTTTTATTCACTGCGTAAATATAACATTTAAATTAATGTATTTTATTGACTGTTTGGCTTTGTTTTATTTTAAATTGTAATTGCGTATTATTTTGTTTAAAGTTTTACTTCCGGTATGTTTATGTTAAAGGATTTTTTTTCAATTATAAAGATATTTTAATGGAAAGCGTAAAATATCAGAAGCAGTCTATAGTTGTGTATGCAAGAAAAGATCGCCCCCTGTAAATTTGTCGTGAATGTATTCCTATGTATGATTATATGTTGAGTTTTATTTCTAAATTTAAATAAATAATTAATGTCGATGTTGAGGAAATCAGGTGTGCGCTGTGTATATAAAAATAAATATTTTAATAAGTGCGTACATAGTAAATGTAGATGCGATATCGAATTTTTATTTCTAACAAACGGTGCATCTCAGTCAGTTTCTATTACAAAAATAATTGTCGGGTCGGATAGAATATGGAATCGATAAAATCGATTGGCATTTTATATAAAGAACATAGACTTAAACTGTCCATATTTGACAACCTAGACAGAATCAAATATCAATTTGCCAACTTAAACGCTATTTAGGTCTAACTTTTAAAATCTGGCAAATTTATTTATATATATATATATATATATATATATATATAAAATATGCAATTTATATATACAGACTAGCATATACAGAGTAGCGGAAGGACCTATCAACACTGGTTGACAGGTTAAAACCTAATATCTTAAATTCTAAACAGAAGATTAAACTTTAAACAAATAATTCAAGAAAATGAAATTTGTGAGGATTTTCTATAAAAAATGAAGTTTCCTTACGTTTTTCTACTCCCATCATTTTCCCTCCAGTTTCCTCTCGGTCATACAATCTGTCCTGTCCAATCTAATATGAGCAATACTACCGGGTGTGTGTGTGTGTGTGTGTGTGTGTGTGTGCGTGTTCATTTACGCGGCATTCGTTCGTCTATGAATAGTTAGTAACATATTATGTACAATTCTTCAGTATATATTTTGAAAGGGGTCGGTTCCAATGTACTGATGACTGTTTGTTTCAGAGAAAAACTAGTTAATAAATTCACCATGGCCAATTGGATGCACCTTTCTGATGCAAGTTCGATAACACTAACCCTAAAAAATATTTTCCCCACATCTAGTTTTCGATAACGCCTCGTTGACTGGAATATATAAATAATAAACAGCAACAACATTTGCAGGCTTACACATAAACATCGAAAAAATCAAATGCATAAGGATTCTAGACACAAATTATAGTAGCATTTTATCTTGATTTTAATCTTTATAAGTAGACGTTCAAATAGTATTCTTCTAATATATATATATATATATATATATATATATATATATATATATATATATATATATATATAAACATTTATATATATATATATATATATTTATATATATATTTATATTTATATATATACATATATATACATATATATACATATATATATATTTATATATATATACATATATACATATATATACGTATATATGTATATATACATATATATACACATATATATGTATTTATATTTATATATATATATACATATATATACATATATAGTTATATTTATATATATACATATTTATATTTATATTTATATATATATACATATTTATATTTATATATATACATATATATATACATATATATATATTTATATATACATATATATATATATTTATATATACATATATATATACATATCTCTCTATATATGTGTGCATTTATATATATATACACATATATATATACATATATATATATATATATATGTATATTTATATATATACATATATATACATATATATACATATATATATATCTATATTTATATATGTACATATATATACACACATATATACATATATATGCATATATATATTTTTATTTATATATATATATATACATATACATACATATATATATATTTATATACACACATATATATTTATAAATGATATTATGATTAATATTTTTAAATTCTAACTGGGATGCACGTCTCAGGACAAGTTAAAACTTCTGAGCAATTTTTAGTTAATCCGAGGTTTTAGATAAATACATTGGAACACAGAGAGATAGATTGACAGAGACATGCACTTAATATATATCACGTATCCAGACATGGGCCGCAAGATTTTTGATACCCTGTTTCTGTTTCTTTCCTCTCTCCCCCTCTCCTCTTGTCTCTTATCCCCAACGAGTTTATTTAATATCATAGTTGATGTTCAACGGTTTCAAATCTGACCACGTGATTTTCCAAATGAAACATTTTGAATTCCTTTTTTTTCCTTTTTCTTTTCTTTTCTTGACTTTCCCATTTTATTCTTTCCAAATATCATCTGAGGTAAGGATATGATTTTCATTCTGCCTGATGAGATCTTAGTTTCAAACAGCTGTTGATCGATAACATAGACATGCCAGTGTCGCAGATTTAGTACATGTCTGAATAAATAAAAATAATCATATATATATATATATATATATATATATATATATATATATATATATATATATATATATGATTATTTTTATTTATATAGACATGTACTAAATCTGCGATACTGGCATGCTTATGTTATTGATCAACGCAGATTTAGTACATGTCTGTATAAATTAAAATACTCATATCTATATTATATATGATTTTTTGTATTATTATAAACATGTGCTAAATCTGCGACACAGGCATATTTCTCTCTCTCTCTCTCTCTCTCTCTCTCTCTCTCTATATATATATATATATATATATATATATATATATATATATATATATATATATATATATATACTGGTCGGTTGCATTCCAATGATCAAGAAATCAGTCCATAATTATAAAGATTTATTAATTTTTTTATTTCTAGATTTTTGCGAATGCCTATATTTTTGTCCTCCCACCTTACTGGTGTTTCGCAACTCGCTAAAAAAGTGTCCTTTGGTCTACCAAGCTGTTCTTTAGAGAAAAATCATTTAACAATAAAAAAAACAACACTGTATCCCCCAAAGAATTGTGATCAAGAAAGTTGCGAATAACGGCAAGTAAAAAACGTGCAGATGACAATAAAGGATAAATTCCCCCGAAACATCTGACACAACGTAAGTCAATTCTCAAGCCAAGCGGTCTAAGTATATAAGCTATTAAAGTGGAAAGTTTTCTGGCATCTGAAGACCTTTACAGTGAATGGGTGGGAGTTTGCTGCTAGTCGGGTTTCACGAGAGTTTTTATGTTAAGGCAGTAGAAGTGCAGTAAGTTCGTCGGAGCACATTCTGCAAAAGTAATTGTAAAACAAACAGTGATGCAACATTGCGGCATTGGAACAGGACAATCGTTGACAATAGGTATTTTGTTTCCAAATTAAATCATAAAAAAATGATTTATACGCCGTAATATAGGCACACTAAACCATGTGTCTCCGACTTTCTTCTTCTTTTAGTTTATAGATGATCGGCTATTGCGCTATTGTCGGAAAGGTGTATGGTGACACGAACAAAAGATGCGTCGTAATCAAACCTACATATATATTTTTCTTTCTTGTCGGAAACAGTCTCTTAAAGGACATTTAAATTTATATACGAGGTTTACCTTATTCAAAAGTCTGGTCGAAGGCGGAGGGGAGTAATTGTTGCTGATGATAAAGTTAGATGTTTTAAAGTTGCTTTCATGACTAATAAGTTCTATTTTTTATTTGGCTCAAACGGGAGTACATATTTATTAATCATAGTGGGGGTACAAGTGCAGTAAGTTCGCCGAAGCACATTCAATGAATAGTACTTGTAAAACAAGCACAGGGATACAACGGCAATCGTTGACACCGTGTATTTTATTTCGACATTTAATCATATAAATATTGTTGATACGTAATATAGACACACGAACCCATGTGTATCTGTCCTTCTCGTTCTTGTTCTTGTTATTTCTTTTCTTTATTTTTTCCTTCTTCTCTTTCTAGTTTTTAGATGCTGGTCTATTGCGCTAGTGTCGGAAAGGTTAATTGTGAGGCGTCTGAACTGATGCATTATAGTAAAGCCTACGTATATCTTTATAGCTGGACAAATTGTGTTTTCAGCAAAAGAGTAGAAAACAGAATTTTCCCCAGCTTTGATGAAAATATTGGCTAACTGTATAGAATAGATATCGTGTTTTTGTGTTAAATGATATAAAATTGTTGATAAGCCATAAAACAGCCAACTGAACACTTCTGGACGAGATGACTTTTTCACATTGTACAGTGTCGTGAAAGACTTTTGTAAATTTTTCCGGTAGTTCACGTCCAACGCTTCTATTTTCTTTATGTTCCAACACTTCCTGCAATTCTGTCATCCTCAAAAAGCGTTACTGTGTATTAAAAAAAAAGAAACGTTGTTCTATTTTTTTTAATTCTTGTTCTTTTTCCTTCTTCTTTGTCCAATTTTGTTCAATTTACATTTCTGTTTCTTCTTTCTTCCATTTATTTTTTTATTGTTTTGTTCTATCGTTGTTTTTTTACTATTTCTTTTCTAATTTGTTCTTAGCTGTGTTGTGTTTTCCGCCCCACAGCTTAGGGTTCAGAAGAGTTCACCCACCGCGGGGCAGCTCGTTTCTACCCCGACCCCCGCAACGTTGAGGGCCGCGGGCAACCGTGTGCGACATTCGATCGCGTCAAATGTGTGTAATCGGTGCACAGTACATGGCAAGCACTCGGAGGACATTTGCGCCGACAGCCGAATCTGCCAGAGATAAATGCCGGGTTTTAAGCTTTCAAAGAATACATACACCGACAACGCACATGCACACAAGTATCCATAATCATGCATATATATATATATGTATATATATATATATATATATATATATATATATATATATATATATATATATGTGTGTGTGTGTGTGTGTGTGTGTGTAAGTAAAAGAGAGAGAAAGAGAGGGGGACTAGCGGAAGAACCTGTCACCACTGGGTGATAGGTTAAAACTTAAAATCGTTAAAAATACCTTCTTTTATATTTTTCATATTGCCTTACCGTATAAAATATAAACAATTTTAAAAAACATATATGCGAGCAAAATAAATGTGTTCGCTTCCTATAGTAACACAATCCTGAATTATAATTCAAATAATTAATTATTTGTTAATAGTTCATTAATTAAAAGATAGAATCAGTATATTTTTAAAGAAAATAAATTACATTTTGAAAAAAAGCAATTTGTGGCATAACTGATTAAAAAACATATGAGTGTATATTCAATAAGTACACACACACGTATATATGTATATATATATAATATTATTAGAAGTCCCTTTCAAGTAAAATTGAAAGTCGAGCACTGTCTGAAAGATAAAAAATAAACACTTACTTAAAAGCGTCAGTGCAATGCTCTGACTCTGTCGTTGAGTACTATAAAATGTTTTGATATTTATACTCGCCGCTTCAGTGTAAATATCAATTAATTTCTCCGTTATCGCGTAAAAATCTCCCTGAACTAGGTAAACGCTTACAGATTCAGGGTGTCTGTGAATCGGGTTCGCGCCTTATGACCGTCTGAGATTGTTATTTCCCTGTGCTGATGAGAGCCGTAAGCTCGACGTCGCACGTAAGTAAAACATTAACAAATATAATACAATATTACATATATATATATATATATATATATATATATATGCATTTCGTTAACTAGTACAGATGACTTGTGTCTGCGTATTTGTTCGTTCATCCTTTCTAGATATCTGATTAATGTTTGAGTTTCGGTTAGGATGAACTAGGTTACCCAACCAGTGCGGCAAGTTCATTTGCCAGTTCTAACCCGAAACTCGAACATTAACCAGCCATCTATAAAGGATCAACGAAAAAATATGTAGACACAATTTGTCGGAGACAGTACATGAGTTTACATTTGAAATTGTTGTGCTAGTATATGATTAAGTCAGAGACATACAGTAATTAATAGGGCTTGTGATGTATTTTGTAAGATACAGCGAGTGCCCCATTGGTAGCATGAAACGCTTACTCTTTCATGAACACCTGGTTCTACTATTTGTTTTTTAAAACTACTTTGGGCCTACGTACAGTTAAGTAACAAATACTATTACATATATGTCAAAGCGCAACATTTATTAGTGTGCTACATATGAGTCTAGCTTGAATTGGTGCGTTTTTCTGATAATTGTTAACTTATTTAGCAAACATTTATAAAGGTGGGTATCGGATTGACTTCATAATATTTTACTACATCTGTTCTTTGTGACTATAAGCATGTGCATTTCTGAGAATGACAACATATGCCATAAATAAGGAAATAGATCAAAATAGAAAAATAACATAACTTTCAGAATTAGGGGTCAAGAGATTCTCTTGACTATACACACACCCACACATACACACACACACACACATATATATATATATATATATATATATATATATACATATAGATATATATATAGAGAGATATATAGTTGTGTCAATTGCTATTCTCTCTCCATAACTATATTAATGCATGTAAATATTAAACAGCCTCTATTGAATAACTGTTTACATAACTACATTATAAACAAATTCGACACTTTAATAAAAATAATAATATTAATACTAATAAATCTAAGCCTCCACTCCATCAATACATACAATTATTTTATCAGAAGGAACTACACAATAATTACAAAATAGATGAATACATATTAAAATAGAACTTATTATTTATAAAAGCAAATTTAAAACATCTAACCCTATACACAGCAACAGTTCCGTCCCCTTGACCAGACTTTTGGATAAGACAGACCTCGTATATACATTTTAATGTCGCTTAAGAGACTGTTTCCGACAAGGAATAAAACATATATACGTAGGTTTCACTACTACGACTCTGTCGAGACGTCATACCATGTACCGTTCAAAAATTAGCGCAATAACCCAGCTTTTATAAACTAAACATTCCTACCCCTGCTCTCAACTACGAAAAATTCTCGTAGATAATATAACTATATTATAATATGCAAATAATAACTAAAACTACATATATTAAATCCCTACATATAAACACTAAAAAAGCAGTAATTAATAAAATTAATTCCGATGACAGTAAAAACGTCTTTAAATGTATTTAATACTAATGCACTATTAATACTACAATTAATATTAACAGGCCCTACAACATTGAAGAGCTTATATTATTTACTCGATACTCAACTGCATAAAGATGGTTCCAGAAAGAACCGGAAGTACCAAGGTACCCAACCAGTGCGGCAACTCCATCTGGCAGGTCCAGCCTGAACTTTAAACATTAATATACATCTAGAAAGGATAAACAAAAAAACATTCAGGCAGAAGTCGGCTGTGCTGTTTAACAAAATATGTCTTAAATCAAGAAATGCTGCTTAAAGACATCCGAATTGCCAAGTGCTAATATTTTGGTGAGATGCAGTATCATGTAGTTTTAAATACTACTACATGGTACTGCAGATCACTAAAATACCAGCACTTCGTCATACAAATGTCACGTTAAGAGACATATATAAATCAGTAACTAGCATAACACAATCTAAACATCGATGCCTAAATATTCTTACAAAGCTGATAAACTGAACATTACTGAACAACTCCACTAAGTGGAGTACAGACTCTCACAGACCAACAGCAAATTAGATGCTCAACATAAACCTCAAATACAAAACAAGCTTCACAACTTATACAAATAACGAAGATAAATACATTAATATTTCTGATTTTAGAAATAACCAAAAACGAGTTTTTATACTTAGGACCTAACTGCATTTTTATTCCGCTGGTGCAACACATCTACCCCAAAAAACGAAAAATGAAATATATATCAGCATATACGAAAACTTGGGGAAGAAAACCAAATGAAAATAAATCCGAACTCCGTGACTCACTAAAAACCGAAACTAGTAAAAATAGATATAACCAAAACATGAAGATGGTTTCAGACGGAACCGAAAGTACTAGGTTATCTAACCAGTACGGCAGGTTCATCTGCCAGTTTTAGCCTGAAATTCGAACATTAATCAGGAATCTATAAAGGATAAACGAGAAAACAACTCATGTGTACTTTTAAACCAAATATATTATGTAGATGCATAAATATACACACATTTTTATATTGTTTTACATATTTATATATACATGCGTCAATAGTTATATAAATATACATATATGCTTCCCCGTAGATACTTGAATTCGTTCATTTGTCTTTATCGTCAAAGCAATAACAAAAATAAAAATGTGTACATTTATGTGCGATAATATGTCCCTGTAATTCTAGTGAAGTTTCGTGGCCCAACGGTAACTAAGACGGACTGCAGCGACTGTGGTTACGGGTTCGAATATCACGCTGATGAACCCGTATCCGTAGATAATCATATTTTATAAATAAACATATAGACGCTTCCATGTGGAGGGGGCGACACACAGTGTAAGGGAAATAACTCTATCATAGCATTTGGGAAATGCTACATTGTAGATATATGAATTTGTCAATTTGTCTTTATCGCCATAACAATAACAAAAATGTATATACATATACAAACACACACACATATATATATATATATATATATATATATATATATATATATATATATAGAGAGAGAGAGAGAGAGAGAGATAGTATATCTATTATTATATGGAAGTATCGAATATATACTCCCTCAGGTCGCATATTTTTGCTAGTTGTTTTATTTAATTGCTCAGTAAAATGTATTTGTTTGCTTTTTATAAAAAAAAAACCCATCCTTTATTTTAATAAATAAACACGGTATAATAAAAACAGTTTTGAAACAAAATTGACCCTTTACGGCGTAAAATGTAAAACAAAAAATCCTAAACTCACTTAAAGTCGTAAAAAGATAATAATATTTGAAGTTTTTCAAATCGAAAAAAAAGTGTACCTAAAATAAAATCAATAATTACCAAAAATAATCTACAGTTATTTAATTGCACTATAAAATGTGTTTACAAAAGAAATAGTAATTTTTTAATCAATTTTTAAAAATAAAATAATTTGATTCAATAAAGTTGTGTTTTAAAGCATAATTTCTAATAATATTAAAAAAAACAAAACAAGCCCAAAGCGTTTTAATAAAAAAAATCAAAGTAACTATATCATCTTTTGAGCGACTCGTACGATGAATTTCAGAGAATCTGTTGTTTACATGTCCTTAATCAAATAACGCGCACCTGTCTTGTGCCCCCCTCTCTCTCTGTCTTTCTTTAAACAGAACTTTATGTGCGTTCGAAATAAAACATTATACTTAATAATCAGAGGACAGGTAAGACATATATTACATTACCCCCTCAAATAAGGAGGAGGTATTGCATGAGAAGATAGTATAATACCAACATAACACATACTACACTACCTCCCGCCTAAAAAAAGTAAAGGAGAAAGTAATTCCTGGGACGGTAGTATCATGACCACAGAACAAATACTACATCCCCTCACAAAAAAGAAGAGGTAATGCCGGTGAAGATGGTATCATGACAACATGGCAGATAATACACTACCTCCACACCATAAAAAAGGAAGTAATGCCTAGGGGGATGGTACCATGACAACAGAACATATACTACACTACTTCCACACATCTCAAACAAGGAGGAGGTAATGCCTTGAATGATGGTATAACAGCAACAGTACATATACTACACTACATTCACCCTCTAAAAAATTGACGAAGTAATGCCTGGGAGGATGGTACCATGACAACTACCTCCATACCTCTCAAAAAGGAGGAGGTAATGCCTGAGAGGACGGTATCATGAAAAAAAAACTACACTACTTCCCCACCTTTAAAAACAAATGAGGAAGTAATGTCTGGGAACAAGGTATGATGATGACAAAACAGATACTACACTACCTCCACACCTCTCAAAAAAGAAAATAGTAATGCCTAAGAGGATTGTATCATGACAACAGAACATATACTACATTACCTCCACACCTCTCAAAAAAGGAGGAGGTAATGCCTGGAAGGATGGTATCATGAAACAAGAACAAATACTACATTACCTCCACACCTCCCAAAAAGGGAAGATAATGCCTGGGAGAATAGTATCATGACAACGGAAAATATACTACACTACTTCAAAACCTATCAAAAAAGGAGGAGGTAATGCCTGAGAGTACCGTATCATGAAAAAAGAACAGATACAACACTACCTCCACACCCTACAAAAAAGGAGGAAATAATGCCTGGGAGGATGGTATCATGACAACAGTAGAGATGCTACACCACCTCCACACCTCTCAAAAAAGGAGGAGGTAATGTCTGGGAGGATGGTATCATGACAACAGAGCCGATACTACACTAACTCCACATCTCTCAAAAAAGAGGAGGAGGTAATGCCTGGGAGGATGGCATCATGACTACAGAACCGATACTACACTATCACAAAACCTATCAAAAAAGGAAGAGGTAATGGCTGGAAGGATGGTATCATGACAACAGAAGAGATACTACCCCAGCTCTACACCTCTCAAAAAAGGAGGAGGTAATGGCTGGGAGGATGTTATCATAACAACATAACAGATACTACACTACTTAAACACATCTAAAAAGAAAGAGGTAATGCTAGGGAGTATAGTATAATTGCAACGGAAAAGATACTACACTACCTCTACACCTCTCAAACATAGGCGGAGGTAATATCTGGAGGATGGTATCATGACAACAGAACAGATACTACGCTACCTCCACATCCCTAAAATGGGAGGTAATACGTGGGAGGGTGGTATCATGACAACAGAACAGATACAGCACTACCTCCATATCTCTAAAAAAAGGAGAAAGTAATGTCTGGGGGATAGTATCATGACAACAGAACAGATACTACCCTACCTCTACACCCCTCAAAAACGGAGGACCTAATTCCTGGGAGGATTATATCATGAAAACAGAACAAATACTACACTACCTTCACACCTATCAAAAAAAGAAGAGGTAATTCCTGGGAGGATTGTATCATAGCAACAGAGCAGACACTACATTACACTATGCCCCTGAATTCAGCATACATAGATAGTACATTAGTCTGACATAGTATATACTATACTATTTCATTATAAGTAGAATAGTCTTAAATAGTATAGTTTTGGCTTCAGACAGACAGATACATACACTCTATTATTAATAGATATGAAACATGAGACTGGTAAAATTTTCCTTATATATTTTATATGCTCAATTATAACTAATTTTGTGTATCAAGTTATACTAAAATGAACTTCGATTTTTTAATTGTTCTTATTAGCCGTAATTCGCAATTAACAAAGAAAGCGACTCATGTTTAAGGTCTTTCTTATTACTTTTAACACCATCTCTCTTTATGTTTTTCGCCACTCACTCTTATTTCATATTCACACTTATCCTCACATTTTCTCTCGCTTGACTCTCCCAATCACTGATTATAGCTATCTATATAATAATACCATAAGACAATCTCCTGATTTTATGTACGTTAGCACTGTCTACCCATGTTTTAAAAGATGACATCGTCTAGATACAATGCATAAAAAAAATCATTGTTTACATTTCAATCTGATGTCGCTGTTGTGTTGAATGTGAAACTATAATTAAAATTCCATGAAAAATGCCAGTATACTGAAATCATATGCCCTTCATAGGGTTAAGATGAAAATTCATATACACTAAATGTACAAAAGCAAGGAAATTCCCAAATCTTTACACTTTTATTGTCATTAAGGGTATGACTACATATCAACCAAACCATTTCATTATCACATCACTACAGTATAAATCTCTATGCATGAGTGGATGAAGTGTGTGAGGTGGGCTGAAGAAAAATTCCTACCAGTAAAATACATAGCCCTGTTGTGCTCACATACCTTTAATGACAATAAAAGTGTGAACATTTGGGAATTTCCTTGCTTTTGTACATTTAGTGTATATGAATTTTCATCTTAACCCTATTAAGGGCATATGATTTCAGTATACTGCCATTTTTCATGGAATGTCACTACTTTTGTAAAGGCTATGCCTCAATACAATGCCTTCTCATAACTGATATAGTTGGTAGTTTGACTAATCAAGGTATATGGTAAACTGAAATTAAAATGCCATCAACTAGACACTAGAAGCTCTATTTTTGCTAAAAAATCAGCTGAATCCATCAAATGGTCGATAAGATATAGAATAAAGTGTATGAATACTGGTCATTTTTAAGTTTTCTTTAATATTCTGGAAAACTAAGGTATATGGTAAACTGAAATTAAAATGCCATCAACTAGACCCTAGAACCTCTATCTTCGCCCAAAATCAGCTGAATCCATCAAATAGTTGATGAGATACAGGGTGCCACATACGTACGCACGTACGTACGTACATACATACACACAGATAACATGATTTCATCATTGAACTTTCTGGATCTCTGGGTTGCCTTGACTAATGATGCTGAAATTCTACACACTTATAGAACCTATAAAATAAAAATGTTGTGCAAAGTTTTAACTAATTTTGTTTATTGTTTTTTGAGTTATGATTGATCAAAGAAATGAGATTTCCCGCATAGGCCATTCGCGAAGTCTATTAAGGGATAGAGCGCTTTCGCGCCTCCCTTGATACACTTTCTTAGCCTTTGGGATACTGTTTTGTCCGAAGATTGTACAATAACATCGTGGGGTCTACGTTCGCGCCGGGCGACTATATAATGGAAATATGTCACAAACTCTAACAATAGTTTTGGTGATAGACCCCCGTAACCGGATATATTCGTAAATTACATGGGATAGACCTCCCCTTAGGACAGGAGCAATATACAACAGATGAAGGATAGAACTGTGGAATTTCCGCGGGTTCCAATAGTATAAATATTATTATACAAAATGCGAGTCTCACAACCTTATTCCCTAAGTTTATTCTTCTATATATGTTAATTACACAAAATAAATTTTAAACTATACCTACTTTTGTATATCAGGTTATGTGTAAATACACTGAATTAATCAACAATTGTTTCCGTATTCTTTCTCCTTTTAATTATTCAAAATACATGCTAAAATTATTCCTTAGTTTGTGATTGAGTTATCCTTGAAAAAAATTCTTTTGAATTGTTCTAATTAGACGTAATTTTCAATTAACTAACCAGGTAAACCATGTCTTAATAAGTTTCTATCATTCTCACCATCGCTTACTCTAAAGTATTCGACACCTCGATCTCATCCCTCTCACCCGCGCCACCTTCTCTCTATCTTTGTTTATTAATATTCGATGGTAATAAAAATAATTATAAAACCTAAACTAGGAATAGTCCAATAGCAGCAAAAGGAAATATCATCACGGGTAGTAATGTTATTTAACTTCTAGCTAGAGGGAGGAAGAGAGAAATAGAAGAAGGAAGAAAAAGAGCAGGATTAGATTATTTGGGATCTTTTCTTTTCCTTTTTTAAAATTCAATTTGTTTTGCAAACTCGCTTTTTCCTGATGCAAACAATCTAACCTTAGCTCAATGGGCGACCCCATGGGCAACATTGTTTTCTAGTACAATTCTAAAACTGATAATCTTGTTTTTTTTAATCGTTTGCACACTGGTTGTTTTGTTTTACTGCATATCAACCCTTTTCGGGTTATTTAATGCCGAATCCGGTCATTTTGATAAAACAGTTTTTATGCTTCAAGTTCTATATATCTTCAAATATTTATTCATGGTGTTTGGTTGTGTTTCTTTGTATTACGGTATATCAACCTTTTCGGATCATTTAATGCCGAATCCAGTCCTTTTGGTAAACGCTCTTATACTTTAAGTTCTTTATATATTCAAATATTTATTCATGGCGTTTAGTTTTGTAGTTTTGTAGAGTGAAATTGTTGTTTTTGTTTTTGACTTTGTAGAACATGATGACAGTCTGATCTGAATGTATTAAATAGAAGGAGATGCAAATGAGACGAGAAGTGTTGGAAGGGGAGGAAAAGGAAACATATTGAACACAGACATCCCATAATCCGAGTTTAATCAATTTACAGGCAGTATACTTTCAATTCATATTTAACTAACCGGGCTACCTGGTGTGGCCCAGGTCATACAAAGTAAACTAGAAGAGAGCAAAATATATGCATAACATATTTCTTGGAAAATTATTTCTCTCTACCTCTCCGTCTCTCTTTACCTCTTTGTATACCTCTCTCTATCTTGTTCTCTATTTACCCTCTTTTCTCCCTTTTCTCCAATTCTCTTCCAAGATGTTATCTCCCCTGTCATTTAGCCTCTCTTTTTTAAATAACAATAAAAATCTAAGAATCTCACTCGAGCTTTCAGTTTAAAATTTAATTTTCCCGGGTAAGGTCTAGTTTCCTGTGTTGCTCCTTAACCCGATAATCAAACACATTAATAATAGGAAAGTATACACATATTGTTGGGATGTTTTGAAAATTATTATACAATTTATTCATTTAATACATGTTCAGTAAACAACCAATGGATTGACTTTACTTTAATATATCTATAGGGTCGCCTTCTGATTACGCACTTTAAACATCAGCTTAAAATCAAAATCAGATGTGATAGGAGGGATTACACTCTGCACTATTTCAAGTAAGGTGGATACACACCTCTAGCTTATGTGTGTTTGGACTAACCAAGTTTAAGAATGTGCTCCCTGTCTAGGTATGGTGCACGTCGACCTGATGTCTTATCATACCCCATCCCAGTTAGCAAAATCTCTTAGCTAGTGGTACAAATTAGTCATGGCCTCCCTTTTATTTCGCTTGAAAACTGTCATGCTTGTTTCCAGTTCTTGAAACAACCCGGACAAACGTGAGCAGGTCATACCTAAATATATTGGGAGGGTCCTACTAACCACTACACTTAGCATTTTATTTTTCCGCAACCTCTGTTGTCTTTAGCACCTGCGGATAAATTCGTACATATATTTTTTTGTAAATAAAGAAACACGTTGGTGATAATATTAAATAGGTTTTACCCATCGAGTGAATGTTGTATTTTGGTGACTGAAACTAGTTTAGAGAATAGAGCAAGGGGACAATAGCCGACCCTCATCTCATCCAACCCAATTCCTGTCTTGTGCCACATCTTATTTTCTAAAGTATATTTGCTATACTGTGAACTCTTTTGTAATTTAAAAAAAAAATTAATAAAATCTATTAGTTGTACTTATCTAGCGTTGCACGGTCGTTTGTTGACGTTCATTTTGTTTTCACTTTTTTAATACAATGGATTTTGTTCTTTTTTTCAACATTACCATTTTAAAATAAGAATTTGCAAGTTAAATGTTATTATTACAGTATCGATTCGTCGTGAAATTATTAATTAAATCAAATTTTTATACAGCTATAACTAATTATGTGAAGTTAATATTGTTATAATCCTTACAAAATTATTGGATATAAATAGCTTGTAAGAGCTACAATCTTTTAATATTTCAGGATGTACTGACAATTTTAAAGCCAGAAATTACTTTCTCGTCGACAGTTGAAATGTCGGTTCTGGCGGCGTCCACCTGACCAAACCTCTCCAACTGCCGATCCAACTCTCGATGACAAATTCCTGTTTATTCAGTCCTTGGTGACGTCATCTTGACTCAACGGAACGAGTTGCAGTTCCAGACCTGTCGAATCCTGAGGAACCTTTCTAACCTAAGGAACATCCACGTTTATCACTACAGCACGAGGCGTGTCTTCAACATCAAAGACAACTACTACAACCAGACATACCGACCCCTGATACCTAATCAACGACCAGGTTCTCCTGAGCCGCCTCTCCACAGGCAAAGACGCCCGACGTCGACCAAGTCTACCAACCACATTTCTTTCTCAGAGACGTTGGAGAGCAACCCATTGTAGACGAACCCCGTCATTTTTCCTGGCAATAAACACTACTAATTTCTTTTACACAAACAAATGTTTACAAATTGTTTCCCATTTCGAGAGGTCCCGAAGTCATTCATTTCTTGTCAACTGTTAACAAAAGATTAAAATGGCTGACTTGTTTACAAAGAATCCTAAATACATTTTGTTAGATAACGTTTTACTAGCCAACGATAAGTGTCAGATGGATAGATTTCGACCCAGAAAACAGCAATTCTTCCCCCTTTGTAAGAAACATCGCTCATGACTGCAGGACGAAATAAGGAAAGCGAGGGTTACGAGGTTGCCGAAAGTAAACAGAAAGTTCACTTTTTACTCTCTTTAATTGTAAAAAAAAAAAAATTCAATATATAACTACCAAAGTTACTTTGACCAAGAAATAAACATACATACATAAGAACAATGAATCTATACATTAATCTACAATGTACCAACGTTGACCAAACGCGCCACGGGTCGTTTAGTACTATGTAGATATATAATATAGATGGGGTGTGGAAAAGATACTCAGGTGTTAACTCCCCTTTTTATACACTAACTAGCAAATAACGTTGCCCGGGACCATAGAAAATACAAGAAAGTAAATCAACGCCGAGAACGAACAAATGGTGACAGTACATTTCTAATTCCCCCCTCTATTTAAATATAAGAATAAGATACGTGATGTTGATAAATGTTATAGTTCAAAGAGATTTACTATGTGTCCCTTTACCGAAAGTAATACTGTAATCTTACAATTTTAGACCCCGGACAATGTCGTGTAGAACAAATGGTCCCGGTAAATTACTGATTTTCTTGTCCCTACACCCGCATTTCACAATCATATAAAGATAAAGTATATTAAACACTTTGGATTATGTCTCCCGGAGTATTCACCATCATAAAAAAGACAGAGAAATTATTTATCCTGCGCAACACTGCGTTTAAACACATTTAGTATATCTACGATATTGAGCAGTGTTATGATTATTTTTAGGTTACTACCTGCTCTATCCCAGATAGTCATATAAATAAAAAAAAGAATGTAAATAATGAATGAAAAAATGATTGTAAAATGAATGAAAATATGAATAAAAAGAAAATTTAAAAAATGCACAGTGAATGAAAAAATGAAATAGAACAAAAGAATGAAAAAAATGAATAAAACAAATGAAGAAACCACTAAATGAAAATATGCGAATGAAAAATGAATGAAAAAATATATAAAATATTGAAATAAAAAATGAATGAAAAAGTGAATGAAAAAATGAATAAAAGAAAATGAATGCAAATTAAATGAAAAAATCAATGTAAAAATATTGAAAAATATTGAAATAAAAAATGAATGATAAAGTGAATCAAATACTCAATGAAAAAATAGAATTAAAAAATGAATAAAACAAAATTAATGCAAAATAAATGAAAAAAATGAATGAAAATATGGAATAAACGAAAAGTGAATGAAAAAGATTAATGAATAGAAAATGAAAGAACAATTTGAAAAGAAAAAATGACGGTAATAAAGTTAATGAAAACGAATGAAAAAATGAATGAAAAATTACAGATGAAACAAAGTAAATTAAAAAAACAAATGAAAATAAGTGAATTAAAAAGTAAATAAAAAGTTGATAAAAAGGAATTAAGAAAAAAATTAAATAGAAAAAATGAATGAAAACTTAATAAAAATAAATTAAAAATGAATGTAAAACACACGAAAAATGAAATAAAATGAATGGAAAACTGAATGATACAAATATTGAATGAAAAAAATTAATGATAAAAATTGAAGAAAAAAAAACAAAAAAAAACGTGAATGGAAAAATGTATTAAAAATGAATGAATTAAATTGATGAAAAAAAGATGAATAAAAAATGGATAAAAAATGAATGAAGAAATTGAAGTAAAAACATAAAGGTGAAAACACGAATGAAAAAATATGAAACAATTAATGAAAAATAATGAATGACAAATAATGAACAAAAAAGGTAAATGAAAAAAACTGAAAATTAGTGAATGAAAAAATGATTGAAAAACTGAATAAAAGAATGAATGATAAAGAAAGACAAAAAAGGAATGAACAAAAATGAATGGAAAAAATGAATGAGAATTGAATCGGAAAACAATGAATAAAAATGAATGAAAAATTAATAGAAACACACATGAAAAAATGAATCAAAAACTGAAAGAATAAATTGAAAAAATGAAAGAATATTGACTGAGAAAAATGACTCATTCCCAAACCTCCGACTCTTACTCCTTCCCAAACTTCCTACTATGACTACTTCCGAAACGTCCGACTATCACTACATCACTACTTACTCATGTTCAGAAGAAAATTGATTGAGCAACACTTGTTTCACTACAGACTCGCCTTGAGAAGAGGTGCGGCTGGGATTGAGTAACTCTTGTCTTACTACATACTTATGTTTAAGAGAAATTCGGCTATATTTATTTTCCCAGGACAACGTTGAGTTTTTTATATTCTCTTTCTTCATAAAGCGTATACCACATTATTGCACGCACCTCCGTTATCTAGGATATTGAGAACTAACTCGCAACGCAGAGTATCTATCACAAAATACAGTGCAACTCTTTCTCTCGGGCAACGCGGCGTTTTAAAACACCTGTTCTATGTAGGATTGCTCCATCAAGGATATTGATGACTCCTGGGAAACACCAAGTAAATACATCTGCTCTATCTCGGATATTGAGCACATTGGATTAATTCATACCATTTGAAAATATCCTGGGCAACACCGAGTTAACAAAAGACAGAAGTTTTCTCTCGGAATCATAAAAAAATAGAAGAAAGTAAATGAATGCGGAGAAGAACAAATGGTCACGGTGAATTCCTAATTTCTTCCCTCCTCCAGTTCACCATATTAAGAAGATACGTGATGTTGATGAATTTAATAGTCTGAAGAAATTTACTATATATCCCTTACCAAAGTAATTTTTTAAACTGAGTTAACCCCAAACAAGTCGAGTTGCCACTTTAGATGTAAGGGGCGACTGATAATTATAGTGAAACTTTAGGGAATCATCCTACATTGGGAGCTGTGCAACTAGATGTTTGTTCACATTAGTTTTAAATTTCTGCATGTCGGTACAGTAGGGGAAACAGGGATACGAAAGGAGGAAGAGAGTTCCAAAGGCCGGCAGATTGAGGAAAGAAGTCATTGGAGTAGAAGCCTCTCCGGCATCTTTGAACGGATGGGATTTAGCTGATTCTTGGGTTCGTCGAGTGTATTTGCGTCGGGTGGGGGGGGGGCACTAAAGCAACAAGTGCATCAGAGCACATTCCATTGAAGTACTTGTAAAACAAGCATAAGGATGCAACATTGCGGCGATGGGACAAGGGCTGAAGCTTGGTGGATAGTGAGGAACCTATCAGATTAGAGACTGTTTTTTACCTTGTCTACGAGAGAGATACTAATGGATGGTGTCCCAGCCTAGATGTGACAGTCATACTCCATGCATGGGCGGATGATAGCTTTGTAGAGATATAGGATACTGTCAGGTCTGAGAAGTTTTCTAGCACGGTAGAGTGAGCCCACCTCCTTTGCAGCATCTTTGTCAATATCTTCTATATATTTGTTCTAATTCATGTTACCTGTAAATGTTAGACTGAGGAGTTTGTACATTGACCTCTCAGGTGGGGTGTTATTTGCCATAGCCAACGGTGGTTGAAGAGGTCTCTTGTAGTTGTTGAAGGAAAGGAGCTTTGTCTTAGCAGCATTACATGTTATAATCCATTTATGACCACATTCCACTACAGACTGGAGGTCACTTTCTAAAGATTCAGCCATAGCCTCGGGTATGTGCGCATACGTTTTACCCACATGACGAGAGTAGAGCGTAGTGCCGTCAGCAAATATACCCATCTAATACACAATGTTATCAAGGAGGTCGCTTATGAAAATCAGGAAGAATAAAGGTCCAACGATCGATCCCTTGCATACACTTGCATTTATGTCATGTTGTTTGGACGAACGGCTTTTGAGGACAGCCTGGATCATTCTGTTGGATAAGAAAGATCATATAATGTTAAATATTCGTCCAGTAATACGATATGAATTGATCTTAATGAAAATACCTTCATGTCAGACCTTGTCGAAGGCTTTGAATATATAAAGCGCTACCGCACTAGCTTCACCTGTCTTGTCCAAGGTGTGGTATATGAATTTGGAGATGACCGTTATGATATCAGAAAGAAGTTTAGCATTAACAAGGTGCCGGTGCACTTT